>CM035424.1:36960549-37560549 GCA_020310875.1 Ceratopteris richardii
AGCCCTGAGAGCTCTTTTATCTACAAGATTATCTTGGGTAGGAATCATGGAAGGTCTAGTGTGCCACACCTTATGTTGTTAAGGTCCTTTCAATGTGATTCTTTTCCATTCATCTTATGTTGTAAGGTTCATTATTACATCCATCAAAGACCTACTTTATATGTGGCACCCTCATCAAGGGTTTCATTTTTCGTGTGTGAAAATAGCCTTGATTTTTGGGCTAGTTAGCCTTACTCCCAAAAGCATCAAAGCTTGAGCACTTGCAACTTGCAACTTGCAAGCTAAAGCCATCAACCTACTACCTAAAGCCATTGCCTCGTTTCTCTCAAGAAGAAGTTTACATCTTCCAAGACTATTGCAACTTGCATAAAGCAAAACGCACACATTTGAAGATATGAGAGAGAGAGAGAGGAAAAAACAGAAAGAATAAAGAAAGAAAGATATACTTACATCTTCGAAAGGCCAAAATTGACTTATTAGACATAACCATATACAACAAAAGGTCATCTAGGTATGCAAAAAACAAAAGTGGGTAAAATGGAAACAAAATGAGGTGATGTGTAAGGTATAGTGTGATGATGGCATGGCTCTGTCTCCCAAGAAAATGACCACGTAGTACAATGGATCATTGGACTGTAGAGAGAAGAGAAAAGTTTCAAGAGTAGAATAAAAAGGTTAGAGAGCCTAGAACGAGATTTTTTATTTTGAGCCTTATTATTGAAAAGTTTTCATCATTCCTTGCAGTTGCCCTTTGCTTCAGGCCAAGGTGGTTTGGTACGTATAGTATGATACGCACAATACGTGTACAGTACGTGAACGATACATGGCAAGGAGGTTTCGTACAGTACGATACATATATATATATGTATATTAAAACGTTTTTTTTTTATTATATATAACAATATATTCTCCATGGATGTCTTTACAATGAATTACCACATGAGCACTTGAGTCTCGTAACATAGTTAATTATGAATTGTATGGCTCACATAATGAGGTGCCAAGTTCAACATAATGAATAATACAATTTTTATATAGAACAAGTACCGTGTAACGTACGTATCGTACCAATCCAAGAGGTTTGGCACGCAAATTTTTCCAACCTTGCTTTAGGCAAACCATACCTCAAGCCATTGAAAGAGAATGTGGAGAGTTATTCAAAGGTGTGCTAAATTCCTTCAAATACAAGCTTGGTGATCACCTGCATGAGGGGAGAGAGAGCTCTTCTTCAAAAAATTGAAGAAGATGATGAACAAGAAGAGATACATACAAATCTAACAAAAACCATTCTCATGAAATGTGAGTTAGGACCTTAGTTTTACTAAAGGGACTTTGGTCACTTTGTGCTCTTTTGAGCTAGGTGACTCCCACAATCTATATATGTATACCATAATGAATCCAAGCAAACCCCAAATTCACCCTCAAAAGGAAGTGTAACTACAAGCTCATGGTAGTCAACCACAAAAGCAAATAAGCTCCATTATGCATAGTATTGACTTGACCCTACTAATATCATCAATGCCCAATAGCAAGTATAGAACTAAGAATGAATATGTGCTCACATATGCACCACATAATGCACACGGAACAAGCATGAACTCACAAGAAGCTCTACGAATTGAGTTTCTATCACAAGTGAATCGTGATGGGCAAACTCGGCCATAATGAAGCCTAGCACAAAATGCAAGTAAACAATAGGAAAAATTACAGAAATGCAAAATTGATAGGGTATAGACACCTATCGACCGGTTGTAAGTCGGATGAAGAATCCACAAGTGAAAACTTCATGCCTGCTAATATGACAATCATATATACCAAAATTCTAGGCAAACCCCAAATTCACCCTCAAAAGAAAGTGCAACTGTAAGCTCATGATAGTCAACCACAAGACAATATGGCAAATCGGCTCCATTATACATAATATGGACTCAATACTATGACATCCACACTAACGTCCTCCATGCCAAGTAGCACGTACAGAGCTAAGAATGAATAGATGCTCACATACGCAACCGACAACGAACACACATCACGAGCATGAACTCACAAGAAGCTCTGCAAACTTAGTTTCGATCACTTCCAGAGGTGAAGGGCAAACTCAGCCATAATTATAGTTGATGTTGTGCCTTTGTTAGGCACTTGGTGAGAGCATATGCAAAATTCTATGATGTGTTGACCTTGACCTATGATGAAATGATACTCCATAGCTATATGCTTTGAGCAGGCATGAAACATGGCACTTTCTTAAAGACAAATGACATTCTAACTATCATAACAAAGAAGAGGTGCCTTCTCAAACAAACGAAACTCACTACATAGATGTATTAACCAAATTTAGAAGGGCTGTGTGGGTGAAATATATTCAACCTTTGTAGTGGATAGTGCCTCTTAAATCTAGGCCACCATGAAATAACAACTCCTACAAGAGTGTATAGATATCCACTTTTGGATTTATGTGTATCCACATCACCTTCCATTTAGAATTCTTTCAACTCCAATGGACCCTTTCCATAACATAGGCATTTACCTTTGGTCCCATTCAAATACCTCAAGATTAATTTTAACTGCACCCAATAAGCTTTGTCATGATTAACCACAAAATGGCTTGCAACTTCCACTGCATGGGAAAAATTTGGTCTAGTGGCAACCACAGCATATATAATATATATATATACCATAATGCATCCACGCATACCCCTAATTCACCTTGAAATGAAAGTGCAACTCTAAGCCCATGGTAGTCAACCACAAGATAATATAGCATATCAGCTCCATTATGCATGGTATAGACTCACTACTAAGACATCCCTACTAATGTCATCATTACCCAATAGTGGGTATATAACTAAGAATGAACCATGCACACACGCCCAGAAGAAGCTCTTATATTTTAAAATATATATATATATTATAATTTATATATATAATAATAGATTTTTCATGCATGTATTACCACATGAGCACTTGAGTCTCCTAGCATAGTTAACTATGAATTGTACGGCTCACATAATGAGGTGCCAAGTTCAAAATAATGAATAATACAATTTTTATACAAAACAAGTACCGTACTTGTACGGTAGGTTCAGTACGTACAGTACGTATCGCACACATCCAAGAGGTTTGGCAAGCGAAATTTTCCAACCTTAATATACACCTGATAATGCACCTAAATGTGCTTAGTGCGAGCATGGAACAGAGGGTTCCTCGCAATTGCCAATGCGCTCTAGCTATCAGTGAAGATGGTGGTGGCAGAAGACTGACCAACACCTAAATCAGCCATAAGGCGCCTGAGCCACACACAGCTTGTATACCCATCAGCTTGTGTCCAAGAGGTCTCATCAGCTTGTATACCCACATAGTGCCAATGGCCTTCTTGCCAAGAGGTCTCAGCTTGTATACCCACTTAGTGCCAATGGCCTTCTTGCACAGATGCTACGACCAGTAATCATTCGGCATGTAGGTGCAAAGGTCTCATCAAAATCAATGCCTCTTTCCTGCACATAACCCTTTGCAACAAGCCTAGCCTTATACCTGTCAATTGTTCCATGAGGCTAATGCTTCAGCTTGTATACCCACTTAGTGCCAATGGCCTTCTTGCCACGAGGCAAGTCATATAAAGACCAAGTACCATTTTTCATGATAGCATAATATTCTCATTGCATAGCAGCCATCCAATTTTCAAAATTTTGTGCTTCATCAAACGAAACAGCCTCATTCTCATCACAGAGACTAGAGGCAGCCATAGCATAGCAATCTGATGCAAAAGAGGCACTATGAGAGCATGAACGAGCACGGTATGACAGAGGTGCATCTAATGTGTTGTCACACAAAGTCCGCACCTTCCATTTTGACATAGTTTTTGCCTCCTCATTATCAGCTCTCTCATCTGAAATGGAATGATCTGCACCATCACATGAAACCTGTAAATGCTGAGGCGTTGCCTCATTAGGACCAACATTAGACTGTCCACATGTAAATAGAGGAAGCAAAGTGTCATACATCTCTTTGGAGCTAACTAATGTCTCCTTAGTACATGAAAATAATGGCTGAATACCATCTTCCACAAAAACAACATCACGGCTAACCAAAATGACGATAACCTTTGCTTTCAGAACTGAACCCAACAAAAATACATTTCACTGCTTTATCATCCGATTTCCTACGTTGTTGTTCATGCACTAATGCATATGCCAAGCAACCAAAAACACGAAGATGAGCAAGAGATTGCTTGCGACCATGCCAAGCCTCATATGGAGTGATATACTGCAATGCTTTAGTGGGACACTTGTTAAGTACATATGCTTCACACATGACAGCCTCAAGCCATGTGGTAAAGCCTGACTCTTGACCATACACCTCGCCATCTTCATGAGTGACCAGATCTTCCGTTCAACAACTCCATTTTGTTGAGGTGTATACGGCACTGTACCCTTATGTTTTATCCCACGTTCAGCCAGAAATGCATTAAAGTCAGAAGACATATATTTCCCCCCTCGATCCGAACGAAGGGTGTCCATTTTACATGCTGACAGATTTTCAGCCAAAACCAAAAACTGTTGAAGCACATAAACACTTCGGACTTTGCTTTCAATGGATATACCGATGCATGCCTGGAAAAATCATCGATGAAAGTCACGAAATAAAGATAATTTCCAAAAGAAGGTGTCTGCATAGGACCAAAGACATCACTATGAACAAACTGCAATTTCTAAGTAGCTCGAACTGAACCATCTTTTGGGAATGATGAATGCTTCATTTTGCCCAAAATATAGCCTTCACAAACATGTTTACCCGGTGCATCGAGTTTGGGAAGAGAGGACACCATTTTAAATTTCTGCAAGCGTAGCAAACTAGCAAAATTCAAATGACCAAAGCATGCATGCCAAAGCTTTGCATCTGACATAGCATGAGAATCATGTACTACACATGCTGAATCATTCACAAATCTTTCATAGTCTATGAGCTTATTCCAACCACGACATAAAATGCCAAAAGCAATAATGATGTTTCCATTTGACAGCTCATGGATTGTACATCTGTCATCAACAAATTTCACAACCAAGCCAATCTTGGCTAAAGCTGAAATTGATAACAAATTCTTCTTGATCCCTGGCACAAATAAAGCATCTCACAATGTAAAAGAACTACCATCGGCAGTAATTAGAATGATCTTACCAACTCCCATGACAGAACAAGAGGAGTTGTTGGCGCATATGACAGTATTCCCCGTAGGGGAAGGTTCAAGTGAAGTGAAGAAACTGCGCTGCGAGGTAATATGTTTGGGTTCCCCACTATCAAAGTACCAAACATCTGAGGCTACTGTAGACATGCAGTGCTCATGAGAAGATGGGTCAAAAGTGCACACAATAGTAAACACCCATTCTTCATTCTGCACAAGATTAGCATACTCTTTTTTTGGTGTAGAGTAACTAGAATGTACAAAGATAAATAACCCGTTAGGGCAATGGGTGTTGGGTGTGTGTAGAAGTGCGAGAGACACACAAGAAGCACACACAAGGAGCACAAACACAGCAGGACACAGGGAGAAGACGATGGCGGGAATAGCTCTGTCTATTGATCGATGAACTGAACTGAAGTAAGAGCTGAATAATATCCCTAAGTACCAAGTACCACCACATATGAGAGTATCAAGTATGTGGTAACATGTGGAAAAAACCTCTAGCCAGCACTAGAGTAAAAAGTGCCCATGTATAGGGCGCAGGTTCACATCAAAGCTACTCGAGGAACACATAAGTGTAACAAACCCCCCTGGAGCGAATGATGTGAACACATACAGGGAGTGACAGATCAGCTCCCACAAGGTAACAAGCCTAAAGCTTTGCGAAAAGCTTCAAACTTTTCCCGTGGAAGAGCTTTGGTGAATATGTCTTCCACATTATCTTGTGTAGGCACATATACCAAATCAATATCTCCTGCATGAAGGCGCTCTCTCACATAGTGGTAATGCACCTCAATATGTTTGGTCCGTGCATGAAACACTGGGTTTCGTGCAACAGCCAAAGCACTCTGACTATCAGTGAGAATTTGCGTAGCAGCATCAATCTCCATGCAAAGATCCATCAATAGGCGTCTCAGCCATATACACTCCACTGTAGCTGTGAAAACTGCCCTGTACTCAGCTTCACAACTTGATGTCGCCACTGTAGGTTGCTTCTTACTCAACCAAGATATGCATGAGTCTCCAAGAAAAAAGCAATTACCACTAGTGGACACGCGAGTATCATAACAACCAGCGCAATCACTATCTATAAAAGCATGCAAGCATGGCTGAACATCTCTGCCATAAAAGAGACCTAAGCTCAAAGTGCCTCGGTGATTTGCATGCCTCATTTGAGATGTCAAATTTGGGGCATTTGCATCATTATTTGGGCATTCAGTTTATGCAAGTTGACGGTGGAATAGCTCTATGTCAAACAAAATATATTGAAACATTATTACAACATTTTGGCCTTGAACATTGCAAACCTATTGGCACTCCTATGGAAACAGGTTTATGGTTGAGTCTTTATGATCCTCGAGATACATTTGATGTTGTTCTCTATCAGGAGGCTGTTGAATGCTTGATTTACTTATGCATAACTCGGCTTGATATTCAGTGTGTTTTCTCACAAATGAGAAGGTCTATGCATTACCCAGGTCTTAAGCATTTGCAGACGATTAGACTCATCTTTCACTACTTGAGTGATACCCGGTTACTTGCATTGTTTTATCCCAAGGGGGGATTACTACCACCGGATTTACATGCTTTTTTTTACTCTGATCGGGTTGGTTGCTACGACACTCGTGTGTCCACTAGTGGTTTTTGCTTCATGCTTGGTAGCTCATGCATATCTTGGTTGAGCAAGATGAAGCCTATTGTGGCCACTTCTAGTTGTGAGGCTTAGTATAGGGAAGCTTTCACAGCCACGATTGAGTGTGTTTGGCTCAGACCCCTTTTGGCTGATTTGGGTGTTGGTCAGACTTCTTCCACCACCATCTTCACTTAGAGTCAGAGCGCATTGACAATTGCGAGGAACCGTGTCTTCCATGCTCGCACAAAGCACATTAAGGTGCATTATCATTATGTCACGGATAGGATCTTTGCTCGAGAGATCAGTTTGGCATATGTAGCCACAAAGGATAACATTGTAGATCTTTTCACAAAGGTTTTCCTTCGGCATAGGTTTGAAGCTTTCCACAAAGCTTTGGGCTTACTTCCTTTTGTGGATTGATCTCTTTCCACATAGCTTTCCACTTCCTTATACATGAGTGCAAGCTCCTTGTTCACCGCATCACTCCTTTGGGGGATTTGTTGATATATTTCGGTAGTGATGTGTGAATGCACTTAGGACCGTTGGGGCACTTTTGTCCCTCTTTAGGAGGTTTTTTTCCCAACTTGTATATATGCCTATAACCCTAACGGATCACTCATCTTTGTGCATTCACTTGGTAATACAATCAGTATTTTGTGTTGTGCTCCAAATTGCTACTTCTTCTTCCTTCTCTTGTTCGTGTGCTTCTGTAGACCTCAAACTCCAACAATGGAATCCATTAAACCACTTTTTGTGATTTGCATATCTTGTGCATGACATATAATGGAAGCATCATATGCATGGGCATCGTTTGAGAGCATTTGCATTCATAAAGTATACTCTAATGACTTTTTAACAAACCTAAGATCGTTCAAAATGAATACTTGCACGATGAGAACCAAGAGATGAGAACCAAGGTCTCTAAGTCAGACTACTTGAATCAAACACATATACTAGTAAAGAGATACCTATTCTCATTCCTAGAAGTATTTCTAAAAAATGATGCAAGAATGAAACCCGAGACTAAAACAAACTTTGAATGAGTATGTTAGCTTCTGAATGAATGTAAGATCATTACAAATGGATAGGATATTAAGTACAAGCATTAATAATGAGTCAGAATAAAACAGAAACTACATTGCCTAAACACAAAGATAGATATGGCTAGGCAAACTTTGGAGTAAAGAAGGCATGGAGCTAGCTTAAGCAACATGGTTACTTGCTTTTAGTCTCGCACTAAATACACCAATGAACTAAAATGTATACGAGATCCCTTCAACTTGTGACCAATCATGTATATATACAAGTGGCAAAAAGTACTCCTAAAATCTAGGACTTTTGAAACGTTTATCATCCTAGGTTTGAGGGAATGGTTGAGAGCTTTTGAGGAATGTTTTTCTATACCCTAATGCTTGAAATCAAGAGCTAGAATCCTCCATTCTCATTTGATCATTTGGTCTTCTTAGGTAGAGATTGTGCCTTTCCTTGAAGCTTGATCTTTTAACACTCCCCCTCGAGCTTTATTCCTCATTGATACATTGTTTGAACTTTGAAATCCTACTCAATCCACAACCTTTCTAAGCATGTCAAGCTTCAACACCTTGGTCCTTGGTACTTGTGTAGCAATGAGACGCCCCTTTGATATGAGACCCCCTTTGATATTATGTCTTCTATGATGAATCTTGATGCAAAAAATTGATTTTTTTTGTGCAAAAAAAGATTCTATCCAAGAGAGCTTTGCTAAGCTTGTTGTAGAGTTTGGGGTGCTTGTATTGACAAGCAAGGACCCGAAAAAAAATTGACATAAGAAGAGCGAAATCACCTATGTGATCATTGCAATAGAGTGCTCGGAGGCTGAAATGAAGTCGAATTGAATTTTTTTTCTTTCATCGAGGTCTTTAAGGTTGTTTGTAGTAGATACCTTAGGACAAAACAACCTCCCCTAATACCAATTGTTTGAGTTCGAGGAGTGGAAAAGGACACAAAAGGAAGGAAGAAGAAGAAGAAGAAGAAGAAGAAGAAGAAGAAGAAGAAGCTTGAGGTCACAACACACAATGGATTACTAGCAATGGAATGTACGAAGATAAGTAACCAATTAGAATTGGGCATATATACAAATTGAAGGAAAAAAACCTCCCGACAGAAGTAAAAAGTGTTAAGGCAATCCTAAGTGCTTCACATACATCGTTATCAAAATATACTAACAGAGATTCTTTCTGTTCCACCGGATTAGATCAATGTAGACGTTATTGCAAATCACTCATTTACATGTAGCAGAAAAGGGCATCTCGTGTATATTCAAGCAACATACGCATGATAATTTCATTGTTAATGCAAAAGAGACTTGAACTCTCTTTTTAAACCAATTCGTAAAAGTAAAACTTTTTTTACGGTAACTTCTTCATATGTACTCTGAAAGGACATATAGCTCATACGAGACTTAGTAGATTTTTGACATGATATTGCTTTCCATTGCTTCGTTGAGCATGTAGGTCATGTGAGATCATGTCCACATCTCGATTCGTAGCCACTAGGAGGTCACCATGCTACCATCTAAATGAAATGATTCATCCAAACGTTCAAATGTTTCCCATAAGCTCTCAGAGAAGAATGTGTGACGCAAAGCTAAATCCTCTCTTAAATATGAAACCTTCTCTTCATTTATCCACTAGCAAGCACAAAACACAAGAAAAGACGCATATCATACGCACAAAATACAACTAAAAATTGTGTGCAACCTCATTGACTGACCCAGGTGTGTGCGTCTGTAGTGTATGTATTCGAATGTATGTGTGTGTGTGTACGAGTGTGTACGTGTGTGTGCACGTGTGTACGTGTGTGTGTGATAATGTATAGATATTAGGGATAAGAGAATTCGGCGCACGGAGATGATGAGAGTGGGAGAAATAAGGAGACGTACAGATAAGCGTAATTGTCCTGCAGACATGGCACGGGCCAAATCTTCATCGTTGCTAGCACTCTTGTGTCACAATCACGGTGTACGTCGTATATCAATACAAACGAATCAACAACACTCACTGCCCAGTTAGCATTTTGATGCTCGATAATATAATATACCACTGGTCGCTCACAGTTTCCATGTTTTAGGACTTAAGTCTTACCCTCTCCACTTACGATTATTTACGTATCAGCACTTCGCTCAGTCGTTGACTTGTCCTTCTTTCCTCTTCATAATGGAGAGAGTGTCATTTTTTGCAATGTGGCTTTGACGTTGCACGGCGCGTGTCTTATAGTGACCTGGTTTCTACCATGTACTTCGGCAAGGGTCATTCACATCGAAGTTGCTTCATTTTCAATTCATGTGTTCATCATAAGATCATTATTTTTAAAGTTGCTCTTAGAGCTCTACACTACTAGTAATGTGCTTTCAATATACTATAACATAATATATACATTCTCATCACTTTTGTGTGTTCCCATCTATTATCAAGGTGGACATGTGATGTTGTCATTCTGTGATAAGGATTCACCTTATATCTATATTTATATTTATAATTTATTGATTTTTTGTTTATTTATTTTTATTTAGTTAGTTGTTCGTGGCTTGCTTTCTCTACGTATTAGTTGCAAAGAGCTACATTTGATTACAAAGGCAATGGAATGGTCAATGTGCATTAAAAGAACTAAGTCTCAATTCTGGATGAAGGGAGGAGTGATACTAAATCCATTCATGCAAACTTAGAGATTAAAATGAATTGTCAAATAACAAGCTTCATCTCTCAAATGCATGAAAAGAAAACCTATACAGATTGAGCAATTGATTTCTACGAACGAAGGTTTGTCCGATAATACACTTGTGCAGACTGTTCTTAATGGTTCTACTCTTGGATTGACCATGAAAGGAAATACAAATGCCTTAAGATTAGAGCTTTTCTTCTCTATTTTGTTGCACAACAATCAGTCCAAGGAGAACAAGTCCATTATGCATGCTATAGATCAAGTTGTCTTATGTAATCAAAAGGGAAAAGGTAAATGGATCTCATCATACTAATAAGCACAAATATTATAATGCTATACAATCAAAGAAGAAAGACAAAGATGATAAATTTTTTTAAAATAAGAAACAACTTTGCAAGTAATATAAGGCAAATGATCATGTCATAAAGAGCTGTCCTAAAATCACTACAAAGAAGGTGAAAAAGAAAGAGGATGGAATGGTTGTTGTAGAGGCCTCTACACCTACAACAAAGTTTGTTAATCTTGTTTAGAATGAAGAACGGCATTTACTACTCTTGGAGCTATGACCCATCTTCACATTAATAGTGTATGTATGTTGTAGACTCAGATATTTCGTACTTTTAGTGGCACAATCAAACATATTACCTTTCAAGGTAGTTCCTTCGGTTCACTTGAGTCTACCCCTACTGAGAATACTATCACATGTGTTAACAACTCCTCTTATCCAGTAATGGGAGTTGGAAAGATCATTTTGAATACTACTAATGGAAGTTCTTTCACATTGTCAGACACTTTATATGTTTCTAGGATGTTGAGATATCAAGCACAACATGTGATGATCCAGGATGATACGTATCAGTTTTTTGTTTCTCTAGCATGTATAGTGGTCACGCCAATATATGCCAAGGATACTTCATTGAGCTTTATTAGATTTATCTACCGAGAGTGATGGCACATTTGTTTCTTGCCAGCTCACTCATTCGCAGACATTAGTTTTTTCCTTATGTACTGATCTTTATATATTGCACTTGTTGTATTCTTGTTTTTAGGTCATTCTTGTACATTCCTTTTTATGTAATAGAAGAATAAGAAGAAGATCATTCTTCCTTGCCTCAATCTAAGTGTGTGCTTCTCTTTGATTGTGAGTGTGTGTGTGTGTGTGTGTGTGAGCTCTCTTCCTTATCTCCTTCCTTGTGACATAGGCATCAAGAAAAATGTGTTGTCAGTTTCAACATGAGCCAAGATTGGCTTGATTGTCAAATTTGTTGATGACATATATAGAGTTCATGATCTCTCAAATGGTGATGTTATTATTGCTTCTGGCATTTTATGTTGTGGGATGTAAAGTTCATAGACTATGTAAAATCTGTGAATGATTCAATACGTGCAGATCATGATTCTCAAGCAATCACAGACGCAAAGCTTTCGAATGCACTCTTTGGTCATCCAAATTTT
This sequence comes from Ceratopteris richardii, assembly GCA_020310875.1. Taxonomy (NCBI): domain Eukaryota; kingdom Viridiplantae; phylum Streptophyta; class Polypodiopsida; order Polypodiales; family Pteridaceae; genus Ceratopteris; species Ceratopteris richardii. The sequence continues at coordinate 36,972,516 of CM035424.1, forward strand.
TCTAGTTTGCTATGGATACAAAAATTTGAAATGGTGTTCTCTCTGCCCAAACTTGAGTCACCTTCTAATCATGTTTGTGAAGGTTTTATTTTGGGCAAAATGCAACACTCCTCCTTGCCAAAAGATGGTTCAAATAGAGTTTCTCATAAATTGCAGAGTTTCTTATGCTGCTTGTTCATAGTGATGTATGTGGCGCTATGCAGACATCATCATTTGGGAACTACCTATACTTCATGACTTTTCTAGGCATGCATAGGTGTATCCTTTGAAATCAAATTCCAAAGTGTTTATGTGCTTTAAACAACACTTGGTTATATATGAAATTCTATTAGAATGTAAATTGGGCACCCTCCATTCTGATCGAGGGGGAAAATACATGTCTTCTAATTTCAATGCATTTTTGGCTGAATGTGGGATAAAATGTCAATGCATAGTGCCATATACACCTTAAAAAAAATGGAATTGCTAAAAGAAATAATGGTTCTCTTATAGAAATGGCAAGGTGTATGGTCAAAAGAAAAGTTTTACCACATAGCTTATGGCTTGAGGTTGTTATGTGTGCAGCATATGTACTTAAAATGTATCGCACCAAAGCACTACAATTGATCACTCCATATGAGGCTTGGCATGTTCACAAACCATATGTTTCTTATATGTGTGTCTTTGGTTGTTTGGCATATGCATTAGTGCTTGAACAACAACACTAAAAATTGGATGATAAAGTAGTGAAATGTATTTTTGTTGGGTACAATTTTGAAAGCAAAGGGTATCATCTGCATCATCCATAGATTAAATGCATTCTAGGTAGTTATGATGTTGTTCTTATGGAAGATCCAATTCAGCCCTTACTTTCATGTCCCAAGGAGACATCAATTAGCTCAAAGGATGTGAATGACAGTTTTTTATCTCTTTTTATAGATGGAGAGTCAAGTGCTAGTCCAAATGAGGCTATTTCTCAATGTTTATAAGTTTCAAATGATAAGGAAGATCATTTCAACTTTAATGCAAATTTACATGATGCACTTGTGGATGGAGGGCTAACATAGAACATGCAAAAATTATGCCTAAATGGCTGGTGTAGACTTTAAGAAATAACAAATTAGATGCACTTTGTCATATCATACCCGTCCAGGCTCTCGTAGTGCTTTCTTTGCATCAAATTGTAATGCAATGGTTGTCTCTAGTCTTTTCGATGAGAATGAGCCTGGTACTTTTGATGAAGCACAAAATTGAGAAAATTGGATGGATTCTATGCAATCAAAATATGATGCTATTATGAAAAATGGTACTTTGTCTTTATATGATTTGCCTCTAGGCAAAAAGGCCAATTGGCACTAAATGGGTATACAAGTTGAAACCTACACTTCATGGAACAATTGATAATTATAAGGTTAGTCTTGTTGCCAAAGGTTATGCTCAAGAGAGAGGCATTGATTTTGGTGAGACATTTGCTCCCACATGTCAAATGATTACTTTGTAGCATTTTTGCACTTGGAAATAATCATGGTTGGAATGTATATCAATTGGGCATTAAACATGCATTTTTTAACGATGATTTACATGAAGAAGTTTATGTTTTTCAACCCCATGGTTTTTTGTAAAAAGAGCATGAAAACAAAATGTGCAGGTTAAAAAAGGCATTATATGGTTTAAAGCAAGCACCATGTGCTTGGTATGAGAAGATACATGCCTACTTGCTAGCACATAGTTTTTACACCAATCCAATTGAGAGCACCTTCTATGTTAAGCATGTACTTATGATTATTGTTGTATGCATTGATGATACGTTGCTCACAAGTCCTAATGAGAAGCATATTGTTGAATTTAAGGTTGATTTGCATGCCTCTTTTGAGATGTCAGATTTGGGGCATTTGCATCATTATTTGGGCATTAATTTTATGCAAGTTGATGGGGGAATATCTTTGCATAAAAAAAATTGCATCGACACATTTTTGTAGCATTTTGGTCTTGAAGATTCCAAACCTATTGTCACTCCCTGTGAACATGTTTATGGTTGATTTTGCATGGTGATGGAGATGAATTTGTTGTTGTTGTTGTCTATTAGCAAGCTATTGGATACTTGATTTACTTATGCAATACTCGGGCCAATATTCAGTTTGTTGTCTTTTAGATGAGTAGGTTCATGCATTGCCTAGGTGTCAAGCATTGGTAGTCAATTAAGTGTATCTTTCACTAATCGAGTGGTACCTGGCTACTTGGATTGTTTTATCCCAAGAAGGATCATTATCACCAAATTTACATGCTTTTCTGACTCGGATTGGGCGAGTTGCTATGACGCTTGTATGTCCACTAGTGGTTTTTGCTTCATGCTTGGTAGCTCATGCATATCTTGATTGAGCAAGAAGAAGCCTACTATGGTCACCACTAGTTGTGAGGCTAAGTATAGGCCAGGCTTGGCAACGACTATTGAGTGTGTGTGGCTCAAATTCCTTTTGGCTAATTTGGGTGTTGTTGGACAGATCCCAGTCTATGTGGGTGCCCAAATGCCCATGCACCTTCATCTAAGTCTAGTTTCACAGCCACCAGAAATAAGCACTTTTTCCAAGTGCCCACGAATGTACCCTCTCTAGATGTACCCTGACAGGATGTACCTTGAGATGATGTACCTTGAGATGCATCGCATCATGCTGCCATCTACCATGCCCAATTTCTCAACTAGGCTCTGATACCAAATGTAGACTCCTATGAACCTCCTACTTTTCCAGAATGCATCCACAAACTTCGAGGCCATGAAGAAGATGACCGACTACCATTTCGGTTTGCATACACAAAGATAATGAATGAATCTCCACCTAGCCACATACTCTTCCCATTAATCCCTTCTTCCCTCATGAGGGTACTCCCAAATGGCTACACACATGGGTGCCACTTGGCACTCATGTGTGAGCCCATCTAATAAAGGCTAAGAGGTGGTTCACGCCTCTCTCCTAAGAGTTCTCCACATAACATTTCTCCACATAACATTTCCTTCCCCTTAATTCCATTTTTTTTTCACAAGAATGGTTTTGGAAGGTCCTATTTGAAGAGAGAATCAATGGAATAGTACACCCACTATATCCCCATGTATTTCAATACATGGTCATATCTCCGTGTTGTTTCCCAATATCCTTCCCCTTAAGAAGACTCTTGAGAAGGCAGTCTGAAATTGGGAAACCGTCTTTGAAGGGTGCTGGCCCGCTCCCATGTGGCACTATCTTCTGAACTATCTTTCCACTTTACTACACACTCTTTATATAGGTGACTTCTTGTCCGTTTCTCTTGAGTGTGTAGTATGCTCTCAGGCTCATGTGGAATAGATTGAACAGAAATAGGCTCTACTACCTCACGATCTGGAATGAGGTTGTCAAATTCACCCAATCTTTTCTTAAGCTGGCTAACATGAAAAACTGGATGGATTTGACTATTCTCTAGAAGTTGGAGCTGGTAAGCCATCTTTATATCCTCTTAAGTATTTGGAAATGCATAGGAGACAACTTTGGACAAGGTCCCGTCTTCATGGTTTCAGATCTAGATGGAACTCTAAGATAGACTTGCTCTCCTATCTCAAAGTTGATGTCTCTCCTTTGAGGGTCAGCATTGGCTCTAGCTCTATCTTGAGCTTTCCTAATACTGTCCTTAGCAAGTCTAAGCATATGTTCATCTCTTCCAAGAAGTCCTTTGCAGCTTGAACTTTCTCATTCTGCAATCCTACTGCATAAGGAGCTCTTGGCGGAAATCCATACATAAGCATAAATGGATTATGCCCTGTGGAAGAGTGCTCGAAGCATATCCTCTAGGATTTGGTTAACGATCTCTGTTTGCCCATCCAACAGTGGATGCTTGGCTGTACTCATGCTAAGTTTTGTATCCAACCTTTTGAAGACCGCTCTCTAAAAGTGGCTAGTAAATTTCCTCTCCCAATCAAAAACTATGTCTAAATAAAGACCATATAATCGATATAGGCTCTCCACAAAATGTCTAGCCAACTCAGGTGTCTTCACTATAGTACATGTTGGAATAAACCTAGCTATTTTGGTTAACCTATCCACAATAACCCAGACTAAGTCGTGACCTCTCTATGTCTTAGGTAATACAACTATAATGTCCATGGAGATACTCTCCCACTTCCCATTGGGAATATCCAATGGGTGCAGTAGTCCTCCAATCCTCAAACTTTTAGCTTTATTGACCTGACATTTAATGCACTTAAGCACATACTCTAGGACGTCCTTATGAAGTCTAGGCCAGTAAAACTACCTCTTAACAAGATCATAAGTCTTGTTAACTCCTGGGTGTCCCGCACTAGGTGTGTCATAACACTCATATAACATATTCTGTCTCATCTCAAAATCTCTAAGGACACACACCTTATCTTTATATAATAGATATCCATCATGGATACTGTAATTCTTCCACATGAATCATTCTTGAGTACCCGTATCACGATCCCCATTCTCCATGCCTTCCCAAATCTCGGAACATGCAGGATCAAGCTTACATTTCCCTCTAATGGACTCAAGTAGCTCACTAGTGATTTGAGTAAAAATCAATCCATTGAGCATAGGCATGTGACTAAGTGAATCAGCCACTACATTAAACTTTCCCTTCTATACCTAAGCTCATAGTCAAACTCTTGAAGGGTCTCTATCCATTGGGCATTATGACCTTTAAGGTCTGTTTGATTAGAGAGCCACATAATGCTCTCTTGATCAAACATTATCGTGACTTTGGCACCATATAGATAATGACACCACTTCTTCAAAGCATGGACAATTGCATACAACTACTTCTCATAGACGGAGTTATTTTTTTGAGCAGGTTCTAGTTTCTTACTCTCAAAAGCTACTGGTCAACCATCCTAATCTAAAACCGTTCCTATAGCAATATCACTTGCGTAAGTTTCAACCACAAAGGGTTTATTGGGATCTGCTATATGTGAAAGTGGAGTTGTAGCAATGGCTGCTTTCAATCTCTCCATACTTTGCTTCTGTTCGTCTCCCCAATGAAAGGCTTTTCCTTTCCCTTTAAGTTGTTCCATCATCGGGACAACAATTTTGGCATAATTCTTAATGAATCTTCGATAGAAGACTTATAAACCTAGGAAGATCTGCAGCTCTTCTAGGTTCCTTGGATGTGGCCATTCCATAATAGCCCTTACTTTTCAGGGTCCATCTGGATTCCATTATGCGAGACTATATGCCCAAGGTATCTAACCTCTGTTTTGAAAATTTCACACTTTTGACTCCTTAGCAAAGAGTGAATTTTCCCTTAGAACTTGGAATACTTTTTCTTAAGTGTTCCAAGTGCTCCTATTTTGATGCACTGTAAATCAAAATATCATCTAGGAAGTCTACTACAAACTATCCTAGATAAGGCTGTAATACACTATTCATGAGCTTCATGAAAGTCACAGGAGCATTGGTGAGACCAAAAGGCATCACCAAAAACTCATAGTGCCCATATCTAATCCTAAAAGTGGCACTCATGTGTGAACCCATCTAATAAAGGCTAAGAGGTGGCTCACACCTCTCTCTTAGGAGTTCTCCACATAACATTGAATGTCACATAATCCTAGTAGGAGATCATTGAACCATGCCTTAAGAGAGAGGATTAGGAAGTAATCCTCAACCATGGCTTTTGGAGCAAGTGGTTAGCCTATCACACTCCTAACCAGGAGGTTGTGAGTTTGATTCCCAACATAATGTCACATAATCCTAGTAGGAGATGGTTGAACCATGCCTTAAGAGAGAGGATTAGAAAGCTATCCTCAACCATGGCTTTTGGGGCAAGTGGTTAGCCCATTGCACTCATAATCAGGATGTTTTGAGTTCAGTTCCCAACAAATGTTATGTGGAGAACTCCTAGGAGAGAGGTGTGGACCACCTCTTAGCCTAGGAGTTCTCCACATAACATATACTCTCTTCAGTGGGTGGTTTTTCCATATCACATCATTCAATGTCTTTGGATGTGATAAGTGGATGAAATCCAATAAGTGAATGAAATCCACCCCTCAATTTTTGGGTACAAAGTTGTAAATTGAAAGAGTCATGAAAGAAAAGTAAAATAATAATTTTAATTAAAAGGGGAGAAAAAACATACATAGGAAAGCGATGTATGTGTGATGTGCATATGTATTATCTAATTTATGGGTCTTGTGGTGTTTTTGAGTGTGCATTTGGATGAAAATTTCTCTAGTCCTTTGGAAGTGGTTAAATCTATTTAAGAAAGTATGTTTATGAGAGTTCAATCTATATTTTATAGTTTTTGTTTTCATTGATAGTACAATGCTTAATCTTCTTATCAAGAAAAGAATTTTTTATTAGCATAATAAAAAAAATTATATGCAAGTAATACAAGATGATATGTTTAAATTACACAGGACCTCCATGTTTATACTTATGTTATGAACAAAGTAAAGAGACTTTGACGAAGAAGATACAATGCTGAATTCAAGCTTCAAGACAAGCGTTAGTGACAAATACAAGCTCTATCAAATAATTTTAAGTCTAAAATGGACAAACTCTAATACCACAATCTTAAATGCACAAGTTCATATGTTACACCACTACTTTATTCATAAAACCATCATTTCCTTTCCTCTTCAAGTACGCAACACCAACTATGTGAAGCCTCCATGAATGCAAGCCTAAAGGGCCTATTTCCTCCAAGACTCTACCTTTTTTATGCCTATAACTAAGAAGCATTGTTGACTCCCATTCGGGATATAGTGTTGGGGATGTAAAAGTCATGTAATCCTACCCTTATATTGTTATACATATATCTTTTTTAGAGAATTTTCTTAGAAGATCATTATGTGCATTTCAAAGCTCCCATGCAAGTGTGTGCATCTCTCTTCTCCCCTCTCTCCCTCCATCTCCTCCTTGCTCTTCTTGTTCAACCCACCAAAGGTCTTCATTGGTAACATAGCATTTTGAAGGTTGAGGTGCAAAGAGATTCAATGGAAGATTAGGGCAGAAAAGGTGAATGTGTAGGTCAACATCTTCTTTATAGCAATTTGGTATTTTGGCCATAATTCAAACTAGGAAGCTTGAATTGAGGTGGTTTAAAGTCTAGTGTGTAGCTTATGAAGAGGATTACAAATTTATACAGGTGTGCAAACTTTGACTCAGATCTCTACTGTGCCAAAAATTAAAAAAACACAAAGTGATGTGGAAGTCAGGTCTATATTCAATTTCATTGTAGGTCAATATTTTGGCAATATAACTTGAGTTATAAAAATTGGATTGAAATTATTTGAATTTTTATGTGTCAAGAAAGAAAATTTTGGAAGAGAAAAAGGTCCATCTTTGGAAATCTAATTTGTTGAAAGTAAAAAATATAGAGAGACAATGTTGCAAATTTGAGTAAAAATAAGAGCGGATGCATATTTTTCTTGCATGTTCAGCTAAAAACCTCCGGGGGTCTTTTAACACTAGTGTTGTACTTGGACACTTTAGTGTCCTTGGACATTTTGGTGTCCTAAAAAAAGACATTATTTGATGATTTTTTTAGATTACTAGAAGGAACCATTTATAAATGTAACTATGGAACATGTTAGCATAAGGGTTTAATAGTTCTAAAAAAATATAGTTTTCATTAAAATATAGAAAAATTAAGATTTATTCACTAATTTTATGATGTTAATTTCAATATTGGCACACAAATTACAATGATGTTAGTAAGTAGTTATTTTTATTTAAAATCTTGATCTCATGATTTTCATTGTTGTAAATGCAATAAAGTCTCATATTTTATATATGTCAACACTTTTTTATCCATATTTAGAGATTTTTTATGATTTTTACTAATTTTATGGCATAAAATTAATCTCATATGTGCCATGACAATCATATTATCTATGAATTACATTGGAAAGTGATCCTATGAATACAACTCATTTTTTATTATCAAAATACTATTTAGTATTCTTAAAGCTAGAGATATTTTTTTAACAACCTTAGGAGTCAAATTTCTATGCAGATTCTTCAAGTTAAATAATGCAACTATTTTTCCTTGGTAAAAAAAGGTGATTTGATGAGAGAATATTGCATATGCTACATGATTAAAGTTAATATGCTAGATTTCTCTATGTAAAGTAATTTATAATGTTTATATATTTATTTTGATTGATGTTATATACCTTATATCATTTAGAAAAGCTAATCTTTTAGGATGATGATGTCTATTCTTGGCAGAGTGGAATATGGCTATTCAATGAAATATTGAGATTGTTGGTGATAATGTGAGATAGGTACAAAACTAATTGGTTCAAATGCATGTGCCATATTTGTATGATACTATATGAAGGTTTTTGAAATAAAACACAAGCCATTTTAGTGTTTTTATCCATCAAGATCATATAGAAGGTTCCTACAATGTTTAGCTATATAAGGAGCACCCTATATTGTAGTACATTTCTTATAATAAAAATGATTTTTCTAATGCCCAATACTTGCCTTAAATGATTCTGTGACTTTAAATAAACATTAGAAAAATTATTTCAATACGAGGAAATTGTTTTTCATGGAGATATTTCTTTTTTCTCATGTATAAGTATATAGAAAAACTATTTTTTTAACCATATTCAGTAATTTCTATATATTGAGTTATCAAAAAAGGTTTTCTAAAAAATATATATTTTTTTTATATAACATTTAGGTATAGATCTTTATGGGGCTAGAAGGTTTTTTCAAAATTTTATTACATTAGTATGCATGATTTTGTTTACTTGTTAGAAAAAAGGATACTAAAGTGTTCTTCTTTGGTACAACACTAGTGTTGTTGCATAGAAAGAGAGTCTTTAAATTTGATTAAGAGAAAAATTTATAATTTATAACTTATCAACATTGAAATAGAAATTTATAGAGCATTAGATTTTCAACACAAAAACCCAAATTGCTTTTGGAGGTTCATTTTGACTTGAAACTTTCATAAGAGAGATTTGTTGTACGAGAGCTCTTGGTTTAGAGCTTGAGAGAATTGAATATGCACAATCTATGATGGATGCTCGTCCATATGAGATTAAAGAAAGTTATGTCAAGTTTTGACATGTATGATGGCATTTTTCTACTCATTTCAATTTATGCCATTTCATCTTTGATTTGACTTTTGGAGTTTGAGGTTTATTGAAGCATGCAAACAACACAAGGAAGAAGATGAAGCTTGGAGCACAACATAACAATGAAATGAATTACCCAATGAATATACAAAGATAATTGACATGTTAGGGTTATATGTGTATAGACAAGCTGAAGGGAAAAACCTCCTAAAGAAGAAAAAAGTGCCTAGTGGTCCTAAGTGTGTTCACACACATCACTACCAAAATACGTCAACAAATCCCCCTTGAGAGTGATGCATTGAACAAGGAATTGACACTCATGTATAAGGAAGTGCCAAGCTATGTGAAAAGAGATCAATCCACAACAAGAACTAAGCCCAAAGCTTTGCAAAAAGCTTCAAAGTTCTCCCTAGGTAGAGCCTTTGTGAAAAGGTTTGCAATGTTATCCTATGTGGGCACATATGTCAAACTGATCTCTCTAGCAGAGAACCTCTCCCTGACATAATGATAATGCACCTCAATGTGCTTTGTGCAAGCTTGGAACATAGGGTTCCTCGAACCTACCAATGCACATTGACTCTTAGTGAAGATGGTGGTGCCCAAAGATTGATCAATACCCAAATCAACCAAAAGGCATATGAGCCACACACACTCAACAATCATTGTGAAAGCTACCCAAAACTTAGCCTCACAACTAGAAGTGACCACAATAGGCTACGTCTTGCTTAACCAAGATATGCATGAGCTACCAAGCATGATCCAAAAACCACTGGTGGACACACGACTCTCATGGCAACCAGCCCAGTTTGAGTTTGAAAAAGCATGCAAATCTAGTGGTAGTGATCCCTCCTTTGGATAAAACAAGCTAAATAGTTGGGTACCACTTAAGTAGTGAAAAATGCGTTTAAGTTCCTACCAATGCTTAATACCTCGGCAATGCATAAAGCTACTCATATGAGAGACAAAAAACTCAATATTAGGTCAAGTTATGCATAAGTAAATCAAGCATCCAATAGTGTGCTGATAGAGAATAACATCAGATGCATCTCCAACATCATGAAGACTCAACCCTAAACCTATTTCAATAGGATTCGCAATAGGTTGCAATCATCAAGGCCAAATAATGATGCAAATGCCCCAAAGCTGACATCTCAAAAGAGGCATGTAAATTAGCTTCAAATTCAGCGATGTGCTTCTCATTAGGAGCAGTGAGCAACATGTCATCAACATACACAGTTATGATCAGAAGTACAACATCTACATGATTAACATATAAGGTGCTCTCAGATGGATTGTTCTCAAAACCATGTGCAATCGAATAGTCATGTATCTTTTCATACCAAGCACATGGTGTTTGCTTCAAACCATATAATGCCATTTTCAACCTGCACACTGTTTTCATGCCCTTTTTGCACAAAACCATGAAGCTGAATTACATACACTTCTTCATGTAAGTCATCATTTAGAAATGTAGTTTTGATGTCCAATTGATGTACATTCCAACCATGATGAGTTACAAGTGCAAAGATGCTATGAACGGTGGTCTTTGAGCATGTGGGTGCAAAGGTCTCATCAAAATCAATGCCTCTCTCTTGAGCACAACCTTTTGAAATAGGCCTAGCTTTATACCTATCAACTGTTCCATCTAGTTTATGGTTCAGCTTGTATACCCATTTAGTGCTGATGGCCTTTTTGCATGTAGGCGAATCACATCAAGACCAAGTACCATTCTTTATAATAACATCATATTCTGATTGCATAGAAGCCATCCATTTTTTCTAATTTTGTGCTTCATCAAAAGAAAGAGGCTCTTTCTCATCACAAAGACTAGAGGGAGTCATTTCATAACAATCTGATGCAAAAGAAGCACTATAAGATCCTGAACAAGTACAATATGACAAAGATGCATCTAATTTACCATCTCACAAAGTTTGCACTAGCCACTAAGGCATAATTTTTTGTTGACATATTTGGGTAGTGATGTGTATGAACACATTAGGACCATCACGGCAATTTTTTCCCTCTTTTTAGGAGGTTTTTTTTATGTGGCTTGTATATACACCTATAATCCTAATGGGTCACTTATATTTGTATAGTATCATGGTAATACATTTAGTATTGTGTGTTGTGCTCACTTACCTCTGAAAGCTATTGGAGAGTGAGCGCATGAATGAAGGCGATTCCATGGATAGTTTTTTGACAAAGATCAAAGATTTGAAGGAGTAGTTGATTTCTGCTGATGAAGTCTTACTTGAAAATTCATTTGTGCAGACTCTTCAGAATGGTCTTCTAGATTCATATCAGAGTTTTGCTTCTACTCTTTGATTGATGATGAAAGGAAATCCAAATGCCTTAACATTTGAGGAATTAGTCTTTGTTCTATTGCAAGAAGATCAGTATAGGTAGAAGAGGTCCATTATGCGTGTTGCAAATCAAGATTTCTTGACTATTTAGAAGGGCAAAGGTAAATGGAGCTCATTTACTAGTAAGCAGAAATCTGCTAATTCTACACAATCAAAGAAAGATGACAGAGAGGAGAAGGAAAACAAAGCAGAAATTGTTTTGCAAATATTGTAAAGGGAATGATCATGTCATAAAGAGTTGTCCAAAACTGGCTACAAAAGAGGCAAAGAAGAAAGAGGTTGGAATGGTTGTTGCACACACCTTTGCACCCAAAACAAAGTTTGCTAATCTTGTGGAGAATGAAGAATGGGAATTTACTATTGTTTTCAATTATGCCCCATCTTCTCATGAACATTGTATATCTACAGTAGGCTAAGATGTTTGGTACTTTGATAGTGGGGCATCCAAACATATTACATAGTAGGGAATACTATCACATGCACCAATAACTCCTCTTATCCTGTCATGGGAATTGGTAAGATTATTTTGAATACTACTGATGGTAGTTCTTTTACGTTGTCGGATGATTTATTTGTCCCCAAGATCAAGACAAATGTGTTATCAGTTTCACCATTAGCCAGGATTGGCTTGGTTGTAAAACTTGTTGATGATAGATGTACAATTCATGATCTATCAAATGGTGATCTCATTATTACTTCTGGCATTTTATGCCATGGTTTGTACTAGTTCATAGACTATGAAAAATCTGTGAATGATTTAGCATGTGCAGTACATGATTCTCAAGCTATGTCAAATGAAAAGCTTTGGCATGCATTCTTTGGTTATCTGAATTTTGCTAGCTTGCTACACCTGTAGAAATCTAAAACAGTGTCCTCTTTGCCCAAACTTGAGGCACCTAGTAAACGTTTGTGAAGGCTGTATTTTAGTTGATTTTGAGCTACTAAAAAATTGCATTTTGCTCATAGTGATGTCTGTGGTCCTATGCAGATACCCTCCTTTGGGAACTACCTTTACTTCATGACTTTCATTGATGATTTTTCCAAGCATGCATGTGTATATCCATTGAAAGAAAAGTCCAAAGTGTTTATGTGCCTCAAACAATTTCTAGTTTTGGTTGAAATTTTGTCAGCATGTAAAATGGGCACCCTCTATTATGATCCGGGGGGGGGATATGTCTTCTGATTTTAATGCATTTCTAGCTGAACGTGGGATAAACCATCAATGTATAGTGTGATATATACCTTAATAGAATGGAGTTGTTGAAAGGAGAGAACATGTCACTCATGGAGATGGCGAGGTGTATGGTCAATTGTCAAGCTTTATCACATAGTTTTTGGCTTGAGGCTATTATGTGTGCAACATATGTACTTAACACGTGTTCCACTAAAGCATTGCAGGCTATCAATCTATATGAGGCTTGGCATGGTCAAAAGCCATCTATTGCTCACTTGCATGCCTTTGGTTGTCTGGCATATGCATTAATTCCTGAACAACAATGCAGGAAATTGGATGATAAAGTAGTGAAACGTATTTTTGTTGTGTATAGTTCTAAAATCAAAGGCTATTGTCTATATCATCCACAAACTAAATGCATTTTGGTTAGCTGTGATGTTGTTTTTGTGGAAGATGCTATTCAGCCATTACTTTCATGCACTAAGGAGACATCAGTTAGCTCCAAAGATGTGTATGACACTTTGTTGCCTCCTTTTATAGGTAGACAATCTAGTGCTAGTACAAATGAGGCAATTTCTCAACCTTTACATGTTTCACATTATGATGCAAATCATTGCATTTCTGATGCATATTCACATGATGCACTTATTGATGAGAGAATTGATATAGAGGAGGCAAAAACTATGCCTAAATGGTTGGTGCAGACTCTGCGAGATAGCAAATTACATGCATCTCTAACATATTATACTCGTTCATGCTCTGATAGTGCTTTTTTGCATCAGATTGCTATGCTATGGCTGCCTCTAGTCTTTCTGATGAGAATGATCCTCTTTCATTTGATGAAGCACAAAATTCTAAAAACTAGATGGTTGTTATGCAATCAAAAATATGATGCTATTATGAAAAATGGTACCTGATCTTTATGTGACTTGCCTCTCTCAAGAAGGCCATTGGCACTAAGTGAGTATACAAGCTTAAGTGTAAGCTTGATGGATCAGTTGACATGTATAAGGCTAGGTTTGTTGCAAAGGGTTATGCTCAAGAAAGAGGCATTGATTTTGATGAGACCTTTGCTCCTACATGCAAGATGACTATTGTTCATAGCATGTGTGCACTTATATCTGATCATGGTTGGAACTTACATTCACTGGACATTAAAAGTGCATTTCTGAATGTGACTTGCATGAAGAAGTGTATGTTTTTCAACCTTGCAATCTTGTGTAGAAAGGGCATGAAAACAAAGTGTGCACATTGAAAAAGGCATTATATGGTTTGAAGCAAATACCATGTGCTTGGTATGAAAAGATACATGCCTAATTGATTGCACATGGTTTTGAGGACAGTCCAACTATGAGCATCTTATATTTTAAGCATGGAAATGATGTGCTTCTGATCATTGATATCTATGTTGATGACATGCTTCTCATTGGTCCTATTGAGAAGCATATTGATGATTTTAAGGTTGATTTTCATGCCTCATTTGAGATGTTAGTTTTGGGGCATTTGCATCATTATTTGGGCATTTAGTATATGCAATTTGATGGTGGAATAGCTTTGTGTCAAATAAAATATATTGACATATTATTGCAGCATTTTGGCCTTGAGGACTAGAAACCTATTGCGACTCCTTTGGAAGTAGGTTTATGGTTGAGTCTTCATGATGCTGGAGATGCATTTGATGTTGTTGTCTATGAGCAGGCTGTTGGATCCTTGATTTACTTATGCATTGCTTGGCCAGATATTCAGTTTGCTATTTCACTGATGAATAGGTTTATGCATTGCCTAGGTGTCAAGCATTGGCCAGTAGTTAAGAGCATATTTTGCTACTTGAGTGGTACCTGACTACTTGGATTGTTTTATCCCAAGGGGGATTACTAATACCAGATTTACGTGCTTTTTATGACTTTGATTGGGCTGGTTGCTATGACACTTGTGTATCCGCCATTGATTTTTGCTTCATGCTTCGTAGTTCATGCATATCTTGGTTGAGCAAGAAGCAGCCTACTGTTGCCATTTCTAGTTGTGAGGCTGAGTATAGGGCAACTTTCAAAACAACTGTTGAGTGTGTGTGGCTCAGAAGCCTTATGGTTGATTTGGGTGTTGGTTAATCTTCTGTCACCACCATCTTCACTGATAATCAGAGTGCATTGGCAGTTTTGAGGAACCCTATGTTACATGCTCACACTAAGCACATTGAGGTGCACTATCATTACGGCAGGAAAAGGTTCTCTACTAGAGAGATAAGTTTGGGATATGTGCATACACAGGAGAACATTGCAGACCTTTTCACAAAGGCTCTGCGTAGGGAGAAATTTGAAGCTTTCCACAAAGCTTTGGGCTTACTTCCTTTTATGGATTGATTCCACATAGCTTGGCACTTCCTCATACATGAGTGCTAGCTCCTTGTTCACTGCATTACTCCCAAGGGGGATTTGTTGATATATTTAGGTAGTCATGTGTGTGAACACACTAGGATTGTCAAACACTTTTTTCCCTCTTTAGGAGGTTATTCCCCCAACTTGTATATATGCCTATAACCCTAATGGGTCACTTATATTTGTACATTCTCTTGGTAATACATTCAGTATTGTGTGTTGTGACCCAAGCTTCTTCTTCTTCCTTGTGTTGTTTGCGTGCTTCCACAGACCTCAAACTCCAACATTTTTGCCCGCTCTATATCAACCGTCTCATCAACAAAGACATCATGTAAATATGAATCAGAAATGGAATGATCTACATCATCATATGGAACCTGTAAAGGCTGAGAAATTGCCTCATTTGGACCAACACTTGACTATCCACCTATAAAAAGAGGTAGCAAAGTTTCATACACATCTTTGGACCTGACTGATGTCTCCTTAGTACACGAAAGTAATGGTTGAATTGCATCTTCCACAAAGAAAACATAATGGCTAACCAAAATGTGTCTAGTTTATGGATGATACAGAGAATAGCCTTTGCTTTCAGAACTATACCCAACAAAATACATTTCATTGCTTTATCGTCCGATTTCTTGCATTGTTTTTCATGCACTAATGCATATGCGAGACAACCAAAGACATGCAAATGAGCAAAAAATGGCTTGGGACCATGCCAAGCCTTATATGAAGTGATAAATTGTAGTGCTTTAGTGGTACACATGTTAAGTACATATGATGCACACATAACAACTTGAAACTAGAAGCTATGTGGTAAAGCATGAGTTTTTACCATACATCTCACCATCTCCATGAGAGAACTGTTTTTTCTTTCTGCAAATCCATTTTGTTGAGGTGTATACGACACTATATTTTATCCCATGCTCAGTAAGAAATGCATTGAAATTAGAAGACATGTATTCCCTCCCTCGATTAGAACGGAGGGTGCCCAATTTACATGCTGACATATTATTAACCATAACCAGAAACTGTTTGAAGCACATAAGCACTTTGGATTTTTCTTTCAATGGATGCACCCATGCATGCCTAGAAAAATCATCAATAAAATTCACAAAGTAAAGGTAGGTCCCAAAAGGTATCTACATAGGACCACATATGCCACTATGAACAAGGTGGAATTTATGAGTAGCTCGAACTTAACCATTTTTAGGTAAGGAAGAGCACTACATTTTGCCCAAAATACAGCCTTTGTACACATTTTTACAAGGTGCCTCAAGTTTGGGTAGAGAGGATACCATTTCAGATTTTGATAGGCATAACAAACTAGCATAATTCAAAAGAAGAAAGCATGCATGCCAAAGCTTTGCATTTGAGATAGTGTGAGAATCTTGAATTGCACATGTTGAATCATTCACAGATTTTGCATAGTCTATGAGCATATACATCCCACGACATAAAATGCTAGAAGCAATACTAACATTGCCATTTGAGAGATCATGAAAATACATCTGTCATCAACAAATTTGACAATCAACCAAATCTTGGTTAATGTTGAAACAGACAATCTATTTTTCTTGATCCTTGGTACATACAAAGCATCTGACAATGTGAAAGAACTACCATCAATAGTAGTCTGAATGATCTTACCAATTCCCATTATAGGATAAGAGGAGTTGTTAGCACATGTGACATCCTTATAGGGGTAGGCTCAAGTGAATTGAAGAAGCTGCATTGGGAGGTAATATGTTTGGTTTCCCCACTATCAAAGTACCAAACATTAGTGTTTACTAAAGAAATACACTGCTCATGAGAAGAAGGGTCATAGTTGCATAGAATAGTAAATGCCCATTCTTCATTCTGCACAAGATTAGCAATCTTCATTTTAGGTGTACACACCTCTGCAATAACCATTTTAGCATCTTTCTCCTTTTTCATTTTCGCAGCCAACTTTGGACAACTTTTTATGACATGATCATTTCCTTTACACTATTTGCAAAACTATTTCTACTTTTTTGTTTTCTTCTCATCTTTTTCTTCCTTCTTCAATGGTGTAGCATTAGTTGATTTTTGCTTACTAGTAATGAGCTCCATTTACCTTTGCCCTTCTAAGTACCTAAGAATTCTTGCTGTGCAACATGAATAATGGACCTGTTATGCCTAGACTAATTTTCTTGCAACAAAACAAAGACTAACTCCTCAAATATTAAGGCATTTGGATTGCTTCTTTCATCATCAATCAAGGAGTAGAAGCAAAACTTCAATATGAATCTGGAAGACCATTAAGAATAGTATGCACAAGTGAACTATCTAGCAAGACTTCGTCAACAAAAATCAACTACTCCTTCAAATCTTTGATCGTTGCCAAAAAATTGTCCATGGAATCTCCTTCATTCATGTGCTCACTATCTATTTGTTGTCAGAAGTAAGAAACACGAGCCTCATTTCTTCCTTAGTATAAGGTTGAAAGTGTATCCCAAGCATCCTTTGCTATCTTGCAAGAGTGAATGTGAGGGATAATGGCACTTTTGAAAGACAAAGCTATCAATGCATGTGCCTAAGAATCTCTTCCATCCCAACAAAGTCTCTCTCTAGTAGGTGCAACAAGAACTGAAGCACGAATAGGAATATAATCATCATCTTCAATGCCATCTACATCACCTTCGATAACTATATTCATAGGTGTAGTAGGGTGTTTTTCAATACACTACACAATATTACATGACCCTTTTGCTACCAATACATGACACATCATATATTCCCATAACAGGCAATTAGTACAATCCAACTTGTCCTCAAGAGCCAACATATGGAATACATCATTGCTTTTAGCCATGGCCATTGAGTAAATACCCTGATGCAGAAAAATGATTGTATCTCAAAAAGTTAAATAGAACCACCTGTCGAGATCCGATTAACGTGTAGCAGACTTTGAGGTGCTTATACTTGCAAATTGAAACCTATATATATATATATATATATATGTTTCGCACAAAAGGATGAAAATTGCCTAAATAGGCACTATGATAGCACATTTGAAGGCCAAAACAAGCTCATATAAAAATTTTGATGCCACAAAGCAAATCCATTTTGAACTTTTGACCGCCTTGAGTATGCTCACCAATTTTCATGCAATTTTGAGATTATGAGTGAAGGGATATTGACAATTTTTGTGTGATTCTAAGATTGGCAACCTACTTTGATACCAATTGTTGGAGTTTGAGGTCTAAGAAAGCACATGAACAACACAAGGAAGAAGAAGAAGAAGAAGAAGAAGAACCTTGGAGCACAACACAACACTAAAATGAATTACCAAGTGAATGTTATGATTGACCCATTAGGGTTATATGCATATATACAAGCCAAGGAAAAAACCTCGTAAAGAGGGTGTACATTGGTTGGATGTTCATGATATTGAATTATCACATGAGGCTCTTTTTTGGAAACATTTGGACTAATTTTGGAGCTATGGCACTCTTGGCTATTCAGTGGCTAGATGTTTTGAACTGAATGACAACATCTACTCCAAAGGATTGGGCCCATGGGTTCCAAAAGCAAAGTACAAGCTAGTCTCGATTGGTCTCCGCCCAATTAATGTTACACACCCATGAATGCTTCAACTACATATAAGTATTTTTGTGTGAAGCATTAACTCTAGTTGACACTTATGCCACTAGCATGAGGTCACCATCTATAACATCCTTCTAGGGGGACAAATCCAAGATCTAAGGATAATTGCTCCTTGCGAATAGACAAATCAGGTGGTCAGAGCTATCATGATACAATAAGGTGAAACAAGACAGATCAGGGAGCGCCAAGAGCATCAAGAGAACACCTTGTATATAAGGAACCTTTTGCAAACAAATGGGGGCATAGAAGGAAGGAGGGGAAAAAGGGAAGGAAGTGCCAAGGGAGAAAAAATATAGATAGAAAGGAGGGTTAATGCAAAATTCCAAGATAGGTAGATGCACCCAGATGGAAAGATATCTTGAGATAGAAAAAAACCATAGAATATTGGAACATGAGATTGTACCTTGGGAGAGAGAGAGAGAGAGAGAGAGAGAGAGAGAGAACAAGGCACCCTTGGCAAGATAGCATCCGTGTAAGATATAGGTATAAGTTAAGAAGAAGAAGCAACAAGGGCTTAGTATGTTCAGAGGCAAGGTTATGAGAGGTGCAATGGAGAAGGTGAAGAATCAAGCGATATGATAGTTGATTATTCTAGTAGGATTCAAAAAGTTGCCTATGGTGTCAAAGAGGAAGACAACCGTGCAGGTAGTGATTAGCGAGTATGACTAATCGACGTGGTTGATATGACGACGACAACAGCATGTCGTAAACGGAAATAGCCAACTCTTGGCATATCTCCACTTCGTGCCGGCAGTGGCAGTTGAACGGTCTCGTGAATGCAAGATGCTAGCGGAACGATCAGCCAGACGGTAAGGCTAAGTTCCCATGAGTACTAGCTAGGGAGGATGAATGCCAAGAATCTTCTCACTCTAAGAAGTGGAGAATGCTAAGGGGGAGGGAGGACAATTGAAGCCATGAGCATCAACATTGGGAAGAAGAAGGCATCTATAGAATTTGAACTCTCGATGCATGAAGGATTTTGTGGTGTGGACTCTGTGTGGTCCATGTGTCGGATACTAGTGTCTCGTTAGGGAACCATAGGAGGTCAAGGACTAGTGAGGTGGTCATTTAGTGAAAGGGCTAGTGTTAGAGGCTAGTGGCGCATGGCAGGCAAGGGGAGGTTCAATGGGCTTCCACTTCTTCTTCCCAAGATTCAACAAGTGTTTCTTCCTTCCTTCTTCCCAGAACTATGAAATTCTAGATGTTGAAGGAACTCTAGGATTGGGTGAGTGATTGAAGCTATGACATCCCATCCATCTTAGACATTGACACCTGTATTACTTTACTATGGTGTGCCAAAACATCTATGTTACTTTACTACGATTTTCCCTTGTAAATCATGTAAGAAGTTCTTGGCGGATCCATCCTATTTTGTAATTCCTTCTGCAGTAATATAAAAACTCTTAGATGGTTCAATTATTGTTTACTTATTGCTAATCTTGTTTGAATCGATTCTCTATTTTGTACTAGTTCATATGTACTATCTTCTTGCTACAAAGGTCTATTGAAATGGGAATCTATGATTAATAGAGTTAGGGCACTCCAAGGCCATGGCAAGTGTGTTCCCTCCTTGAACTTCTCATAAACAATCAACTCTATTGTAGAGCCGAGCTATACAAAGGGGAAAAAGTGCCCCGATGGTCCTAAAATATATCAACATTGACATGGTGGTTTTGTCAGTGCATGAACAGTAGAATTGTTGTCATATTTTGTTTTATGCCACTTGGATATAGCTTATTTACTGATCACACATAGTTTTTATGAGAGATTGATTGGATCTGTGATTGGTGCTACTTGCATTTTTTTGTTTTTCTTTGTGGGTATGTGATCCAAGTTGGATTCTCATTCACGCACTTGTTTGTCACTTTGATTGGCTATTATGTAAGCCTATGATCATTAATCAGTTGGATTATTTGCTAGTTTGATTATTGGCACATGTGTATGGTAATTCCCACATGGTTATTTGGTTCTAGATTTCATTTTTCAAAGGATATGGTTCCAAAATTTTTCCAACCTGATGGTAGACAGGTGATCTAGTAGATCCTTGATGCTTTGTGTGATAGCTTTGGATTGTTGCTTACCTCCACTCACTTGGACTTTTTCATAGGTTAGTTATTACAAGTTGAACGATCTTGTGAGCTTCATTCTTGAGTGGGAGGTGTATTGCGATTAGTTTTTTGGCATGTGTATTTGCCATTTTCTGTGTTGGATCAAGGGTAGGTAGTGACATTTTCTGTGTTGGATCAAGGATAGGTAGTGACATGTTACTTGTTCTTCATTTGCTATTGGTAATCTTGAATTGATTATCTAGTGACATGTTACTTGGTTGTCAGATTTTTCCAAGGATTCTTCACATCTACTTGGTCATCTTGGAGTTTTGGTGAGGAGGTTTATGCTCATGGTTTTATGTGCATGCTAGATGCATGGTTATGTGATAGGTGCTTCACATGTTTTCTTCTCCAGTGAGATATTTGTGATGTGATTTATGCATATGGATATGCAAGTGTGATCCTATTGATCATAGAGTATTCTTTGTGCCTTTTTTTACATTGCTAACTGTTAGAAGAAGTATTTTTTATGGAAAAATAATTGTAAAATGCCAAAAAGTTGTAAAAATATTTACGCAAATGATGTAAAAATGAGGAAGAGTCTTCCTCATGTAGAATAGAATCATATGTAATTTTTCTAGAATTTTTGGAAACTCCTAGACAACATATTTTTAGAATAGAAAGGAAAAGGACCAAAATTCAAGTGTGAAAAGGGACACTTGAAAATGTATAAAAGATAATTTTCTCTATTTTGAGAGGGTTGGTTACTTGTAATTGATGCTATCCTAGTAATGAGAAGAGTTTCCTGTAGAAAATCGTGATTCTTCCTTTTGTGTGAATTTCTTTGATTTGTTGAGTCTATTCTATGTGTATCCATGGAATTTGCAAGCTTCTATTGTGTATTTCTGATGAATGTGTATGAAGAGAATTGATTCTTGATGTATGAAGTGAAGAATTGCTGAAGAATAGTGCTGGAGATGAAAATTGTCAGTTTCCACAAAATCGTGATTGTCTCGTCTGAAGGTTACAGGTATCATTTTTGAGATTTGACTTCATGATTGTGTTCTGCTAAGAAAATAACACACTTTAGACACCAAGATCATTGGAAATGATGTAGTATTGCTCAAGATAATCAAAACCCTAGAAATTCCTCTTCACCTTCACTATTTCTCAGAAATCCAGCCAGTTTTCTCTTATTTTTTGGATTCTATCATCTAGAAGGGGCTGTGATCTCTTGTATACTTCAAGGATTGACAAATATAAGATGTATTGTTGATTCTTTATACTAAAATGATTGGAGAGGACAACTCCAAAGGTTAACAACAAACATTCTTTGGCGCCGTTGCCGGGGAGTAAAGCGGAGTAAAGCAAAAGCTTCATTGAAGTTGGACCTTGGTGGATCTTCTATTGTTGATGGTATTGAACACATTGAAAAGGTAATACTCTTTAATCAATAAGTGGAAAAATGAAAAGGTAGGTTTCTTTGTTTGTCTTTTGGGAAAATAAAGCAATAGATAATATTTTGAGAATAAGAAGTGATGAAATTCTTGCAAATTGATAGTTGCTCATATCATTTTTTGAGAGTAAAGTGCAGGTGTGTGAAAAACTGAATCAAGAAAGCTGAAGATAAGGTAAAATGTGTCTATCTTTGCATTTGTAGAGTGCTTTTTGACCAAGTACCAAGCAAAATTGTTGACCTTGGGATAGATAACATGATTGCATTGAGAAAATTCAAGTAAAGTAGCTAGATGCAGGTAGATAAGATCCATTTGTTAAACAAGGTAAAGCAATAATCTTGAGAAAAAGTTTATTTGCATCTTGAAAAGAAAAAATGTTTGAGTTTATCTTTGCATAAATTGATATTTGCACTTCTTAGCACATTTTTCTTTGGGAAGTTTTTCTCATGAACTGATTAGATAGCAAAGCATAAAGGAGTATAACCAATCAAGAAACACAGGATCAATAGATCACTAAACAAGAAACCCTAAGTGAAGTGTTTACCTTAATTTAGGGCAAAATATTAAAAAAATTCATAAAATCCATTAAAACATTCAAACAAATTTCTTTTTTCCTTAGGAGGTTGGACTGAAGTGTTGTTGTTAAGAGTAAAGGGGACCAAGTGGAAAGAAAACTCAAAAACTGAAAAAAAACTGGAGGTTTAGAAAAACACGATTCTCTTCACAGGATCGTTAATTTTTGTTTATGATGTAAAATTGCAGATGACAAGTGATTTGGAGTTGGTGAAGAATCTGGAAGAGGAGTAAGAGGAAAGAAGAATCAAAATTGCAAAAAACAAGAAGTTCAGAAAAATACGATTCTCTGCACAGGATCGCGATTTTCTGTAAGGAAAAGAAATTGAATTATTTTTTGCAAATTTGGGTATAGAGGTAAGAGGTTGTAAGAGAATTTCATAAAGTGTGGTAAGGAATTCAAATTTCAAAAAATATCAGAGAAAATTGAGCATGAAATAAGTAAAATTGGAAAGTAAGTACAAAATCGCGATTTTCACCAGTAGGATAAAGGGAGTAACTTGTGATGAAAAATTAGGAATTGTGGATTAACACCATAAAATTGTTGAAGAATAAAAATTGGACAAGTAAAAAGTGAAAATTATGAGGAAATTGCACAGAATCGCGATTGTGTGAAATCTATAAAAACCTGGAATCTCAAAAGAAAACTCATTTGAGTGAGGAAGAGAGAGAGTGAGAGTGGAACAGAATCGTGATTGTCTACAACCACAAGCTTTTAGAGATTTCTGTATCAAGCACGCAAGGTAAGCAATTCGCAATTCATTTTTTTGCATTTCTTTAAATTTTATAGGATGATTAAAGCACTAAAGAACACAAAATAGCCAAAAACACGGAATCGTGATGTTTTGATTTTTTGAGTTTTCAGTGGAAAAAATAATAATTTTGTTAAACTCTTTTATTGCATGTTAAAAGTTTAATAAAGCGATTCTATTGAAGAAATAAAAATTTAAAAAACAAGAACCTCAAAAATTTCAAAATCTACACAGAATCGCGATTCTGTAGTCAAATACAAAATCGCGATTCTCTGAAACAAAACACAAAATCATGATTCCCAGAGCATGATTTTCATAAGAAAATCGTGTTTTCTAACGATTGTGAGCAATCACGATTGTCTGGGAACAGAATCGTGAAAAACACGATTCTCACCACAAAATCATGAAAAATACGATTCTCATCACAGAATCGTGAAAAAAATGATTCTTTCCTCAGAATTGTGAAAAACACGATTCTTTTCACAGAATTGTGGAAAACACGATTCCCACCACAGAATCGTGAAAAACATGATTCTCTTCACAGAATCGTGGAAAACACGATTCTTTCCTCAGAATCGTGAAAAACACGATTCTTTTCACAGAATCGTGGAAAACATGATTCTCATCACAGAATCGTGAAAAACACGATTCTCATCATAGAATTGTGGAAAACACGATTCTTTCCTCAAAATCGTGAAAAACACGATTCTTTTCACAGAATCGTGGAAAACACGATTCCCACCATAGAATCGTGAAAAACACGATTCTCTTCACAGAATCGTGGAAAACACAATTCTTTCCTCAGAATCGTGAAAAACACGATTCTTTTAACAAAATCGTGGAAAACACGATTCCCACCGCAGAATCGTGAAAAACACGATTCTCTTCACAGAATCATGGAAAACACGATTCTTTCCTCAGAATCGTGAAAAACACGATTCTTTTCATAGAATCGTGGAAAACACGATTCCCACCGCAGAATCGTGAAAAACACGATTCTCTTCACAGAATCGTGGAAAACACGATTTTTTCGTCAGAATCGTCAAAAACACGATTCTTCTCACAGAATCATGGAAAACACGATTTCCACCACAGAATCGTGAAAAACATGATTCTCATCACAGAATCGTGAAAAACACGATTCTCATCACAGAATCGTGAAAAACACGATTCTTTCCATAGAATCGTGGAAAACACGATTCTATCCATAGAATCGTGAAAAACACGATTCTCATCACAAAATCGTGAAAAACTCGATTCTCATCACGGAATCATGAAAAACACGATTCTTTCCACAGAATCGTGAATTAATTGAATGATCCTTAGGTCTCGTAATAAATTGTACACACATTCTAAGCAAGAGCTAGGAAGAAAGGAGGTAGAGCCAGTGGTAGGACAATTGCAAGAAAAAGATTTAGGGCAAGAAATAATATGGAGAATTTAAATGAAACTAATGAATCCTCTGAAACTGGTGATTATAGAAACATTCTCAAATACATGTATACAAATAGGTTTGGAACCTATGTATATCAGGATGGAATGCATAAGTTTCTCATTAGATGAGAAACTTAGAGGTTCCCTAGATCTTGTTCATACAGATGTGTGTGGTCCTATGCTCACTAGGTCCTTAGATGGTTCTTTTAACTTTGTCACTTTCATAGATGATGCTACTAGAAAAGTCTAGGTATATCCTATCAAATCAAAGGATGAGGTATTCCCTACTTTCAAAAAATGGCTTGCTTCAGTTGAGACTAAAAAAGGAACTAAGCTTAAGGCTTTACATTTAGATAATGGGGGTGAGTATACCTCACATGGATTCAGACTTTTTCGTCAGTCTAGAGGGATTTGTAGAGAGTTTACAACTCCTTATATCCCCGTACAAAATGGTATAGCTGAGAGGATTAATAGAACTATTCAAGATAGAGTAGTCTCTATGTTGCATCATGCAAACCTCTCACATGGTTTTTGGGCAGAAGCAATATTGACTGCAGTTCATGTGATTAACCTTTCACCTAGTACTGCCAAAGGTCTGAAAGTGGCACAAGAGTTATGGACAGGGAAGCCACCATATTATGATCATCTTTGAGTTTTTGGGTGTGAAGCATATGTTCATATACCCAAGATTCTTAGACAAAAGTTGGACCATAAGTCAAAGAAATGCATTTTTCTTGGATATGGTCAAGAAGGATAATTTGGATATCGCTTATGGGATCCTGAAAGATGGTCAGTGATCAGAAGTAGTGATGTCATTTTCAATGAGTCTAAGATGCATAAATAGCCCATTAAGGAGGTTGAAGTGAGAAGAGTGGTGTTTGAGGATACTAGTCCTCTGGCTAGCATGCATAAAAATGTTGCACATAGGGATGTTCAAGAGAATGTCTGATCAGATAAGTTTGCACATGTTCCTGTTAAGCAACCATTGAGATGCTCTACACGTGTCTCATATCCACCTGATAGATATGTTCCAGGTTTAGATTTTGTTATGCTAACAGATACCGGTGATCCTTCTTGCTACAAAGAGGCTATGCAGACAAAGGATCATGTCAAGTGGGAGCGTGCCATGAAGAGTGAGTTGGATTCTATTCACAAGAATGGTACTTGGGATTTAGTACCTTTGCCAAATGGCAGGAAAGCTTTACCATGTAAATGGGTATATAAGCTGAAATTCACATTAGTTAGTGCTTCTCCAAAGTATAAAGCATGACTTGTTGCAAAGGGTTTTAAGCAACATCATGGTGTTGATTTTGAGGAAATCTTCTCTCCGATGGTCAAGATGACTACCTTGTGCATGTTGCTTGGATTCATTGCAATGGAGGACTTAGAGTTAGTCCAAATGGATGTGAAAACTGCTTTCTTGCATGGAGATCTTATAGATGAGATCTATATGGAACAACCAAAGGGTTATGTAGTTCTTGGCAAGGAAAGTCTAGTTTGTAAGCTCAAGAAGAGCTTGTATATTGGACTTAAACAGTCTCCTAGACAATGGTACCAAAAGTTTGATGTTTTTATGAAGTCCCTAGGCTATTCTCAAAGCAATGAGGATCATTGTCTCTACACAAAGAGATGCTCAGATGGCAGTTTGATATGCTTGATACTTTATGTCGATGATATGTTGATTGCTGGGAAGTCCTCCTATGACTTGTGAATTCTCAAAAGGAAGTTGAGTCAGACATTTGATATGAAGGATTTGGCGGATGCCAAACATATTCTGGGCATGCACATTACTCATGATAGGAGTAAAAGATGCATATACTTATCTCAAAGTGAGTACATATCCAAAGTACTTCACAGGTTCAATATGCAGGGTGGAAAAGCATTGAGTACACCTTTACACACACATGTGAAATTGAGCAAGGATGATTGCCCCAAATCAGATGAGGAAAAGGAATTGATGACCAAAATTCCCTATCAGTCTGCTATTGGTAGTCTCATGTATGCTATGGTAGCTACAAGACCATACAAGGCATTTGCAGTGGGAGTTGTGAGAAAATATATGTTTAATCCTGGCAAGAAACATTGGGAAGCGGTCAAGATGATTTTGAGATATCAGAGTGGCACTAAGGACGTGTGTCTATGCTTACGTAGAGGGAAAGCATCCATTATTGGTTACACAGATTCTGACTATGCTGGTTGTGTAGACAATCATAAGTCTACATCAGGGTACATTTTTCATTTTGCTGGAGGTGCTATCTCTTGGAGATCTCATCTTCAAGAATGTACAACTATTTCCACCACAGAAGCAGAGTATGTTGTAGTAAGTGAGGCATGTAAGGAATCATTGTGGCTTTCTCGTCTTACTGGTGATATGGGTTTACCTCAGCATGTACCTCGTTTGCTCAGTGATAGTCAGAGTGCCATTGCTTTTGGCTAAGAATCCGATCTATCATGCAAAGACCAAGCACATTGAGGTGAGGTATCACTTCATTAGAGATTGCTTAGCCACTGAGCGCATTATTCTTGAGAAGGTTCACACTCAAGATAATGCTACAGATGCTTTGACTAAAGCTCTACCACAAGATAACTTTCGACACTACTATCACTTGATGGGGGTTACTTGATTCATGATCTTACATAATCACTTATAGTGTGTAACATGCCCATCAGGTGGGAGGTATAGTTTGTATACTTACACTTAGGTATTCTTTATCATTCTTTATTTTTCTCCCATAGTTACTTTGGCCATATTGGCCTTTAGTGGGAGACTGTTACCGTTAGTGTCCATGTGAAAGGCCAAATGGCCACTGGACACTTCTTTGTATATGTTCTTTAATAAAACATATAGTGGCCTAGTCAACTACATACTATAAGTTCGATCACATTTTGTAAGACCTAAGAAGTCTATCTTCGTGCTCCCTGTGTACTGTGTTTTCTGCGTATTCTGTAGTCTCTGTGCGGAGTACCGTGTGCGGCCCTAGGAGCTGAGTTTTCTACTCTCAGGATATCGTCATGAAGCTCTCGAGAAGAGAGTGCATTGTGGTGCATCGCCATTGAAATACTTCAATTTCTGCATAGATTTTGCCTCCTCAATATCAGCTCTCTCATGAACAAGTGCATCATTACTAAATTTGCATTAGAAATGGAATGATCTGCATCATCACATGAAACTTGTAAAGGCAAAAAAGTTGCCTCATTAGGACCACCACGATTGTCCACCTCTAAAAAGAGGCAGCAAAGTATCATACATGTCTTTGGAGCTAATATATGTCTTCTTAGTACATGAAAGTAATGGCTGAATAACATCTTCCACAAAAGCAACATCACAACTAACTAGAATGCATTTAGTATGTGGATGATACATATGATAGCCTTTGCTTTCAGAACTGTACCCAACAAAAATACATTTCATTGCTTTATCATCCAATTTCCTGTGTTATTGTTTAGGCACTAATGCATATGCCAAACAACCAAAAACACGTAGGTGAGCAACAGATGGCTTACGCCCATTCCAAGCCTCATATGAAGTGATAGACTATAATGCTTTTGTGGGACACCTGTTAAGTACATATGGTGCACACATAATAGCCTCAAGCAAGAAACTATGTGGTAAAGCTTGAATCTTGACCAAACACCTCCATCCCCGTGAGTGACTAATTCTTCCAGTCAGTAACTCCATTCTGATGAGGTGTAAACGGCATTGTACATTGATGTTTTATCCCACATTCAGCCAGAAATGCATTAAAGTCACAAGTCATATACCCCCCCATCAAAATGGAGGGTGCCCATTTTACATGCCGATAGATTTTTAGCCAAAACCAAAAATTGTTTGAAGCAAATAAACACTTCGGACTTTGCTTTCAATGGATATACCCATGCGTGCCTTGAAAAATAATCAATGAAAGTCACAAAGTAGAGATAGTTTCCAAAAGAGGGTGTCTCCATAGGACCACACACATCACTATGAACAAGCTGCAATTTCTGAGTAGCTCGAACTGAACCATCTTTTGGGAACAAGGAGTGCTACATTTTGCCCAAAATCCAGTCTTCACTAACATGTTTACCAGGTGCCTTAAGTTTGGGAAAAGAAGACACCATTTCATATTTCTATAGGCATAACAAACCACCAAAATTTAGATGACCAAAGCACGCATGCCAAAGCTTTGCATCTGACATAGCCTGAGAATCATGTACTGCACATGTTGAATCATTCACATAGTCTATGAGCTTATACAACTCACAACATAAAATGCAAGAAAAACTAATGACATTCCCATTTGACAGATGATGAATTGTACATGTGCCATTAACAAATTTCACAACCAAGCTAATGTTGGCTAGAGCTGAAACTAATAAAAAAAATTTCTTGATCCCTATCATAAATAAAACATTTGAAAATGTAAAAGGACTACCATCAACAATAATCATAATGATCTTATCAGCTCCCATAACAAGATAAGAGGTGTTGTTGGCACATGTGATAGTATTCCCTATAGGGGCAGGCTCAGGTGAAGTGAAGAAACTGCGATGCGAGGTAATATGTTTGGTTGCCCCCATTATTAAAGTACCAAACATCTTAGTCTACTACAGACATACACTACTCATGAGAAGATGGGTTAAAACTACAAACAATAGTAGACACCGATTCTTCATTCTACGCAAGATTAGTAGACTCTGTTTTGGGTGTAGAGGCCTCTACAACAACCATTCCAGCCTCTTTCTTCCTTGCCTCTTTAACAACCAATTTTGGATAGCTCTTTGTGACATGATCATTTCCTTAATAGTATTTGGAAAACAATTTTTACTTTTCTATTTTCTTCTCTTCTCTGTCTTCCTTCTTCGATTGTGCAGAATTAGCAAATTTTTGCTTACTAGTAAAAGAGATCCATTCACCTTTGCCCTTGTGACTAGCCAAGAAAGCTTGATCTACAACATGCGTAATGGACCTACTCTGCCTAGACTGATCATCCTACAACACGAGAAACTAACTCCTCAAATGTTAAGGCATTTGGATTTCCTTCCATCATCAAACAAAGAGTAGAAGCAAAACTCTGATATGAATCGAGAAGACCATTCATAACAGTCTGCACAAGGAACTATCAGGCAAGACTTCATCGACAGAAATCAATTGTTCTTTCAAATCTTTGATCTTTTTCAGAAAACTATCCATGGAATCACCTTCATTCATATGCTCACTCTCCAATTGTTTTCGGATATAAGCAACATGAGCCTCATTCCTTACCTGGTATAAAGTGGTAAGTGTATCCCAAGCATCATTTCCTGTTTTACAAGAGCAAATTTGAGGAATAATGGCACGTTTGAGAGACAAGGCTATCAATGCATGTGCTTGAGCATCACTGTCATCCCAATGAATTTGCTCTGCAGTAGGTGCCGTAGGAGCTAAAGCAGGAATAGACACATGAAGAATATCATCATCTTCAGTGTTGTCCACATCACCTTCGTGAAATAGAACGTTTTGCAACACCTTGCATAAAGTTCCACAACCCTTTTGCAACCAATACATGATGCATCATATAAGCCCACAATGGGTAATTGGTACCGTCCAACTTATCCTCGACAACCAAAATATGGAATACATCACTACTTTTTGCCATGGCTAGTGTTTAAAATACCTTGATGCAAAAAATGACTATATCTAAAAAGGTTGAACAAAACTACCCTGATAGGTTTCGCTAAACCTGTAGCAGACTTTGAGCTACTTATACTAGCAAACCAAAACATGTATATATCTTTGTCACAAAAAGATGAAATTGCCTGCACAAGCATTGTGATAGTGCGTTCGGAGGCCGAAATGAGCTGAGGTCATCATTTCATGCGATTTTGAGACTGTGATTGGAGGGGTGTCGACAAGGCCCTAGATGGCGCGATGACCTGCTCTCATACCAATTGTTGGAGTTTGATGTCCGCGGAAGCATGCAAACAACACAAGGAAGAAGAAGAAGCTTGGAGCACAAGACACAATACTTAATGTATTACCGCTAGAATGTACAAAGATAAGTAACCCATTAGGGCTATAGGTGTATATACAAGCCGAGAAAAAACCTCCTAAAGAGGGAAAAAAAAGTGTCACGATGGTCCTAGTGTCTTTACCTAAATATCAACAATTTTAGATGTAGATTGGGCAGGAGCTAAGGATGATAGAAGAAGTACCTTTGGCTACTTAGCATTTGCAGGTTCAAAGCTAGTGTCATGGAGTTCCAAGAAGAAACCTATAGTTGGTTTATCCTCAAGTGAAGCAAAGTACAGAGATTTGAACATAGAAACTCAAGAGGCAACATGGTTAAAAGCATTGTATATAGATTTGGGACTTGTGAGTTCCAAACCTCACATATTTGGAGATAATGTCACTTCCGTGCATCTAGCAACAAACCCTATTTTCCATGCAAGAAACAAACACATAGAGGTTCATTACGACATGATCATGGAGAAGCTCATGGCAAAGTAGATTGACATTTCTTTTGTTCCAACTAAAAAGCAAGTAGTAGATATGATGAAGAAGGCTCGTGGTGGAATAAAGCTTTCCCGATTAAAATCAATGACATGTATTGAACCTATTAAAGAATTAAGACTCAAGCATACTTTAGCTTGAGGGGGAGCTATTGGAACATCAAGCTTACACCATGCTTGAGGTGGATTTGATCTACATCAAGAAAGCTATGGTTTGTATTATGCCAAAATATCCATTGAAGCATTCTTTTACCTATGCTCATTTATTGTACTTTTTTAAAAGTTTTTTATGGATCATTTACCATTGTAAAAGCTTAGATCTTTACACATGTAGAAGGAGAAAAAGAGAGCTAAACTTCCACAAATTTGAGGTGGTTGAGTTGCAATCGCTGAATCAATCAATCACCTAAAAGTAGATCAAACTAGAGCTTCACTTTTCATAAATTGTAGGAAAGTTAATTAATTCTCTTCAACAACCTTTACCACCTTCATTTGAATTAAAAATCCACTTGTAGAAGTTTTGCAGAACCTCAAGAGTCTATATAAAGACTTCAAATCACTTGTACATTACATAGAAGTACATTACATAGGAGTAATATGCATACACTTTTGGCTATCATTGTCTTGCTCCTTCATTTTTTTGCATAACCTTCTTCAACAACAGTAAGTTTGCAGAGGTTCTGATATCTCTACAGAGCCCCAAATTGGATCAATCAGCACTCATTTGAAAGATATTAGTGTCTAGGCTATGTGTATAAAGTTTCAAAGCATTTAGCTTTGTAAATTGGGAGAAATCTCATTTTTTCTATCTCAGGGTCTATGTTTGCACATTCCTGAAGGTACAACTCTCTAGTGTTAGGTTTATTCCAAAAGCATATTTTGCTTATTTCTTGTACTCTTGTGCATTCTATACACTCAACCCTATGTTTATCACTCCTCCAAAAGGATTTTTTTCAATTGTAATCATGTTGGCTGCTATGAGCATTTGAAGTTGATTGTTTCATCCAAAGATAACAAGTTTTTTGAGCTAGTCAATGTGCAAACCTATATTTTCTTGTATCAACTCTTTCTCCTTGATGCTCCAATGTACATAGTGTATTTTATTGCATGCCCATAAGATCTATTTGAGTTTCCATAAGCTCAAGGGATGGTCTTGTGCATATTGGCTAGACCGAACTTTGTCGCTTCACAACTCACTTTTCTACCTCCTACAAGCTTCTCCAAGTTCTTTCAGTATCCCCTCCTTGATCATAATTGAGGATGCCCAATTTATATGATGATAGATTTTCAGCCATAACCAAAAACTGTTTGAAGCACATAAACACTTCAGACTTTGCTTTCAATGGATACATCCATGCATGGCTAGAAAAATCATCAATAAAAGTCATGAAGTAAAGGTAGTTCCCAAAAGAAGGTGCCTCCATAAGACCACAAATCACTATGAACAAGCTTGAATTTATGAGCATCTCAAACTGAACCATCTTTAGGGAAGGAAGAACACTACATTTTGCCCAAAATATAGCCTCCACATACATGTTTACAAAGCTCCTCAAGTTATGGTAGAGAGGACACCATTTCAGATTTCTATGTGCACAACAAACTAGCATAATTCAAATGACCACACAATGCACACATGCACTTGTATTGGATTATAAGGACTCAAGATTATAGCTTCTAGCAACAATTTGATGGTTGATTCAACAAGAAGAAGATTGGGATAACCAATTACAAAAGATGCACCCTTCTTGATCACTCTTGCAAATCAGATGAGAGTGCAACTCATTGACATAATGGAGAAGGTAAAAGTGACAACTCAAGAGCATGTATTTGTTACTAGATTTTTAATCGTTTCTCTTATGGATGAAGGTACTTTTCCCATGTTGCTTGGGAGGTCATGGTTGAGGCAAGCTAGAGCATTATGGGATTAGGGGGAGGATAGTATGTGGGTCATCTCAGAGTCCCAAGCCATGCACAACTATTCCTAAAGAAAGGATGTGACCATGCACTCATGGAGTCCAATTTGGTGATGAATAGTCATATGGAAGAGCAAATGTGAGAGGCTCCTTGCTGACCAACAATTAAGAGTCAGTAGACAAGATAACCTTAGAAGAGAAGAACAAAGAGAAGAGCATCCAAGACTAAGGAGATAGAGCAGTCAAAGATAATCGGGCAATGAGACCCAACCAATTTCTCAAATGAATTTAGCTTTACATCAAATAGTGATCATTATCACTACACTCCAAATACCATTTTTGGTAGCTTAGACTCCATTTTGTTCAAGCCGAGGTCCTCGATCTTAGGGAGTACTAGAAGTACCTATGTGTCAATTTTTTTATTTTTTTTGATCTCGTTTGAGCCTCCAAATAGGCATAGGAATACAAGACCCAAGTGGAATACATCTGGACCAATCGATTAGGTGCATGCATCTATGAGGATGGTCTGAGGAGATCAGTTGTCCAACTCAAAAAACCTGATAAGTTACCAACTTACCTAGGATGAGAACCCAAGAATCCTTGAGGCAAGTTTGTCTTGACTAGAGTGAATACACCAAAGTGGATTCCCTGGGATAAAAAAAGCATAAAGTTATTCTTGAAGAGAGAAATAGATGAAGCCTTTTGGAGATTCAAGCCATATCAACTTAGCAAAGTAGGCAGAGTCACCATATATGAGTTCAAGGATCCTGAGATAAAAAGTTGTTTATCTAGATAACAGGTGGAAAAGAATGTTCTTG
The DNA here is from genome assembly GCA_020310875.1 of Ceratopteris richardii. Classification (NCBI taxonomy): domain Eukaryota; kingdom Viridiplantae; phylum Streptophyta; class Polypodiopsida; order Polypodiales; family Pteridaceae; genus Ceratopteris; species Ceratopteris richardii. The sequence goes on from CM035424.1 coordinate 37,006,579, forward strand.
GTAATGGACATGGTAGGCATGCTTACACTTGGAAGGGTGAATTAGTTTTCCCCCCGCTGAGATCAAATGTATCTTATGGCCAAAAAGGAGCGGGATCATCTCACATTCATGGTACCCATAAGGAAAGAACTAGAGAAAACCTGAAGTGAGCTCTAAATACACCTTAGGCAGATAACAAGCGGGATTAGAGATAGAATGAATAGATTAGGAGAAGCACAAAAACCCAAGACATCAAAGAGGCATGGATGAGTTCCTTTGCCATGGCATAGAGAACATCCTAGGATCTTGAGGCCCACTCAACTAGTTTACTCCATGAAGAATTACTTCAATGTCACCAGAGACCAATACGAGCATATAGCAGAGTTTAGACAAGCATTAAGAGTTGCACAAGTTGATGATTCGTTCACTCAATATATTACCTTTGGTCTAACACTCAAGAACACAACCTTGACATGGTTTTAGCCACTACAGCAAGGTCAATTCAGGAACATTGATCAACTGCTAGAAGCCTTTATCACTAAGTTCTCCAAGAGTGGCATCAGGCACAACACTTCCTCTTTGATACATAATTTCAAGCAAACACCCAAAGTGAGGGTTAGACTAGCAGGAAGAAGATTTAGGTAATACTTGGAGAGATGTTAGATCCTAGAAATACCATATTAGCCAAACAATGTGTGTGCATGTGCGTAGATATTGAGGATGATCTAGGGGAAGAGTTAGAGGTTTCTAAGATCTATAAAGATTTAGATAGTGCTACAAGTTTCACTTCAAAGCCATCTACATCAATAGATGAGTTAGCAGAGAAAGTAGCCCAAAGATTAAGAGTTTTGAGCAAGCATACATTGATGGTCTCAATGAAGTGATTTTACAATTGTGGAGGAGACCACATGGCTAATGTTGCCCAATAATGGCTCAAGCCTGAGGAAACCCTAATGGCCCCCCCAGCTAATGTGATCCCAATCAAGTATGCATTAGTAGAAGAAAACTTGAGTAGAGTCTTAGTGCCCGCACCACCTCCAATGAACATAGTTGGGAGCCAAAATATTCAAATGTATTGTACACCAACCCTAACCCAAGTCCCCAACCAACACAGTTGAGACGCCAACCATGGGCATGAAATTCATCCCACGCATGATGTACATATTGAAGACGTTTTACATAATGAATGCATGTCTATCACGAGTGCACAAACTATACCAAAGTGGCTGAAACAAACTTTGCAGGACAACAAACTAAGTGCACCTTTACTTGGTAGAACAAGATCAAGCTCTCACCATGCATCAAGTAATTTTGGGGATTATTCTCTTATTGCAACAACATGTAATGAAGAGCCACTTTCTTTTGAAGATGTCTGTGATAATCCACAATGGATGAGTGCTATGCAATTAGAAATGGATTCCATACATAGGAATGGTACTTTGGAGTTATGTGAATTGCCAAAAGGAAAGAATGCCATTGGTACAAAGTGGGTTTATACGATTAAAACAAAATCTGATGGTAACATTGATCGCTACAAAGCTAGATTGGTTGCTAAAGGATATGCACAACAATATGTCATTGAATATGAGGAAACTTTTCACCTACTTCACGCATGACGACCATTCATACCGTGTTTGCATTGGCTGCCCATTGAGGTTGGAAAGTGCATCAGTTGGACATAAAAACAACCTTCTTGAATGGTGATTTGCAAGAAGAGGTTTATGTTAAGCAACCTCTTGGATTTTCCATGAAAGGGAAAGAGCATATGGATTTTCACTTGCATAAAGCCTTGTATGGTGTCAAGCAAGCTCCACGTGCATGGTATGACAAAATACATAGGCACTTGATTGCTCTTGGCTTCACATGTAGTCCAATTGAAAGCACACTCTATGTATGCAAAAATGGGGCTGATATTACAATGCTTGTTCTTTATGTTGATGACATACTCTTGACAAGGTCATGTGATGAAAAACTTGACATTCTTATGGCTGATTTGCAGCATACTTTTGATGTCACTTATCTTGGACTTTTGAGCTGCTATCTTGGCATCAAATTTGTGTCGGTTGAGGGGGGAATTGTTATGCATCAAGCAAAGTATGTTGAAAAAATACTTAGGCATTTTGACTTTGAGGATTGCAAGCCAGTTTCCACACCAGTTGAGAAAGGATTTAGGTTCTCAGTTGAGGATTCAAATGATGCATTTGACACTTCTCTTTATCAGCAAGCCGTGGAATGTCTTATAAATGCATGCAGCACAAGGCAAAATATACAGTATGCAGTTTCCCAGTTGAGTACATTCATGCATAGCCCTAACTTAAGCATTGTCGAGCGGTAAAATGTGTGTTTGGATATCTCAGAGGCACTTTGAGCTTAGGTCTCTTTTATGGCAAAGATGTTCAACCATGCTTGCATGCTTTTATAGATAGTGACTAGGATGGTTGTTATGATACTCGTGTGTCCACTAGTGGTAATTGTTTTTTCCCTGGAGACTCATGCATATCTTGGTTGAGTAAGAAGCAAACTATAGTGGCAACATAGAGTTCTGAAGCTGAGTGCAGGGCAGTTTTCACAGCTACAGTGGAGTGTATATGGCTGAGATGGCTATTGATGGATCTTTGCTTGGAGATTGATGCTGCTACACATATTCTCACTGATAGTCAGAGTGCTTTGGCTGTTGCACGAAACCCAGTGTTTCATGCACATACCAAATATATTGAGGTGCATTATCACTATGTGAGAGAGGACCTTCATATAAGAGATATTGATTTGGTATATGTGCCTACACAAGATAATGTGGCAGACATATTCACCAAAGCTCTTCCATGGGAAAATTATGAAGATTTTCACAAAGCTTTAGGCTTATTTCCTTGTGGGGGCTGATATGTCACTCCCTGTATGTGTTCACATCATTCACTCCATGGGGGTTTGTTACACTTATGTGTTCCTTGAGTAGCTTTGATGTGAACCTTTTCCCTATACATGGGAACTTTTTACTCTAGTGCTGGCTAGAGGTTTTTTCCCCATGTTACCACATACTTGGTACTCTCATATGTGGTGGTACTTTGTACTTAAGGATATTATTCAGCTCTTAATTCAATTCAGTTCATCATCAATAGAGAGAGATATTCGAGCCATCATCTTCTCTGTGTGTCTTGTTGCGTTTGTGCTCCTTGTGTGTGCTTCTCGTGTGTCTCTCACACTAGTACACACACCCAACGCCTTTGTTCCTGAAACTTGGCATAGCTTCATCTCTAGCTTCATAACCATATAAATTCCTGTCTTCAAGATAAGCTTCCATCCTTAATGACCAGGCTGAGTAGTTACCTCTATCCGATTTGTCAATTGATGAAGGAAATCCATCTGCCATGTTGTCCAACCTTGCTCTGATACCACTATGAAGAGATGGATTTGAACTTGGAGAAGATGAAGTGGTGCTGCAAAAACTTTGCACTACACAAGCCAAGAAAACTCCAGGGATATGTAGTGGGCCCTTTTAGCTTGCCAAAGGATGTATTAGACACCCAATGTACCTTGGAAGGTCACTCTCAAAAAGATAAATAAAAATCAATAATTTGGAGTAGATTCAAGCACAAAAAGCTTGCTATTTACGTTCATACACATGTCCAATGTTTTGAGCAATTCTCTGGCCACAGTAGCAATTGACTTGATTCCTTTTAAGGAACTCTTATTAACTTTGTAAGCTAAAAATTAAGAGTTATCTCATAAAAAATGATGGACCACATAAAGAAAACGGTGTTTAGCAAGTTGTAGCATCACCCCAATTTTCATGGGCTATAGCAGTACTCAGACCAATGAGAAGAGAAATGGTCATATTTCAAGATTCAAAAATGCAATGCTAGTGAAATTTTGTAAGCATATACTAGACATTATGCTAATTCTACCAAGCTTTGCATAATGGAAAATGATGAAGTACACACGGAGAACCAGCTCTGAGAAAAATACTGATTTGATGGAGTGTTGATAGAGAAGTAGAATATGAAGAGATATAGGCGACTTCAAATAAACATAGCTCACGATTGAAACACTCAATTGCAATGAAAATTTTTGAGTACATAGTAGACGTAAGGAGAAAACTATAACAACTTAAATCAGTAAAAATGATGCACCAAGCTCAGAGAAATCATCTCTGCAATCTGGCTGAGAAAATTGAGAGATATGGGAGTGAACAATACACTTGCAAAAGCATGAAGTTATGGACACAAATGATCATGAAAATAAATGTGTAGTGATTGTAAAGTACAATGGACTTACTAGTACATATGTGTGCCTTGAGACCACACTCTGATATGTCATGAAGCCCTGCTCATGGAGGTACAAAAACCGCGACTGGAAGGCCATGTATATATATTCATGTTTGGAGCCTAATTTTGAATTTGAATCTCTCCTAAAATCACTCTCTAATCTTTTGGTGATTGATTCTCCCACTCACTCAATCAAAAATTTGTTGGTTTTCTACTTCCTACTCATCAAGTGGACTCAAACACTTAGATTCCTTTACTTTACTTCAAGTAAGTACTCAAAAATTACAAGAGGGAGTTCACAAGTGAACTCTACAAGGAGTTGACATTTCCTTTAAATTTCTAAGACTTTTGATGACTCAAGCCATCACTTGGAATTTCCATGGTCTTGTTCCAACAATGCTTGTGCTGTGATGACATGTTTTAGTCTCAATACCAGATGAGTGAGTACATGCGAGCACTACCTCGAATCTAGAGGATTTCGCGTGGCAAGTTGAGCGTGTAAGCATGTCTTAGGCCCCCAGATTTGTCTAGCATTGGGGTCTGCCTTCCATGACTGCTTAGGTATCTAGATGGAGATGGCTTGACAAGGTTGAATCCTAGAATATGGAGGTGTTGTCTCCTTGGATTACTTCATTTGTGTTGTACATACTAGAGGTTCTGACAAGAGAGTAGGTGGTTGTTCACTCTTGCACCTCCATCACCACTTCCTTCATTGAGTCATCTTGCACTGAATTGTGTTTTGAATATGTGATTCAATCTTATGCATCCTCTGCTTCTTGAGTTGTTTATCATGCTTTATTTCAATCATCTTTGTAAAAGAAGAGAGCTCTGCCTTATCTCAAATTCTTCTGTTGAAAACATTATCCTTCTACATTACAGAGCTTTGGACAAGAATAACATCTTTATCATCATAACTGCTCCTAGAAGGACTAAGTGTGGGTGCCATTCCTAGTTCCTTGAGTGCTTGATTTTCTAGTTCAACCATGATGCATTGTTGGTTCACCTAGACCTGAAGAAGTCCATTTCTTAGGTTTAGGTTCACCACATGATCGTAGATCCAGTCTTAACCTAAGATAAGAGGTTTTGTGAGGTCCTCATCTTGACACACTAGTATTTTTACTATCGTTGGGACATCATGAATGGAGATGGAGAGTTCCACTTTGCCAAGGCAAGGATTTTCCACTCCTCCCAATCCTATGAGATAAGCTTCTAAAGCTTACTTACAAATCGTGAGAGCAAGAAAGTCTAAGTGCAGTAGCAGTAGCACCTGAGTCAATCAAGGTTGTTATGGTTCTTGGATGCTTTCCTTGTCCTAATTCTAGCATCATGAAAGGATGCCTATCAATAATTCAATGAGGGGTCATACTCGTAGCTTGGCACATAGCCATGTGATATCTTGGTGCCTCCTGAGCATCTTGCCTAGGTCGATCTCTACCTTGTTGCCTCATTTTCATTCCTCAAATATGTTATAGGGCTTCTACCTGAGCTTCTTCTCAAATTTGTCTCTCTTCTTCCTTAACATTTCTCTAGTGAGAGGTTCTTGATATAGTTTCACTCTACAACTGCTAATGTATCTGGGTAGCATGTTGCTCTCTAAGGTAGCTAACTAGACCGCTACACTTGTTGATATTCTATTGATTATCATGGGTCCATAGCCATGCTTCTCCAACTTTTGTGCGTGTTGCTTCAATGTGTATATTAGGACTAAGTCTCCCACTTTCATGACCTTATCTTTTACATGTGCATCAAAGTAAGCTTCTTGTGTGTAGATGGCATTGAAGATGACAATCTTTAGATTCCTATTCGTGTTGCGGTTCTTGCTGCACCTACCATAGAGCAACTTTGTTGGGATGGCAGAGATGCTCATGCACATGCATTGATAGCTCTGTTTGTTACCATTATCCATCACATTTGCTCTTGCAAGATAGCAAAAAATGCCTGGGATACACTTACAATCTTATACCAAAAAAGAAATGAGGCTCATGCTGCTTACTCTAAAAATACTTAGAGAGTGAGCACATAAATGAAAGAGATTCTCTGGATAGTTTTTTGACAAAGATCAAAGATTTAAAGGAGTAGTTGATTTCTGTTGATGAAGTCTTGCCAAATAGTTCACTTGTGCAGACAGTTCTTAATGGTCTTCTAGATTCATATGAGAGTTTTGCTCCTACTCTTTGATTGATGATGAAAGGCAATCCAAATGCTTTATCATTTGAGGAGTTAGTCTCTATTTTGCTGTCAAAAGATCACTCTAGCACAACAACTCTATTATCCATGTTGTAGATCAAGCTTTCATAGCTAATCAGAAGGGCAAAGGTAAACGGAGCTCATCTAATAAGCAGAAATCTATTAATGCTACATAGGTGAAGAAGGAAGATAAAGATGAGAAGAAAACAGAAAAGTAGAAACAATTTTCCAAATACTTTAAAGTAAATGATCATTGTTGATATATTTAAGTAGTGATGTGTGTGAACCGTCGGGGCACTTTTTCCCCTCTTTGGGAGGCTTTTTTCCTCGGCTTGTAGATATGCTGATAACCCTAATAGGTCACATATCTTTGTACATTATCTTGGTAATACATTCAATATTGTGTGTTGTGCTCCAAGCTTCTTTTTCTTCTTCCTTGTGCTATTTGCATGCCTTCTTAGACCTCAAACTCTAACAATTGGTATCAAGGTAGGTCGTCGATTCATCTAGGGCATCGTTGACACCCCTCCAACCACAATCTTAGAATCGCATGAAAGTTGGTGAGCATACTCAGGGTGATTAGGAGTTCAAAATATCTTGCACCTTGAAGTCTACTACAGGTTTAGCAAAACTCAACAAGGCAGTTCTATTCAACATTTTGAGATACAATCATTTTTTTGCATCAGGTTATTTTAGTGACTGGCCATGGCTGAAAGCAATGATGCATTCTACATGTTAGCTGTTGAGGATAAATTGGATGGTACCAATTACCCATTATTGTCTTATATGATGCATCATGTATTGCTTGCAAACGGACTGTGGAATATTGTGCAGGGTGTTGAAAAACATCTTATTACACCTCCAAATATAGTTATTGAAATTGATGCACATGGTGTTGAAGATGGTGATATTCTTCAGGTTCTTGTTTGTGCTGCGGTTCCTACTGCACCTAATATAGAGCAACTTTGTTGGGATGGCAGAGATGCTCAAGCACATGCATTGATAGCCTTGTTGGTTGCTTGGGATACACTTACCACTTTATACCAGGAAAGGAATGTGGCTCTTGTTGGTTACCTCCAAAAACAGTTGGAGAGTGAGCACATCAATGAAGAAGGCTCCATGGACAGTTTTTGAGAAAGATCAAAGATTTGAAGGAGCAGTTGTTTTCTGTTGATGAAGTCTTGCTAGATAGTTCACTTGTGGAGACTGTTCTAAATAGTCTTCTAGATTCATATTAGAGTTTTGCTTCTACTCTTTGATTGATGATGAAAGGCAATCCAATTCCTTAACATTTGAGGATTTAGTCTCTATTTTGTTGCAGGAAGATCAATCTAGGTAGAATAGGATCATTATGCATGTTGCAGATCAAGTTTTCCTAGCTAGTCAAAAGGGCAAAGGTAAATGGAACTCATCTACTATTAAGCAAAAAGTTGCTAATTCTACACAATCAAAGAAGGATGACAAAGACGAGAAGAAAACAAAAAAGTAGAAATTCTTTTGCAAATACTGTGAATGAAATGATCATGTCATAAAGGGTTGTTCAAAACTCGCTGCAAAAGAGGCAAAGAAGAAAGAGGCTGGAATGGTTGTTGTAGAGGCCTCTACACCCAAAATAGAGTCTGCTAATCATATGCAAAATAAAGAATGGGAATTTACTACTATTTGTAGTTATGAACAATCTTCTCATGAACAATGTATGTCTACAATAGAATCAAATTTTTGGTACTTTGATAGTGGGGCAACCAAACATATTACCTCACATCGTAGTTTCTTCACTTCACTTGAGCCTGTCCCTATAGGGAATATTGTCACATGCACCAACAACTCCTGTTATCCTATTATGGGAATTGGTAAGATCATTTTGACTACTGCTGATGGTAGTTCTTTTACATTGTTGGATGCTTTATTTGTGCCAAGGATCAAGAAAAATATGTTATTAGTTTCAGCATTAGCCAAGATTGGCTTGGTTGTGAAATTTGTTTATCACAGCTGTACAATTCATGATCTATCAAATGGAGACATCATTATTACTTTTGTCATTTTATATTGTGGGATGTATAAGCTCAAAGATTATGCAACATCTGTGAATGATTCAACAAGCGCATTTCAAGATTCTCAGGCTATATCAGATGCAAAGCTTTGGCATGCATGCTTTTCTCACCTCAAATTTGCTAGTTTGCTATGCTTGTAGCAATCTAAAATGATATCCTCTCTGCCCAAACTTGAGGCACCTAGTAAACTTGTTTGTGAAGGTTGTATTTTGGGGAGAATGCAACATTTCTCCTTCCCAAAGATGGTTGAATTCAAGCTCCTCAAAAACTGAAGCTGGTTCACAATTATGTCTATGAGCCTATGTAGACACCTTCTTTTTGGAACTACCTTTACTTTGTGCCTTTCATTGATGATTTTTCCAAGCATGCATGGGTGTATCCATTGAAAGCAGAGTCCAAAGTGTTTATGTGCTTCAAATAGTTTATGATTTTTCTTGAAAATCTATCAGCATGTAAAGTGGGCACCCTCCATTATTATCGATGGGGGTAATATATGTCTTCTAACTTTAATGCATTTATGGTTGAACATGGGATAAAACATCAGTGTATAGTGATGTATACACCTCAATAGAATGGAGTTGCTAAAAGGAAGAATAGATCACATGGAGATGGCGAGGTGTATGGTCAAGAGTCAAGCTTTACAACATATTTTTTGGCTTGAGGTTGTTATGTGTGCAGCATATGTACTTAATAGGTGTCCCATAGGTGACCCACTAAAGCATTGGATTCTATCCCTCCCATGCGGCTTGACATGGTCACAAGCCATCTATTGCTCACATGCATGTCTTTGGTTGTCTGGCATATGCATTGGTGCATGGACAACAACACAAGAAATCGGATGATAAAGCAATGAAATGTATTTTGATGGGTACACTTCTTAAAGCAAAGGGTATTCTGTGTATCATCCACAAACTAAACAAATTTTTGTTAGCCATGATGTTGTTTTTGTGGAAGATGCAATTCATCCATTACTTTCATGTACTAAGGAGACATCTGTTAGCTCTAAAGATGAGTATGACACTTTGCTGCCTCTTTTTATAGGTGGACAGTCTAGTGTTGGTCCAAATGAGGCAATTTCTCAACCTTTGTAGGTTCCACATGATGATGCAAAGCATTCCATTTTTTATGTAGATTTACATGATGCACTTGTTGATGAGAGGTGTGATATAGAGGAGGCAAAAACTATGCTTAAATGGTTGGCGAAGCCTTTGTGAGATAGCAAATTAGATGAACCTCTATTATATCATACTTGTTCAGGTTCTCATAGTGCTTCTATTGCATCAGATTGCTATGCTATGACTGCCTTTAGTATCTGTTATGAGAATGAGCTGGTTTCCTTTCATGAAGCACAAAAGTTAGAAAATTGGATTGTTGCTATGCAATCAGAATATGATGCTATTATGAAAAATGGTACCTAGTCTTTATGTGACTTGCATCCTAGCAAGATGGCCATTGGCACTAAGTGGGTATACAAGCTAAAGCATAAGCCTGATGGAACAGTTTGATAGGTATAAGGCTAGGCTTGTTGCAAAGGGTTATGCTCAAGAAAGAGGCATTGATTTTGATGAGACCTTTGTTCCTACATGTCAAATGACTACTATTCACTAGCATCTGTGCACTTGCAACTCATCATGGTTGGAACATACATTAGTTGGTTATTAACATTGCATTTGTGAATGGTGGCTTGCATGAAGAAGTGTATGTTTTTTATCCCATCGTTTTATGCAGAAAGGTTGAAAAATGCACTATATGGTTTGAAACAAGTACCACGTGCTTGCTATGAAAAGATACATGCCTAACAGATTGCACATGGTTTTGAGAACAGTTCAACTTAGAGCACCTTATATGTTAAGCATGTAAATGATGTGCTTTTGATCATTGTTGTCTATGTTGATGACATTTGCTCAATTAATTACAAAGCCTTCCATACTCAGCCTAGGTTGCTCACACCATGTTGTTTGAATTAATTTTATCATATCACTTCTCACTTTGCAGTCCATCACGATCAATTGATATCGACTCACCTTTTGGTGGATATTGTTCAACATAGAATCCACATAAATGGTTGCAGGCATAGGTTTCTCCTTATTGATGTTGAGATACATAGCGATGTGGAGGTGATCGCAATCCGGGTGGATCGGGTCCGGTCGTGGCACACACAGGGTGTATAAAGCTAATGAATGTTGGAAGGTTTAAAGATGTGAAGGTGAAATTAATGTTGAGTATGGAGAAGAGAGAGATGTTGAAATAATTAAGGGAATGGGAATGTAGGTGTGCAAGTTAGATTGATGACATGAATGATAAGAATGAAAGAGAACCATACACACGAATCAAATTTGGAAGGAAGAATGGTCCATTGGAGGAGCTTCTTAAGCACTTCCTAATTCTAATCCATATGTATAGCCTTCTTTGGATGATATGTATGCATGACGAGAATAGATGGAATCCTTACACATAAATCAATTTCGAAAGGAAGAATGGTCCAATATTGGAGCTTCTTATACACTTTCAGAAACTAATAAATATGTATGGATTTGTATGGATTATATGCATGCAAGTGAATTATGATGATGGATTTTACTCACAAGCTCAAAGAAACATCCTCACTGGTTCAACGCAATACTGCGGAGCCTTCTCACACATAGAAGAAATAGAAGACATGTAAAAATACTTAAGAGACTGAGAGAGGTGACAAGAGACAAGTGACAAGTGACATGAATTAAAAGAATTTGAATTAAGTTACATGTAAAAGATCGTCGTGGTACGTCATGCTAAGCAGTCTACTGATCAAAGGTGGTTCTGACCCTCAAACCATGACAGTTCAACCGAATGTCACACGTAAGAAGGTGAGTTCCACTCCAGTGACCCTATGTCTGTCTAGGCTCGTAACGTCTAACTAAAGAAGTCTAAGACTCATTAAAATCAGCTCTAACTCACTCACACGCTCCACCGAGGGTGAGTCAAGATAGAGATGCTGGTTTCAAGAGCCTATCCTAGATAGGAGTTCTAACTTAAATTTGAAACTAGGTTCTATACTCATACTAGCTCACCTTGGATCCTCACTCGCTCAACCGAGGGTGATCGTCTCAAGGAAACCGTAAGCTAGCATGAGCCCTATGGATGCCTAACAATGATGCTCTAGGAGTTTGGAGGGGGGGTTTATATAGTTTTTTGAATGAATTTGGGCCCTTGGATCTAGAGAAATCAACTCTCAACTCTAGGATCACTACTTTCGATTACAACCATTTGATTAATCAAATCAATGGCTTGGAATTGTTCTTTCTATCAAATCTAGAGTAAAGGAGTGAAATTTAGGCGCCCTCATTCTCCACCATTGGATCTGGGGATGATCTGGACCGTCGGATCAGTGCTGACATCAATTCTGATAAGATAAGCCACTATTTTTGGAGAAACTTTGCATTATTGATCTTTAACTGTCAACAAAGTCTTCTTTTATGGAAAAAATTCGTGGATCCTCCTTCCTTTATGCTTTAGTGCATCTCCACCCTTGAATAGGAGCTCATCTTGACTGTCACCATGGTTCAATCATATTTTGACATGTGGCAGCCCTTCAAGCCTTCAATTTTCTTATTCTAGAAAACTGCGATGACCTTGAAAACTGGACTTTGTGCTCTTTGACCCTCCAAAAAGACTTTGATGAAGATGAAACTTTGTAGGACTATGTTTCCAAAGATCTCCTTCAGGAATATGCAGGAAGAACTCCCATCTGAATCTCCCTTGTACAAGTTTGACTACATTTGGAAGCTTGCAAGGTGGCATTAAGGTGTCTAGGAAGCTCTGATAGCCTTGAAAATTTGTACAAATATGTAGCCACATATGATCTTTATACATGCCAAACCATATGGCTAACATAATTTTCTATACAAGAATTTGTAGGGTCAAACTAGAAAAATTACATTTTTACAAAATGAACGTAGCATATCAATGTGCTACAAAATCCATTTTCTGCTGAAATTTGGGCTATAGACTGCCTTTGACAATCTTTACAAGTATATGGATTTTCATCTAATTTGGTGACAATGAAATTTTTGCCCTAATTTCCCAACTTTGACCAGCTTTGACCAGCTTTGACCGCTACCATGGACTTTCTTGATTTCTTTGAAACTTTGTATGTGACCTTCCTTTGACATCCTTGATGCATCCTGGACTTCTCGGGGAATTCTGGCTACCTTCGCCAAATATGTTTTTTGTAGGCCTTCACAAGTGAGAGAGGAAAGCAAATCTCGACGACATTCGCCCCCACTAAACCTGCGATTCCTCCGGAAGCGCCACTCTAGCATCTGTGAAAAACAAAATGTTCCAGGCATCAAATTCTTTTATAGGAAACATAAGAAAGATGGAAGGAAAATTGATTATATGCATGAATAAGTAGGTAACGTGACATGAAGCAAAATTTGCATGAAAGAAATAATTGAAACAGGCAACATGAATATGCATGAACAAATAGGCAACATATATGCAAATGAACAAGCAACATTGGCAACAAGAAAGAAAAAAAAAACAAGCATCAATATGAAGTGGAAGTGGATGTATTGAGTCGTTTTAAGCATCAGTTCCTCTCATCTTGAAGAAAATTTTGTACCTTTTTCATAAAGCAATCTACCTTAAATATGATTATAAACAAAGATTTAGGATTTTCAAGAGACATCTTTCATCTTTAGCTTATTTTAGATCAACTCCTTTCCTACATAAATATGAATATGCTCTTTCTCTAATAACATGCAAGGAAATCTAACTAAACTCCACTAATGCATAAATCTGCCTATATAGCCCGTGATTTATTCTACTATGCCTCTTTATCCTCCTTTGGCTTGCCTCTTTTTTTTTTTTTTTTTTAATGATGATGATGATTCGGCAACTTTATGGTTACGATCACTTTTTTGGGGTGGAAGAAAGTGTAAACTTCTTGGTAACATGTAGTTTTTTTTTTTTTTTTTTTTTTGACGAGGAAAAATTAAACCCCGATACAAGGTACAACCATTTTTGATGACGGAGAACAGTCGTTTAAACTCCGATACAAGTGCTGTGAGATGGACTAAGGATGTAGAAACATGCAATAGTAGGAGCTAGGATTTCAACAATTATGCTTTCGATACAGGATACATATGCATGTTTATATATGAAAGCCATGTCACCAAAATAAACCTCCAAATCTACATGCCCTATCTTTCCACAATCCTAGATTATAACCAATTTCTTAGTAGATAAGTTACTACTTAAGATACAATTTTACACAAGTAGAGAAATCATCATTTGCCTTTTTTGACTCAAGTGATGTGGATATGCAATGTGATGCAAAGATTGAAAAAAACATGCATGAAACAAGCATGGAAAAAAAAATAGAATGAACTTGATAAAAAACAAAGCAAGATGAACTTGAAAAATTAATGATATTTTTATACTTTTTTTTTTAATTCCTTTTTTTTTATTTTTTATTTTTTTATTTTTTTATTTTTAACATGGATACTCCTGTTTATGAATCGGCCTCATTGTTTTCATCTTCTTCGATGTCCTCATCCAAAATGTACTCATCATTATCACGTTTCTTGAATAGCTTTATCCTTTTACCTGCAATCAAAGTTTTTAGTGCAACACCATTTAATTCACAAAGAGCATACGTACCATTGTTGTTGACTTTTGATACTATGTATGGCCCAAACCACCGTTGAGTGAGCTTTTTGCATGCATCATATTGAGAGTCGAATGTACTATCATAAATGAGCACCCAATCTCCTACTTCAATTGGCTTAGGATGCAATCGATGAGTTTTATCAAAATAATGCTTGTTCTTCATTCTAGATTCTCTTAATTTTTCAACAGCATCATCAAGTCTTAATTTACCTTGTTCTAACTGTTTAATACGCAAACTCAAAAAATCATCAGTAGACATGTTTTCAGACCAAGGCAAATTTGACCATGCAGAAATATGAGACTGAATTGGAAACAATGGTTTTTGACAATACATGAGTTCAGCAGGCATATACCCAGTAGTGCGTGTGCACGTCATTCTATCTGCCCAAAGTGCAAAAGGTAAGAATTTAGGCCATTGTTTGATGTCACCGTTACATGCTTTAGATATGGCTTTCACAATAGGTGATTGCCCTCTCTCTATTTTACCATTGGCCTCTGGATTATATGCAGTGGTGAGAGACAAACGAATACCGTGACGCTCAAAGAACTCTTTAGCTTCTCTCGCATTTAACTCTCCACGATCGGCAACTACTTTCTCTATGTACCCAAAGCGACTTATGACATCTTCAAGCAAGAATTTGCAAACATTGGAAGTGGTCTTAGATCGTAGTGCACGTCCCTCTACATGATTAGTTAAGTCTTCTCTTGCAAGTACAATGTAACGCATTTTGTCGATACCTTTAGGCATAGTTACAAGATCTACTACCCACTTGTAGTGAATACAAGGTGGATACGTAGGATGCAATGGATCTCTATGTTTGACTAATGAATGAAGTTGACAAGTAGAACATGTAGAAACATAGCTACTAATGTCAACATACATCCTAGGCCAATAATAGGTACTTCTAATTTTTTCATATGTTCCAAAAAATCCTTTATGACCGGCCCATAATGTCTCATGCATTTCCTTCATTACTTGCAATTGAAGACCTCGTTTTCCTAGGACTCGTTGTGGATTCTTAACCTTACCCTTAGCATGTCTCCAAAGATAACCATTACATAGGAAAAAGTTATAAGCTCGTTTCCTAATGTTACGGAATCTATTCGTAGTCCAGCTAGGTAATGGTTGTAGTGTACTGAGATACTTTCCTATGTCTCTCCATTCATCTTCGTACTCAGACTCATGAAATTTCTCATACTCATATATATGTGGAACATAGTCAACTAAATTCACATTCTTTATTAGATCACTTTCAAGATCATCATCAAATCTAGCTCTCGATAACATATCAGCAACTGAGTTTGACTTACCTGAAATATGAACTAACTCAAGATTTATGAACTTAATATATGAGATCCATCTAAGCATGGCTATATCAGGAGATGAACAACTAGCTATCATTCCAATGAGAGGCAAACAATCAATCTCAACTTTGACATTTGCACCAATGAAATATTCTTTGTTTGTTTTCAAAGCTGTTACCATACCCCATAGTTCTCGTTTGATCTGTGGATATTTTCGTTGTGTTTCATATAAAATTTTGGCACCAAACCTAATTGCATATCTATTCCCTTCACTATCATCTTGACTTATGACCCAACCTATACCAATAGGACTAGTATCAACAGTCAATATAATAGGTTTGTTAGCAAAATAGTCTACACGCTTAAGGATGGGAGCTTCAAGCAATAATTTCTTCAATTTACGCATAGCTTGAGTGTGTTTGTCAGTCCAAATAAATTTTCGTTTCTTCCTCAACAAGTCATAAAGACAATCAGCAACATGAGCAAAGTGAGGGATCCAAATAACATAAAAGATGCAAGCACCAAGAAATCTACGTACCTCACTCACGTTGTTACATGTTTCAGAAATCTTGCTAATGGCATCAACTTTTTGTGGGTATGGCTTTCGACCATAATGGCCACATAAATGTCCAACAATAAGTACCTCGTTGACACCAAAAACAGATTTCTCTATGGAAAACGTGAGACCTACCTCTTCAAATCGTTGAAATATTCTTTCACAATCAGAGATATGGTCAAGAACAAATTTACGACATCCCGATGAATCTAAAGTAATGTCCTTTACACGTTCCTCACTCCCTTTAATTGGAATATCATCAATGAATGGCATAGTTATATGAGGGATAAAGTCATGTAAGACCATATTCATAGCACTCATCATATGAGCCACAGAATTAGTCGCTCCTTGAGGTAAAGTACACATTCGCACTAAGCCTAAAGGAGTTTTCATTGTGGTTATGTCACGACTATCAATTGCTAATTGGAATTGGTCATATCCAGAATATAGATCACCCATTGAATAGATAGAATGTCCTGAAAATGATTCAACAAACTCATCTACAATGGGTCCTGTTCCTACATTCCTTATGGTGACTTTATTGACGGATTGGAGATCTTGAATAAAACGTAGTTTCCCATTCTTTTTAGGCACAGTGAACCATCTGTTTGAGTAAGGTGCAAAAGATGGCTCTAAAATTCTCATGTTTATCTTCTCCTTAAGTAGTTTCATTAGCTCAGGTAAGTGAGCCTTTGGAACAGGTATAGGACGAAGATTCCATGGAATATGTGGAATAGTAAAGATTATCATGGGTGCAACTAGCTTAGGATCTACACAACCAATCTCATGAGGATTCATAGTAAAGGCTTTTCCATGGCTCCGTATAACTCTCTCAAATTTATCTCTCTCTACTGGCAAAAGAAAGTCATCATCTCTACCAATTTTCACCTGTTTGATTGTCTCATCCGTGAATGTATGTCCTATGTTTTTCTTATCCCGAAGAGTTGGATCATTTTTCACATCAATAATTTTTTCATTACTTCCTTGAGGTAATGGTTGAGCTATGGGTTTGATTTTTTTGTCTACAGTTTTGTACTTTGTTTCAACTAAGGCATCATGTGTTTGGTTAAATTTTGAGCACTTGTCAACATTGAGAGCATACTCTTGGATTAGAGCATACTCATCAAGGGAAGAAATAAGAATAATATGGGAATTAGAATTTTGTTGAAGACATAACTCTAACTCCTCAAGAGTAGAGAAACAATGAGATGTCTCAATCACATGCTCAACGTTCTCATCATGTTCCATGATTTTGTTGTTTTTATAATTTTTTTGGCTTTTTTGGATAAAAGACTTGGACAATTGACTCTTATGAAGAAAATCTAATCTAGAATGTGGAAAACAAAGTGACAAACTATTGTACATGTTGGTTGGATGCGAGATGTCAAACCAATATCCACTGTTGTCCCGCTCAACAATGGATTCTATTCGAAATTTTGATCATATGTAGCTCCAAACATGAATCGAGGTGCACAATCACTACAAGCATGCTCGTGACCCTGAGTAACAATAGGTTTCTTTCTAATTGACAATCGATTCCTAGGATGATTCACTCCTACTGTCATGACTTGAAGTGATTGCATTCCATCCTTAGACTTAAATCTAGCATAGGTAGACCCATCATCCATGGCTTTAGTTTCCATACGACTCTCACAAATAAAGGGTTGACCTAAGAGAACTTCATAGGAGCAATTATCTTGAATAAAAAAGTGAAACTCTTCTGTGATTCCTCCTATGGATATGGGCACACTAGCACAAGCTCCATACAGGGTACCTACACCATTATCTGCAGTTCTCATACGCCATCCACAATCTTTATGTATGGGCCATCGAAACTTATCATAGACTTCTCTTGAAATCACATTGATTTCAGAGCCGGAATCTACTAATGCATTTACAGTGATAGTGTTCTTATCATTTCCTATTTTAACATGCATCTCTGATGTACCTCTAGACCAAAATGTTCTTTTAAAGTGACTTTCAGGATTGTTTTCATGATTTTCATGGTCAGGTTGAATAGGTCCTAAGAAATTTTTATTAACATTTACTTCATCATCATCAAAGTTCTCTTCATCAGATTCATCAAAGTTTAAGGCTTCATTCATAGCTTGATCTTGATCTAGAGAATCTTGCATCTCAATATCTAGATTAAGCGGAAACCTCTTCCTTTTAATTAGGCCGATAAAGTTATCTTTAAAAACAGGCTTTGCAATAGAGAAAACTTGTTCTAAAGACATAGTCACTTGACTCTTAAGCAAAATGTCATCTAAAATTTCCATAGGATCTATTTTTCTCTCAATTTCTGAAATCAAGATGGCTTTAGGTTTTCTCTTTGGTTTCTTTTGTTTTTGCTCAGGATCTTTTTTTTGTTCATGTTCTCGTGTTTGGTCTTCAGTTTGTTTTGATTGTTCTGGTTTATCTAAAGGCTTTGGTTCTGTTTTTCTTTGCTTTGTCTTCTTCCCTTTTTGTTTCTCCTCTTGTTTTTGTTCATTGGGTTCTGATTCTTGTTTTTTATCTTTAGATTGTGATGTTTCTCCTTGCTCTATGATTGTTTCTATTCCCTCTGAGGTTTGTTTTCGAGTCACTCTTCTTTCACTAGGCTCAGCTTCATCTCTTTTTCGTTTTTCTTCTACATTGGATATGTGAGAAATAAGAGATTGATCTTCTATCGGTGACTCCCAAGCCGTTATTCTCCTAATCTCATCCCGTGCTCTTACTAAAGCCTCTATGGAAAAATCACCTTCCTTTGTGGGTTTACTTGATTCTACTTGTTGTTCATCAAGAGCTTCTAGTTTCACTCCTCTAGTTCCTACGTCCATTATGGTTATATTTTCATAATGTTTTTTTATTCCTCCCTTACCATAATTTCCTTGCAAAGGTAGCCTAGATCGATAGTCACAGATTTTCTTGTCTATGTCTATTACTAGTCGTTGCTCCTTAGCATCCTTCAATAGTTCGCAATCTCTCAAAAAGTGCTCTAACGAATCACACCAAGGACACCTACGAGGGCCACGCACAAAACCATTTTGATTTTGAGGATTTTGATTAACTTGTGGTGGGAAATTTTGAAATTGAGGATTTTGTTGATAAGGTATTGCTTGAACAGGATAATTAGGATTTTGAAAATGCAATTGATGTATTTGAGGAGCTTGGGGAGCAACATGTGGTACTTGAGGTGCAAGAGGAGCTTCCATATTATACGGTTGATGATTTTGAAAATTTTGATTTTGAGGATTTTGAAAAGCTATTTGAGAAGCTTGAGGATACAGGTTTTGATACATTTGAGGATTTTGCACATGAGGATGAGGATTTTGCATTGAAGGATTATGCATTGGAGGAACTTGATATGCTTGAGTAGGAGCTACTTGTGGATTTTGATTGGTAGCTATAACATGTTGATTAGGCTCTTGAAAAGTCATTGGGTTCATTTGATTTTGGAAAGTTTTGGTGTAATTAGATTGTAAAGCATCTATAGTCTTGGCCAAATTGGATTGTGTAGCAATAAGACTTTCCATTTGCTTAGTGAGAATATCCACTTGAGATTGTTCAACTACACTTTTATTTGGCTCTACTTTAAAACCTTGAGTAGGCTCCATCATTTGAGGAATAGGAGTAGAGTCAAAAAGTATAGCATGGGATTGTTCTCTAAATTGCTCCTTAATTTATGGAAGGCTAGCTTGAGGAAGACTAGTTTGCTCATAAAGCATGGATTGTCTTTGATGTCTATGGGCTACAGCCTCTACTACTTTACGCACTTTTTGCCAATTGTCAGTAAGACCATAGCGCTTATCTGGTTCTTCTAATCGCCGTTCAACTTCCCTACGAGTTTCAGGATGAAGAAGCTTAAGAAAATTGATCACAAGATCAGGTTCCAAAGTTATCTTATCCTCATCAGGAAGTTGTTCATAGCGTCTAATATACTCATTTTGTAAGTGAGTAATAGAGCTACTAGGCTTTGGAGAATTGACCCATCGTAAGAATCCATCTCGATTATGTTGGCTATAATCTTCAAGATAGAATTCTTTGAGCATCTCCTTTCTAAAATCACTCCAAGGAAGACTATCATATTGAGTGACACGGTTTATGATAGAGCTATCAACAATTCGTTCAAAGAATGATATCAAAAGATCTTCAGGAAGACCAAAAATCATAGCTTGCTCTTCAAACAAATCTAAGTAGCTTGTGATGTTGATACCATTGAATTTTCCCTTCTCTCTCAACATAGAAGAGACTATTCTTTGGCCTTGTTTCTCAACAATAAGGGATTTGAATCCTTCCTCCATCTTATGTGAATAAGCAAGTGATGCACGATGTTCTAGATCTCTCACAAATGTGTTTACTTCACGACGAAGATGTGCACGATACTGTGAGAAATCCAGTGCAACACTCAAGAATGATGATGATGATATGATGAGGATGAAAAATATGAAACAAAGGATATGGATCACAACCTCCCAACAAGATCAGAAGCAAATGCCACGAAGCGTTTCACGTCGGGTTCAAATGTGGAGGTGATCGCAATCCGGGTGGATCGGGTCCGGTCGTGGCACACACAGGGTGTATGAAGCTAATGAATGTTGGAAGGTTTAAAGATGTGAAGGTGAAATTAATGTTGAGTATGGAGAAGAGAGAGATGTTGAAATAATTAAGGGAATGGGAATGTAGGTGTGCAAGTTAGATTGATGACATGAATGATAAGAATGAAAGAGAACCATACACACGAATCAAATTTGGAAGGAAGAATGGTCCATTGGAGGAGCTTCTTAAGCACTTCCTAATTCTAATCCATATGTATAGCCTTTTTTGGATGATATGTATGCATGACGAGAATAGATGGAATCCTTACACATAAATCAATTTCGAAAGGAAGAATGGTCCAATATTGGAGCTTCTTATACACTTTCAGAAACTAATAAATATGTATGGATTTTTATGGATTATATGCATGCAAGTGAATTATGATGATGGATTTTACTCACAAGCTCAAAGAAACATCCTCACTGGTTCAACGCAATACTGCGGAGCCTTCTCACACATAGAAGAAATAGAAGACATGTAAAAATACTTAAGAGACTGAGAGAGGTGACAAGAGACAAGTGACAAGTGACATGAATTAAAAGAATTTGAATTAAGTTACATGTAAAAGATCGTCGTGGTACGTCATGCTAAGCAGTCTACTGATCAAAGGTGGTTCCGACCCTCAAACCATGACAGTTCAACCGAATGTCACACGTAAGAAGGTGAGTTCCACTCCAGTGACCCTATGTCTGTCTAGGCTCGTAACGTCTAACTAAAGAAGTCTAAGACTCATTAAAATCAGCTCTAACTCACTCACACGCTCCACCGAGGGTGAGTCAAGATAGAGATGCTGGTTTCAAGAGCCTATCCTAGATAGGAGTTCTAACTTAAATTTGAAACTAGGTTCTATACTCATACTAGCTCACCTTGGATCCTCACTCGCTCAACCGAGGGTGATCGTCTCAAGGAAACCGTAAGCTAGCATGAGCCCTATGGATGCCTAACAATGATGCTCTAGGAGTTTGGAGGGGGGGTTTATATAGTTTTTTGAATGAATTTGGGCCCTTGGATCTAGAGAAATCAACTCTCAACTCTAGGATCACTACTTTCGATTACAACCATTTGATTAATCAAATCAATGGCTTGGAATTGTTCTTTCTATCAAATCTAGAGTAAAGGAGTGAAATTTAGGCGCCCTCATTCTCCACCATTGGATCTGGGGATGATCTGGACCGTCGGATCAGTGCTGACATCAATTCGGATAAGATAAGCCACTATTTTTGGAGAAACTTTGCATTATTGATCTTTAACTGTCAACAAAGTCTTCTTTTATGGAAAAAATTCGTGGATCCTCCTTCCTTTATGCTTTAGTGCATCTCCACCCTTGAATAGGAGCTCATCTTGACTGTACACCATGGTTCAATCATATTTTGACATGTGGCAGCCCTTCAAGCCTTCAATTTTCTTATTCTAGAAAACTGCGATGACCTTGAAAACTGGACTTTGTGCTCTTTGACCCTCCAAAAAGACTTTGATGAAGATGAAACTTTGTAGGACTATGTTTCCAAAGATCTCCTTCAGGAATATGCAGGAAGAACTCCCATCTGAATCTCCCTTGTACAAGTTTGACTATATTTGGAAGCTTGCAAGGTGGCATTAAGGTGTCTAGGAAGCTCTGATAGCCTTGAAAATTTGTACAAATATGTAGCCACATATGATCTTTATACATGCCAAACCATATGGCTAACATAATTTTCTATACAAGAATTTGTAGGGTCAAACTAGAAAAATTACATTTTTACAAAATGAACATAGCATATCAATGTGCTACAAAATCCATTTTCTGCTGAAATTTGGGCTATAGACTGCCTTTGACAATCTTTACAAGTATATGGATTTTCATCTAATTTGGTGACAATGAAATTCTTGCCCTAATTTCCCAACTTTGACTAGCTTTGACCAGCTTTGACCGCTACCATGGACTTTCTTGATTTTTTTGAAACTTTGTATGTGACCTTCCTTTGACATCCTTGATGCATCCTGGACTTCTCGGGGAATTCTGGCTACCTTCGCCAAATATGTTTTTTGTAGGCCTTCACAAGTGAGAGAGGAAAGCAAATCTCGACGACAGCGATGCCTTTGAATGTTTCATTTATGTTTCTCTTTCCTCTAGCTTGGCTTTAGTTTCCTCTTGGTGTATCTTTGGTTTCATTTTTCTTGGTGACCTTGTTTTCACAACCAAGGTTTTTGGTAGCTTTTCTTCATGTGGTACAACAATGATCATATTGATTGGTGTAGCTATTTTGTTCCTAGGACAATCCATAGTCTAGTGTTCCCTTGCTTCAGGAAAATTTCTACATGGTGGTGATCCTTTTGGAACTAGACACCTTGTCTGCATGTGTCCATACTACCCAAAATGACAACACATAATTGGTCTTGAGCCTTTTGGTCTAGCTAGAATTGAAGCTCCATTATGACTTGAGGAATCTATATACAACAAGTTGGCAGGTGCTCCTTACTATTAAAAAATAGAGGTTTAATGCACTCTTCCAAATGGGATCACCCATTGAATTGCGCGGATATGTGTAGAGACACCTTTTAAAAGAAAACAATATTTGGCTTCATGGTCACTTTCGCTACAAAATTGACAAACAACTTTGTACACACATTCACTTGTAAGATGCCCATTACTATTGCAATTTGTCCACCAAATAGATTAATTTGCCTCCTTCTCTTCCTTGGACTCTTCTAGCTATCTTCATAGCAAGACTACATGATCCTCCTTAGTAGCCTCCTCCATTTAAGTAGCCTTCAACCTCTACAACTCTTATTTGTGTTGGTTTATTGTATATGCATTGTTATCTCCATCTTGAAATCGTGCTTTGACCTCTTCAATTCTACAAGTTTTTGCAATGAGTTCCTTTAATGTGGTACCAAAAGAGAGGGTCTCTTTCAAATCGTGTTGTGCTTCATAGAAGTGCCTTTTTTATCCATTTTCTAAGCATAAAATCTTTGGGAGCCTAAGCAAAATTAGTGGTTAAGGGGCCTTACTTGTGTGGAAAGCCCAAAGAAAGAGCCATTTGGATGCACCTGTAGGTTCTTTGTTTGATCGCACACATTGTTTCTTGGTTGGAGGGCTTCAATAAGGTGTTCAACCCATTCAAAGTGATGAAGAGGGCTCATCAAATTGAGATGTACCAATTTTTTTCTAACTCCTCAAGAGTGGCAAGAAAAACTACTAGAAAATCATCTTTCTATCCTAGAGCAGCATAATGGGAAAATTGATACCAAGTCTTGATAGTAGACGATTGAGTTCTTCTACCATTTGTCTTCATGAAGTAGAAGTAGATGGTACTTGAAGAGATGGTTCTTCTTCTAACTACGGAGTGGTATTGAATGGTTCTCCTTCTATCTGAATCTTCTAAGGTAAATGGTATTGGATCAATTGAGAATTTAAGCCCTTGAGATGTACTCTTGATCATGGACCAAGAAATCTACCACCTTGCTGCACAACGTGCCACTATTGAAGTTTGGGTATGGGGGAGAGTTTTTTGCTATACTGTAGAAAGCACTTTTACATGATAGTTTCAAGTGACAGATTAGAGTGCAAAAGATGCAATAGTGAACTAACAACAATCTCAAGTAAAGTCATAAATGGATTTCTTGTACACAAACATACGACAATTGAAATGCTCAAGATGCACATGGAATATGAGAAAAAGAAGAGGAACGTGGATAAGAAAAGAGCATCCATCATCTATCCAAGTGGGAAAAAGCTAGAATAAAGTAGAGGATCAGAGAGGGAAAAATAAGCTATGGAAGAGGTAATCATAATGAGAAGAGAATCAAAGGGCTCCTTGTTGGTGTTGCAAGCTTTGATGAGCCTCTTGGAAGGGTGAGCCAGCAATGCCACTCCAAGCCTCCTCTAACTTTAGTTCTTGCTCTAGGCCTTTATTTCTTGTCTTTGGATCATCTTGGAGGGGAGATAGGTTGGGTACATCCCCCCCTTCTTGCTCGAGCTTCAATTATCCTTCTCTCGGTAGATTCTTGGTCGAAATTCCATAACTCCCAAATGGTGAGGACTTTGGGAAAACTGGACAATGTGTCTAGATTGGCCAAAAATGTTAAAAGTGACTTCTCTTTTGCTGGATTTGGCCTCCATTTGAGCTAGGTACGATTAAATTAAAATTTCACATTTTTCCCGATTTTGATGTACATGTTTGCGTTTGCGTTTGTGCTTGCTTGTGTTGTGTTTATGTTTGTGTTGGGAGTGTTTCTATCCTGTAGTGCATATCACAAAAATCTATATACAATCCATATACACAATTTTAGAGGACCATAACTTGAGCTTTAGGTGCCATTTTGAGTAATTTTAGGGCTTTTGAGCATATTTATGCATTGATAATGACCAAATTCCCTAAATATTTTCACATGTTGCACGTTGCCATTATTTGTAAGGAATTTTAAGCTCATAAGTAAGTGAGTTGTAAGTGAAGGGTGAAAAGGATGAGCGATAAGAGGTTTACAAGCTTGGAAAAGTGTAAAAGGAAGCAATACAACAACAACAACAACAACAACTCAAACGTGAGGTTAGAATTCTTCATGAGCATTTCGTTTTCATTCCTCTTGATAGGTACACCATCCCCTAAAACAAGTGTATCATGGTATGGCATTTGTCATAAGAACCAACAAAAGAGCTTACCTCACTAATTGGATAGTCAAGAAAATTGCTTTAGCTCGTGATAAGTGGTTGGCCAAGCTCTGAATGTAGGCCACCCAGGCCCTCACCATTCTTATCTATGATGTGCTAGCCAAAGGAAACAATTAAGCAGCTTCACCAAATCAGCCACATGCAACAACACAATGGCATGCATTAATGGCTTCTCAAAAGCAATGCATTGAGCCATAGGAGTAGAAAAGTCAAGGAAAAGGTAATGAAAAAGTCCCAATGCTTCTTCTTTCTCCTACCGACAACTTGTTCAACTACAAATAGTTATGAAACAATTTATGAAGAATATGGGAAAGACCAATGTAGCAAAACCCTCACAACCTTCCTCACCACACGATGAAGATGTGTCCTTTGATGATGATCAAGATGTCTCATGATGCCCAGGCAGCCTAGGAATGTGTAGAAACAATTAGCCAAGAATCTGTTATAACCCATATTGAAAAACTACCTAGGGATGATGTCCACCTAGATGCAATTGTCTCACTTCCTACTCTCCCTTGTTAAAAATAAAGAAGCAAGTTCATATATATTTTGCAAAAAGGATTTTCTTCAAATAGAAGTAATACAAAAATGAAAAATGGAAGCATTTACTTCAACAAGCAGTGGAGGCAAAAAGAGAATAAATCAAAAGGGAATCAAATACAAGAACTGAACTGGAAGAGAAGAGTGGCACTCAAAGTAGTGGAGGAGTTATGAAGAAGACCTCTCAATCTCATCATGAGAGCTCGTGGTCATTTGGCTACAAAAGAGGCAAGGGAGGGCACTCAAGAACATACAAAGAGGGCTGAAGTCCCCTTGTAGGTAGTTCATTTGGTTTCAATCATTTTGTTCTCTTCAGTCTCATAGACTATGTCCAATTGCATACCAATTTCTGGGTAGCTTGATTCTGAGAGTCATATCTCTCAGTGTATGTACACATTCTTAGAGTTTAAATATTCATCGGAAACCTTATCTCGATTACTTCCTTTATCTAAAACAATTTTGTCAAATCCATTATTCTCTATGAGTTATTCAGTTTTTAGTGAAGGCTAGTTTTTAGCCTAACTGAGTGGACATGCAACCTGTTTTGAGGCAAAGAGCTGCCAAACCAAAAGTACTCCAAATTGAATTTTTGATAGCTCATTTGAAAGCTATTAATTTCTAGTTTGAGTGACCAAAGTCTCAAGTTAATTGCATTCTTTAATTGATAGCAGTTTCATTTTAAGGTTCAGCTATAGGTAAAAGTCTTGAACCTGAGAACGTCATCTACACTTTCCACTGCGAATAGGAGAGGAATTCTCCAATAATTGGTATTATCAGAGCATTGGAGTTTGAAGAAGCAAAGCATTGGAACTGAAGTAATGCAAAGGAGAAGCCACAAATCAACGGGCAGCTTCATAAAGTCAAGACAAAATACCAAAACATAACTGAGGTAAATTTCAAACTTGGAAGCCTTCAATGGCTGATTTAGGACAACAAGTTGAGAAGTTCGATAAAGATAATTTTCAGTCTTGGAGGTATGGAATGACAAATTACCTTAAAGGTAAAGGTTTATGGAGTCTAGTTGCTGGAGATGATCCACAGCCGATGGACTTCAAGATCCCAACATTACTCTAGCACAAAGGAGACAATTTGTTGATTGGGTAGAGAGGAATCGAAGGGTGATGTTCCTCATTTCACAAGTTATTTCTAACACTATGATTGGTCATGTGCAAAATCTAGAGATAGTCAAGGAAGTTTGGGAAGCATTGGAGAAGGTGTATGCTACCTCAACAAGATCACTGTGGAAAGTGTAGAAGACATTCTCAGGATTAAGACTTTTACCTATAGCTGAACCTTAAAACAAAAACTGCTATCAATTAAAGAATGCAATGAACTTACACCTTTGTTAACTCAAACTAAACACTAATAGCTTTCAAATAAGCTATCAAACACTCAATTTGGAGTAGTTTTGGTTTGGCAACTATTTGCCTCAAAACAGGCTGCCTATCCTCTCAGTTAAGCTAAAAACTAAATAACTCATAGAGCATAAAGAATTTGACAAACATGTTCTAGCCAGAGGAAGTAATTCAGATAAGTTTTCCAAAAAATATTTAAACTCTAAAAATGGATACATATACTCAGAGATATGACTCTCACAATCAAGCTACCCAAAAATTGGTATGTAGTTGGACATAGTCTATGAGACTGAAGAGAACAAAATGACTAAAACCAAATGAACTACCTACAAAGCGACTTCAATGCCTTCTTCCTCTGTTCTTGAGTGTCCTCCCTTGCCTCTTTTGTAACCAAATGAACACGAGCTCTCATGATGAGTTTGAGAGGTCTTCTATATAACTCCTCCATTGCTTTGAGTAGCCACTCTTCTCTTCTAGTTTAGTTTTTGGATTTGATTCTCTTTTGATTGATTCTCTTTTGGCCTCCACTACTTGTGGAAGTAAGTACTTCCATTTTTATTTTTTTATTTTCCTTCTATTTGAAGAAAATCCTTTTTGCAAAATATATATGATCTTGCTTCTTTATTTTTAACACTCCTCCTCAAGCTCACATGTGAGCTTGCACCTTCAGCCAGATCTTGCAAGTTGATTTCATCCTTGAACATCCTTAGCTTAGAAGCATCTAAGGACTTTGTAAACATGTCTGCAACCTGGTTATTAGTTCTAATGAACTTTATATCAACATCCTTGCTCAAAACTTTTTCTCGAACATAATGATAATGCACTTCTATGTGTTTACTTCGTGCATGAAAGATTGGATTGTTTGTCAAGTGAATGCTTGAAACATTGTCACCATAAATTGGAATGGTCTCTACCTACACATTAAGATCAACCAAGAGCTTCTTAATCCACATAGCTTCACAAGTTGCGAAGGCTAGTCTTCTTTATTCATCTTTTGTAGATAATAATGCAACATTAGGTTGCTTCTTTGAGCTCCATGTGATAGGTTTGCTACCTATCATGAATACATAACTTGAAGTGGATCTTCTATCTTCCTTCGAACCAACCCAATTAGCATCACTGAAGCCCTTTACCTCCAATTGGAGAAATATTTGGTTCGCCTATTGGATATACTTCATGGTTAGTGAAAATGCATCTTGCTTGTATGCATGGAATAGTGTTGTCTGGAGTTGAAGCCTTCTTTTGCTTAAAATGTTTTAATGAAGAGCTAATTGGCACTCGCTCTATAGGGACATCATATGCCAAGCATCTCTGTAAATGATTCATGTGATTGCACAACATCCATTAAACACTAGTTTTCAATGCCATGGAGCATTGGATGCATATAATTGATCTATGATCTAGTGGGATAGATTTCTGGTAAGCCATTCAACTCTTCTAGGTATAAACTAAACCATATTTTCTTGTGGGGCTACATGAAGCAATCTTTCCTTGGGAAGCCAAAATGTTGCATGCATATCCTGAGTGGTACTAAAAAATTTGGTGTGATGGCAACCATTCGATTGATTTTCATTATATCTCTCTTCTTCATGGCTTTTGGTATCATTGTCTCTTTATTTATAGGGATATGTGTGCCTTGCATATTGAGAGCCTTGCATACCAAGTTTTGGGAGAGCTTGAAATTCTTCAATTCCTCCTTGTGCAACAAAGATGGAACTACAAATGATCCAAGAAGGTCTTTACCTACATTGGGTTGTAGCTTCTGAACCAAATAAAAGCATCCCAAAAATTCAAACTTGGGCAAATAGGCATTGAAATAGTCTGATAAGCATGCTCTTTGCCAAATAGTTTGCAATGGTCTCCAATGAGAGTGTGTGTGCACCCTTTCTGTATGTCCTAACAATCCGTCTTGAATTTGGATGGTGTGTCGATAGTTGTGTTTCAATGTAAGGGGAAGTTCTGATGGCTTCTCCTCTATGGGCAAGGTGTTGATATCCGTTGGTTGTGAGCTTGTACGTTCTTTCACCATTGTTCTCTACTTAGTGTGCATGCTCTTTGTGCATTTGCTATAAAAAAGAAAAACACATTAGTATTGTTAGAGAAACCTAGTAAGAGCCTATTTCCTTTCCAATACCAATGTGTTTCCCCTACATCCTTGTGTAGTATGAAAGTGGATGTGTAAGTGTTGAGTCTCTTGTGATGTGAAGTTGTGATTTGATGCAATGCCTATATGCATGCTCAAAAAATGCATTAGTTCAATATGATTCCAGTAATGTACATGTATGTTACAAGGTTTGTGTGGGTGGTATGTTACATGGTTTTTGACTTCCCATGGTTCTCTTGTGGCCCTAGAAAATTTGGTTCTGTGTTTATACATTGTATTCAAATAAGGTGATTTATCTTGGGCCTAGGACTTTTTAGCTACCCATGTCCAAGTGATTCTAGGAATATGATGACATGATGACTTAGGTACAACAACTTTTCATCTAAGAGACTCATGGGTTGGGGTGGATTGTGATTCCGTAGAAATTAAGAGTTTGGGGAGGAGATCTGAGCTCTCAAGCAGGTCTTAGGCACCCAAATTTGTAAGTTATTATGGTTAGCCTTAATCAACTGCTTTGCTACCCAAATTTGGGTTATTGTTGGTGGTGGATCTCTTCTTTGTTTTGTTGTTCATCTCCTTGGCTTATTGTTCTTATTCTCAAATAGTGGCTTTGAATTTGAACATTCAAGTGGTTGCTCACCATTCCATACCTAAGTCTGCTTCATTCCTGAGATATTGGGTATCTCCATGGCCTTTTTGGTCTTTGAATTTCATGGTTATGTTGCTGATGCTTGGCATGCCTCCTTGGGTGAGTTGCCAAAATGACGTTCGTCTTTGTAATAGAAGGGAGTTCCATAGATTTTTGGATCTTTTTGTCATAGGGTGACATCTTCTGTACAATAGATCTGGGAACACATGCAACATCTTTTTCTTCAAGGTTAGACTTAGAAGAACTAAGAGCCTGTGTTGAATCTAGATCATTAGCTATATTAATTTCTAGTTCTATCATAAGGCCTTGTTCTCACACCCAAACATGAAAAAGACAACTTCTAAGGCTTAGGTTGATTGCATGATCATAGATCCAATTTTGACCCAAGATCGAAGACTCAATGAGGCCTTCATCATGGCATACTAATAATTTCATTGTCATTGGGACATCTTGTATCCGAATGGGAAGTTCCACCTCATCCATGCAAGGGGTTTCCACACCTCCTAATCCTATGAGGTAAGCCTCGATCGGATTTATGTGCAACTTCATTCTTCATAGCTAGAACACCTTATGCCACTCATCGCAACTCCCGAGTCAATCATAGCCCTAATTGTCTTGATTGTAGTGCCTTCTCCTAACTCAATCAAAATAAATGGTCATCTATCAACAATGCTTGAAGAGGTATCCATCTTAATTTGGCACATTGCCATTGAAATTGAGGGGCATAAGAGTGGGGGAGAACATTCAAAAGATGAAGTCTCTCCACGTCATCATTTCTAAATGGGCCTAAGACCTATCATCATAATTTCATTCTTTTTATGCATTCTAGAGCTTCTGTTTGATCTTCTTCTCATATCTCTTCTCTTCTTCTTTATGTTTCTTGGCCACACCTCAACATGTCCCTTGTTAAAGGCTCCTAATAGAGCCTTACTTGACAACCATTTATGTAATTGGGTAACACTTTTGATTATATGTAATGCATTTACACATAGAATTTAGTATGTAGGATCATACTTTAGATATACTTTTGAAAATGAATTAGAATATTGACTTATTTAAAACACAATTATCCCCTCACTATGATCATTTAATTTCTGCATATCATTCCCAATTACATTAAACTTTCAGGTTTCTGATTCCATGCATGTGTTTTACATGGTTCATGCTCAATATTGTTCAGTGATGGGAGATGCGACTGATCATCCATGTCTATTTTTATGTTTATCAACTGAGGTCAGTTGCTCGTCAACTGGGAGGCATGCTGTATATTATGGAATCATGGAAGGTTAAATGGATTTTTAATGTCTTAAATGTGCAGAAGGTTTTAATGTGGTTGTGTTTGATCTTGCAGGTGAAGAAGCATGAGGGCATGGATACAAGTGGATGCGCGTAAATAAATAAATTCAAAGACTAAATCGAAGACTTCTAGAATAGTTATATTTAGGTTTATATTGTTGTAAAAGTAGTGGTTCACTTTAGAAAGCGACGCCTTTTGTAAATAAAGTAGTTTTTCTTAAAAGACGCTTCTAAAAGCGACTGTCCTCATGTAACTCTTATTTTCACGATGTAATAGAAATAAACCTATAAATATGTGTACTCTGAGAGACTCGTCCATCAAAGTACACGGGGGGCACCCAATATTGCGTCAATTGTTTCTCTGTTTTTGATTCCTGTTTCGTCTTCTTTCTACCTCTGTGTGTGCGTGTGCTGAAGGATCTGATAACATTACCACTAGAATGTACAAAGATAAGTAACCCATTAGGGTAGTAAGCATATATACAAACTGAGGGAAAAAACCTCCTAAAGAGGGAAAAAAGTCTTTGGACGGTCCTAGAGTGTTCACACACATTACTAGCTAAATATATCAACATAGATGGAAGTTTTTTTTGCATATTCTTAAAGGAGAGCTTTGAAAACATAGCCCTACAAAGTTTCATCTTCATCAAAACATATTTGGAGGGTCAAAAAGCACAAAAGCCAATTTTTAGGGTCACCATAGTTTTCTAGATTAAGCAAATGGAGATGCACCAAAAACTAAAGCAAGGATGATCCATGAGTTTTTTTCATTAGATAAGCTTAATTTGATGGCCAAGAGAAATAATGCAAAGTTCTTCCAAAAATAGCAGATAATCGTATCCAAATCCATGTCAGCATTGATCTGATGGGCCAAATCTTCCCATATCCAAGGGTGGAGAAAGCCACCTTTTATTTCCTCCTTTGCACTAGATTTGATAAGAAGAATCAATCCTAGCCATGCATTTGATGAATCCAATGATTGTAATCAAAAGTAGTTGATCCTAGGGTTTAGAGTTAATTTCTCATTGATCCAAGGGCCTATATTAATTCAAAAAACTATAAAACCCCCCCCTCCAAACTCATGGATTAGCATTGTTAGGGATTGTAGCTCAATGGTGAGTAGCACCTCCTTTAATGTCAATCTAGAGAAAATGATGAGTAGCATTGTTAGGGATTGTAGCTTAGTGGTGAGTAGCACCTCCTCGAGCAAATGATGTGCACAAGTGGTGATGGAGAAGCACACAAGCATGCACATACATACACACACATTGGTAAGAACTCATGGATTAGCATTGTTAGGGATTGTAGCTCAGTGGTGAGTAGCACCTCCTCGAGCAAATGATGTGCACAAGTGGTGATGGAGAAGCACACAAGCATGCACATACATACACACACACACACATGCAAATAGGTAAGAACAAAGAGTATGAGCTCTCTAGCTCCTTTTATAGTTTTTGACTAGCTAGTGGCCCTGTCCAGACCTAGTGTTTGGCCTAGTTAAAAATTAGGTTCCTAGGCTATTTTGGATGCTCAAATGAGCTCTAAAAATTATGAAAATTGGTACATAAATACTTCTAACACTCCTCAAGCTTGATGACTCCTTGGATTGAACAAAATGGAGTCTAATCTACCAAAAATGGTATTTACAATGTTCATGTAGTGATAAAAATCACTATTAAAAGGGAGTTATCTCAAAAAAATTGCATGGCCTAATTGCCGGATCATCTTTGACTACTTTGCCTGCTTGGCCCTTCTCTTTGCTCTGATTCTTTATGTTGGCTCCCTTGTCTTGTGATGCCCTGAGTGCTACCAACACTCCCCCTTCTCTTGTGTCTGTCGTCTCTAACAGACCCTTGCTGAGCCGAGCGTTTGATGTAACATTCGACCACATCTATGGCCAAGTGATGTTCCTCGTGCCTTAGTCCTTTGGCTAGATCTGTGAGTAAAGCATCCCAATCTACTAGTCCACGTACCTCCGAATTCGGCATATGCAGCTTGTCTGAGTGTAGGACCTGCTCCACAACAAATAAGTGTAACATATGAAAGGGTCTGAGAATGAAGATTTCTGAGTGAAACTCCCAGAACCCTGTGACAAACATTTCTTCGAATGTCTATTTGAAGCATGCTGGGAGATATTTGACACGAGCGTGCCACACGTATACAACATCTACTGATGGGGTGATGCTCATATCATATACTAGATCGAGGTTGCCTTCGTTAAAATCGAGGGTCAAGAGGTGAGTCTCTCTAACATTTTTGAATGTACGAAATATGACAGGCATGA
Organism: Ceratopteris richardii; assembly: GCA_020310875.1. Lineage (NCBI taxonomy): Eukaryota > Viridiplantae > Streptophyta > Polypodiopsida > Polypodiales > Pteridaceae > Ceratopteris > Ceratopteris richardii. Next base: position 37,040,028 of record CM035424.1, read on the forward strand.
GTTCAAATATTTTGAGGCACATCTATGCCATTACATCTGGCACATTCTTGAACCTAATGCTCCAATGCCTAATGGTGGAAATCATATATGCAACCATTGAAGTACCATGCTGCAGTGCCAGATATACATAGTTGAGCCACTTGTTGCATCCTAAAACATTCTTTACTGTGTTAGAGAACTTCGGCCATGATTGTCTTTGAACGACAGGGCAATAAGAGGGGTTATACTTGATATACAAAGGCATGTTGTTCCAAGTGCGCACCATCTCCGGGTAGGTTTCGTATCCTCCAGGTAGGCTAGAAGATGGTGCCTTGTGTGTCACTCTCAAGAATGTCCTCAGGGGTGAACGAGGTTGCAAAGGTTGGCTCCTTCTTGGTGTGATGCTTGATCTCTCTGTTATAATCTGCCATTAACATGCAAACTGGTACATATTGATTATCGAAAGTACCAATCCACCGATGATGAGATAAGTTCTTGAAGTAGTCAGATTTGATTCTAGACGAGACATGGATTGTATCTGAACTACCACTCTGTCATCATGAGTGTGACCGACTTTTTCTAACTTTTGCAGCCATTCCAGAGCTTCAATCTCGAATGTATTAAGCCCCTCCTCTGTTTGTCGGCCGCCAGGTGTGGGCATGGGTTTGTAGGGTTCCTCAAATGTCTCCTCAACTTCAATCGGGACTAGCTCTTCAGGCTCTGGCTCCACCATTGGAGAAGGTTGTCGTTCATACTATAGAAGTTGAATATGCAAAGCGGCCACTTGTGCTTTCAATTCAATTACCTCTTCAGGTGTCCTGGTTGTAGGTGTTGCTTCCCTTTGTTGTTCTCTTTGACTAACCAATTGTTTTCGTAGTTTGTCACACTCTTTTTCTAATGCATCATATGCCTCCAGGAGGTCTGCATGTGTATCCAATACTATCAGCATGGTGGCTGAAGGGAGGGCTTTGAACCGCTCTAGATCGATCTTTTGAGGTGAACCTTCGATTGCCGCTTCTAGATTTTCCTCATTCTATTTTTCGAGTCTTTTGTTCTCTTCTAATGCTGAGGACATGTGCTTCCTCAGTAATGCAAGGTTACAGCATATCTTGTGATTGTCTGCCTATTATGTGCGTAACATTTCCTCATGATGTTGTTGCGCCTATTTATCTGGTTTGGGGGGATTGACCAATAATTCCTCATACTATCTTTGTAAGGTATCATAGTTGCATTGTAGTTCCACCTTGTCCTCCTCCATAGTCATGATTCATTCTTGTAATGTCTCGAGGTCTTTGAACAATTTTGTATGTTGTGCGTCTAAATGCTGATAATCCTGTTGTAACTGAGAAACACATTGATATAAATTGTTGAAAACATTATTTACAGGAGTGGGTGCCAGAAAAGTTTGGAATGCAGGGGGATAGGGAAGAAGGAAAGGGTGGGTGATATATCCATTTGATCGTGAGTGGATGCAGTCGTGGGGGCTACCATATACATGGGGATTGTAGGTGTGGTGACTATGGTGAAAGTGTATGATGGTGTGCCTAATTGTGCTTGTGGGCCTCCTAGATGCATGACAGGAGACATGGGATTCCCTATAACCATGGTTAGAGCCATGTAGCCCATGATGATAGTTACAAAGTTGGTGGTGTCAGATCGTGATAGTTGTGAGGATTGACCTATATCGTGTGATTTACTAAGAGAGATTGAGAGAGTGGCAATGACAGTAGAGACAATGGTGGTTGTGGTATGAGGTGAGGGGGGTGGAGTTGGAGGGGATGGTGGTATGGGTGGGGATGGGGGTGCACTTGATGTATGGGGTTCTTCAGTATGTTGAGTGGAGTGTGTCGTGGTAGTGGTCATGGATGTGGTGTTGTGTGGTTCTGAAACTACAATGTGTATGTGCTTTCATGATCTTGGTGGCCATTTCTTGCGTCTTCATTTCAATCTCTGAGAGTGGGCGAGGGCAATGTGAACAGCTTCAAAAGGTGGGTCCATAATAGTTGACTCTAAATCAGAGTCACTTGCGTCCTCGAATGCATCAGTGCTAGGTTCACACTCTTCAATAACCAAATCACACATGATTGGCTCTATTGTGAAGACTGAAAATGTCATAGCAATTCTCATCACAGTGGGGTGTCCATTGTTCTTCATTGATGGCTACATCCATTGTTGCTAAAATTTCCGTCCAACCATGAGGTTCAAATTCTTCGTCTGGAAATACTATCGATGCATAGGTTGGGTCTTGAATTGATCTATGAGTTTCCTACGCACCTACCTCTCTGGCTTTTTCTCTCTTCTCTTCTTCTACTGCTAATTTGCACATCCATAAGTGGGTGTCTTCATGCATCCATGAGGATCCTAATCTTGTGGAATGCATTGACTCCGTATCATTTGTAGCTCTATGGCTGGGATTCCATTGTATAGGGGGCACATCTCTATGAGAGTAATCCTTGAGATTGACTTTGGTTGTGACACCGGTTTGTTGCAAATATAGGGAATTTGTTCCACAATCCTATACTACTTGCAAATGCCTCAAGAAGGGTCTTCCTAGAATCATCTCGTAGGCCTAATTTTTTCTAAGGTCACATATAGCAAAAGTATTCTCAAACTCTAGACCACAAGTGGTGAGATTTATCCCTTTTGGTACCCCCAAATGTCTTTCGATGTGACCATCAGCCATTTGTAATTTCATTCTCGTGGGCTTGAGTGTTGGCTTGCCCCATAGCTTCCATAGGGAAGTTGTAGCAATTGTGACTCCTGCACCTGAGTTCAAAATTGCCTTGGTGGTGTTACCTTGATGGGTAATGAGAAGATAGATGTTTCCTTCTTCTCCTTTGCTCATGTCCCCTATCTTGGCCAAAGGTATTTCCGGCACTGTTCTATGAGATTGTACCTGGGAACAAGGTTTTGCTACTTCTAGCACTTGATTGGCTACATGTTTCCACAATTCTGGCTTAACCTCGAGTAGCTCCTCTAAAGTGAGATTGCACTGCACTTTAGTGTTTTTAACTACCTCCGTATTCCTAGGTATGACTGGATTTTCCTTTCTTACGAGGACTGTGGGTGCCCTCATACATGTGGACTTTGCTTCCCATGGGCCAGTGAACTGAGGCAATTCCTGCAAGGAATTAGGCTCAAAGTCTAATCGTTCACTTGATGGGGCCTTCTCTTGTTCCCCATAGATGGAGGGAATGTCGTGGGAATTGGTCGTGTAAGTCATCCACAAGTTCAATAGGAGGAGGATTTTCACTTTCTTTTGCCCATTTCTCTTCTTGAATTTCTCTTAGAAATTCTTGGGATTATCGATTCATAGAACAAGTGGTGTCTGGTTCAGTGGAATCAGGCACATAAGCTTCTTTGGGATGAATGCTCATTCTTCCACTGGCCTTGTCCTTACCTTGAGAGGTAGGGTCCTTCTCATATTTTGGAATTAGCCTCTCCAATCTATTTAATAGTCCATCAAATGCAGTTGAGTCCTAGCTGAACTAGAGCAATTAAAGAGCCAACTAGCTTCAAACATGGTTTGAGCTAATTCCACCATCTTAGCACAAATTTTAGTTCATTCGAGCTCTAGGTCAGCTCTAGGGTAACACTTTTCATGATCCGTTATGTTTGGCCCTTCTCGTATTCTAGCCTGATATGCTTTAAGCATCATGTCTATGTCCTCAGGAGTGGGATCTGCTGAGATTGATCCTACTCTAGGTGGTGGTGGAATCGTGTGAGGTGGGTTAGAGGGTGGTGGGTTGGAGGGTGATGGAAATGTGGTAGAGGAGTGGTGTGAGAGTGCAATTGAGATGTGAGTTCAATTATCTTGGCTTTTGTTTCTCTCAAGCTCTCCTCCAGTTTGCTCATCTTCCTTGCCCATTGCCTTTTCATTCTCTCTCTACTATCCTTCCAAGCTCGAGACCTTTTCTTAGCTAGGCTCTCAGTCTCGATAACCTTAGAATTCCTTTCCTGGCATAACTCTTGGTTCTGCTCAAATGTCTAAGCCCTCATGATGACTTGCATTGGGGTAGTGGATGTCACACTTAGAGTCTATCAGTAACCCAATAATGTTAATAAAAGTGATTTTTGGCATATTGTTGGTGGGGTTCTTAGGACAATCTCATAATAGGTGTTCCTCCCCACAATCTGAACAGAACCTTGAATTGTCACAAATTGGGTTTGTGTAGGTGTAGGCATAGAGCAATCTCGAATGAGGTGATCTCCCTGACATCGATAGCATGGTCCTCTAGGAAATGGGGGTCTTATCTACCTAGGTTGAGGTCTAGAGTTGGGGTTTGCGTACATGACATTTGCATACTCTGGCTCCAAACTAGGTTCACTCGGGTCTTCATAATAATATGACTCATTATGCTCAGGTGACTGCATGTAGTAAGCTTGTAGGCGAGTAGAGTCGAATGATCACTTGGGTCACTTTCTGAAAGTAATGGTGTTACTGTCACTAAGGCTCTATTCATATTTTCTTCTGCAGTTGCATACTTCACTGGAATCACATTGGCTGGAGGAGAGGGGTTGCTACGCTAGAATTGGTTGAAGTCTTTGTTGCCCTTGATAGGGTGGTTGATAGGGTTGCTATGGCCTACCATAATACTATTGTGGGTACTAATTCTGGTATTTTCCTTGTTGTGGATATAACTGAGGATAACTTTGTCTAATAGCTTGTTCATTATATGGGCAATCTTGTGCAGCGTGGTTGGTATATCTCCTTTCTATGGTGCAATATTGGTTGTTAGGGTTCACTTGCGGTTGAGCCATGATAGGGCACACATTAGCCATATGGTCTCCTCCATAGGTATAACATCATTTCACTAGGGCAAATCTCAGTATTTGTTTGCTAGAGACTCCTAACTTCCGAGCTACCTTCTCTGCAAGTTCCTCAATAGATGTGGATGGATTTGAATTGAGACTAATTGAGCTATCTGAATCTTTGTAGATTTTTGAAAGCTCTAATTCCTCCCCTAGGTTATCCTCAATGTCGATGCACATGTGTACACACTCTTCTATGGATCTAGGGTCCTTCAAGTGCACATAAGATCTCAATTTGGTACTTAGCAGTCCATCTAGAAATAAGGCCACTTGTTTGGTTGGAGTGGGTAACTTTGGAATAGGTCATCTCTCTTGGTATTGTCTAAACCTCCTTCCTAAAAATCTAAATATCTCTTGAGGTGTTTGTTTGAAGCTATGGATCAGTGAGGAGGTGTTGTGTCTAATGCCACTCTTAGAAAAATCAGTGATGAACACCTCGAGAAGTTGATCAATATTTCTGAACTGACCTTGGTGAAGTGGTTCAAACCAAGTCAATGTAGTGTTCTTGAGAGTTAGGCCAAAAACACTGTATTGAGTGAACGTCTTCAACTTGTTCAGCTCTCAAAACTTGCCTAAAATCTACTACATGATCATACGGGTCTCCTGTGCCATCGAAGAAATTATTCATGGACTTAACCAATTGTGTAGGCCTCAAGGTCCTAGTGTGTTGTCTAGGCCTTGGAAGAGGGAATTCATCTACATTTCCTTGATTTCTTGGGTCTCTATGTCTCTCATTTTCCATTCTATCAGCCTCCGTTCTCGTTCTTTCTTTTCCCATTGGGTTAGCAAAGCTCACTTCTGGCTATCTCTACTCCTGTCCCTTTGAGCTCCATGATCTTGGGATGTTCGAGCTCCTTGGTGACCATAAGAGACATTAGATCTTGGTTGGGGGAAACAAATTCACCCTTCCAAGTGTAGGCATGCCTACCATGCTCTCAGACAACAAAGATCCTCTCTAAAGTATTATCTAAATAGGTCACTTTGTCTGGCTCTTAGGATCTTTAAACACATAGATTGTGAGCATTCCTACTTCATTAGGCTTGTCCGACTTATACATCCAAAAAGCCTCATCGGTCTCTCGGTTTAAGAGCAGATCTATGCTCTTATTGTCCTGGGGAACCCACTCACTTTTGTACCATATGTATCATAGAAACACCCACTTTTGTATTTAGAATCTCCATTTTGTGCAAGCCAAGGAGTCCTTGAGCTTGAGCAGCTTAGGTAGAACAGGCATACCAATTTTGGTGATTTTTAGATCTCGTTTAGACCTTCAAATAGTGCCTAGAACCTATTTTTTAACTATGCCAGACACTAGATGTGAAACCGATCAAAACTAGTCTAAAAACTATAAATAGAGCTAGAGACCTTATTTTTGAGGTTAGATTGTATGAGTAGAGAAGAGCTTAGAACTATTTTGAGCTTGCAAGAGTGTTCTTGAGCAATAGAGATTACTTTCAACCTTCCATTGTGACTTGCTTGTTTCTTTATTGTGTGTGTGCATCTCCATGCTTCCACATTCACTCTCACTACATCTCGCACTCACGATCTTCATATCACTCCTATCTCTTCCACGGATTGACATTAAGGAGGTGGGGCCTCTTAATGTGGTGCTTACCATTGTGCTAGAGCAACACCAAATTTGGTGCCGTTGTCGGGATCGAGTTCTAGGACGAATGCGTGATGGTAAGAGTATAGCAAGAAGTGGTGTTGGAAGGTAAAAATTTCACATTTTGTTGTTTTCTCAAGTAGTTTTTTGTGTTTTTCATCTCCTCTACACTCCTCCTTCACCACCACATCATCTCCTTCCACTCCAAAAAAATAAAAAATTTCACCATATCCACCTATCCCCCTCATTTCCCTCATTTGCGCATGCAAGAGAGAGAGAGAGAGAGAGAGAGAGAGAGAGAGAGAGAGAGAGAGAGAGAGAGAGAGAGAGAGAGAGAGAGAGAGAGAGAGAGAGAGAGCTTTTGTGCTTGTTGTGTTTTGTGTTTTTTTGAGTTTTCTTGCAGGTACAGTGCTCCAGAACAATAGAAGAGCTCCTAAAAGGTGAGAAATCCAACTTTTTGTCAAATCTCTCATATGTGTCAGACCATCGTGATGGTCTGACAAGTTTGACATTTTCGATAAGCGTGTATAGCATGGTGTAGGCAACGCTTGTGCACACACGAATCAATAGCTGCTTCCTAAAAATTTGTATTTTGGTGGACCATCGTGACGGGCTCATGCCATCACGATTGTGTCACACCATCGCGATTGGCTCATGCCATCACGACGGCTCAGTCAGACCACCACGATGGTCTCACACCATTGCAATGGTTCACTTGAACCATCGTGACAGTCACTGACCATCGTGACAATCTCACCAAGCCCATGCCATCATGACGGCTCACTTGCCACATGTCATCCAGACCATCACGATGATACATGTATGCTATCGTGATGCTTCAGACTTCAGACCATCACGATTGGCTCAAGCCATCGTGATGCCTCATGACCATTGTGAGGGGCTCATGCCATCGTGACGGTTGTGTTGACTATTGACCATCACGACGGGCTCACACCATCGTGACTGCTCGCTAGACAGACCATCACGATGCCTCGTTTTGGACCATCGCAATGATTCACACCCTTGAATCATTGTGAAGATTCCAAACCATCGTGACGATTCACTTGAAATCATCACGATGGTCCCAAACCATCGTGATTATCTCAGACCATCACGATTGTCCACTTAAAATGCTAAATTTAGGGTTTGTTTTTTGGGCTATTTTGAGTGAATTTTCGGGTGATTAAGCATATTGGAGGACCACCGCGACGGGCTCACTCCATGGCGATTGTGTCACATCATCGTGATTGTGTCACACCATCGCAACGGCTCAGCCGGACCATCACGACAGTCTCACACCACCGTGATGGTTCAACTGGACCATCGTGACAGTCCTAGACCATCGCAATTATCTCAAACCATCCCGATTTTCCACTTAAAACTATTAGTGCAAATGCCAAGCCTTCACACTTGGCTAGGCATTGAAAAAACTATCTGCAAATTATTGGAGAACCACATGAACCATTGCTTATCATTTTTACCATTAATTTTTTTGTAAAAGTATTTTAACTTAGAAGAATCTTGTAAAGCCACTAAACTTGTGGAGTTAGGAGAACCTTATTGTACGAGTTTTCTCATGATAGAATATCTCCTCATTTAGAGCAAGAACTTTTAGGTGGAAGTTCATTTGAATTTCCAATCTCAAACTTGGAGAAAGTACCTATAAAAGTAGCTTGAAGTCTTGCGGCTATTACAACCCCCATTACTTAGCTTTAGCTATCTTCACTCAGAACACTATACTTTGAATGCTCATATTGTTGGAGTTAGGCATCTGTAGAAGCACGCCAAAAGCACAAGGAAGAAGAAGAAGCTTGGAGCACAACACACAATACTGAATGTATTACTAGAGAATGTACAAAGATGAGTAGCCCATTAGGGCAATAGGCATATATACAAGCCGGGGGAAAAAAACCTCCTAAAGAGGGAAAAAAGTGCCCCAACGGTCCTAGAGTGTTCACACACATCACTAGCTAAATACATCAACAAATCCCCCCTGAGAGTGATGCGGTGAACAAGTAGCTGGCACTCATGTATAAGGAAGTGCCAAGCTATGTGGAAATAACTCCACAAAAGGAAGTAAGCCCAAAGCTTTGCGGAAAGCTTCAAACTTCTCCCTAGGCAGAGCCTTCGTGAAAAGGTCTACAATGTTCTCCTACGTGGGCACATATGCCAAGCTGATCTCCCTAGCAAAGAACCTATCCAGACATAATGATAATGCACCTCAATGTGCTTAGTGCGATCATGGAACACATGGTTCCTCGCAACTTCCAATGGACTCTGACTGTCAGTGAAGTTGGTGGTGGTAGAAGACTGACCAACACCCAAATCAGCCATAAGGCGTCTGAGCCACACACACTCAATAGTCGCTGTGAAAATTGCCCTATACTAAGCCTCACAACTGGAAGTGGCCATAGTAGGCTGCTTCTTGCTCAACCAAGATATACATGAGCTACTAAGCATGAAGCAAAAGCCACTAGTGGACACACGAGTGTCATAGCAACTAGCCCAATCAGATTCAGAAAAAGCATGCAAATCTGGCGGTAGTGATCCCCCCTTGGGATAAAACACCCAACTAGCCGAGTACCACTCAAGTAGCGAAAGATGCACTTAACCGCTTGCCAATGCTTGACTCCTAGGAAATGCATAAACCTGCTCATCTGTGAGACAACAAACTAAATATCTCGCCGAGTAATGCATAAGTAAATCAAGCATCCAACAGCCTGCTGATAGAGAACAACATCAAATGCATCTCTAGCATCATGAAGACTCAGTTGTAAACTTGTTTCCATAGGAGTGGCAATAGGTTTACAATCTTCAAGGCCAAAACGCTGCAATAATGTGTCAATACATTTTATTTGACACAAAGCCATTCCACCATCAACGTGCATAAATTGAATGCTCAAATAACGATGCAAATTCCCCAAATCAGACATCTCAAATGAGCCATGCAAATCAGCCTTAAAATCAATAATATGCTTCTCAATAGGACTAGTGAGTAGCATGTCATTAACATAGACAATAATGATCAGAAGCACATCATTAGCACGCTTAACACATAAGGTGCTTTTAGTTGGACTGTTCTCAAAACCATGTGCAATCAGATAGGCATGTATCTTCTCATACCAAGCACGTGGTGCTTGCTTTAAACCATGTGCCTTCTTTAACTTGCACACCTGGTTTTCATGCCCTTTTTGCACAAAGCGACGGGGCTGAAAAACATACACTTTTTCATGCAAGTCACCATTCAAAAATGATGTTTTAATGTCCAATTGATGTACATTCCAACCATGATGGGCTACAAGTGCACAATTGCTCCGAACTGTATTCATACAACATGTAGGTGCAAAGGTCTCATCAAAATCAATGCCTCTTTCCTGCACATAACCCTTTTCAACAAGCCTAGCCTTATACCTGTCAACTGTTCCATCAGGCTTATGCTTCAGCTTGTAAACCCACTTAGTGCCAATGGTCTTCTTGCCAGGAGGCAAGTCACACAAAGACCAAGTACCATTCTTCATTATAGCATCATATTCAGATTGCATAGCAGCCATCCAATTTTCTAAATTTTGTGCTTCATCAAATGAAACAGGCTCATTCTCATCACAGAGACTAGATGCAGCCATACCATAGAAATCTGATGCAAAAGAGGCACTATGAGAGCCTGATTGATTACAATATGATAGAGGTGCATCTAATTTGTTGTCATGCAAAGTCTACACAAGACATTTTGGCATATTTTTTGCCTGCTCAATATCAGCTCTCTCATCAACAAGTGCATTATGTAAATCTGCATCACAAATGGAATGATCTGTTGATATATTTAGGTAGTGATGTGTGTGAACACACTAGGACCGCTGGGGCACTTTTTTCCCTCTTTAGGAGGTTTTTTTCCCTCGGCTTGTATATACGCCTATTGCCCTAATGGGCTACTTATCTTTGTACTTTCTCTAGTAATACATTCAGTATTGTGTGTTTGTGCTCCAAGAGCTTCTTCTTCTTCCTTGTGTTTTTCGCGTGCTTCCGCAGATGTCTATCTCCAACAATTGGTATTAGAGCAGGTTGTCGCTTCATCTAGGGCGCCATCGACACTCCTCCGTTTGCAGTCTCATATTCACACAAAATTTGGTGAGCATACTCAGGGTGTTTCAAAGATCAAAACAGCTTCGCTATGTCGTGCCGAAATCGCGATCTGAGCTTGTTTCAGCCTCCGAATGCACTATCGCAATGCTTGTGTAGGCTATTTCATCCTTTTGTGCCAAAGGTATATACCAGTTTCTATTCGCCAATATAAGCGTCTCAAAGTCTGCTACAGGTCTAGCAGAATTCGTCTGGGAAGTTCTGTTCAACTTTTTGAGATACAGTCAATTTTCTACATCAAGGTATTTTACTCACCGGCCATGGCTAAAAGCAGTGATGTATTCCGTATGTTGGCTGTTGAGGATAAGTTGGATGGTACCAACTACCCGTTATGGGCTTATATGATGTGGCATGTATTGGCTGCAAAAGGATTGTGGAACATTGTGCAAGGTGTTGAAAGACGTCCTCTTACACCTCTGACTATAGGTACTGCAAATACAGGTGCTGGAGCTGATGAAGATGGTGTCGAAGATGATACTCCGTAGATTCCTGTTCGTGCTGTTGTTTCTACTGCACCTACTGCAGAGCAGATTTGTTGGGATGGCAGAGATACCCAGGCACATGCATTGATAGATTTGTCTGTCAAACGTGCCATTATTCCTCACATTCGCTCTTGCAGAACAACTAAGGATGCTTGGGATACACTTACCACATTGTACCAAGCTAAGAATGACGCACGTGTTGCTTACCTCCGAAAACAGTTGGAGAGTGAGCACATGAATGAAGGTGATTCTATGGACAGTTTCCTAATGAAGATCTAAGACTTGAAGGAATAGTTGATTTTTGCTGATGAGGTTATACCAGATAGCTCACTTGTGCAGACCATTCTGAATGGTCTTCCAGATTCATATCAGAGTTTTGCTTCTACTCTTTAGTTGATGATGAAAGGCAATCCAAATGCCTTATCATTTGAGGAGTTAGTCTCTGTTCTGTTGCAGGAAGATGAGTCCAGGCAAAACAGGTCCATTATGCGAGTTGCAGATCAAGCTTTTGTTGATATATTTAGGTAGTGATGTGTGTGAACACACTAGGACCGTCGGGGCACTTTTTTCCCTCTTTAGGAGGTTTTTTTCCCCGGCTTGTATATGTGCCTATTGCCCTAATGGGATACTTATCTTTGTACATTCTCTAGTAATACACTCAGTATTGTGTGTTTGGGCTCCAAGCTTCTTCTTCTTCCTTGTGCTGTTCGTGTGCTTTCAGAGGCGTCTATCTCCAAAAATTGGTATCAGAGCAGGTCGTCGCTTCATCTAGGGCGCCGTCGACACTCCTCCGTTTGCAGTCTCAGAATTGCACGAATTTTGGTGAGCATACTCAGTGTGTTTCCGAGATCAAAACCTTCGCTTTGTGGTGCCGAAATCGCGATCTGAGCTCGATTCGGCCTCCGAACACACTATCGCAGCGCTCATGCAGGCTATTTCATCTTTTTGTGCCAAAGGTATATACCAGTTTCTGTTCGCCAATTTAAGCATCTCGAAGTTTGCTATAGGTCTAGCAGAACTCGTATGGGCGGTTCTGTTTAACTTTTTGAGATACAATCAATTTTCTGCATCAAGGTATTTTAGTCACCGGCCATGGCTGAAAGCAGTGATGTATTCCGTATGTTGGCTGTTGAGGATAAGTTGGATGGTACCAACTACCCATTATGGGCTTATATGATGCGACATGTATTGGTTGCAAAAGGACTGTGGAACATTGTGTAGGGTGTTGAAAGACGTCTCGTTACACCTATAACAACAAGTACTGCAAATACAGGTGCTCGAGCTGATGAAGATGGTGTCGAAGATGATATTCCGTAGATTCCTGTTCGTGCTGCTATTTCTGTTGCACCTACTGTAGAGCAAATTCGTTGGGATGGCAGAGATGCTCAAGCACATGCATTGATAGCTTTGTCTATCAAACGTGCTATTATTCCTCACATTCGCTCTTGCAGAATAGCAAAGGATGCTTGGGATACACTTACCACTTTGTACTAGGCTAGGAATGAGGCTCGTGTTGCTTACCTCCGAAAGCAGTTGGAGAGTGAGCACATGAATGAAGGTGATTCTATGGATAGTTTTCTCATAAAGATCAAAGACCTCAAGGAACAATTGATTTCTGCTGATGAGGTTATACCAGATAACTCACTTGTGCAGACCGTTCTGAATGGTCTTCCTGATTCATACCAGAGTTTTGCCTCTACTCTTCGATTGATGATGAAAGGCAATCCAAATGCCTTGTAATTTGAGGAGTTAGTCTCTGTTCTATTGTAGGAAGATCAGTCCAGGCAGAACAGGTCCATTATGCGTGTTGTAGATCAAGCTTTCCTGGCTAGTCAAAAGGGCAAAGGAAAATGGAGCTCTTCTACTAGTAAGCAGAAATCTGCAAATGCTGCACAATCGATGAACCAGGATAAAGATGAGAAGAAATCAGAAAAGCAGAAATTGTTTTGCAAGTACTGTAAAGGAAATGATCATATCATAAAGAACTGTCCAAAACTGGCTGCAAAAGAGGCAAAGAAGAAAGAGGCTGGAATGGTTGTTGCAAAGGCCTCTACACCAAAAACAGAGTCTGCAAATCTTGTGCAGGAAGAAGAATGGGCGTTTACTAGTGTCTGCAATTTTGACCCATCTTCTCATGATCAATGCATGTCTGCAGTAGACTCAGATGTTTGGTACTTTGACAGTGGGGTGACCAAACATATTACCTCGCAGCGCAGTTTCTTCTCTTCACTCGAGCCTGCCCCTACAGGGAATACTGTTACATGCACCAACAACTCCTCTTATCCTGTTATGAGAGTTGGTAAGATCATTTTGACTATTGCTGATGGTAGTTCTTTCACTTTGTCAGATGCTTTATTTGTGCCAGGGATCAAGAAGAATTTGTTATCAGTTTCTGCATTAGCTAAGATTGGCTTGGTTGTGAAATTTGTTGATGACAGATGTACAGTTCATGATCTATCAAATGGTGATGTTATTATTGCTTCTGGCATTTTATGTCGTGGGCTGTATAAGCTCATAGACTATGAAAGATCTGTGAATGATTCGGCATGTGCAGTTCATGATTCTCAGGCTATGTCAGATGCAAAGCTTTGGCATGCACACTTTGGTCATCTGAATTTTGCTAGTTTGCTATGCCTCCAGAAATCTAAAATGGTGTCCTGGTTGCCCAAACTTGAGGCACCTGGAAAACATGTTTGTGAGGGCTGTATTTTGGGCAAAATGCAGCGTTCATCCTTTCCAAAAGATGGTTCAGTTCGGGCTACGCAGAAATTCTAGCTTGTACATAGTGATGTCTGTGGTCCTATGCAGATACCCTCTTTTGGAAATTACCTTTACTTCGTGACTTTCATTGATGATTTTTCCAGGCATGCATGGGTATATCCACTCAAAGCAAAGTCCGAAATGTTCATGTTCTTTAAACAGTTTTTGGTTTCGGCTGAAAATCTGTCAGCATGTAAAATGGGCACCCTCCGTTTGGATCGAGGGGGGAATATATGTCTTCTGATTTTAATGCATTTCTGGCTGAACGTGGGATAAAACACCAGTGTACAGTGCCGTATACACCTCAACAAAATGGAGTTGCTGAACGAAAGAACAAGTCACTCATGGAGATGGCGCTCATCTGCGTGTTTTTGGTTGTTTGGCATATGCACTAGTGCCTGAACAACATCGTAGAAAATTGGATGATAAAGCAGTAAAATGTATTTTTGTTGGGTACAGTTCTGAAAGTAAAGGCTATCGTCTGTATCATCCACAGACAAAACGCATTCTGGTTAGTCGTGATGTTGTTTTTCTGGAAGATGCAATTCAACCATTGCTTTCGTGTACTAAGGAGACATCTGTGAGGTCCAAAGACATGTATGATACTTTGATGCCTCTTTTTACAGGTGGACAGTCTAGTGCTGGTCCTAATGAGGCAACTTCTCAGCCTTTGTAGGCTTCATATGATGATGCAGATCATTCCATTTCTGATGCAGATTTACATGATGCACTTGTTGATGAGAGAGCTGATATTGAGCAGGCAAAAACTATGCCAAAATGGCTGGTGCAGACTTTGCGTGACAACAAATTAGATGCACCTTTGTCATATCGTACTCGTTCAGGCTCTCATAGTGCCTCCTTTGCATCAGATTGCTATGCTATGGCTGCATCTAGTCTGTGTGATGAGAATGAGCCTGTTTCCTTTGATGAAGCACAAAATTCAGAAAATTGGATGGCTGCTATGCAATCTGAATATGATGCTATAATGAAGAATGGTACTTGGTCTTTATGTGACTTGCCTCCTGGCAAGAAGGCCGTTGGCACTAAGTGTGCATACAAGCTGAAGCGTAAATCGGATGGTATGGTTGACAGGTATAAGGCTAGGCTTGTTGCAAAGGGTTATGCACAGGAAAGAGGCATTGATTTTGATGAGACCTTTGCACCCACATGTCGTATGACTACTATTCGGAGCATGTGTGCACTTGGAGCCCATCATGGTTGGAATGTACATTAGTTGGACATTAAAACTGCATTTCTGAATGGTGATTTGCATGAAGAAGTGTATGTTTTTCAGCCCTGTGGCTTTGTGCAGAAAGGGCATGAAAACCAGGTTTGCAGGTTAAAGAAGGGATTATATGGTTTAAAGCAAGCACCACGTGCTTGGTATGAGAAGATACATGCCTATCTGATTGCACATGGTTTTGAGAACAGTCCAACTGAAAGTACCTTATATGTTAAGCGTGCTAATGATGTGCTTCTGATCATTGTTGTTTATGTTGATGACATGCTGCTCACTGGTCCTATTGAGATGCATATTGCTGATTTTAAGGCTGATTTGCATGCCTCATTTGAGATGTCTGATTTGGGGCATTTGCATCACTATTTGGGCATTCAGTTTATACACATTGATGGTGGAATGGCTTTGTGTCAAACGAAATATATTGACACATTATTGCAGCGTTTTGGCCTTGAATACTGTAAGCCTATTGCCACTCCTATGGAGACATGTTTACGATTGAGTCTTCATGATGCTCGAGATGCATTTGATGCTGTTCTCTATCAGCAGACTGTTGGATGCTTGATTTACTTATGCATTACTCGGCCAGATCTTCAGTTTGCTTCTCACAGATGAGCAGGTTTATGCATTGCCCAGGAGTCATGCATTGGAAAGCGGTTAAGCGCATCTTTCGCTACTTGAGTGGTACTCGGCTACTTGGGTTGTCTTATCCCAAGGGGGGATCAATACCGCCATATTTGCATGCTTTTTCTGACTCAGATTGGGCTGGTTGCTATGACACTCGTGTGTCCACCAGTGGTTTTTGCTTCATGCTTGGTAGCTCATGTATATCTTGGTTGAGCAAGAAGCAGCCTAGTGTGGCCACTTCCACTTGTGAGGCTGCGTATAGGGCAGCTTTCAGAGCGACTGTTGAGTGTGTGTGGCTCAGACGCCTTATGGCTGATTTGGGTGTTGGGCAGTCTTCTGCCACCACCATCTTCACTGACAGTCAGAGCGCATTGGCAGTTGCGAGGAACCCTGTGTTCCATGCTCGCACTAAGCACATTGAGGTGCATTATCACTATGTCAGGGAGAGGTTCTCTGCTGGGGAGATCAGCTTGGCATATGTGCCCACGCAGGAGAACATTGCAGACCTTTTCACGAGGCTCTGCCTAGGGAGAAGTTTGAAGCTTTCTGCAAAGCTTTGGGCTTACTTCCTTTTGTGGAGTGATTTCCACATAGCTTGGCACTTCCTTATACATGAGTGCCAGCTCCTTGTTCACCGCATCACTCCTAGGGGGGATTTGTTGATATATTTAGGTAGTGATGTGTGTGAACACACTAGGACCACCGGGGCAGTTTTTTCCCTCTTTAGGAGGTTTTTTTTCCCCGGCTTGTATATACGCCTATTGCGCTAATGGGCTACTTCTCTTTGTACATTCTCTAGTAATACACTGAGTATTGTGTGTTTGGGCTCCAAGCTTCTTCTTCTTCCTTGTGCTGTTCGTGTGCTTCCGGAGGCGTCTATCTGCAACAGCTTTCCTGGCTAGTCAGAAGGGCAAAGGAAAATGGAGCTCTTCAATTAGTAAGCAGAAATCTGCTAATTCTTTATATTCGAAGAAGGAAGATAAAGATGAGAAGAAATCAGAAAAGCAGAATTTGTTTTGTAAGTATTGTAAAGGGAATGATTATATCATAAAGAACTGTCCAAAACTGCTACTAAAGAGGCAGAGAAGAAAGAGGCAAAGAAGAAAGAGGCTGGAATGGTTGTTGCAGAGGCCTCTACACAAAAAACAGAGTCGGCAAATCTTGTGCAGGAAGAAGAATGGGCGTTTACTACTGTCTGCAATTTTGACCCATCTTCTCATGAGCAGTGCGTGTATGCAGTAGACTTAGATGTTTGGTATTTTGACATTGGGGCGACCAAACATATTATCTCGCAGTGCAGTTTCTTCTCTTCACTCGAGCCTGCCCCTATAGGGAATACTGTTACATGCGCCATCAACTCCTCTTATCCTATTATGGGAGTTGGTAAGATCATTTTGACTACTGTTGATGGTAGTTCTTTCACTTTGTTTGATGCTTTATTTGTGCCAGGGACCAAAAAGAACCTGTTATCAGTTTCTGCATTAGCCAAGATTGGCTTGGTTGTGAAATTTGTTGATGACAGGTGTACAGTTCATGATCTCTCAAATGGCGATGTGATTATTGCTTCTGGCATCTTATGTCATGGGCTGTATGAGCTCATAGACTATGAAAGATCTGTATATGATTTGGCATGTGTAGTAAATGATTCTCAGGCTATGTTAGATGCAAAGCTTTGGCATGCACACTTTGGTCATCTGAATTTTGCTAGTTTGCTATGCCTCCATAAATCTGAAATAGTGTCCTTGTTGCCCAAACTTGAGGCACCTGGAAAACATGTTTGTGAAGGTTGTATTTTGGGCAAAATGCAGCGTTCATCCTTTCCAAAAGATGGTTCAGTTCGGGCTACTCAGAAATTGCAGCTTGTACATAGTGATGTCTGTGGTCCTATACAAACACCTTCTTTTGGAAATTATCTTTATTTCGTGACTTTCATTGATTATTTTTCCAGGCATGCATGGGTATATCCACTCAAAGCAAAGTCCAAAGTGTTCATGTGCTTTAAACAGTTTTTGGTTTTGGCTAAAAATCTGTCAGCATGTAAAATGGGAACCCTCCGTTCTGATCGAGAGGGGGAATATATGTCTTTTGATTTTAGTGCATTTCTGGCTGAACGTGGGATAAAACACCAGTGTACAGTGCCGTATACACCTCAATAAAATGGAGTTGCTGAACGAAAGAACAGGTCACTCATGGAGATGGTGAGGTGCATGGTCAAGAGTCAAGCTTTACCACATAGTTTCTGGCTTGAGGCTGTCATGTGTGCAGCATATGTACTGAACACGTGTCCCACTAAAGCACTGAATTCTATCACTCCATATGAGGCTTGGCATGATCGCAAGCCATCTGTAGCTCATCTATGTGTTTTTGGTTGTTTGGCATATGCACTAGTGCGTGAACAACATCGCAGAAAATTGGATGATAAGGTAGTAAAATGTATTTTTCTTGGGTATAGTTCTGAAAGTAAAGGCTATCGTCTGTATCATCCACAAATTAAATGCATTCTGGTTAGCCATGATGTTGTCTTTGTGGAAGATGCTATTCAACCATTGCTTTCATGTACTAAGGAGTATGATACTTTGATGCCTCTTTTTACAAGTGGACAGTCTAGTGCTAGTCCTAATGAGGCAACTTCTCAGCCTTTGCAGGTTTCATATGATGATGCAGATCATTCCATTTCTGATGCAGATTTACATGATGCACTTGTTGATGAGAAAGCTGATATTGAGCAGGCAAAAACTATGCCAAAATGGCTGGTGCAGACTTTGCGTGACAGCAAATTAGATGCACCTTTGTCATATCGTACTCGTTCAGGCTCTCATAGTGCTTCCTTTGCATCAGATTGCTATGCTATGGTTGTGTCTAGTCTCTGTGATGAGAATGAGCATGTTTCTTTTGATGAAGCACAGAATTAAGAAAATTGGATGGCTGTTATGCAATCTGAATATGATGCTATAGTGAAGAATGGTACATGGTCTTTATGTGACTTGCCTCCTGGCAAGAAGGCCATTGGCACTAAGTGGGTATACAAGTTGAAGTGTAAGCCTGATGATACAATTGACAGATATAAGGCTAGGCTTGTTGCAAAGGGTTGTGTGCAGGAAAGAGGCATTGATTTTGATGAGACCTTTGCACCTGCATGCTGTATGACTAATGTTCAGAGCATTTGTGCACTTGCAACCCATCATTGTTGGAATGTACATCAGTTGGACATTAAAACAACATTTCTGAATGGTGACTTGCATGAAGAAGTGTATGTTTTTCAGACCCATGGCTTTGTGCAGAAAGGACATGAAAACCAGGTGTGCAGGTTAAAGAAGGCATTATATGGTTTAAAGCAAGCACCACGTGCTTGGTATGAGAAAATACATGCCTATCTGATTGCACATGGTTTTGAGAGCAATCCAACTGAAAGCACCTTATATGTTAAGCATGCTAATGATGTGCTTCTGATCATTGTTGTCTATGTTGACGACATGCTGCTCACTGGTCCTATTGAGAAGCATATTGCTGATTTTAAGGCTGATTTGCATGCCTCATTTGAGATGTCTGATTTGGGGCATTTGCATCACTATTTGGGCATTCAGTTTATGCAAGTTGATGGTGGAATGGCTTTGTGTCAAGTGAAATATATTGACACATTATTGCAGCGTTTTGGCCTTGAAGACTGTGAGCCTATTGCCATTCCTATGGAGACAGGTTTACGATTGAGTCTTCATAATGCTGGAGATGCATTTGATGCTGTTCTCTATCAGCAGGCTGTTGGATGCTTGATTTACTTATGCATTACTCGGCCAGATATTCAGTTTGCTATCTCATAGATGAGCAGGTTTATGCCTTTCCCAGGAGTCACACATTGGAAGGCGGTTAAGCGCATCTTTCGTTACTTGAGTGGTACTCGACTACTTGGTTTGTTTTATCCCAAGGGGGGATCACTACCGCCAGATTTGCATGCTTTTTCTTACTTAGATTGGGTTGGTTGCTATGACACTCATGTGTCCACCAGTGGTTTTTGCTTCATGCTTGGTAGCTCATGTATATCTTGGTTGAGCAAGAAGCAACCTACGGTGGCCACTTCCAGTTGTGAGGCTGAGTATAGGGAAGCTTTCACAGTGACTATTGAGTGTGTGTGGCTCAGACGCCTTATGGCTGATTTGGGTGTTGGCCAGTGTTCTGCCACCACCATCTTCACTGACAGTCAGAGCGCATTGGCAGTTGCGAGGAACCCTGTGCTCCATGCTCGCTCTAAGTACATTGAGGTGCATTATCACTATGTCAGGGAGATGTTCTCTATTGGGGAGATCAGCTTGGCATATGTACCCACGGAGGAGAACATTGCAGACCTTTTTACGAAGGCTTTGCCTAGGGAGAAGTTTGAAGCTTTCCGCAAAGCTTTGGGCTTAGTTCCTTTTGTGGAGTGATTTCCACATAGCTTGGCACTTCCTTATACATGAGTGCCAGCTCCTTGTTCACCGCATCACTCCCAGGGGGATTTGTTGATATATTTAGGTAGTGATGTGTGTGAACACACTAGGACCGTCGGGGCACTTTTTTCCCTCTTTAGGAGGTTTCCCCCCCCCCCCACCCCCCCCCCCCCCCTTCTATATACGCCTATTGCCCTAATGGGCTACTTATCTTTGTACATTCTCTAGTAATACATTCAGTTTTGTGTGTTTGTGCTCCAAGCTTCTTCTTCTTCCTTATGCTGTTCGCATGCTATTGCTCTAGCACAATGGTGAGAACCACGTTAAGAAGCTCCACCTCCTTAATGTCAATCCGCGGAAGAGATAGGAGTGATATGAAGATCGTGAATGTGAGATGAAGTGAGAGTGAAGGTGAGAAGCATAGAAATGCACACACACATACACACACACTACAAAGAGACAAGCAAGACACAATGGAAGGTGAGAACTCAACTCTATTACTCAAGAACACTATTACAAGCTCAAAAGAACTCTAACTTCAAACAAGCTAACCTCAAAAATGAGCTCTCTAGCTCTTTTTATAGTTTCTAGACTAGTTTTGACCGGTTTCACATCTAGTGACTGGCATAGTTAAAAATTAGGTCCTAGATGCTATTTGGAAGGGTAAACGGTGTCTAAAAATAACGAAAATTGATACGCTCATTCTACCTAAGCTCCTCAAGCTCGAGGACTCCTCAGCTTGCACAAAATGGAGCTAGAAATTAAGAAAAGGGTTTTTCTACGTTACATATGTTACAATAGTGATAAAAAAATCACTGTTGGAGGTTTTTGAAAAGTATTTTTAAAACATGATTCTTTGAAAAAAGATTCGACTGGCTCCCTGCTCCGTCGTTACATGCTTTCGCGTCTTCTATGCCTCTGGCTGCTTCCAACACCCCCCTCCCTCTCGGATATAGTTCTGTAGGAGGTCATGAGCGAGGGTGTGCTCGGAGATACGAATGCCTCGAGCTAGGTCGGCCTCGAGTTTCTCCCAGTCTATTGGTTGCGGTTCTTCCGGTGGCGGGAGCTGATAGTGTGTGGAATAAACCATTCGTTCACAGGCAAATAATTGTAATAAATGTGTAGGCCTGCTTATGAATACCTCTGAATGGTATTCCCAGAAGCCGGTTGTGAACATCTCTTCGAAAGTCTGCTTGTAGCACGCCGGTAGGTACTTTATTCTACAATGCCAGGCATAACACACCCATAGCGATGGCGTTGTACTCATATCATATACCAGATCGAAATTGCCATGCTCAAAGCCCGGGGTGTTTACATGAGGTGCCTTGACGCGTCGGAAGACTTTAAAAATCATTTGCATCATGTCAAAGATTTTGACAGTCATGTGCGCCGCTATATCATCCATATGCTTTAACCTAGGGAGCCAGTGGCAAATTGTAGCCATCATGTAGCCTACAATTGGTAACTCAATGGGTGGCTTAAAATAGGGGTAATTCAACCAGTCCTGGCACTGCTTATTGTTTTGTACCTTAATAGCAAAGGCTGTCCAGGAGCGGCGTCGTGGTACTGGTCCCCAACATGGGTTGTACTTTAAGTGCAAAGGTGCCTTTACCCATGTACTCATCATTTCTGGATATTTCTGTAGTAAATCTTTTCGCCACTCTGGTTGATAGATCTCTCCTTGCTGCGCATCGATTGGTAGATCGGCCTCCTCGAATTGAGTTGCATGCGATGGTTTCTTACCTGTCTCTTTCTCAATGGCTAACTGGTATTCAACCATTAACATAAAATACGGTTTATACTGTAGCTCATGCCGAGATATGTATCGTCGTGGGGCCAAATGAGCAAAGAATGGAGACTGTAAAATTCTTTCTTCTATCATCGCCATGGCATGTAATTGTGCCTCTACTCTAGCTGAGTGTGTTGTCCCAAGTTCCTCAATAGTCTTCATCCACGCGGGGGTCGGGAGTTCGTAAGTCATCTGGCCTTCGGCCGTGACGCGTTCGCCTGGGATGGGTTGTGGCTCGTACGCCTCTTCAAACGTTTCCTCCACCGGGATGGTGATAGTTTCTTCGTCAGCTGGAAGCTCAGGTGGGGAATCTGGCCTTGGTGATGCTTCATATACTGCAATCCTTGATTCAAGGTTCGATACCTGGGCCCGTAATGCGTTGAGTTCCTCTAAGATGTCAGGAGAGGGGTCCACAGGTGCTGGTATGTCTGGGTGTGCCGGTGCTCGTAACTGGAGTAATTTATGATCTTCTTTGAGTTTCTGTAACTCCTCGCTAATGCGGTCGTATTCATCTAGCAGTCTTACATGATCTTCTAGCAGCATCCTCATCGAGTCTGAGGGAATGGCTTTGAACCGGCTAGGACTGAGTGGTTGGTCTGGGTGGTCGAGCACTGCTTCTAAGTTTTCTCGGTTTTGGTCCTGTAAGCGCTGGTTTTCTTCCTTGGCGGCTGCTAGGTGTCTTCGTAGTAAGCCCATATTTCGTGTTAGCGTTGCATTGCGGATTGTCTGGGCTCTTAATAAGTTATCCAAGTCAGCAGTGGCTTCCTTGGTCTTTTCTTCGCTTTCTAGTTCCAATTTGTGATATGCCTCGCGTAATTCCTGGTATCGGGTGTTCAGAGAGGCATTTTCAATAGATAATAAATTAAGCTTTGACTGTAAGTCAGTGGTTGTCCTCTACAGCTGCTGATAATTATCGCCAAGAGATGTGAACTCATCTCTTACTTGCGTCATACACATGAACATCTGTCGAAATGCATTATCTACAGTGGGTGATAATATTAATGGGGTGCTAAATGAAGATGCAGTGGGTGTAGATGCAAAGGGAACGGGGAATGGGGGTGGGAAGGTGGATGCTGTGGTGATTGTGGAAAATTGTGAGGTGCCTAAATATGTTTGTGCCGTGAGTGAAGTTAGTGATGGTGCAGAGGGTGGTGAGATGTCCATGTCATTGGACGTGTCCAGTGCGGTGACTGTGAATATGGGTGAGATTGTGGGTGCTTGTGCTGGTGTAAATACGGGATTTACAAAGGTTGAGGAGTAATCTACAGGGGGACTGGCTGGTGCAGCTGGGTGGAAAGGGGAAAGAGGAGTTACAATGGGTCGGGGAGGTGAGACGGGGGAGAAGGTTAAGGGGGGTGGGAATGGAAAAAGAGGTCTTGGAGTTGTGGGGAAGGATGGAAAACCTGGATGGAGGAATGGGTTGAATGGAAAGGTGGATGGGTGAGGGGGTAGACTAGGTCTAGTGGGTGCGGGAATTGTGGGGTTAGTGGTCGGAAAGACGATTTCTGCTACGTCACCGGCGAATGAAGATATTGGTCTGGGGGAAGGAGGGTGAAGAGGGGAGGGTGGATGGACTGGCGGTGATGGGGGAGCAGGTGGGGTGGTCGGTACTTCAGTGACTACTGAGGTATGTACATTTGTAGCGCGGGGTGGGGAATCTACAAGGATGGTT
Organism: Ceratopteris richardii; assembly: GCA_020310875.1. Taxonomy (NCBI): domain Eukaryota; kingdom Viridiplantae; phylum Streptophyta; class Polypodiopsida; order Polypodiales; family Pteridaceae; genus Ceratopteris; species Ceratopteris richardii. The sequence goes on from CM035424.1 coordinate 37,063,550, forward strand.
TCTGCTGCCAATGAGCTTTCGGTGACGAGGTGTGCCTCCCTGGCTTGTTCTGAAGACTGTGCTCTTGTTGGTACACGAATGTTCGTCGGGCTTTGAAAGTAGTCGTACTCTGCGGGGGTCAAACTGTGGTAGTGGCTTTCGTTGCAAGTACCTGAGGGCTTCGTTGGAGCCTACTGATTTGACTAACTCTCTGAATCCTTTGATGTATGCGTCTTCGAATCCGCCTGTGACAAGTTCCTGTTCTATTATGGCTTGACTCTCTTCCTCAGTCAGCTTTTTGCGTGCCCAAACTTTTTCCATAGTTCTATACAGCTTCTTAATAGCCAGTGTGTAAGCTTCTCCTTCACAAGCTCTTCATGGGTACTTGTATCACCATGGGTGTCTGTTTGTTGGCCTTGGCCATCTGTCTGTTCATGCTCTGGGGATTCGTGAGTGCCCTGGATGGCTTCGTCATCGCCTTCATCATCATCGGTTGCTGTTCTTTCGTCATCGGAGCTAGATACAATCTGTCCTTGTGGCTGATCTCGGGGTGTGGTGGGATAGCTGGGCCTTTCATATTCTTGAGAAAACAATTGTCCTTCTGAAAACTTGAACTCATTGGAGAATGCATCGGGCATCTCAAAATCAAAAGTTGGATCCAGTGGAGCTGTTTGTTCTGCTTCTAAATGGGGTATTGGAAAAGAGAAAGCTTCCGCACCAATGGTGGTGGGAATTTCAGCTGCTGTGGTGATAGGTTCTGTGGTTGTGGTTGCTTGGGGTGCAGCAGTACTGGTGGTGCCCTCCGGCGTAACTGGTCTTGATAACCGTATACAAATTGGTGGTACCGTGGGAGTGGCTACGATCGGTGACTGCTCTGGAGATGGTTGTGGTGAGGGTGATTCTGGGACTTGTAGGCACGGGATAGTTCCTCTCATGCGTTTTCCGACTCTGCCTTTGCTAGCCTTTCTAGCTTTCTTAGTGGTCCCTTTGAATGCTTTCAGTTCCTCACTGGTCATGGCACGCTCAATTGGTAAGTCATACACCAAGCACATATATATGATCCTGGTGAGGGCGCATCATCCATTGATTACCTTCTTTCGTTCCCATCTATGTTGTGACAAATAGAGTTGATCAATTATCCAGCTAGCTAGATCAACCGTTTGAGGTCCAGTACATGCTAAGTATAATCCAAACCAGATTCTTTTGTGGGGCATGGTAAAACGATCCTGAGCTGGGAAAGCAAAGTGCTGCATGCATATCCGTAATGGCTTGGAGAGCTCAGGGGTTATAGCTGAAATATCCTTCCACTTAGTTACGTCACCACGTTTCATCTGCTCTGGGACTAGCCGTTCTCTCTCCGTCGGAGTGTGTGTTCCATGTATTTTGAGAGCTGCACGAATTAAATCTTTGGACAAATAAAACCTTCTGAATGGAGGGTCATTTACCAAGGATGGTAACATGAATGTGCCGGGTAGATCCTTGTTCTCTGAAGCCGTCAAGGTGGTTACTAAGTAAAAGCATCTGTAAAAATCAGGTTTAGGGAGAGGGTCACTAAAGTATTCTGTAAATCCCGCTCGTGCCCAAACGTGCGTTAAATCTTGTGTATTCTGTAGTCCTTCAAATTCTCTTGAAAAGAACTGGTTCTTGGCCCATGTGCGCAAATCAAATGCCAAATTGGCCTCAAATATGAAATTAGCGTCTGCAAAGGTCCTGCTAGGCCTTGAAACCAGTGAGAGTTACGATGAATCTTCTCCGTATATCCTCTAGGAGGATCGTCGATTGGCATGGGTCCTGGAAAACCTTGAAACTCTGGTGGTTGCATCGTAGGATAAGATTCCACGAGTAATTCTCCAATATTGGCCATTGGTGTGTTTGGGCCAGCTTCTGATGGTCCTTCTTCGGTTTGCATGATGACTGACGAGCTAATGGAAAAGATCTGCTACAAAAGATTAGCACATTAGTATGGAAATTAATTATGATCCCATTAAGGTGAGACCGCAATCCCTTTCCATAACCGATGTGTAACCCGTGTAGCCAGGTGTTGTGAAGTGATTGATGCTATGATTTTTTGCAAAACTAATGCAGGTCTCTAGACGCCTACATTGTCAGATTATGCATACATTTCTTGATGAGCTTTTATTATGCATGATGTGGGGTTTTGGTGTATGAATTTATACAAGGTTTGGTTGAGGGTGAATTATTACAAGGGTGGAGTTTAAACGGGGTGGGAGAATTTTTAGATAAGGGGGTACAAGAAGACGTCTAGATACGTTTCGGTATCCATTTCCTAAGAGTCTTTGAGTGGGTGGTGTGTTTCTGCTGAGGGACAAAAAGTGGTATCGGGTTTGGTGGTATTGAAGGATGGAAAGATTTCTAAGGGGTATATATTACATGGCTTGAGGGTTGGGCTATAATACATTGTTTGGGTACCCAAATCTGCATGGGTGTAGGTCGATTGATAGGATACTTCTTGGCGATCCAAATCTGCCGAGTATTTGTACTTGTGGAAGAAGATCGAGGGGACTTTGGATGCTGACTCTGCTTTTTTTGAAACTTTGTCCTGTTCTCGTCTACAGTGTTGCCAATAGGCTGTGGTGGCTGTCCTTTTGGCACCCATATTTGTCTCGTGCCACTTGTTCTGTGATGTTGATACTCCTGCTTTCCTTGCCTTGTCTGGTGGTTCGTCGGTCTCGGTCCCTCTGTTGTGGTTGACTCCTTCGTGGTTGGGTTTGAGAGGTCCAATGGACGCTCTGCTTTGGAAAAGAAGGGAGATCCAACACTTGTGTGACCTGCCCATTAGGAAGTGATTCGTTATTTATCTTTAATCTAGGCCAGTCCGCAGCAAGTTTGGAAGGATGAGCACCGCACGGTGTTGTGCTCATTTGGCCGCTGATGCACCCCACCTGACCGCTGATTGTGTCTATCTGCCCTAGCGGTTGGGTAGCTGCCCCTTCTAGTTTGCAGGAAGCCCCAGGGAAGATCTCCTGTCGTCCTTCTGATTGACAACTGTCCCTAGCCAAGCCCGAGTGGGTTGGTGTAGACGTAACGTGACTGATCTGACCAAATATCTTCCGGTCTTCCGTCGCATGTATTTCATAGGGTCTAGGGTTACAAACCTCAGTCGGAATGCCATTAGGGAAGTCAAGCGGTATCACTCGCTTCTGTTCTAAGGTTCCAATCTGTAAGGAGCCTTGTCTAAGATTTAGGTCCACTGAGTGATCGTATAGCCAATCTTGGCCAAGGATTAGGGGTTCTATCAGGTCGTCATCATGGCACACTAGTAGCTTTACTGTCATGGTCACATCCTTAATGAGGATAGGAAGGTCCACCTCACCCATGCAAGGGGTTTCCATGCCTCCTAGCCCTATGAGGTATGCCTCAATTGGCCGCATTTCTATTCCTGAATCCTTATAGTGGGACCATCTAATCGCACTAGTCGTAGCACCTGAGTCAATTAAAGCCCTTAGCTCTTGGCAAGGGTTGCCGTGCTCTAGCCTGACTGTAATGAATGGTCTCCTGTCCACTATACTAGGATGAGTGGTTGACTTTACTTGACACATGGCCATGGGATATCTGGGTGTAGTTTCCAGATGGTTATAATGTTCTCTCCCTAGTCCTTGTCTTCTTAACTTCATGCGTTTAATGCGTTCTATAGCTTCTGCCTGAGCTTCAGCTCGTATTCTATTTTCTTCCTCCTTACGCTTCTTTGCTAACGTGAGTCGTCTAAGCATATCCTCAGTAAGAGGTTCCTGATATAACTTGACTCTACAGCCACTAATGTAATTAGGCATTATATCTCCTTCTAAAGTGGCTAACTGTACTGCTCCACTTGTTGAGAGTCTGTTAATGATCATAGGTCCATAACCTCACTTTTCTAACTTACGTGCGTGTTGCTTGAGCGTATATACTAGAACTAAATCTCCTTCTTTTAGGCCTTTATCTTTCACATGTGCATCAAAATATGCTTTCTGTCGCTTGTTCGCTGCATATATTCCTGCTGCCACCTTTATCCTGGTTTCACCTAATCGTTCCAAGTCCATTATTCTAGCTGATAATTCATGGCCAGTCCACTGATGTTCTTGTGCAACCTTAAGGGTCGGTATCAAGAAGTCCAAAGGAAGCACCGCATTGTGACCAAAAACCATCTGAAAGGGAGTTGCATTGAGTACGGTCTTGTAGGCCACTCGATCTGCCCAAACAGCGTGGTGTAACTGTTTGTCCCAATCTGAACGTTTGTTGTTCACGAGTTTCGTCAGTACGTTACAAAGGATCTTGTTAGTGCTTTCAGCCTGACCATTGGCCTGAGGATGATATGGTGCGGATTTCTTGTGAATCACCATAAAATCCTGTAACAAATATTCAATGACTTGGTTTAGAAAGTGAGTTCCGCGATCGCTCACTAACTCTATAGGCAGTCCATATCTTGTAAAGACATTCTCAAATAAGAATTTTGCAGTTGTGTGTGCATCATTCTTTTTTGTGGCTTTTGCCTCTACCCATTTCGTAAGATAATCTGTGGCAACAATGATGTATTCAGCATGTGTACCTTTTGCAGGGGGGTTAATGGGTCCTACAAAGTCTATACCCCACTTTGAAAATGCACGTCCGCCCATCATGGGTTTCAATGGCATTTCATCTCTGCGAGTAGGAAACTGAGTTCTTTGGCACACATCACATCTCTTTACATAGGTATGAGCATCCATGTGAAGAGTGGGCCACCATAATCCTGCAAAGAGGATGGCTTTGATTATCCTATCGGGTCCAAAATGACCTCCTGCAACACCTTGGTGTGCAGTCTCTAATATGCTCAGATAATCGCTTTCATGAACACATTGTCTTAGATATCCATCTCGTCCTCTTTTGTACAGATTATCGCCAATAAGTGAGTAATCTTGAGCTTCCGGCTCTAGACTGCGTTGTCGTGCTAAAGTCATTCCTTGAGGGAATGTCTTCGTCCTCAAGTATGTCACTAATTGTTCACTCCAGTCTGGTGTGAGAGACACGTGATATAGTGTAGCATGCTCTACTGGTGGTCTTTCACAACAAACATGGCATTCTTTACACAACTTGTAGACATCTGCTTCCATTGAAGGCCAATATACTCCTAATCTATGCAGAGTCTGTAGTGTTCGATGTTTTGAATGATGTTGCTGTAGTGCACCTATGTGTGCTAATTGCAACCAATTCGCATGTTCTGATTCATCTACACAACAAGCAAGAATCTTTTGATTATCCTGTTTATATATGCTTCCTGCCATTATTTGGTATCTCTGAGACTTGGTAATCTCTCCTTCTTTGATCTTTATCCTAGGATTCTTGGGTCCGTATGTCAGAATAGGGACTATAGGCTTAGCCCATTCTGGTGCTATCTCAAGATTAAACAAGTATGCATCTGGTAGATCATCCGCTACTCCTTGAGGAGCTTCTCTTGAGGTTAATCTTGAAAGGTGGTCAGCTCTAAGATGTGTCTTTCCTTTCTTGACTACTACTTCAAAATCATACTCCATGAGTAATAGAAACCAACGTATTAGCGTTCTGGCTTCTTTTAGGTACACGTAGGAGCGTAGTTTAGAGCTCAACAAGCCATCTAGAAACAATGACACTTGCTTGGCCTGTGAGGGTAGCTCTTGCATTGGACATCGTTCAACATATTGTCTAAACCTACGTCCTGCCAGTCTTACTGTTTCTTGAGGGGTTTGTTTAAAGCTATGAATCAACGAAGACGTGTCATGTCTAATCCCACTTTTAGAGAATTCAGTGATGAATGACTCTAAAAAGTGATGGATGTCTCTAAATTGCCTTTGTTGCAAAGGTTGGAACCAAGTTAAAGCGGTATTTTTTAATGTTAGTCCAAATGCGTTGTATTGCGTGAACATGTCTTCAACTTGTTCTACTCTTAGTACTTGCTTGAATTCTGTGACATGGTCATAGGGATCTCCTGTCCCATCAAAATAATTCTTCATTGATTTTACTAATTGAGTGGGTCTTAACATTCTTGCATGTTCACGTGGTCTAGGTAGAGGAAAATCATCTCTACCACCTGGTATTCCATGATCTCTTTGCCTATCTACTCTATTAGTGTCCGTGGTTGTTCTATCTCTCCCTATGGGATGAGTGAAGCTTACTTCGGGTCTTTCTTTATTCTTTTCTCTTTGATTTCCATGGGCTGAGGATGTTCCTGCCCCTTGTTGACTTGTGTTCATGTTCGTTCTAGATGGAGGGAATACCAATTCACCTCTCCATGTGTATGTGTTTTTAGCATGGTCAGGCACCGCAAAGACTCTTTCTGAAGTCTCATCCAGGTATACAACCTTTCCAGGTGTATCTGGGTCCTTGAATTCGTATATCGTGATGATTCCTACCTCACTAAGTAGTTCTGTCTTGTATCTCCAAAAGGTTTCATCAGTTTCTTTATTTACAAACAACTCTATGCTTCTGTTGTCCTGAGGGATCCATTCCGGGATTAGTACTCGTGTCAGTACAGATTTCCCTCTAGGTGTTCTAGGCTCTTCTAATGGTTCTTTTCCTTGAGATTTAGTTTTCGTCTCTAGCTGAATCACGCCAAACTCATTGGTATTGTTTGGCTGCATACTTAAGATGTACATTGTTCCTTCTTTGTCTATGTACGCGTCTCTCTCGAATTTCACCACTGGACGTTCCAATCCAATGGGTTGATCGGGGTTGGGCATTTGCACCACTTGCCTTCACAAACCATCCTCATAGATGCGAGCACCTAATCGGTTGGTTCGGAGAAACTCTAGTTGCGTTCTATAGGGTCCTTCAGGTCTTTCTAAATAGGCTACATTCGACCCTTCTTCTGGTCTTTCTGCACTAACTGCCATTTCTGATTCACTAGTATCTGAGCTCTCGTAGGGGTAATTACTATTCAATTGCTGAGCCCACGATCGTGCAGTAGTTCTTACACTTGCCTCTGATGATCTAAGGCTTCGTCGGTCTGACTTGCCTATATGTTTGCCCGATCTAAGGTTCATTAATTTTCTTCCTTGCACACTCAGTACACGCTCAGATCGTCAATGATTCTTTGTTATTACTTTCTTGATTCTTTTTAGATTTCTTTAGATTCTTGTCCTAATGTATGCGTCAGGAATTCGACTTTCTGTGGTACTTTGAGTTCTCGTTCCGTCAGACTTATGTTCTTTCCTTTAGGTTTTCGTGTCACACACCTTTATCTTTAGTCTTGGACTTGATAAATTTAATTCTCTTGAACTTGAGGCGTTCCTATCGTCTTAAATCCACAATGCTAACATTTATCCTAAGCTAAGAATTGACTGAGGGGGTTGAGTAATCTTCCAACCTTGAGTCAGCTTTTCTGGTTGCTCTGATGCCCAAGAAGCCGCGCTTCCCAAGCTTTATGCCCTTCACTGCCTTGCTTTGGTTGCCTTTGATTGCCCTTGCTAGACCTGGAAAAATCCAATATTAGACCAATTCACAGTTGGATGATCAAGCACTTGAGTATATACACCTTTTAAGTCCCTTCCCTTTTGCCCAACTTTTTAATGCTTGCCCCCTGGCTTCTTAGTCCAAAACTAGGTCAACCTCAAAATAGCTTATCTAAAAATAAACGTATCCTTTAAGAAAAAAACAGTTGAGGTCACGTAGTACTCGTCAAGAGCTTTCTAATGAGCTATTAAGCTCAAAAAACGGACTTCGGATGAAAAATTTATGACCGTTCAGGCCGTGGGGGGTAAAAACTGACAAACAGGTTTTTCTCCAAATATGGGCTAAGGGGTCTCCTATGAGTATAATCACCCAGAAATTTCCCAAAAATAGCCCCAAAATTGGCCAAAAAATGAAACCCTAAAATTTGCGATGGGGGTGCACAATCGCGATGGTGTGAGACAATCGCGATGGTCTGGGACCGTCGCGATGGTGTGAGGGTGAACAATCGCGATGGTCTGAAGTGCACGGTCGCGATGGTCCAAAAGTGGACAATCGCGATGGCTCGATCAGGCGGACAATCGCGATGGCGTCAGTCAACGGTCAACGTGGATAATCGCGATGGTCCAAAGTGAACCGTCGCGATGGTCACATATGCGATGGCGATGGTCCAAAATTTGAGTTGTTGCGATGGTCCAACTTGCCACGTGGCACCGTCGGCGCGATGGTGTGAGCCAATCGCGATGGTGTGGGGTCAACCAAACAGTCGCGATGGTCCGCGAACCGTCGTGATGGTCCAAATGAACCGTCGCGATGGCGTGAGACCGTCGCGATGGTCCGGCCGAGCCTATCGCGATGGTGTGACACAATCGCGATGGTCTGAGACCGTCGCGATGGTCCACCAAAGTATGATTTTTTGCAATGCAAGTATGGATTCCTAGAGGCGCAAGTGTGCTCTACACGCTGGTGTGGTCACCTTCTTCAGATTCCGAACTTTGCAAACCATCGCGATGGTCTGACACAGTCGGAAATTTCTGACAAAAACTGAGAATTTTACCTTTTCCAAGCTGTCCTGATGCACTGGAGCTCTGTACCTGCAAGAAAACTCAAGAAAACAAGAGTACACACAAGCACAAAAGCTCTCTCTCACTCTCTCGCATGCACAAATGAGGGGAAATGAGGAGAATGGGTGGATATGGTGAATTTTCTGATTTTTTTGGAGATGAAGATGATGATGCAGTGATGAAGATGGAGTGCGGGGGAGGTGAAAAACACTAAAAACTAAGTAAAAACAACAACAAAAACTGAAATTTTTACCTTCCAACGCTACTTCTTGCTATACTCTTACCATCACATATTCGTCCTAGACTCGATCCCCGGCAACGGCGCCAAATTTGGTGTTGCTCTAGCACAATGGTGAGAACCACGTTAAGAAGCTCCACCTCCTTAATGTCAATCCGCGGAAGAGATAGGAGTGATATGAAGATCGTGAATGTGAGATGAAGTGAGAGTGAAGGTGAGAAGCATAGAAATGCACACACACATACACACACACTACAAAGAGACAAGCAAGACACAATGGAAGGTGAGAACTCAACTCTATTACTCAAGAACACTATTACAAGCTCAAAAGAACTCTAACCTCAAACAAGCTAACCTCAAAAATGAGCTCTCTAGCTCTTTTTATAGTTTCTAGACTAGTTTTGACCGCTTTCACATCTAGTGACCGGCATAGTTAAAAATTAGGTCCTAGATGCTATTTGGAAGGGTAAACGGTGTCTAAAAATAACAAAAATTGATACGCTCATTCTACCTAAGCTCCTCAAGCTCGAGGACTCCTCGGCTTGCACAAAATGGAGCTAGAAATTAAGAAAAGGGTTTTTCTATGTTACATATATTACAATAGTGATAAAAATCACTGTTGGAGGTTTTTGAAAAGTATTTCTAAAACATGATTCTTTGAAAAAAGATTCGACTGGCTCCCTGCTCCGTCGTTACATGCTTCCGCGTCTTCTATGCCTCTGGCTGCTTCCAACACATGCTTTCGCAGACGTCTATCTCCAACATGATCTGCATCATCACCTGAAACCTACAAGGGCTGAGAAGCTTCCTCATTAGGATCAACACTAGACTGTCCACCTGTTAAAAGAGGTAGCAAAGTATCATACATGTCTTTGGAGCTAACATATGTCTCCTTAGTACATGAAAGCAATGGCTAAATAACATCTTCCACAAAAACAACAACACGGCTAACCAGGATGTGTTTAGTCTGTGGATGATACAGATGATAGCCTTTACCTTCAGAACTCTACCCAACAAAAATACATTTTACTCCTTTATCATCCAATTTTTTGCAATGTTGTTGAGGCACTAATGCATATGCAAAACAACCAAAAACATGCAGATGAGCCAGAGATAACTTGCGATCATGCCAAGCCTCATATGGAGTGATAGACTGTAGTGCTTTAGTGGAACACCTATTAAGTACATATGCTGCACACTTGATAGCCTCAAGCCAGAAACTATGTGGTAAAGCCTAACCCTTGACCATACACCTCACCATCTCCATGAGTGGCCTGTCCTTTTGTTCAGCAACTCCATTCTGTTGAGGTGTATACGGCACTGTACACTAGCGTTTTATCCCACATTCAACTAGAAATGCATTAAAATCAGAAGACATATCTCCCCCCCCCCCCCCCCCCCCCCTCGATCAGAATGGAGGGTGGCCACTTTACATGCTGACAAATTTTCGGCCAGAAACCAAAAATTGTTTGAAGCACATGAACACTTCGGACTTTGCCTTCAATGGATATACCCATGCATGCCTAGAAAAATCATCAATGAAAGTCACGAAGTAAAGATAATTTCCAAAATAAGGTGTCTACATAGGACCACAGACATCACTGTGTACAAGCTACAATTTTTTAGTATCCTGAACTGAACCATCTTTTGGAAATGAGAAACGTTGCATTTTGCCCAAAATACAGCCTTCACAAACATGTTTTCCAGGTGCCTCAAGTTTGGGTAAAGAGGACACCATTTCAGATTTTTGTAGGTGTAGCAAACTAGCAAAATTCAGATGATCAAAGCATGCATGCCAAAGCTTTGAATCTGACATAGCCTGAGAATCATGTACTGCACATGCCAAATCATTCACAGATCTTTCATAGTCTATGAGCTTATACATCCCACGACATAAAATGCCAGAAGCAATAATCACATCACCATTTGATAGATCATGAATTATACACCTATCATCAACAAATTCCACAACCAAGCCAATCTTGACTAATGCAGAGACTGATAACAGGCTCTTCTTGATCCCTGGCACAAATAAAGCATCTGACAAAGTGAAAGAACTACCATCAGTAGCACTCAAAATGATCTTACCAACTCCCATAACATGATAAGAGGTTGCTGGCGCATGTAACAATATTCCCTGTAGGGGCAGGCTCGAGTGAAGAGAAGAAACTGCACTGCGAGGTGTCGGCATCATACGGGAAGAAGCAGGTATGGGCATACATGTAGATCTAATACTGAGGCAACCCATCATTTTTTTTCAATCCTTACATCATTTAAAAAGTGATTCTCATCACTGAAAACCATTGTAAATACCGTTTCACCTTTTTATAGCTCCATTTTGTACAAGTCGAGGAGTCCTCGAGCTTGAGGACCTTAGAAGTAATTGCTTACCAATTTTCATATTTTTTAGACCTCGTTTGAGCCCTCAAATAAGCCCTGGAACCTAATTTTTAACTAGGCCAGACACTAGGTCTGGGCAGGGCCATAAAAACTATAAATAGAGATAGAGAGCTCATTTTTGAGGCTAGCTTCTGGTAGATTTGAGCTTGTACGAGAACTTTTTGGCAATAGAAGTGATTCCATTGTATCTCTCTCTTTGTTCTTGCCGTGTGTGTGCATGTGTGTGCATGTTGGTGTGCTTCTCACTCACACATTTGTGCCTTCACTTGCTCGAGGTCTTCATACCATCCTCATGTCTTCCCGGATTGACATTAAAGGAGGTGCTAGTCATCACTGAGCTACACCAAATGTTGGTGCCGTTGCCGGGGATTCGAGCATTGAGGACGAGCCTGTGATGGTAAGACGTAGAGAGGACGTGTTGGAATGGTAAGTAGTAGGTAATTTTCTTGTTTTTCTTCTCCACCTCCATCTATATCTCCACCTTTATCTCCATCTCCTTCTCCACTTCATATTCCCTCTTCCTTGTCATTCTCCTCATTTGCTTTGTGCAAGTTTGAGAGAGAGCGAGTGTGTATTGTTGTTTTTGTGTGTTTTTGCATGATTCTTGCAGGTTTCAACATCCTCAGCATCTCCAGCAAGCTCAGCAGGTGCGGAACTTCTCTGCGCAAGCCTGGAGGCGTCGAGCTCGAGCTATCGCGACACACCGAAAAACTGACCCTATCATGATTCTGAGTGCACCACGACACAACGCAGACTGAGAGCTCCTAGAATCACTAGCCAAATCAGAAAAATTCACCATATCCCGGTCTATCGCGACACTCCGAGGTATCGTGACACTCCGAGGTATCATGACACACCCATCTATCGCGACACACCCATCTATCGCGACACACCCATCTATCGCGACACACCCATCTATCACGACACACCCATCTATTGCGACACACCCATCTATCGTGACACACCCATCTATCGCGACACACCGAGGTATCGCGACACACCGAGGTATCGCGACACACCGAGGTATTGCGACACACCCATCGATCGCGACACACCCATCTATCGTGACACACCCATCTATCACGACACACTGAGGTATCGCGACACACCCATCGATCGCGACACATCGACCCGAGCTATCACGACACACCGGCCTCATGAGTAATTTTTTGGAGTGTAATAATTGATTGACTTGGGATAATTTTTGGGTGTGATTTCTAACACATTTGGGAGTACCTTAGAGCGGTCGAAGTGGGCAGAATACCTAGAAAAACATTGATGAATTCCCTGAACCTTGAGATCCTATTTTGAACCCTAAGTGCCTGTTTGGTCATAAGTTCACCATACGAACTCCGATTGACGAGTTTTAGAACATGTATTTTTAAGTTTTCCATTGTATAGGATTAGGGGTTCATAAGAATTTGGGGGTTCAGTGAGCTACTCCAAGGGGGGCTCATGTTTGTTGATGTGTGTTCATCAATTCATTGTAACTTAAGGCCATATTAACTTGTGAACCTTTGCACGAACATTGTGCAAAATGAAGACAATTCAAAGCAAACTAGCAAGGGTGAGTACCAAGCTTGGGAGAAGGCTTCCTGAGCTGATGCAGCAGTCTGAGCAACCAGAGGATTGAGGTTGGAAGTTCTCTCAACCCTCCATCAATTCCTAGCTTAGGCTAAGTACGACTTAGGTGTGGTAATTAATTATGGTAACGTCAGGCACGAATCAAGTCCAAGAGAACTAATCAACTAAGTGCAAGCATTAAAGTAGGTCTTAAGTGCGAAAACTCTAAGGGACAAAAGTAAACTTGAATCGATCACTTATCAAGTGCGAAATTCACTTAAGTACTCCTGACAACGTGATTCCGAACAAGGGCTTAACATAATATTCAACTAAAAAGAACAAAGTGATTGGTGCAAATTAACCTGCAACGAGAGTGTACTTGGGACCAAGGGGGTAGAGAAACCAGGCATATGAACCTTAGGTCAGGCAGACACTTAGGCCAAGACCGACAAAGCCTCAGATCTTCTGAAGCTAGTGTGAATCACACTGTTAGGTCTTGGGCCCAACAGTTGAGTGATTAACCATACACTCCCAGATAAGAAACAAGTGATTCTGAGATGTCCTATAACATGGAGAGACCAGTAGGTAGTTCAGGGGTGGCATACCTAGAAAATCCAGAAGGACCTTACAAGACTCAATTGGAATACATCAGGACCAATTGTCTAGGTGCTCGCATCTACAAAGACGGCCTGACAAGATCTGTGGTCCAGATTAAGAACCCCGATCAACCCCATGGACTAGAACACCCGGTAGTCAAGTTTGAGAATGGAGCATACCTAGATAAAGAAGGGACTATTTATTTAGTCACCCTTCCAGATAGAACGGACGAGTTTGGGAATGTGATCGCAGAGACCGACATGGGTGATATAGAGCAAGGGAACTTAGAGAGAGAGCCAAGGACTCCCCATGGTAAATCTGTCTTGACGAGAATCATGACTCCAGATTGGATTCCCCAGGATAATAAAAGCATAGATTTGCTTTTAAACTGAGAAACCGATGGGGCTTTTTGGAGATATAAGCCTGCCCATTCTCAGGAGGTAGGAGCTCTCACAATTTATGAGTTTAAAGACCCTGATAGCCCAGGCAAAGTAACCTACCTAGACAATACGTCAGAGCGGATCTTCGTGGTCTTAGAGCATGGGAGACATGCCTACACTTGGAAGGGTGAATTTGTTTTTCCCCAACCTCGGTCCAATGTGTCCTATAGCCACCAAGGAGCTGGGACCTCCCAAGCCCATGGAGCTCAAAGGGATAGAAGTAGAGACAGACCTGAGGTAAGCTTTGCCAACCCCCTGGGAAGAGAAAGGATGAGAACAGAGATGGATAGAGAAGAAACCGAGAGACCTAGAGCCCCAAGGAACCAAAGAAATGCTGACGATTTCCCTTTTCCAAGGCCGAGAGAACACACTAGGACCCTAAGGCCAACTCAATTGGTGAAGTCCATGAAGAACTATTTCGATGGCACAGGAGACCCATACGATCATGTAGCTGAATTTAGACAAGTCTTGAGAATTGAACAAGTGGAGGACCTATTCACGCAATACAATGCTTTTGGTCTAACCCTTAGGAACACTGCCCTTACATGGTTTCAACCCCTAAATGAGAGGCAAATCAAAAACATAGACCAGCTTTTAGAGGCATTCATCACGGAGTTTTCTAAGAGTGGCATAAGGCATAACACTTCCTCACTAATTCATAGCTTCAAGCAAACACCTCACGAGATGGTTAGGCTTGCAGGAAGGAGGTTTAGACAATACCTAGAGAGATGTCCCATTCTTGAGTTACCCACTCCAGCCAAACAGGTGGCCTTATTCTTGGATGAATTGCTAAGTACCATATTGAGATCTTATGTGTACTTGAAGGATCCTAGGACCATAGAAGAGTGTGTACGTATGTGCATCGACATCAAGGATAACCTAGGGAGGGAATTAGGACTTTCAAAAATCTACAAAGATTCAGATAGTTCTACTAGCCTCTCTTCCTCGCAATCCTCCTCTATTGAGGAACTCGCTGAGAAAGTAGCTCAAAAGCTAGGAGTCTCAAGTAAATAAATACCAAGGTTTGCACCAGTGAAAAGATGCTATACCTGTGGAGGTGACCATATGGAGAGTGTATGTCCCATTATGGCCCAACCCCAAGTGAATCCTAGTAACCAATAGTGCACCATAGAACGGAGGTACACCAACCACACCGCACAAGACTCCCTTATAACAAACAAACTGTCAGACAAAATTTCCCTCAACCATATCCACAACAGGGTAGATACCAGACTCAGTATCCACCACAACAATACGACAGACCACAGCAATCTTATCAGCCACCTTATCAAACCCAACAAAGGCCTCAACCTCTGTTAGCTCAAAAACCCCCTACCCCAACCAATGTGATTCCAGTAAAGTACACAGCTGCAGAAGAGAATCTGAATAGAGCCATAGTGCTAGTGACACCATTGCTTTCTAAAAGTGATCCCGATGATCATAGTTTTGACTCTACTCACATTGAAAGCCTGCAGGCTTATTACATGTAGTCCCCTGAGCATGACGAGTCATACTATTATGAGGACCCAAGTGAAAATAGTGGGGAGCTTGAGTATGCTAATGTCATGTACACAAACCCCAACTCTAGACCTCAACCTAGGCAGGTACGACCCCCATTTCCTAGAGGACCATGCTTCAGATGTTAGGGAGATCACCTCATACCTGATTGTCCACTGGCTGCCCCTACACAACCCCAACCAGTGATAATTCAGGGCTTCTTTCAAGATTGTGGAAAAGAGCATCTCTTATGAGATTGCCCGAAGAACCCCAATAACCTGCCAAAAATCACTCCTATCAACGTCATTGGACTAGTAGTAGACTCTACAGGAAGTGTAACTTCCACTGCCCTAGTGCATGTGGTCACTAGAGCTCAAGCCTTGCAGCAAACTCAAGGAGTAGGGCAGGAAAAGAGTTATGAGGTGAGTGAGACAGAGAGTATAACTAAGAAAAGGACAAGACCATGGAGAGATAGTTGAGAGAGAATGAAAAGACAATGGTCACAGAAAATGAGTGAACTTGAAGAAAGCTTGAAAGAAAACAAAGCAAAAATAAGTGAACTCTCATCTCAAAACCACTCTCACACTACCCCACCACCACCCTTTCCATCTCCCTCCAACCCATCACCTTCCATTCCCCAACTTTCTAATCCACCACACGTAGTCCACCCACCACCCAGAGTAGGATCAGTCCTAGCGGATCCCACTCCTTAGGATCTAGACATGATGCTTAGAGCATATCAGGCTAGAATCCAAGAAGGGCCAAATGTAATAGACCATGACAAATGTTACCCTAGAGCCGATCTAGAGGTAGAGAGAACAAAACTTTGTGCTAAGATGGTAGAATTGGCGCAAGCCATGTTCGAAGCTAGTCGCTTGTTCAATAGCCCTAGCTCCACTAGAACACCGTTGCATTTTGATGGTCTATTGGATAGGTTGGAGAGGTTACTTACAAAGTTTGGAAAAGGAGCCATATCCCATGCTAAGGAGAGGGCAAGTGATAGAATAAGCATTCCTCCCCAGGAAGCTTATGTGCCCAACTCCACTGAACCCGACACCTCTTCTTCTATGAATAGGTAATCACCAGAGTTCCTGAGAGAGATTCAAGAAGAGAAGTGGGAAAAGGAAAGTGAAGTCTTGTGAAGAGATGGATAGGTATGTGCTTGAAGATGAAGAGGTGTTGCAAAATCCTTGATCTACACCAGCCAAATGAACTCCAGGAGTATATGGTGGGCCCTTTTAGCTTGCCAATGGATGTATTAGACACCCTATATACCTTGGAAGATCACTCTCAAAAAGATAGATCAAAACAGATAAGTTGGAGTTAGCTCAAAGGTGAAAACTTGCTATTCTTGGTTCATACACTTGTCCAGTGTTTTACATAATTCTCTGAGCACAGCAGCAATTAGCTTAATTCCTCTTGGGGAAGTCTAGGCAACTTAAAGAGCTAACTTTCAAGAGTAATCACATCAAAAATAATAAACCACACACTGAGAATGAGTTTTAACAAGTGATGACATCATCCCGATTTTCACGGGCTGCTATAGAAATAAACCAGTGAGTAGAAAAATCAACATAACTCAAAATGTAGGAATCCAATGATTATGAAAATTTGTATGGTTATACTAGACAGTAAGTTGAATCCAACAAGCTTTAAATCACTGAATTTGGATAAGTAACTACTGAGAAACACCTCTGACAAGATGAGTGAAAAAGTCGGGTACCTGACACAGAAGTGAAGATGAACAGACCCTGTTGACTTCAAATGCACATAACTGAAGATTGAAACATCCAAATGACATGAAAATTTGTGAGCATATAGTAGACTTATAGAGCTAACTTTACCAAGTTAAGGCACTGAAAATGATGCACCAAGCTCAGAGAAAACATCTCTGCAAGCTGAATGAGAAAACTGAGAGTAATGGCAGTGAGTAGTACACTTCACAAGAACATGGAAAGATGAACTCAAATAATCATGAAAATGAAAGTATATTGCTTGTAAAATACAATGACTTACTGATACATATGTGTGCCTTGTAATCACACCTTGATTTGGCATAAAGCTCAGCTCTTGGAGGTCTTCACATAGGTCTCTCTAACCACGACTAAAACTGCCATCTATTTATAGTTGAGTTTGGGAGGCTAACTTCCCTCAATCACTCTCCAATCAATCAATGATTGATTTGATTCTCTACCTACCACAAATCACGAATTCGTGGCTCCTCTTTCCAATCTTGATCAAGTGGACTCAACCATTTAAGATTCTCTTACTTTTACATTAAGTAAACTCTTCAAAAGTTACAAGAGGTAGTTCACAAGTGAACTTTACATAGTCTTCTTTTTAAAGCTTCTTCTAAGACTTTGTGAGACTCAAGCCAATACTTAGGCTTGTCATAGACTTGCTCCAACAGCTCCCCCTCAATCCAAGTATGCTTGAGGTCTTCAATCTTCCAAGATTACCTGCAAACCAATCATAGCCTTGAATTTGCAAAGCTTTGTACCATCCAATGCTTTGGTTATAATATCTGCACATTGTTGATGAGTGGACACATATGATATTTGAATCTCTTTGCTTAGAACCTTCTCGCGTACATAGTGATAATGAACTTCAATATGTTTAGTCCTTGGATGAAAAATAGGATTAGCAGCCAAATGAATAGAACTCATATTGTCACAAAAAATAGTTGGAGTTCCAAACTCCAATCCAAGATCTTTGAATAATGTCTTCATCCACATAGCTTCCTGAGTAGCTATGACAAGACCTCTGTATTCAGCTTCAATAGAAGAGAGAGCAACTGTGGGTTGCTTCTTGGATGACCATGAAATAAGCTTTGAACCTGCAAAAGTAAGATAACCTGAAGTGCTCCTTCTATCTTCCTTGGAGCCAGCCCAATCTGCATCAGAAAATAGCTTCAAACCTAAATCAGATACATAAGGATAATAAAGTCCTTCATTTATGGTTCCTTTGAGATACTTGAGAATCCTTTTGGCAGCATCCATATGTGGTTTCCTTGGTGTGTGCATAAATTGGCTTAGCACACTCACACTGTAACATATATCTACTCTTGTCAATGTGGCATAGTTGAGACTACCCACTAGACTTTGATATGATGTGATGTCCTCTATGAGTTCACCTTCATGTGAGCTCAATTTGTGATTGACCTCCATTGGAGTACCTGCAATCTTACAATCTTGCATCTTGAATTTTGCCAACATGTCCTTAATGTACGTTCTTTGAGTGAGAAACAAACCATGATCTTTGTAGACAACTTCCAAACCTAGGAAGTAGGTAAGTGAACCCAAATCACTTATCTTGAACTCTTCTCTCATCTGATCTTTGATCTTCTTCATACCATCTGCATCATTTCCTGTCAATATAATATCATCTACATATACACATAGGTAGATGACCTTGGAATTACTCTTTTTAATAAAGAGTGAAGGATCTGCCTTGCTTGGTTGAAAGCCTTTGTCCTGCAAGAATGAAACAAGCTTGAAATTCCAAGCTCTTGGAGCTTGCTTGAGACCATACAATGCTTTGTTAATTTTACACACATAATCAGGATAAACTTGGTTCTCAAAACCAGGTGGTTGTGCCATATATACCTCTTCTGTTATCCAACCATTCAAAAATGCATTCTTTACATCTAGTTGAAGTATCTTCCAATTCTTGGAAGAGGCAATACTAAGCAAAACCCTAATAGTAGGCATCTTTGCCACAGGAGAGAAGGTCTCCTCATAATCAATTCCCTGAGTTTGTGCAAAGCCTTTTGCTACAAGCCTTGCCTTATACCTGTTAATTGAACCATCAGAATTCTTCTTGAGTTTATAGACCCATCTTGAGCCTATTACCTTCATGGATGAAGTCTTGGGCACCAAATCCCAAGTGTTGTTTTCCTCAAGTGCTTCGATCTCTTCCTTCATTGCATGCTTCCATTCTGTTTTTGCTTTGGCCTCTTCAAATGATGATGGCTCCTCTTGGTTTATGTCCTGTGCTATGTAGATAGAATGTTTAGTTACTAATGAGGTGTCAAACCCATACCTTTCTGGTTTTTTCTTTTCCCTCGTAGATCTTCTTAGGCCATGATGTGATGATTCTGCCTCATGTCCAAGTTCCTGCAATTTTGCTTTACCTTTAGACTTCCATGCTTTGATCTTTTCCATGTGAGATTCTTCATCATCCTCTGAGGTGTCTTGTTCTTCAATCTTTGATTGTTCTCTACCAAGCTTTGGAAAATCTTCTTCAAGATTATATGGTAAATTGACCTTCTTGCATGAATCTTCATACCATGAATTGTTCTCATCAAAAACTACATCTCTGCTTACCAAGAATCTTTTGTTGGTAGGGTTGTATAACCTGTAGCCCTTTTGATTGTTGTCATATCCAATAAATACACACCTTTCTGCCTTTGGATCCATCTTGCCTCTAACCTGTGAAGGAACATGAGCAAAAGCAATACATCCAAAAATTTTACAATGATCTAAGCTTGGTCTTCTTCCATTCCAAGCCTCATATGGAGTCATCCCATCAAGGGATTTTGAAGGCAACCTGTTAATCAAGTAAGTGGCTGTAGATACAGCCTCAGCCCATAAGTAATTAGGTAAATGCTTTTCATTTAACATAGACCTTGCAGCTTCAACAATTGTCCTATTCCTCCTTTCTGCCACTCCATTTTGCTCAGGAGTGTACCTTGTAGTTACCTCTCTTTTGATTCCTCTTTCTTGAAGAAAAGAATCAAAATCATGGGAGAAGTATTCTCCCCCTCCATCTGACCTTAGCCTTTTTAGTGATTTACCTGTTTGATTCTCCACAAGAGCCAAATATCTTTTGAAACATGAAAAAACTTCATCTTTGTGTTTCATAAAGAATAGGATAGTCCATCTGCTGCAATCATCAATAAAGGAAACATAATACCTTGATCCAGATATTGAAGCTTCCTTGCTAGGTCCCCATACATCTGTATGAACCAACTCCAAGAGATCTCCATGCATATAACCTTTCTTCATGAATGGTAACCTGTGAGACTTTCCAAATTGACATGCACTACACTTATAAATCATATGTTGTTTTGACAAATTAGGAAGTCCAAGTACACTTTGGTCCCTGCACATTTGCTTTAATGACCTTTCACCAATATGTGCTAACTTTTTGTGCCATACTTCCAATTTTATGAGTGTCTGACTACCATAATTAAAGAGAGCAATGTTTCTAGTGTCCTGTAATTCAAATGTGAACAATCTACCTGTCTTTTCACCTTTTGCAATTCTTCTGAATCCTTGACTTGGATCTTCAACAAATGCTCCTGCTTTTGTGAACCTGACTTGCAACCCTTTCTCTACTATCTGCCCAACACTTATCAAATTCTTTGTAATGGTAGGGACATAGAGTACCTTACTGAGTAGGTTGATGTTTCCATCAGGTGCTTTGACATTGCCTATTTTCTCCACTGGATGTTTTGTATCATCTCCTGTTTGTACCTCATGCTTATTCCTTGGATCTTCTAAATCTGATAGGAGTGCCACATTTCCTACCACATGATTTGAACAACCTGAATCTATGTAGAAAACATGCTCATCAGATTTACCTTGTGGCATAGCCATGTTCATGATCAATAATGAATCCTCTTTGTTTGAGTCTTCTGTGTAGTTATTGTAGTCTCTCCTACCTTTGTAGCCTCCTTGATAGTTTGAATGATTGTAGTTGTTGTAGTTGCCATGGTAGTTGTTGAACCTTCCTCTTGAGTAGCCATAACTTCCTCTATTGTATCCTCTGCCTCTTTGATTCCTAGAATTCCTAAAGCAATTTTCAGTTGTATGATTAGTTAATCCACAAATAGAACATGAGTTGGAGTCTTGGGATCTCCCCTTGCCTTGTCTACCTCCTCTTCCTCTACCTCTGCCATGTCTTCCTCTACCTGCATAGTTAGCTTGATATGTACCTGCTTCATCATCCACTTTCTTTGCATTTCCTTTGTTATCTTTAGACTTGCTTTTATCCGTGTATAAAGCTGAAGATTGATTACCTTTAGAGCTTTCTCCATTTTTGATAAGCTTTGCCTCTTGAGTAAGTAGTTGTCCAATGAGTGTGTTGAAATCAGGTACATGCATGTCCATGTACAAATCCATAGCTGTGGTGAATGCTTCCCACTTATCATCTGCCTTCAAGCCATTGATGACCTGCCTTACAATTTTCTCTTCATCTATTACCTCTCCAATGCTTCCCAACTGATCCGCTATGTCCTTGAGCTTTGTGACAAAATCAGTCACATTTTGTTTGGGAGCCTTCTTGAGAGTTGTGAAATCCAGCCATAGTTGATGCTTCCTAGCTTTGGTACTTGAAGAAAAGAAAGCTTCAAGTGCATTCCACACTTCCTGAGATGTCTTACAACTTCTAATGTGAGGCAACAAAAAATCTGAGATAGAGTTGAGGAGATAAGACCTTGCAAGTGCATCCTTGGAGCACCATGTGCTCAATCTTTCTTGCTCTTCTTGTGTTGGTTGACTTTTGTTCCTGAAACTTGGCATAACTTCATCTCCAGCCACATAACCATATAAACTTCTACCTTGGAGATAAGCTTCCATTCTTAATGATCAAGCTGAGTAATTACCTCTATCCAATTTGTCAATTGATGAAGGAAATCCATCTGCCATGTTGTCCAACCTTGCTCTGATACCACTGTGAAGAGATGGATAGGTATGTGCTTGAAGATGAAGAGGTGTTGCAAAATCCTTGATCTACACCAGCCAAATGAACTCCAGGAGTATATGGTGGGCCCTTTTAGCTTGCCAATGGATGTATTAGACACCCTATGTACCTTGGAAGATCACTCTCAAAAAGATAGATCAAAACAGATAAGTTGGAGTTAGCTCAGAGGTGAAAACTTGCTATTCTTGGTTCATACACCTGTCCAGTGTTTTACATAATTCTCTGAGCACAGCAGCAATTAGCTTAATTCCTCTTGGGGAAGTCTAGGCAACTTAAAGAGCTAACTTTCAAGAGTAATCACATCAAAAATAATAAACCACACACTGAGAATGAGTTTTAACAAGTGATGATATCATCCCGATTTTCAGGGGCTGCTACAGAAATAGACCAGTGAGCAGAAAAATCAACATAACTCAAAATTTAGGAATCCAATGATTATGAAAATTTGTATGGTTACACTAGACAGTAAACTAAATCCAACAAGCTTTAAATCACTTAATTTGGATAAGTAACCACTGAGAAACACCTCTGACACGATGAGTGAAAAAGTCGGGTACCTGACACAGAAGTGAAGATGAACAGACCCTGTTGACTTCAAATGCACATAACTGCAGATTGCAACATCCAAATGACATGACAATTTGTGAGCATATAGTAGACTTATAGAGCTAACTTTACCAAGTTAAATCACTGAAAATGATGCACCAAGCTCAGAGAAAACATCTCTGCAAGCTGACTGAGAAAACTGAGAGTAATGGCAGTGAGTAGTACACTTCACAAGAACATGGAAAGATGAACTCAAATAATCATGAAAATGAAAGTATATTGCTTGTACAATACAATGACTTACTGATACATATGTGTGCCTTGTAATCACACCTTGATATGGCATAAAGCTCAGCTCTTGGAGGTCTTCACATAGGTCTCTCTAACCACGACTAAAACTGCCATCTATTTATAGTTGAGTTTGGGAGGCTAACTTCCCTCAATCACTCTCCAATCAATCAATGATTGATTTGATTCTCTACCTACCACAAATCACGAATTCGTGGCTCCTCTTTCCATTCTTGATCAAGTGGACTCAACCACTTAATATTCTCTTACTTTTACATTAAGTAAACTCTTCAAAAGTTACAAGAGGTAGTTCACAAGTGAACTTTACATAGTCTTCTTTTTAAAGCTTCTTCTAAGACTTTGTGAGACTCAAGCCAATACTTAGGCTTGTCATAGACTTGCTCCAACAAGTCCCTCCTCCAATTGAAATTGTGGATGAAGTGCATGATCAATTCCCACAAGACATTCCTTCCATTTATGGAGAACACGAGAGTGCCCAATCTCATGAGACGTTAGACTTTGAGTCTAATACCTTGCAGGAATTACCCCATTTCTCACTGGATCCTGGGAAACTAAGTCTACTTGCATGAGAGCACCCACGGTCATGATAAGAAATGAAGATTTGATCATATCGAGGAATACGGAGGTAGTAAAGAACACTAAAGTGCAGTGCAACCTCACTTTAGAAAGAGCTACTCAAGGTTAAGCCTGAATTGTGGAAACATGTGGCCAAACAAGTGCCAGACGTAGCAAAATCTAGTTCCTAGGTAGGATCTTATAGAACAGTTCCAAAAATACCATTGGATAAGATAGGAGATATGAGTGAAGGAGAAGAAGGAAATACCTATCTCCCAGTTACCCATCAGGGATACACAACCAAGGCAATTTTGGACTCAGGTGCAGGACTCAGACAAGCAAAGAGTAGTTGTATACCTATTTGACTCAGGGAAATAATAAAAGGGCAGTATATGAAGCTCAATATCAAAAGATGTTGGAGGACTACTCTTGTTAAGCAACTGATTGGATCCAAGAAGAAGTAGAACACTATGAAGAGCTACATGATCAGATGATAGCAGCAGAGACAAAGGAAGTTTTTGTCAAAAAATAAGTGGAACTATTAGCATATTTCAAAGAGCTACAAGGACCTCCTAAAACTAGAACTACAGTTATAGTGAAGAAGAAGGTTCAGAAGAAACCTGTATAGAAGAGGAAGTTAACCAAGAAAAGTAAAGGAAAATCAATAGCAGAACCTGTACCAAGGATGGAGACAGAAGAAGTGACAATAGAAGAAAAAAAGTAGGAGGAATCCATTGCTCTGAAAGAACCAAGAATGGACAAATCAGGAATAGCAGGCTCTTCACAATTTTCTTCAGATTTTGAAAGTGACATTGAAAACTTTTTGTTGAAAATTTTGAACTTATCAGTGCCTAGTACACCAAATGTGATAACACAAGTCTCTGAAAAAAATAAAACACGAGAAGACTTGAGTGAGAAGTCACAAGGAAAGCAAATCCAAGAAGAAACAACAAAGCAGGTCAGTCCTGGAGAAGAGAGAAGGTTACTAAAAGGCAAAGCAGTGATGATGGAAGAAGAGATTGAAGTAAAGAAGGAATTCAGCTGTGGATTAGTGGATTCAGGATTGAAGACAATATGGACAAAACCTTTACATCAAACCTATTTCAAATTGGATGAAGGAAAGTTAGAAGCAGAAAGAGAAGTTCAATTATGCAGTTCAGTACACAAACAAAAAGATACAAATCAAATCAAGGAAACATAGGAAGTAGTGGAAGAGAGGAATGCTCAAGAAGTAGAAGAAGGGGATACAGAAAAAGAGATAAACCAAAGCATAGAAGACATACTATATGACTTGAATCATAATGAAGAATTTACAACTACAGAAGATCAGGGACAAGAGGAAGATCTGGATCTCATGGATATAGATGAGCAAGAGGAAGGACAAAAGGAGCAAATAATTAATGATCAAATAAAACTCTCTGTGGAGATTGATTCAACTCTAAATCAGGAAAAGGAAGTACAGGAAAATGAAGGACATATCCTTGAAGAAGAACAACAAGGAATGGAGAAAAAGAAGGCAGAAGAAATGGAGACAATTAAAGACACATCAGGATATGAGAAGAAGGAGGATCAGATATTAGAACATGAGGAAAATGTTGCAGACAAAGAAGAAATGAAAGCAGATAAGGGCTATGAAGAACAAAAGCACCAGGTCATAGAGTATGAGGAAGAAGATGAAGAAGAGAATGACTGTAAAGAAGAAAAGCAGATAGAAGTAAAACAAATGGAATTAGAAGCTGGGTTGGAAAGGATACCTAAATATATAAGATCTGCTTGCAAGGTTATTATGAGCAATATAGAACAATTTAGACCATCAAGTAGAAACATGATCATATCAGGCATGCTAGCTGAATCTGAGTTTGTAAAAGGTAGCAAAATCATTAATGAGCAAAAGAAAGAAAAGGAACAGTTAGTAGAACAGTTGAGGATTGTACAGGAGAGAAATGAGGAATTAACACACATAATAACTTCCTTGGAAGAATTGGAGGTTCAGCAACAAAACAAAATCCAATATCTTGAAGAGAAGTGTGCAAAACAGACAAAGGATACTAGTAAAATGGAGATGGAGCTCAAGGAAATTGAAGGGAGATACAAAACCTTGCAGAGTTCATATCAAATTATGGTCAAAGCAAATGAGGAAATAAACAAGTTATTAATGGAAGAAGGCCAATTGAAGGAGGAAAGAAAGATTGTACAGGTGACACAGGATGAGAAGGAAGATCTGAACAAAGAAATTATGAGATTGCAAACAGAGTTGAAAGAAGCTAAGGAGTTGAAAAAACAAGCAAGTATACATGCTTCTACTTCTATGAGGGGATATAATAAGTTACAAATGGATATAGAAAAAGAGAGAAGTGATTGGCAGTTGAGTACAGAAAAGGAAAGAAATGAGTGGATCAGAAAGAGAGTTGTGGACCTCTCAAAATAAAAGTTTACTGTTGATGATAGAAGAGCTAAAACAAAATTGGAAAAACCACAAACTCAGATTGAAGAGCAGGAAGAGACTACACAAGCAGAGGACTATGAAGTAGGAGATGATAACAAAACCCAACATGGTGATGAACAAGAAAATAAAATAGCAATAGAGGAATACTCAGAGGAGTATGTTCAAAGACTTCTAACAGACAGAGAATCCAGAATGGAATTTATTAGAAAAATGCATAATGAAAACGAGGAACAGATTGTTAATTTTGCTCTGAATAAAGGAATAAATCTTGATCAACACCATTGGGCTGCAGATGGCTTAGGTATACCCTTTTGCATGATTGAAAGTATTAAAAATTATCAGTTGGCAAGGGTGGGATTACCTCCAAACAAGTATTTAGAATATGAAGAAGACATCAATGTGACAAAGGAATTATTTGAAAAAGCCAATCCTAAATGGAGAAACAGGTGGTTGGATTTCAACAAAGAATGCAGGAAAATATGGAAAGAAGCACCAATTCAATTAAAAATTAATCCAGCTTATTGTCCAATAGCAAGGAGAAGGGAGTGGATAGTCTTTTGGGAAAGAAGGAATGCAGAACAGATTCCATCAAAATGGTTGAACTTTCCAAAGTTAGCAGGACCAAAGGCAAGAACATGGCCAACAAAGAAATATATGGTGGACCCAGCAGAGTCTGTTATATCTACATATAAAGATGTCAATGTCCCATCATGTATTTTACTAATCAGAGTAATGAGACTTATATTGGCATGTATAGAGACTTTTACAGATACAGATGTCAGAATTCTCAATTACATTGGCTTTAATTCACCATCTGATGCTTTATTATTTGATCTCAGTGAAACCCCAGCCAGGATATGTTTGATGGCTTATTATAGCAGAACAATATTTTTGGGTAGTCATTATCTTCAGATTTTTGAAGATGCGTTTGATTATGGATTTTTTGAAAGAGAATAAAAAATATTTGGAAATTTGTCAGTAGTAACAAAATCTCAACTCACTACTTATGAAGCTGCATACATAGAATACCTAAAGAAAGATGTAATAGATAAACCAGAGGCTACTGTGCAATGGAGAAAAGCACTCAGGAATGTCAAGGAGGTACAAGCCTTCATGGGGCATTGTGGTTACTACCGTTGATTAATTCACATGTATGCCGTCATTGCAAAGCCTCTGTATGCTCTTCTAACCAATTTTGAGTGGACTGATGAATGTGAGAACTCCTTCAATGAGCTTAAATGACGATTGTGTTCAAAACCTATCTTGACCACACCAGATTGGAACAAACCCTTTCATGTCCATGTGGATGCATCCAATTATGCTATTGGATGTGTGCAAGCACAACCTACAAGTGAAGGTAATATGGATCTTCCAATTGCCTATGCCAGTAGACAATTGAATGCAGCTGAACGAAATATACCACCACTGAACGAGAAGGGTTAGGCATGGTATATGCTGTTAAAGTTTAGACACTATTTGCTTGCAAACAAGTTTAATTTTTTTACAGATCACCAAGCTCTACTGTACCTGGTAAACAAGCCATGCAATACAGGTAGATTAGTAAGATGGTTCCTCTTACTAATGGAATACGACTTTGAGGTAGTGGTGAGAAAGGGCAAGACTCATTTGAGAGCAGATCATCTCTGAAGGCTCACATCAGGACATGCCCCACAAGGAGTGTCAGATGACCTACCTGATGCTTACTTGTTTAATTTGGAAGTTGTACCGCAGTGGGCCAAGCCCTTAGTGCCAATACTGACATATGGGCCTAAGCATCCAGTAGTAAACACTCAAGATAGGGAGGTAGTAAAAGCCCAAATGTATCATATCATGGCAGGAAGTATGTACAAACATACGGAGCAAGGAGTACTAGCCTCTTGTGTGGAAGAGGATGAGTATGCTAAATGGTTGCAATTAGCACATGTAGGTGCATTAGAGAAACACTACTCAAAGCAACAAACCCTACAGACACTAAGGAGACTCGGAGTGCATTGGCCAACTATGGAAGTTGATGTCCATAGAATGTGCAAAGAATGCCCAATCTGCCGCACTAAACCACCAGTGGAACATGCTACTCTTTATCAAGTGTCCCGAATACCAAATTGGAGTGAACCATTAGTAGCCTTTCTGAGGACGAAAACATTCCCCCAATATATGACTTTGGCTAGACAAAGAAGTTTGGAACAAGAAGCTTTAGATTACGCACTCATTGGTGATAATTTATACAAACATGGTAAAGATGGTTACCTAAGACTGTGTGTCCATGAGAGCGAATACCTCAAGATATTAGAGACTGCTCACCAAGGTGTAGCAGGAGGACACTTTGGACCAGATCGGGTGATCAAAGCAATTTTATTTGTAGGACTTTGGTGGCCAATTCTTCACATGGATGCATATACCTATGTGAAGAGGTGTGAGGTTTGTCAGCGAACCCAGTACCCTATACGAAAAGATGAGATGCCATTGAAACCTATGATGGATGGATGTGCATTCTCTAAGTGGGGAATAGACTTCGTAGATCCTATTAATCTCCCGGCTAAGGGTTCACATGCTGAATACATCATTGTGGCCATAGGCTATCTAACCAAGTGGGTAGAAGTGAAAGCTACAACGAAGAACGACGCACAGACCACTGCCAAGTTCTTATTTGAGAATGTGTTTACCAGATACAGACTACCTATAGAGCTAGTCAGTGATAGAGGCTCTCACTTCTTGAATGAAGTTATTGAAAATCTTCTCCAAAAGTTCCTGGTAGTACACAAGAAGTCTGCCCCCTATCACTCACAAGCCAATGGACAAGCCGAAAGCACAAATAAGATTCTGTGCATGCTCACCAAATTAGTGAATAATAAACACTCTTGTTGGGACAAACAGCTACACCACGCTGTTTGGGCATACCGAGTGGCCTATAAAACGATACTCCAAGCCACTCCCTTTCAAATGGTGTTCGACCAAAATGCAGTGCTACCATTGGACTTCTTGATACCTACATTGAGAGTAGCACAAGAGCACAACTGGACGCTTAGGTGAAACACGATTGAGAGCTACAACAGGAATCTATGCAGCCAAGAAGAGGCAAAAGGCGTATTTCGATACACATGTGAAGGATAAAGGCTTGAAAGCAAGAGACCTAGTCCTAGTCTACACATTGAAGCAACATGCATGAAAATTAGAGAAAAGAGGCTATGGACCAATGATTATCAATAGGATCTCCACAAGTGGAGCAATACAACTAGCCACTCTAGAAGGTGACATACTACCAAGTTACATAAGTGGATGCAGAGTCACGTTATATCAAGAACCCCTAACAGAAGAAATGCTAAATCGACTCAATACTGCAAAGAAACGTAAGGAAGAGGAAAAGCGAATTCGAGAAGAAGCACAGGAAGAAGCTTTAGAACGCATCCGACGAATGAAATTGAGAAGGCGAGGTAGAGATCAGTCCATGATTGACACTCATGAAGCTCTCGGTTATCACATTGCCATGTGCAAGGCTTCAAGTGAACGGTCCCATAAGATAGTTGATGGACGACCTTTTGTGACCCTAGAAGTAGGACAAGGAGAGAGTGCAGGGACCGTGAGAGCTTTAATTGATTCAGGAGCAGCCACTAGTGCAATTCGGCTTTCTTACTGCCAAAAATTGCAATTGAAGATCAAGCCTATTGAGGCATATCTCATAGGACTGGGAGGAGTTGAAACCCCTTGCATGGGAGAGGTGGAACTTCCCCTCCACATTCAAGAGGTCCTAATGCCAGCAAGAGTGGTAGTATGTGAAGACGAGGATCTTACCGAACCTTTTGTCTTGGGCCAAGACTGGATCTATGATCACGCAGTCAACCTCAACCTAAGAAGTGGACTTCTTCAGGCTTGGGCAGGCCAAAGCCGCCTTATGATTGAATTAGAAAATCAAGCACTCAAACCATTAGAAAAGGCACCAACTCCTGGTCCCTCCAGGAGCCCACATGAAGATAACAATGTTGTTCTTGTCCAAAGTTCTATGGTGCAGGGGATTGTCACTCTCGACGAAGGTATAGAAGTCAATGAGGAGTTCTCATCTATTCCAGAGAAGATTCTAAAGGGGAAGGCTCAACAACACACGACACTTAGGAGACCGATGATCAAGAAGCATGAGCACCAACTTGGGCATTATGAAGTACCACGTGGCATGAAGTAGATTTGGATACGCAAGGGGGAAAAAGCCACGGCTCCAGAGGGAGGTTCTCAAAAAAGCATCAAGCGAGCCACACCGTCAAGGACTAAAACGAAGGAGTTCCATAGGCAACAATCTAGACATACCATTTCTATTTGGGTCCCTAAGCAGTCAATGAAGGCTATCCCTAATGCTAGATGGATATGGGTGCCCAAGGCCTGCTTACAAGCCCAAATAGCTTCACCTCAAGTCACTAACATAAATCAACACTCACTAGTACTCTTGGTAAATAGTTCAGGAAAGATACCTACACCCCACACTATTACACCTTTGGTCAAAGCTAGAAATGTCTGGAAATGGGTACCCAAAAGGTCCCAAATCCAGCACAATCTGGTTCATAAATCTTTACCTGTCATTAGCTCTAAGAGCTACAAATCCTCAATCAAAGTTTGGAGACCTAAACCCTGTATCAAACCCCCTGACCCAATTTTGTAAATCCATCCACTCTGATGTAGGTGCATTTTGAGTCCATTGCATATCCAAAGTGTGCATCTAGGATGACACTAACCTCTAACCAACATTCACACTTATCACAAACACTTCACCTCTAACCACTAACCATCTGGAATGTCATGTTAGTATTGTGAAGGGAACACCATTACATCTTGTTTCCTATGCAACACTAATGTGCCCTTCTTCTTCTAGCAGATAAGCATTAGAAGTCTCATGGCATCAGCAGCAGGCACGAGCTCCCAGGCAGGCACGACTACTCAAATGAATTGGGATGCCATGCGTGTGGAGGTCCCACTAACAGCTAGGCCTGAGGAGTTTCTGAACGTGAGACGTATTCCCATCTCAGATCCACCAAGTGGCCTAATAGAAAGAGTCAAGGGTCATTCTCATTGGTTCAATGAGATGCCAGGAGATTTGGGATGAAGCACTACAAAATGTAGCACCTCTCCAAAGATATTTGGCAGAAAGCGGGATTACAGGATTATTTTAGTGCATCTTTGCCCAAACCAGATTTCCTTAGATGCTACTACCTGATTGCGACTCTTAAAGCGACAGGAGATAAAGATCAGTCATGCACATTCTTCGTTCCCTCTTTATCAAACCAAGAGGAAATGAAAAAGTTTGAGTTGAAAATAACTTTAATCAGAGAATCCCTTCAGATGTACGGCACCCATGTACCCTCCGATCGAGATCCTTTGATACCGGAGTCTATGAAGAACAGTAAACTCAAGAAGTTGAAAGAGATGTGTGCTCTCACCCCAAACATCGCCATACCACTGTGAATGTGTCTTCAACACTTTGCATTTCTAGCTCAAGACGGATTCACACAGCCTCATAAAAAGATTTGGTACGGGTTATACCTAGCGGAGACAGGGAGCTTGCCTATTAAGATGCCGGTATGGATCCTTGATCAACTATATGAAGCAGGAAAACGAGGAGTGAGGAAGCCTACTTTGAATGGTTGTTGTGCCATTATGAAAATCATCTATAGATGCCTCACCTATGATGTGCCGATTGCACGAGCCCTTAAGTACTCACAATTGCAATTCTTCCAAGGTCAAAAACCAGGGGTTCAACCAGCCAAAAGAATGCGTGGATCACTTTCACATGTTTCAATCCCTCGCGAGTCCACCATAGAAATCTCCCATTGGGGAAGAAGCACAAGTAGCCCCATTCACGATCCATCTCCAACGACCACAATCAGAGGGCATGTTACAACCCACTCCATCAGCCCCTCCACTACCCACAGATGCTAAGTTTGCCTCCATGGCTACATTGTCAGAGGATACATCCTTCGACTTTGAGAGCTTCTTGCAAACAACACAGTTATCTGAGAGTGAGTTCTTCTTAGACACTGACGGTCCCGGATCATCATCCCAGAAAGGACGGCCACATAGTGATACACGAAGAGTACATTGGGAAGATGGGGCACAACACGCTCATGTTGAAGGCACACATGGACAAGAAGAGGCACAAGAAAATGAATCAGAGGAGAGTGAGGAGGAAGCCCCTGCTTACACTGTACAACTCAAACGGCTCTACAAGATGTTCAAGGAGGTACAAAAGAGGCATAAGCTATCTGAAGAGGCAAACAGAGCAATGATGAATCAAATGCTTCAAGCAGAGAACGCGGATCCCCACTTTGTTGAATCATTGAACCTTTTGGCTGACACATGTGGGATTATAGAAGCTATGCGGACCATGTTACATCGCACTCCTCCTCAATACGACCAACAAAGGATCAATACACGACCACCAAGGGGAAAGATGATTCAAATGGAAGTCTCTACTGGCCTCCCTACCACAGCTCAAGAAGACGTTCACATGGCCAGCCCCACTAACACTGATGCACACGACGACGGCACTCAGGTATCATCTCCACCATCACCTCCCATCCAGCGCACCAAAACCCTCACCACTAGTATTCTTGAACAACCAGTATTCGCCCTTAGTGAACCTCTATCAAACACCACCATCTCTCCATCCTTCCCTTTACCTACATCTACCAGTTCCAGCCAATTTTTTGAACCGTCGATAGGTCATCCCGCCACCCATCAAACCATAATAGGTCACCCTTCTTACCTACCAGCGTAAGACAATAGTTGCGCAATATAACACAGGAGCAGTAGTAGAGAAGATAACAGATATAGGAGAATCTCAACAATTTTCTACTAACAACAAGTACAAAGATGATGGCGTTGTCCACCCATGCGCTCTCAAGGTAGAGCTTAAATGGCGATCTAGACAACTCTAGATAGGGAGATACAAGGTAGACATATGCTGGCTCAACTTGATGTCTCAGGTAGTGCAGAAGTCATGTATATATAGGATCATGGGTGGCCTTCCGTGGACGACAATACATGGGCGGTAGAGCGTGGGCGGCCACCGCCCATGTAATTGCCATACACGGCTTAGATCGGTTGAACTGACCTAACAAATATAAATGATTTATGACACCGACAAGGAATATTCTATGGAATATTCCCTTTATCGTCGCGCTAGGGGTGCTGCCCCCGGACCCCCACCAGGGGGCCCGCTGGCCCCCTGGGACCCCCCAGCCAGGGGGCCCGCTGGCCCCCTTGGACCCCCCCACCCGGGGCTGCTCCCCGCTGCCCCGGACCCCCCAATTGGGGACCCTGATAACTCCCTTTCCTTACAATAACTTACATGATCCAATATGACCATCCAACATGCAAGTTGGGATTCCCATCAATTGGGTAATGCACGCTTGGCTTCTCCTCATAACGGGGGCCTTACAAAATGTGCATACAATCATGAGGGGTAGACATTGATCATATACTAATACCCCCCCTCAATGTTTACCGATGAAAAATCAAGTAGGTTTCGGTCCTATGCCCATCTGTTGAAGATGTCTGTTGAGCTGCTCTCTTCCAAGTGCTTTAGTGAATATGTCAACACAATTTGCCTCTGTTGGGCAATATTCTAGCTCCACAATTTCATCTTCAATTAGCTCACGAATGTAATGGTACTGTACTTCTATGTGCTTGGTGCGAGCATGAAATACTAGGTTCTTTGCAATAGCCATACAACTTTGATTATCACACTTGAGTACAGTCGCCATATTTGATGGAAAGCCTAGATCTGCAAGAATTCTCCTTAACCAAACTGCCTCACAAGAAGCTAAACAAGCTGCTTTGTACTCTGCTTCAGTGGAGGAGAGTGCGAGAGTTGGTTGCTTTCTACTTACCCAAGAAAATATTCCTAAACCAAGTGAGAAACAATATCCAAAAACTGATTTTCTAGAATCACAATCTCCAGCCCAATCTGAATCACAATATCCTTGGAGTGTATCACCTATGGTATAAAAAATACCAAAATCCAAGGTTCCTACAATGTACCTTAGAATTCGCATTCCAGCATTCCAGTGACTCTCCTTAGGTTTGTTGGAAAACCTGCTTAATACTCCAACATCATAGCAAATGTCTGGTCTAGTGTTGCATAGAAAAATAAGACTTCCAACAAGCTTCCTATACTTCTTAGCATCTATATTAGGCATGTTATCATCCATAGATAGCTTATGATTTACCTCCATAAGTGTGCTAGTTGGCTTGCAGTCCATCATTCCAAATGCCTTGAGAATCTCTTTGGCATATTTTTGTTGTGAGATGAAAATGCCATCCTTCCTTTGCCATACGTCAATTCCCAGACAAAAATGGAGTAGACCTAAGTCTGTCATTTCAAACTCAGTTCCCAAGCTGATCCGAGTTTGATTGATCAGTTCCTGATGATCTCTTGTAATGATCAAATCATCTACATATA
Organism: Ceratopteris richardii; assembly: GCA_020310875.1. Taxonomy (NCBI): domain Eukaryota; kingdom Viridiplantae; phylum Streptophyta; class Polypodiopsida; order Polypodiales; family Pteridaceae; genus Ceratopteris; species Ceratopteris richardii. The sequence continues at coordinate 37,097,730 of CM035424.1, forward strand.
CAATGACAACAACTAGCTTGCTATCCCTTTTTGTTACATACAAGTTAGCATCAGAAGTACTTCTTTCGAAACCCATATTTTTGAAAAAATGATCTATTCGTTGGTACCAAGCCCGTGGAGCTTGCTTAAGTCCATACAAAGCTTTCTTCAACCTGCAAACTTTATTTTCTGAATTGGGCACCTGAAAACCTGGTGGTTGAGATACATATACCTCCTCCTTGAGGTGACCATTCAAAAATGCAGATTTGACATCTATCTGGAAAATAGGCCAGGCCTTTTGTGCAGCGACTACAAGTACCGTCCGAATAGTTGTCATGCGTGCTCTTGGCGCAAAAGTTTCTTGAACATCAAATCCTTCGATCTGTGAAAAACCCTATGCAACTAATCTTGCCTTATACTTTTCTAATGTTCCATCTGCTTTATACTTAGCTTTCCAAATCCATTTAGTACCTATTACCTTCTTCTTTGGCGGCAAGTCGACTAGATCCCATGTATCATTTTTGAGTATACTATCATACTCCGATTGCATTGCCGCTCTCCAACCTGGATCATCAAGGGCTTCTTCAATGGTGGTAGGTTCCTTTATTGAGCCCATGATATCTGCCATTAGAGCCATGTTAACAATGTGTTTTGAGGCTCTTCCTTGCTCCTCTATTCTCTTTGACCTTCGTAATCCATCCGATGATGATTCTGGTACATCTACATGTGGATTGTGATTATCAAAGAGCTGTTGTGCCCACTTCGGTAGTGGCTTACGTTGTGCAGCTACAACTGGTTGGCTTTTTATTGAGGAAATTTCTCCATCAGATGTTTCCTCCTCCTCAACGTTAACCTGTCTTTTGATAGGCACAAGGTGAGATATTTTCTCCGTTTGATGAGATAGTAGATTTTCCTTTATCTTCTACTAAGTGTGGTCGTTCATCAAACACCACATCTCGACTGCCAAAAATCTTCCTTGCCTCAGGATCCCACAACCTGTATGCTTTAGACTCTTCACTATATTCTAGGAAGACACACTTTTTGCTTTTTGAATCCAACTTTGATCTTGTTGAATCAGGAATATGTGCATAACAGAAACAACCAAAAATTCTGAAATGCAAAATTGAAGGCTTTTTGCCAGAATATGCTTCTTGAGGAGTCATCCCCTTCAGTGCTTTTGTGTAGCTTCGATTGAGAATGTAGACTGCTGTATTGACTGCTTCTGCCCAGAATGAATCAGGCATGTCTTGAGCCTTTAACATACAACGAGCCATTTCAACTACTGTCCTGTTCCTGCACTCAACAACGCCATTTTGTTGAGGTGTATGAGCTGTGGTAAGTTGCCTTTTCACACCATGCTCCTTACAGTAATTGTTGAATTCTGTTGACAAGAATTCACCTCCTCTATCTGTTCTGAATTTCTTCAGTTTCCTTCCTGATTCATTTTCTACATACTTATGCCACACTTTAAATTTTTCAAAAGCATCAACCTTCTCTCGAATGAAATAAACCCACATCTTTCTACTATAATCGTCGACTAATAGCAAGAAGTAGAAAGATCCTCCTAAAGCAGGTGTAGATATCCTACCGCAGAGATCAGCATGTACCAACTCTAGAGGAGCTTGAGATTGATTGCTGGTCTCTCTTGGAAACGCCTGTCATTGTTGCTTGCCCATCATACAAGCTTCACAAGGTTCCTGCAACTCTGAAAATGCAGGCAAATGAGCAACCATCCCTGTTCTTTGCATCTCCTTCAAAACTGCAAATCTGAGATGCCCAAATTGTTGGTGCCATAACCTGCTTACATCTTTGTCTTCTGTAGCAGTTAAAGCACTTAACTCATACAAGTTATCCCGTCGTATGCCTTTACCTACAACATTACCTGATGAATCCATGATTTCCGCACCACTCTTATTGAAGTGAACTTCGAGTCCACGATCTGTTATTGCAGAAATTGACAAAAAATTTCTTTTGAGTGTAGGTACATAGAGAACATCGGATAACTTTTTCTCAACACTTGGAGAACTGATAAAAGAGATGGTTCCAGTTCCTTCGGTTGGACACTTGGAGTCATTTCCCACCACTACATTGATAGATTCCCGCAGAGGCACTAGGGAACTATACCAATCCTTTTTACTAGTCATATGGCGAGAAGCTCCACTATCTAAAATCCATGGTTCATCAACACGAGCTTGAGCAGATGAACATACCTCTTCAATAGCTACCCAAAGTTCTAGCTCTGTGTTGTTTGCAGACTCTTTGTTCTTCCATGATGATTTTACAGTCCCATTCCATTCATCAGCTTGCTTCTTTCTGCAATCCTTGATGGCATGGCCTTTCTTTTCACAATAGAAGCAACTTCCTATGAACTTTTTCTTCTTTGGATTCTTCTTTGATCCCTCAGAAGAGCCTTTACCTTTTGCATTTGCTGAGAATGCAGCATCAGTTGTACTTTGCCGATTCTTCAGCCGCATCTCTTCTTCTAAAAGCATCACACAAAACTCTTCAAATGTAAGAGGAGTTGGCCTTACCTGAGTGTTAAGGGCTGTTACTAATCCATCATACTTTGCTGGAAGAATACGTACAGATCTTCGAGCCAACTCTTCTGGTGTTATATCAACACCAACTGCAGCCAATTGATCTTGAAGATGCTTTATCCGTTTGATAAAATCTTCAGCCTTTTCAGAATCAGAATGCTTTTCATTTGCCAGCTGATTTTCTAAATTATGTATCCTAGTGTGGTTCTTGGTCTCATATTTGTAGAGAGTACGCATGCGGAAGCAAAATGAAAAGTAAAGTACTCTCACAAAACAAAGAATGTGTGAGACACAAAATGAGTAGACCATGAAATGGGTAAACTCATGTGGATTAGAAATGAGCTTGCCAAGAGCATGGAGTAAGCTCCTCAAGCTTCTAACCAAATAAAAATGGGGGAGAGGCCCTCCTTATATAGATTTCTGAGGGGCTCTCCAAAATACATCTCATGTGGGATAATTCCCCTGAAAGGAGAATGAATACAGCTGGTAGAAGCAAATGGCAAGGTACCCAAATACAAAGGACTTACACTCTCATATTCTCAACAATATTCTCGAGCCAATATGCCCCAAGCCTCATGTGCTTTAGTAGTATGTTGATAGATCTTGTATGATCTTGGATGATCATGAAGATCTTGAGTATTTATGAGTCAGTTGTCTATCCTTTGTTTGTAAAGTTCTTAGCATTGGAGAAATTAAGTCAAAGATTCAGGTTCTATCAGATTTGTGTTGCAGAGAGATAGAAGAAGATACTTGTTATGTTGCAAAAAGGTTATGAATCCTAAAATACTTTCAGCAAGCTTTTTATGATAGATCAGCTAACCTTATTCTACAATTTGGAAAGCTGAGGAATGACATGGAAAGCTATTGGCATATGTACAGTGCTAATAAAAAGGGTTCAAAGATTTTGTTTCAGATAGGTATTGATCACTGAACATCAGATTTATGAAGGAAGACATTCCGGATTTCATAAAGTCTGATATATTTGAAGAATACTGGATACTAGTGTTAAATCATCCAGGGGGTGATGAAACATGAAGACTTATTTTAAGCCATATCTGAAAGAATGCAGAGTCATACCTACAGGTATTCCTATATTTCCATTGTCAGGTTCTCTTTATCTTCCAACTTTGAAAGAAGAAGGAAGAAGAAGAATGTTTGAAGAAAGTTCCTATTAGGATGTTCCTATTCAGGAGAAGGCTCCATAGTTCTATTGAAGAGAAACTTGATGTTTCAAAAAGGTATGTTTTAGAAGTGCACACATATATGTTTATACTAGGTTCTGAAGGAAAGAGGTATGAAGGATTTAAAGGATGAAGACATGATGACATCATATATTTTTTGATGAGACTCATATTTTAGTTGATTTCAATTGAGTTGAGTTGATTTGACTTGAATACAGTCAGAGATGAACCAACAATGTTCATAATACACTAAGTCAGTCACAGGTTCCAGGATTCAGTTCTTGATTATTTTTTGGGTATTTACATGACACAGCAGAAGTACGTTGAGAAAGCTTTTTGGAAGGCAAATGCAAGTATATGGATCCTAGTGTATGTTTTCAGGTTTTTGAAAATAGGAGATAGCAGGTTCGGAGACAATTCATGCTATATTTGTTGTCAAGCAGTCATTGCTTGATGGGTACACTATTGGATATCTAGTTTGCATATTTTCTCCAGTATTATGGTTCATATTCAGCAAGTTCAAGTTTGAAGGAAAGTCAAATTCAGTTTTGAAGAAGACTTTTTGAAGAATAAGTTTGAAGGTCAGTTCTGAAGTGCGGGAGTACAAGCTTGAAGCTTGTGACAGTTTGCAGCTTTGATAATTTGCAGATCCAGTCCAGTTTTTACCAATATGACATTGCAGGGGGGATTGTTGGAAACAATGTCCTATTAGTCCAAAAGGTTCCAGTTTTTAGGAGATGTATCGGTCTCTGTTGTATTCCCTCCACAACATAAGCGTGTTGGCTCGAACATATCTCTCCCATCACATTGACCCGAGATCGATTCCCGTGGCCTGCAGTGGAAGCGTGAAAGCTTTTTTTTATCTATGCTTCTGCTTTAATTAGCGGACAACGAATAATGGACGGCGATAAAGATCACGTATGATTTTATTTGATTTATTGCTACGATGGGTGCTTTTAAGGTGCTTTATTCAAGAGCTTTTCAAGATCAACAAACACTATATAACAAGAGGTTGGGCTCATGTTATTGTATCCTTCACCTATTATTCAACACAAGCTTTGGAGAGCTTGGACCTCAATAGAGGTGGTGTTTCGTCTAGCACATGGGGCAGCCATGGTGCTAACTTGAAGCATGTTGAGGAGCAGCTATGGAGTTCTTCTTGGAGAAGATGAAGAGTGTGCTCACACTCTTGCTCATGAAGAGGAGGTTATCTCTTGTTCATGGAAAGAAGACTTGGTCATTAGTAGCTTGATGGTGAGGATCGGCCATCTACATGGTGTATTTGAAGATTGTCTTCTACATGAAGATTTCGGGGTACTTCAAAGACATTGGATGGTGTTTAACATAAGATTTACATCTTTTGTTAAGTATTCAGGTACATATTCTCTTTATGAACACATGTACTACTTGAAGTTTATGAACACATGTAGCATCCATATCAAAAGGAGTCCTATTCGGCATACGTACAAGAGAATCAGTACGTATATGCTTTATGCATATTTGGATGAGGTGTTTGAGAAGGTGTGTTCACATGAGTTTGAGGATTTCGGGCAGCAAACTTGCTAGCATTCTTTGCTACTTTTTAAGTATGTGATCTTTTCACACACGTATCTGACTTAGGGTCTTCCATAGCCTAAGTTTAGATGAAGGTTTGTTGATTATAAATTTCACACTGATCCTTCCTCTTTTAGTCACTCATATTCACTCTTCTATAACCAATTAGGTCACACATCTCATGTATATTCAGATTTATGCCCATACATCTGAATATGTTTGTTACGTTTGTACATTCACTCTTCCATCTATTTCTCATCACATAGAGTGGTTGAGAGTTTTGCTCCCACATTGTACATTGAACATTGGTATATATGATACTATGAGTAAACGATGGCTTATGTAACACCTTACACATGTCGTCTATTCTTTCTCTATCTTTGTCTCGTCATTTGTATGATTAAGTGTGGTATGTTCATGTTTTGTCAATATTGAAGATTGCTAGATTCTATGTTGGATATGCTGGACCTATGGAACCATGGACCTGTGATATGAGCCAAGGGCCTACCTCATTTCCAACATTAATGTGGTGTTTACAATTGTGCTAGAGCAACAACTATGTATCCGCATGAGTTAGGTTGCATAGATCCTAAACAAGTTGCACCCATGATTATCTTTATTGTTCCACAACTTCCATGGAATCTTCGCTCCATACCAGTTCCAAAGGCTCACTAGCCTGAGCTAATGAAACTACTTAAGGAGAAGATAAACATGAGAATCTTAGAGCCATCTTTTGCACCTTACTCAAATAGATGGTTCGCTGTACCTAAAAAGAATGGGAAACTATATTCTATTCAAGATCTCAAACATGTCAATAAATTCACCATAAGGAATGTAGGACATGACCCATTGTAGATGATTTTGCTAAATCATTTTCAAGACATTCTATCTATTCAATGGGTGGTTTGTATTTTGGGTATGACCAATTCCAATTAGCAACTGATAATCGTGGCATAACCACAATGAAAGCTCCTTTAGGATTAGTGGGGATGTGTACTTTACCTCAAGGAGTGACTAATTTTATGGGTCATATGATGAATGTTGTCAGTATGGTCTTATATGACTTTATCCCTCATAGAACCATGCTATTCATTGATGATATTCCAATTAAAGGGTGTGAGGAATGTGTAAAGAACACTACTTTAGATTCAAGTGGATGTCGTAAATTTTTTCTTGACCATATCTCTGATTGTGAATGAATATTTCAATGATTTGAAGAGGTAAGTCTCACATTTTCCATAGAAAAATCTGTTTTTGGTCTCAATAAGGTTCTTATTGTTGGACATTTATGTGGTCACTATGGTTGAAATCCATACCTACAAAAAGTTGATGCCATCAATAAGATTTTTGAAACCTGTAAAAATGTAAGTGAGGGATGTAGATTTCTTGGTGCTTGCAAATTTTGTGTTATTTGGATCCCACACTTTGCTCATGTTGCCGATTGTCTCTATGACTTGCTAAGAAAGAAACAAAAAATTTATTTCGACTCAAAAACACACACAAGTTATGCATAAATTGAAGAAATTGTTGCTTAAAGCTCCCATCCTTAAGCATGTAGAGTATTTTGTTAGCAAACCTATTATATTGATTGTTGATACTAATCCTATTGGTATAGGTTGGGTCATAAGTCAAGATGATAGTGAAGGGAATAGATATGAAATTAGGTTTGGGGCTAAGCATGATTAGATGCATCTCTTATATTAAATTCATAAATCCTGCATTAATTCATATTTCAAGTAATTCAAATTCAATTGTTGATATGCTATCGAGAGCTAGATTTGAGGATGGCCTTGAAAGTGATCTTATAACCAATGTGACCTTAGTTGACTATGTTCCGTATATATATGAGTATGAGAAATTTCATGAGTCTAAGTAGGAAGATGAATGGATTGACATAGGAAAGTATCTGAGTATAATGCAACCATTACTTAGTTGGACTACGAGTAGATTTTGTAACATAAGGACACGAGCTTACAATTGTTTTCTACGTAACGGCTATCTTTGCAGACATGCTAAGGGTAAGATTAAAAATCCACAATGACTCCCAAGAAAACGAGGTCTTTAGACATCAGTAACTATGCTTCTACATGTTCTACTTGTCAACTTCATTCATTAGTCAACCATGTAGAGAGTACGCATGTGGAAGCAAAATGAAAAGTAAAGTACTCTCACAAAACAAAGAATGTGTGAGACACAAAATGAGTAGACCATGAAATGGGTAAACTCATGTGGATTAGAAATGAGATTGCCGAGAGCATGGAGTAGGCTCCTCAAGCTTCTAACCAAGTACAAATGAGGGGAGGGACCCTCCTTATATAGATTTGGGAGGGGCTCTCAAAAGTACATCATATGTGGGATAAGTCTCCTGAAAGGAGAATGAATACAACTAGCAGAAGCACATGGCAAGGTACCCAAATACAAAGGAAATACAATATAAAATGGAAATAGACTAGAAATGGAGTGCCTCCTGGATACAAAATGGAGATGCACTCATGCGGATACAAATGTAGATGAAGTAGAAGCAATCATGTCGTCAACACCCCCTCTACAGCTCCATTTTGGAGTGTATGGAAATCTTAAGTCATTTCCTATAAAATTGGATGTGAAAAGGTCGCAGGTAGATTACTCCATTCCTGTTGGGAAAGATGGATGGATGATCCAAGAGATTGAGTAGGTACTGCTAAAGCTTGCTTTGTACCAACCCTCTTTAGCGTCAGACTTGATTAGTAGAATCCCTTATCTTTCCAATGACACCATGAAATAGCGTATGTCCTTTGGAAATGATGTGTGCAATGATTGAATCGAAACAGATAACTTTGGAAGTCACAAACTCAAGAAAACCTTCTATTTTGATACCTGCTCAATGTTTTGCTCAGTGTGACCAGCACAGTAGCAATTGATAAACTTCCTTCTATGGGTATTCAATTAGCTTAGTAAGCTACCATTTGCAAGTGGAATGATGTAAAATGACAAACTATACTCAGAGAAATTGATTTAGCAAAATTAACTATACCCCCGACTTTTTAGGACTGTAGCAGAGATAGACCAGTGAGAACCTCGACGATGATTTGCCTAAATTGGCTGAATGAAATCACTTCAAACTTTGTCAGCATGTAGATGACTTTGAGCTGAATCCAACAAGCTTTGAATCACTGAATTTGGAGTAGTATTGACTGAGATATGCCCTTGACAAGTTGACAGACTTTTGAGTAGACTAGCAGAGAACACAAAGATGAATGATGTAAATGTATCTATTGATTAACAATTGTATACAATCCCATTGGCATGAATAGCATTGCCAAATGGTGTAGAGAGGTGTAGGCTATGGTATAGTCCTTACACACACTCAAACTCAACAGAATGAGCCTCGGGAATGGAGTAATCTACCCGCGACTTTTTCACACCCAATTTTATAGGAAATGACTTAAGATTTGAATTCAAAATTCAAATCTTTGGCTTCCTATGATCAAGTATCTAAAAGTTTGGAGATATTCTCTCAATCAAGTGATCTACTTTTCCACGAATCACTTGGGTAGGTGATTACAAAAGATTCTAAGTCAAATTAGAATTTTACAATGAGGTAAAGTGGTAATAAACCACTAGCATATGTTCCTATGGTTCTTCATGCATGTGGAGTCTTCATGATGTCTTCCAAGCCAAATGTGTAGGCTTGTGATTTACACCAACAGCTCCCCCTCAAGCCAAACATTTTGGCTTAAGTCTTCATCTTCAATCTTCAAGTATATCCTGCAATCCAATCATAGATTTGAACCTGCAAAGTTTGGTCCCATCCAAAGCTTTAGTGAGCAAATCTGCACATTGCATGTTGGTTGACACATAGGTCAGTTGAATGTCCTTGCTTAGCAACTTCTCCCTCACATAATGATAATGAACTTCTATGTGTTTTGTTCTGGCATGAAAGATAGGATTAGTTGCAAGGTGAAAAGAACTTGTATTATCTCCAAAGATAATTGGAGGCTTAGTATACAAGCCCAATTTTGAATACAAAAGCTTAATCCAAATTGCTTCTTGAGTGACATTAGCTAGCCCTCTATACTCTGCTTCTGTAGAAGACAATGCAACAGTTGGTTGCTTCTTTGTAGACCATGAAATTGGTTCGTCACCTGCAAAGGAACTCTATCCAGAAGTGCTTCTCCTATCATCCTTGCATCCTGCCCAATCTACATCTGAATAAACTTTTATATCAATATCTGAAGTGTAAGGAAAGTACAAACCATGGTTCTGTGTACCCTTGATATACTTCAAGATTCTTTTGGCAGCCTCTAAGTGAGGTATCCTTGGCTTGTGCATAAATTGCCTTAGCACACTAACTCCATATGCAATATCAATTCTTGTGAGAGTAGCATAGTTCAAGCTACCTACCATACTTTGATAACATGTAATGTCTTGGACTTCATCACCTTCATGGGCACTTAGCTTAAGGTTCACCTCCATTGGAGTACTAGCTGCTTTAGCATCCTGCAAGTGAAATTTCTTCAACACGTCCTGCACATACTTCTTCTGAGTAATGTATATTCCTGAATTAGTGTAAACTAATTCAAGTCCCCAAAAATACTTCAATAGCCCAAGATCATTGATCTTGAACTCCTTCATCATTTGGCTTTTGATGCTTCTGATTCCATTGACATCATTACCTGTAATGATGATGTCATCAACATAGACACAGAGATAGATTATCTCTGAATTACTTCTCTTAATGAACAGAGAAGTGTCAGCCTTACTCATGACAAAACCTTGGTCTTGGAGGTATGTAGTTAGCCTGTAATTCCATGCCCTAGGTGCCTGCTTCAATCCATATAAAGCCTTCTTTAATTTGCAAACATAAGTTACCTTCTTAGGGTCTTCATAGCCAGGAGGTTTTGACATATAAACCTCTTCTGAAATCCATCCATTCAAGAAAGCATTCTCGACATCCAATTGGTACATGTTCCAATTCTTTGATGCAGCCACACTCACCAACACTCTGATTGTTGGCATCTTGGCCACAGGAGAAAATGTTTCTTCATAGTCAATGCCTTGGGTTTGTGCAAAACCCTTGGCTACCAATCTGGCCTTGTACCGGTTAATTGTGCCATCAGAATTTCTCTTCAATTTATAGATCCATCTGGATCCTATTACCTTCATGGAGTCCTTCTTGGGTACTAAATCCCATGTATCACTCTCCTTGAGTGCTTCAATCTCCTCATCCATAGCTTCCTTCCATTCTGATTTTGTGATTGCTTCTTCATATGATCCTAGTTCTTCATTTAGCAAATCCTTTGCAAGATAAATTGAATGTTTAGTAACAAGAGATGTATCATACCCATATCTGATAGGTTTTTTGCTCTCTCTTTGAGACCTTCTGATTGATTGAGTTGAAGATTCTGGTATGTCCTCAAGCTTCTTCATCTTCATTTTGCCTTTGGACTTCCATGCCTTGAACTCTTCAAGGTTGATTGTATCTTCATCATCTGAACTTGACTCTCCATCCTGAGTAGGTTCCTCCTTTGTAAGTTTTGGAAATTCTTCTTCCAAATCATAGGGTAGTTTGACCTTCCTGCATTCATTCTCATACCAAGAATCATTCTCATCAAAGATCACATCTCTGCTTACCATAAATCCCTTATTGGTAGGGTTATAAAACCTGTAACCTTTTTTATTTAAATCATATCCAATGAAAATACATTTTTCAGCCTTTGGATCTAGCTTTCCTCTTACCTCTGAAGGAATGTGTACATATGCTACACATCCAAAAATTTTGCAGTGATCCAATGATGGTCTCTTACCATGCCATGCTTCATATGGTGTCATACCATCAAGTGACTTTGATGGTAACCTGTTTATGAGATAGGTGGCAGTAGAAACACTCTCTGACCATAGACAGTTAGGTAATTTCTTCTCATTAAGCATAGATCTAGCTGTCTCAACAATTAACCTATTTCTTCTTTCAGGGTACCCCATTCTATTCAGGAGAATACCTTGTGGTTATTTCCCTTTTGATGCCTCTGTCCTGCAAGAAGTCCTCAAATTCATTGGAGAAGTACTCACCTCCTCCATCTAACCTTAGCCTCTTCAAATTCCTTCCTGTCTGATTTTCAACTAATGCAAGATATTTCTTAAAACAATTAAATACCTCATCCTTGTGCTTCATAAAGTATAATACAGTCCATCTGCTATAGTCATGAATAAAAGACACATAGTACCTTGAACCTGAGACTGAGGGGTCTTTGCTAGGTCCCCATACATCTTTGTGTACAAGCTCTAGATAGTCTTCATGCATATATCCTTTCTTGGAGAAGGGTAACCTGTGAGACTTACCAAATTGACAAGCACCACACTTGTAAATCATATGTTGCTTGGATACATTAGGTATCCCAAGCACATTGTTCCCTGCACATTTGCTTCAAGGTCCTTTCTCCTATGTGCCCTAATCTCTTGTGCCAAATCTCAAGTTCTGAAAGTCTTTGATTTTTATAAGTGTATAATGCAATGTTCTTTGTATCTTCCAACTCAAAAGTGAAAAGTCTACCTGATTTTTCTCCTTTAGCTATCCTTTTGAATCCATGTCTTGGGTCCTCCACAAATGCTCCATAGTGATTGAATCTGACCTGCAACCCTTTCTCTACAATCTGACCAACACTCATTAAGTTCTTTGTAATTGTAGGTACATTAAAGTACTCTGCTAAAAAAATTCTGATTACCATCACAAGTTTTCACATTTCCAACTTTAACTACAGAATGCTTTGTATCATCACCTGTTTGGAATTGATGTTTACCTTTTGGTTCCTCAAGATCAGAGAGTAGTGCCACATTACTAGCCACATGATTTGAACACCCTGAATCAATATAAAATAAGTGATCATCATTTGTACCTGACTTTGAAGTCATGTTCATGATCAAGAGAGAGTCATCTTGCTCCTCTGTGTAGTTGTTGTAGTCCTTTCTGTTTCTGAATCCTCCTTGGTAGTTGCCATTGTAATTGTTGTTGTAGTTGTTGTTATAATTGTTGTTGTGGCCTTGGTGATGGTTGAACCTTCCTCTAGACTGAGAGTATCCACCTCTTTGGTAGCCTCTTCCTCTCTGATTTTTGTAATTCCTATAACACTCATCTGTGGTGTGATTTGACAAACCACAAATGTTACATGGTGATGAGTTATAGGGTCTCCCCCTACCTTGCTTACCTCCTCTACCCCTACCTCTTGAAGATCTACCTCTCCCTGCATAGTTGGCTTGGGAGGTAGAGCATTCATCTTCCACCTTCTTACTCTTGCCTTTATTCTTAGATTTCTTATCAGTGTATAGGGCAGAAGAGTTGTTACCTTTGGTAGTATCTCCACTCTTGGTAAGCTTTGCTTCATGTGTGAATAGTTGACCCATGAGAGTTGTAAGATCTGGAGTGTGCATGTCCATGTAGAGATCCATTGCAGTGGTGAAGCTTTCCCACTTGTCATCAGCCTTGATTCCATTAATTACCTGCCTTACAATTTGTTCTTCTTCAATTTCTTCTCCTATGCTTGCTAATTGATCTGCAACATCTTTGATCTTGGTCACAAATTCTGAAACAGCTTGTTTAGGTTGCTTCCTTAGTGTTGTGAATTCAATCCACAACTGATTTTTCCTAGCCCTTGTATTAGAGGAAAAATATGATGACAAGGTTTCCCAAGTCTCTTCGGAAGTCTTACAATTTCTGATATGAGGTAAAAGAAAGTCAGATATAGAGTTGAGTAAATAAGACCTTGCCAATGCATCCCTTGCACACCATGTGTTGAGTTTTTCTTGCTCCTCCTTGGTTGGCAAACCTCTTGCTTTGAATGAGGGCAATTCCTCATCTCCTGAGATGTATCCATAGAGACTCCTTCCTTGTAAGTAGGTCTTCATCCTTAGAGACCAAGCTTGATAGTTGTTCCTGCCCAATTTATCAATGAATGAAGGAAAACCATCTCCCATTTTACCTTATTTGCTCTGATACCACTGTTGGGAAAGATGGATGGATGATCCAAGAGATTGAGTAGGTACTGCTAAAGCCTGCTTTGTACCAGCCGTCTTTTTCAAACTTGATTAGTAGACTCCCTTATCTTTCCAATGACACCAAGAAATAGCCTATGTCCTTTGGAAATGATGTTTGCAATGATTGAATCAAAACAGATAACTTTGGAAGTCACAAACTCAAGAAAACCTTCTATTTGGGTCTTGACACCTGCTCAATGTTTTGCTCAGTGTGACCAGCACAGTAGCAATTGATAAAATTCCTTCTATGGGTATTCAATTAGCTTAGTAAGCTACCATTTGCAAGTGGAATGATGTAAAATGACAAACTATACTCAGAGAAATTGATTTAGCAAAATTAACTATACCCCTGACTTTTTAGGACTGTAGCAGAGATAGACCAGTGAGCACCTCGACGGCGATTTCTCTGCATTGGCAGAATGAAATCACTTCAAACTTTGTCAGCAGGTAGGAGACTTTGAGCTGAATCCAACAAGCTTTGAATCACTGAATTTGGAGTATTATTGACTGAGATATGCCCTTGACAAGTTGACAGACTTTTGAGTAGACTAGCAGAGAACACAAAGATGAATGATGTAAATGTATCTATCGATTAACAATTGTATACAATCCCATTGGCATGAATAGCATTGCTAAATGGTGTAGAGAGGTGTAGGCTATGGTATAGTCCTTACACACACTCAAACTCAACAAAATGAGCCTCGGGAATGGAGTAATCTACCCGCGACTTTTTCACATCCAATTTTATAGGAAATGACTTAAGATTTGAATTCGAAATTCAAATCTCTGGCTTCCTATGATCAAGTATCTAAAAGTTTGGAGATATTGTCTCAATCAAGTGATCTACTTTTCCACGAATCACTTAGGTAGGTGATTACAAAATATTCTAAGTCAAATTAGAATTTTACAATGAGGTAAAGTGGTAATAAACCACTAGCATATGTTCCTATGGTTCTTCATGCATGTGGAGTCTTCATGATGTCTTCCAAGCCAAATGTGTAGGCTTGTGATTTACACCAACAATTCGTGAGGCTCATTCTATTGAGTTTGAGTGTGTGTAAGGACTATACCATAGCCTACACCTCTCTACACCATTTGGCAATGCTATTCATGCCAATGGGATTGTATACAATTGTTAATCAATAGATACATTTACATCATTCATCTTTGTGTTCTCTGCTAGTCTACTCAAACGTCTGGCAACTTGTCAACGGCATATCTCAGTCAATACTACTCCAAATTCAGTGATTCAAAGCTTGTTGGATTCAGCTCGAAGTCATCTACATGCTGACAAAGTTTGAAGTGATTTCGTTCAGCCAATTCAGAGAAATCGTCGTCGAGGTGCTCACTGGTCTATCTTTGCTACAATCCTAAAAAGTTGGGGGTATAGTTAATTTTGCTAAATCAATTTCTCTGAGTATAGTTTGTTATTTTACATCATTCAACTTGCAAATGGTAGCTTAATAAGCTAATTGAATTCCCCTAGAAGGAATTTTATCAATTGCTACTGTGCTGGTCACACTGAGCAAAATATTGAGCAGGTGTCAAGACCAAAATAGAAGGTTTTCTTGAGTTTGTGACTTCCAAAGTTATTTGTTTTGATTCAATCATTGCACACATCATTTCCAAAGGACATAGGCTATTTTTTGGTGTCATTGGAAAGATAAGGGAGTCTACTAATCAAGTCTGAAGCTAAAGAGGGCTGGTACAAAGCAAGTTTTAGCAGTACCTACTCAATCTCTTGGATCATCCATCCATTTTTCCCAACAATGTTCACACTTGGGATTAAACTTAGACTTGTCCTGGTTCTTTTTCTTGAAGCAATATTTTTCAATGTGGCCAGGCTTGCCACAAAAGTTGCAAGTGAATTTCTTCGATGAATTATGCGATCCTTGCTTAGATCCATTGCTAGTCTGATGACTTGAGGTTTTTCCTTTAGTGAACATGCATTTAGCCTTCATGGCAAACTCCTAAGAGGAAGTCGATTTGGCTCGCGAGTCGTGAAGGAGCAATAGTCGACGAACCTCTTCCCAAGATAAGACTTGGCCGCGATTATACAAAGTTGTGACAAATGTCTCGTATGACTTAGGTAACTTGTTGAGAAGCCAAATGGCCATGTCTTCACTAGAGATCTGCCTACCACATAGAACTAATTTACGCTGGTAATCCTCAAATTTAGCTATGACCTTGGTAATTGTGTCGTGTGGCCTAATGGTCAAATTATGAAACTCGGCCTCTAATGCATATATTTTTGAAGGGGTTTTGTCTTCATACAATGCTGCTAATATATCCCAAGCATCCTTGGATACTTGCAGGCAGTAATATGTCCTTTCGTCAATTCGTTGCAGGCAAGTAACAACTGACCTAAAGCTCTTTTGTCTTTGACATTCCACACATGCCAATTGTCTAAGTTGGTATCCCTATTGGGTTTGGGGTCTAATCCATCTACTACCTCATGAAGAAGATTCATGTAGAGATAGGCGTGCATGACGTCTTTCCATAGATTGTAATTTTGGCCATTGAGGCATTCATCCTTAGGCATAAAAATAGGCGTGAAAGATGGTAAGAAGTTAGCCATAGATGATGAGCTACCTTCCCATAGAGACACTATCAAAATCTTCACTCAAGCTTTGAAGATAAAGTGTTTAGAAACACTACCAAAATCTTTTGCCAAAAATGTTGCAACAAAATACTTGCAAAGCTTGAAATGAACAACTGGACACCGCACTTAAAATTCTCGGGGAGGGGGGGCTTAGAGTAGCCCTGCTCTTGCAAAACACCAAGATGAGTCGACACGAGAGGAGGGGGCTTAAATTAGCTCGATGCACACCAATTGAGCCTTAGAGTAGGCTTGGGAACTTAAGAAACTTTGTGGGTGGGCTTAGAGTAGCCTCCAACCCACAAAAGTGCACACACACAATATTGTTCTTCTTATATTTTGAGTGTACAAAGAGATGGGAGGCACTTAGGGCCTTGAGTGTGCCAAAAAAAAATGCTCTTGTGAGGATTACAAATGATGGCCGATTAAAGTGTCAAAAGATGTACCAATGTTGACATGTGGTACTCAAAAATTGAACCCCTTGGAGAATACAAAATGCCCCTTTACACAATGGGTACTTGGATGCGTGAAAACAATATAAAGGAATTCCTACGAGATTTCAAGGGGGTACCAAATTGGGCGTCAACTTAAGGGTAAAAGATTTAGATAGATGTGTTGAGCATGTCCGTTAAAACTCAACGAATCTTGTCCAAGATATTCTTTTCTAGCTTGTGGATGTATATGTGAAAGTCTTAAGCATTGACCCTTTCAACTGTAGTCTAGATGCCCACGATCTTTCTATATTATCAAAAAAAATGTCATGCATGTATCACAGCCCCAAGGTTGCGCCAGATGTAATGTGGGAGATAATTCGGGTCCCTCTGTATCTACAAGACATCAGACAATGCAATGTACACTGGATGAATGCAGGAAGCCTACATCATATATGATGTCATTGCTTGGCTGCGAAAACAACTAGCTGAGAAATCGGCGCCACTCAAATATTCAATGAGATGCCAAGTTTATCCGAAGATCACTCAACTTGGCTAATCGCTCGTCGCTGTGCAGGCAACGTCGAGTCTCGGAGCAGAGAGAGGCGCAAGCTCTGGCATCTGCATGTCTTTTCTCCTGCATGTCTTTTCTCCTGCTCACTTCCAAGTTGTCAGCCTCTAGGCAGGCAATGACGTCGGGTCCACTATTGCCAGCTTGTCAAACGTTATGGGCAGGCCTCAGGCATTTGAAAGAGAATCTTCGACTGAAGCTTTGACTAAATTTGTTGTACGCACATCTGTAGTTTGTTTTTTTTCTGACTGGGAGATGGCGCGCAGTTGCTGAGGACCACCGATCCAGCGGGGACTGCTACACCATCTGTGTGAGAAAGCAGAGAGAGAGAGGATTGATCAATGTGCCATCACTCCCTTAGGCGCACAGGATCTCTAGATTGCTGGTCGGTGCAGGTGTGCAGCAGTAGCGTATTCAGGTGCATACTATGGTCGACGGCTCAATGTGGATGATGTCGTCATGGCCTCGACAGCTCGGACTTCAACCTCACAGGTTCACTTTCCCCCTCCGTAGACCTACTTAGCAGTCTTGTGAACCGCTCGGTCGCCTGCAACAATGGTCCATTGCCCATCGAGGTCACCCAGCGGGAAGACTTACGCTCCCTCAACATCGCCAACAATCTCTTCAACGGTGTCTTCCCATGAACTTCTCTAGGCTCCGTCAGTTGCAGCTGCCATTAGAGCTGAGCCTTCTCACAGGTCTAGAACATCTCCATCTCGGCGGAAATTTTCTAGTGGCATTATCCACCCTCAGTACGGCATTATCCTTCCAGAGGTCATGTTGAGATAGCTGGAGCGTGTATGCAAATGTGATGGAAGCTGAGTATGTTGTGCTTGCTGTCCGCCAGAGTATGCAGAGATGGTCACATATAGCGACCAGAGATACACGCCGCCACACTTTCTTCAAATCTACTAGTGCTTCTGAGCACTTCAAATAGATTGAATTGTACAACTAACTACCCAGATGGTAAAGACAGAAACTTTGTAGTGATTGTGCAGGTCACAGAAGATGTTGCGGCTCCGACGACAATAGTGGATCTAGCTTTCATCAGGCAAATGTGAAAGTTGCGAAAGCTATCTCTTTCAGAGGATTTGTTGCACCACAATGGATGCCCGTGACTCTGTCTGAGAGACTATAAGGGACCAGAAGGCATATAGTTTCCCACAAGTGTTTATGAACACTTTAACATCGATGAGATGCCAACTTCATGCAGGATGCAGACTTAATGCATCAAAACTTAGCACACAACTGAGCACCAATTACAAAAGAACGTCAACAAGAGGGTGGGAAGGTCGAAAAAAATGGTGTCGAAGGGGGTATAAAATAATGTAGAATAAGGGTGGGAGGGTGGGGAAATGGGAAATATACAAGCCAAAAAGGAGCACAAAAATGATGGCAAAAGGTCTCTCTCAATGAGTGGAGAGCCACACCACCAAGCTCCACAAGCACCACTACCCAAAACATCCACCACAATGACCAAAATGACCACCAAGACCTCCACCTAGCACTCTGATACCATGTAGAGAGTACGCATGCGGAAGCAAAATGAAAAGTAAAGTACTCTCACAAAACAAAGAATGTGTGAGACACAAAATGAGTAGACCATGAAATGGGTAAACTCATGTGGATTAAAAATGAGCTTGCCAAGAGCATGGAGTAGGCTCCTCAAGCTTCTAACCAAGTACAAATGAGGGGAGATGCCCTCCTTATATAGATTTGGGAGGGGCTCTCAAAAGTACATCATATGTGGGATAAGTCTCCTAAAAGGAGAATGAATACAACTGGTAGAAGCACATGGCAAGGTACCCAAATACAAAGGAAATACAATATAAAATGGAAATAGAATAGAAATGGAGTGCCTCCTGGATAGAAAATGGAGATGCACTCATGTGGATACAAATGTAGATGAAGTAGAAGCAATCATGTCGTCAACAAACCATAGAGATCCTTTGCACCCTACTTATCCACCTTGTGTTCACTACAAGTGGGTATTAGATCTTGTGTTTATGCCTAAAGGTATTGACAAAATGCATTACATCGTACTTGCAAGAGATGACTTAACTAATCATGTAGAGGGATGTGCACTACAATGTTTGCAAATTTTTGCTTGAAGATGGCATAAGTTGCTTTGAATACATAGAGAAAGTAGTTGTCAATCGTGGGGAGCTAGATGCAAAAGAAGCTAAAGAATTCTTTGAACATCATGGTATTTGGTTGTCTCTCACCACTACATATAATCTAAAGGCCAATAGTAAAATAGAGAGAGGATATCCACCTATTGTGAAAGCCATCTCTAAAGCATGTAACAGTGGCATTAAACAATGTTCTAGATACTTACCTTTCACACTTTGGGTAGATAGAATGATGTGCACACGTACCATAGGGTATATGCCTGTTGAACTCATGTATTGTCAAAAATTGATGTTTCCAATTCAATCTCATATTTCTGCATGGTCAATCTTCCCTTGTTCTAAAAACATATCTACTGATGATTTTTTGAGTTTGCGCATTAAACAATTAGAACAAGGTAAATTAAGACTTGATGATGCCGCTAAAAAACTAAAAGAATACAAAATAAAGAACAGGCTTTATTTTGATAAAAATCATTGATTGCATCCTAAGCTGATTGAAGTAGGAGATTGGGTCCTCATGTATGATAGTAAATTTGACTCTCAATATGATGCATGCAAAAAACTCACTCAATGATGTTTTGGGCCATACATTGTATCAAAAGTCAACAACAATGGTACGTATGCTCTTTGTGACATAAATAGGTGTATCCATTAATATAAAAAATTAAATAAAAAAGAAAAAGAAAACAAAAAACAAAAAAAAATATATATATATATATATAAATATCATTTCTTTAGTTCATGTTGCTTTGTTTTTTTCAAGTTCATTCCAATTTTCTTCTAAATTCTTCCTTGTTGCCAATTTCAATTCATGCATGTTTCTTTTCAATCTTTTCATTGCATTGCATATCCATATCACTTGAGTCAAAAGGGAAAATGATGATTATCTACTAAGAAATCGGCTATAGTCTAGGATTAGACAAAGCATAAAGATTTGGAGGTTTATTTTGGTAATATGACTTTCATATATTAACATGTCTATGTATCCTATATCAAAAGCATACCTCTTGTTACTACATGCTTCTAAATCCTTAGTCCACTTAAAAGAACTTGTATCAGAGTTTAAATGATTGTTCTCCATCATAAAAAATGGTTGTACCTTGTATCGAGGTTTTATCTTTCCTTGACATCAAAAAAGATAAGCTACCATCTGTTACTAGGAAGCTTACACTTTCTTCCACCTTAGAAAAGTCAAGTCATTGAATCTTGAAGAAGCAACAAAAAGATAGCAAGTCAAATGAAGCTAAGGGGGCATAGAAGAATAAAGCATGGGCTATATAGGAAGATTTATGCATTAGTGGAGTTTAGTTAGATTTCTTTGTAGGTAATTAGAGAAAGAGCATATTGATATTTATGTAGGAAAGAAGTTGACCTAAAATAAACTAAAGATGAAAAATGTCTCTTGAAAATCCTAAATCTTTGTTTATATTCGTATTTAAGGTAATTTTTTCTTCACAATGAGGGTAACTTATGCCTAAAATGACTCAATACATTCACCTCCATTTCATATACATGCTTGAACATAATGTTTATTTTTTGTTCTTTCTTTACATGTTGCCAATGTTATTATCAAAGGCAGTCTATAGCCTAAATTTCACCTATAAATGGATTTTCTAGCACATTGATATGCCATGTGAATTTTATAAAAATGTAAATTTTCCACTTAGACCCTACAAAATCTTGTATAGGAATTTTAGTTAGCCATATGGTTTCGCATGTATAAAGATCATATGAGGCACATATTTGTACAAAGTTTCAAGGATATTAGAGCTTCCTACACACCTTAATGCCACCTTGCAAACTTCCAAATGTAGTCAGACTTGCATAAGGGAGATTCATATAGGAGTTTTTTCTGCATATACTTAAAGGAGAGATTTGAAAACATAGCCCTACAAATTTTCATCTTCATCAAAGCATATTTGGAGGGTCAAAGAGCACAAAAGCCAGTTTTCAGGGTCACCATAATTTTCTAGATTAAGCAAATTGAAGGCTTGAAGGGCTTCGACATGGCAAAATATGGTTGAACCATGTTGTACAGTCAAGATGAGCTCACATCCAAGGGTCGAGATGCACCAAAGCTTAAATCAAGGAGCATCCACGCATTTTTTTCATCAAATAATTTTAATTTGGTGGCCAAGAGGAATAATGCAAAGTTCTTTCAAAATATAGCAAGTAATCTTATGCAAATCCATGTCAGCATTGATTCGACGGTCTAGATCTTCCAAGATCCAATGGTGGAGAATGAAGGCACCTTTTTTTCCCCTTATTTGTCCTAAATTTGATAAGAAGAATCAAACCTAGCCATCCATTTGATGAATTCAATGGTTGTAATCAAAAGTAGTTGATCCTAGGGTTGAGAGTTGATTTGTCCATGATCCAATGGCCTATATTCATTGAAAAACCTATAAAACCCCTCCAAACTCATGGAGGAGCATTGTTAGGAATCCATAGGGCCTTGCTAACACATGGTTTCCTTGTGACGATCACCCTTAGTTGAGTGTGTGAGGATCCAAGGTGGGCTAGTAAGAGCATAGTTCTTAGATTCAAATTTAAGTAAGATTTCCAAACTAGGATAAACTTATAAACCCAATGGTTCCTCTCTCTCTCTCTCTCTCTTTGCTCACCCTCAATGGATCATCTGAGTGATTTAGAGTTGGGTTTATTGGTCATAGACTTCTTTAGATAGATGTTACATTCCTAGAGAGATATAGGGTCATTGAAGTGGTTCCTATCCTCTCACATGTGGCATTCAATTGAATTGTCATGGTGGAAGAGTTGTGTTGACTTCCTTTGACCATTAGATTTCTTAGCTTGGCATACCATGATGCTCATGTACATGTATTGCATTACAATATCTATTAATTCAAGTCACTTTGTCTCCACATCTCTTGTCTCCTAAGTGTTTTTACATGTCTCCTTTCAAATCTTTCTATGTGTGAGAAGGCCCACAACTTTGCGTTGAACCAGTAAGAATTTCTATTTTGATTGTGAGGATAATTCTCTTTATATTCATAATTTATGACCCCCATGCATACATACCATCCAAAAGCACCCATGCATATGTATTAATCTTGAAAGTGTTTAAGAAGCTCCGTATGGACCATTCTTCCTTTTAAGATTGATTCATGTGTATTTTTATTATTGTTATCATAATCCGTCCACATATATTGATCTTGAAAGTGTATAAGAAGCTCCTTTTCGACCATTCTTTCTTTTAAGATTGATTCATGTGTATGGTATCTTAGTATTATCATCATTCACATTCATGGATTTATCTTACATTCATACATTCTCATTCCCATACTCATATCATCACATCTCTCCTCTCCATACCCAACTTCACCTTCACTTCCATATTCATATCACATGAACCTTCCAACATGCATTCCCTTCATACACCATGCATGTGCCATGATCGGACTTGATCCACTCGGATTGTGATCACCTCCACACTGGTCCAAAGTGTCCTCCTACAACACCTTAGTGTGCAGTTTCCAATATCTTCAGGTGCTCACTCATGTACAAATAATCTCAAATATTTGTCTCTTCCAATCTTATATAGATTATCACCAATGAGTATATAGTCTTAAGCTTCCTGCCCTAGACTCCTTCATCATGCTAAAGACATCTCTTGGGGAAATATCTTAATCCTTAAAAAATCAACTAAACGACTCCTCCAATTAGGTATTAGGACTGGTAATACCAGATAGATACTCCTTAGTCAACTTTTAGACATCTGCTTCCATCATTGGCCAATATACACCTAGTTACTCCAATATATGTAGGGTTTTGTGCTTTGAGTGGTTTTGCCCTTATGCAGCTACATGTGATAATTGCAACCATTTATCATGCTCTTCCTCTTCCATACAACGAACTAATATGCCTTAGTCTTCTTGTTTATAAATACTCCTTATGACTATGTGATATTTATGTGACTTGATAATTTCTTCATCTTTCGTGTTAATCACTAGATTCTTGGGTACAAATGTGAGAATAGGCACTAATTATTTTGCCAAGTTTGGAACTGTTGATATATTTAGGTAGTGATGTGTGTGAACACACTAGGACCGTCGGGCACTTTTTTCCCTCTTTAAGAGGTTTCTTTCCCCCGGCTTGTATATACGCCTATTGCCCTAATGGGCTACTTATCTTTGTACATTCTCTAGTAATACATTCAGTATTGTGTGTTTGTGCTCCAAGCTTCTTCTTCTTCTTCCTTGTGTTGTTCGCGTGCTTCCGCAGACGTCTAACTCCAACAATTGGTATTAGAGCAGGTCCTCGCTTCATCTAGGGCACCGTCGACACTCCTCCGTTTGTAGTCTCAGATTCACACGAAATTTGGTGAGCATACTCAGGCTATTTTAGAGATCAAAACATCTTCGCTCTGTGGTGCCGAAATCACGATCTGAGCTCGTTTCGGCCTTCGAACGCACTATCGCAGCACTTGTGCAGGCTATTTCGTCTTTTTGTGCCAAAGGTATATACCAGTTTTTGTTCTCCAATTTAAGCGTCTCAAAGTCTGCTACAGGTCTAGCAGAACTTGTCTAGGCAGTTCTGTTCAACTTTTTGAGATACAGTCAATTTTCCAGCATCAAGGTATTTTAGTCACCGGCCATGGCTAAAAGCAGTGATGTATTCCGTATGTTGGCTATTGAGGATAAGTTGGATGGTACCAAATACCCATTATGGGCTTATATGATGCGACATGTATTGGTTGCAAAAGGATTATGGAACATTGTGCAGGGTGTTGAAAGACGTCCTGTTACACCTGTAACAACAGATACTACAAATACAAGTGCTGGAGCTGATGAAGATGGTGTCGAAGATGATATAGTGCAGATTCCTATTCGTGCTGTTGTACCTACTGTAGAGTAGATTCGTTGGGATGGCAAAGATGCCCAGGCACATGCATTGATAGCTTTGTCTGTCAAATGTGCCATTATTCCTCATATTCGCTCTTGTAGAATAGCTAAGGATGCTTGGGATACACTTACCACATTGTACCAAGCTAGGAATGAGGCTCGTGTTGCTTACCTCCGAAAACAGTTGGAGAGTGAGCACATGAATGAAGGTGATTCTATGGAAAGTTTCCTAACAAAGATCAAAGACTTGAAGGAACAATTGATTTCTGCTGATGAGGTTATACCAGATAGCTCACTTGTGCAGACCGTTCTAAATGGGCTTCCTGATTCATATCAGAGTTTTGCTTCTACTCTTCGGTTGATGATGAAAGGCAATCCAAATGCCTTATCATTTGAGGAGTTAGTCTCTGTTCTGTTGCAGGAAGATCAGTCCAGGCAGAACAGGTCCATTATGCGAGTTGCAGATCAAGCTTTCCCGGCTAGTCAGAAGGGCAAAGGAAAATGGAGCTCTTTAACTAGTAAGCAAAAATCTGCTAATTCTACATATTCGAAGAAGGAAGATAAAGATGAGAAGAAATCAGAAAAGCAGAAATTGTTTTGTAAGTACTGTAAAGGGAATGATCATATCATAAAGAACTGTCCAAAATTGGCTACTAAAGAGGCAAAGAAGAAAGAGGCTGGAATGGTTGTTGCAGAGGCCTCTACACCAAAAACAGAATCTGCAAATCTTGTGCAGGAAGAAGAATGGGCGTTTACTACTGTCTGCAGTTTTGACCCATCTTCTCATGAGCAGTGCATGTCTGCAGTAGCCTCAGATGTTTGGTATTTTAACAGTGGGGCGACCAAACATATTACCTCGCAGTGCAGTTTCTTCTCTTCACTCAAGCCTCCCCCTACAGGGAATATTGTTACATGCGCCAACAACTCCTCTTATCCTATTATGGGAGTTGGTAAGATCATTTTGACTACTGCTGATGGTAGTTCTTTCACTTTGTCAGATGCTTTATTTGTGCGAGGGACCAAAAAGAACCCTGTTATCAGTTTCTGCATTAGCCAAGATTGGCTTGCTTGTGAAATTTGTTGATGACAGGTGTACAGTTCATGATCTGTCAAATGGCGATGTGATTATTGCTTCTGGCATTTTATGTCGTGGGTTGTATAAGCTCATAGACTATGAAAGATCTGAAAATGATTTGGCATGTGCAGTAAATGATTCTGAGGCTATGTCAGATGCAAAGCTTTGGCATGCACGCTTTGGTCATCTGAATTTTGCTAGTTTGCTACGCCTGCAAAAATCTGAAATGGTGTCCTCTTTGCCCAAACTTGAGGCACCTAGAAAACATGTTTGTGAAGGCTGTATTTTGGGCAAAGTGCAGCGTTCCTCCTTTCCAAAAGATGGTTCAGTTCGGGCTACACTGAAATTGCAGCTTGTACATAGTGATGTCTGTGGTCCTATGCAGACACCCTCTTTTGGAAATTACCTTTACTTCGTGACTTTCATTGATGATTTTTCCAGGCATGCATGGGTATATCCACTCAAAGCAAAGTCCGAAGTGTTCATGTGCTTCAAACAGTTTTTGGTTTTGGCTGAAAATCTATCAGCATGTAAAATGGGCACCCTCCGTTCTGATCGAGGGGGGGAATATATGTCTTCTGATTTTAATGCATTTATGGCTGAACGTGGGATAAAACACTAGTGTACAGTGCCGTATACACCTCAACAGAATGGAGTTGCTGAATGGAAGAACATGTCTCTCATGGAGATGGCGAGGTGTATGGTCAAGAGTCAGGCTTTACCTCATAGTTTCTGGCTTGAGGCTGTCATGTGTGAAGCATATGTACTGAACAGGTGTCCCACTAAAGCGCTGCAATCTATCACTCCATATGAGGCTTGGCATGACCGCAAGCCATCTATTGCTCATCTGCATGTTTTTGGTTGTTTGGCATATGCACTAGTGCCTGAACAACATTGCAGAAAATTCGATGATAAGGTAGTAAAATGTATTTTTGTTGGGTACAGTTCTGAAAGTAAAGGCTATCGTCTGTATCATCCACATACTAAACGCATTTTGGTTAGCCGTGATGTTGGCTTTGTGGAAGATGTTATTCAGCCATTGCTTTCATGTACTAAGGAGACATCTCTTAGCTCCAAAGACATGTATGATACTTTGATGCCTCTTTTTACAGGTGGACAGTCTAGTGCTGGTCCTAATGAGGCAACTTCTCAGCCTTTGCAGGTTTCATATGATGATGCAGATCATTCCATTTCTGATGCAAATTTACATGATGCACTTGTTGATGAGAGAGCTGATATTGAGTAGGCAAAAACTATGCCAAAATGGTAGGTGCAGACTTTGCGTGACAGCGAATTAGATGCACCTTTGTCATATCATACTCGTTCAGGCTCTCATAGTGCCTCCTTTGCATCAGATTGTTATGCTATGGTTGCATCTAGTCTCTGTGATGAGAATGAGCCTGTTTCTTTTGATGAAGCATAGAATTCAGAAAATTGGATGGCTGCTATGCAATCTGAATATGATGCTATAATGAAGAATGGTACATGGTCTTTATGTGACTTGCCTCCTGGAAAGAAGGCCATTGGCACTAAGTGGGTATACAAGCTGAAGCATAAACCTGATGGTATAGTTGACAAGTATAAGGCTAGGCTTGTTGCAAAGGGTTATGCGCAGGAAAGAGGCATTGACTTTGATGAGACCTTTGCACCCACATGCCGTATGACTACTGTTCGGAGCATTTGTGCACTTGTAGCCCATCATGGTTGGAATGTACATCAGTTGGACATTAAAACAACATTTCTGAATGGTGATTTGCATGAAGAAGTGTATGTTTTTCAGGCCCGTGGCTTTTTGCAGAAAGGGCATGAAAACCAGGTGTGCAGGTTAAAGAAGGCATTATATGGTTTAAAGCAAGCACCACGTGCTTGGTATGAGAAGATACATGCCTATCTCGTTGCACATGGTTTTGAGAACAATCCAACTGAAAGCACCTTATATGTTCAGCGTGCTAATGATGTGCTTTTGATCATTGTTGTCTATGTTGATGACATGCTGCTCACTAGTCCTATTGAGAAGCATATTGCTGATTTCAAGGCTGATTTGCATGCCTCATTTGATATGTCTGATTTGGGGCATTTGCATCACTATTTGGGCATTCAGTTTATGCAAGTTGATGGTGGAATGGCTTTGTGTCAAACGAAATATATTGACACATTATTGCAGCGTTTTGGCCTTGAAGACTGTAAGCCTATTGCCACTCCTATGGAGACAAGTTTACGATTGAGTCTTCATGATGCTGGAGATGCATTTGATGTTGTTCTCTATCAACAGGCTGTTGGATGCTTGATTTACTTATGCATTACTCGGCTAGATATTCAGTTTGCTGTCTCACAGATGAGCAGGTTTATGCATTTCCCAGGAGTCACGCATTGGAAGGCGGTTAAGCACATCTTTCGCTACTTGAGTGGTACTTGGCTACTTGAGTTGTTTTATCCCAAGGGAGGATCACTACCGCCAGATTTGCATGCTTTTTTTGACTCAGATTGGGCTGGTTGCTATGACACTCTTGTGTCCACCAGTGGTTTTTGCTTCATGCTTGGTAGCTCATGTATATCTTGGTTGAGCAAAAAGCAGCCTACTGCTTGTATATACGCCTATTGCCCTAATGGGCTACTTATCTTTGTACATTCTCTAGTAATACATTCAGTATTGTGTGTTTGTGCTCCAAGCTTCTTCTTCTTCCTTGTGCTGTTCGCGTGCTTCCGTAGGCGTCTAACTCCAACAGGAATGACACTTCAAAATCATACTCCATGAGCAAGAAAAAACAACTTCTAATATGCTTGTATTGCAAGGTTTTTTCACCAAATATAATAAAGTCTGATGGTCTGTAAAGAATTTAAACTTATTTGCAAGCAATAATGTCAAAAATTTTTACCACATAGACGATGCCTAATTCTTCTTGTTCAGTCGTTGTGTAATTCCTCTCTACTATGTTCGATTTCTTACTTGCATATGCTATCGGAAGGTCTATGTTTCCTTCACCCATTGGTTGTGCTAGCACACATCCAATAGCAAAATTGAAGGCATCCACATGAACATGGAAGGGCTTATTCCAATTTGGTGTTGTCAAAATTGGGTCTGAGCGTAATCATCTTTTTAGCTCTAGGAACTATTCTCTCACACTCATCGTTCCATTCAAACTTCATCAAAAGGTTGTACAAGGGCTTTCCAATGATAGTGTACATGTGGATAAAACATCAATAGTATCCATAATGAACCATAAAAGCTTGTACTTCCTTGATCGTCTTAGGTCTTGGTAATTCAGCTATCACTATCACCTTGCCTTCATCTGTTGATATTCCATTTTTTGACACTATATGGCCTAAAATCTTATCTTGCTTGGCCATGAAGTTGCATTTCTCTAGTTTCAAGCACACTTGATATTCTATGCATTTATCAAAGATTTGTTTGAACTTGATGATGTTTGTTTGTCTTATGTTGGAATGAGCGCACAAATCATCCACATAGACTTCTAAGTTCTTCTGCAAGAAGTCCTTGAACGCATGAAACATGACCCTTTGAAAGATATCAAGTGCATCAGTGAGCCCAAATGGCATCACACAAAATGCAAAGAATCCCCATTCTATGGCAATAACTATCTTGTGTTGATCCTCTATGGCTATGGCTACTTGATTGTAACCTAAAAATCTATCAAGAAAATTGTAGACTTCCTTGCTTGCCACTCTTTCCAATATGTGTTCAGTGATAGGAAATGGATAGCTATCATGTGTAGTGGTTACATTAAACTTTTTCCTAAGGCGGCACACAGTACTCCGTACTAAAGCTGCAGAAAACTCAAAAAAACATAGTACACAAGGAGCACAAAGACAGACTTCTTAGGTCTTACAAATGCAGTCGAACTTATAGTTTGTGACTGACCAGGCCACTATATGTTTTATTAAAGAACATATACAAAGAAGTGTCCAGTGGCCATTTGGCCTTTCACATGGACACTAACAGTAACAATATCCCACTAAAGGTCAATATGGCCAAAGTAACTATGGGAGAAAAATAAATAATGATAAAGAATACCTAAGTGTAAGTATACAAACTATACCTCCCACCTAATGGGCATGTTACAGAGTATACAAGTGATTGTGTAAGATCAGGAATCAAGTAACCCCCATCAAGTGACAATAGTGTCGAAAGCTATCCTCTGGTAGAGCTTTCGTCAAAGCATCTGCAGCATTATCTCGAGTGTGAACCTTCTCAAGAATAATGCACTTAGTGGCTAAGCAATCTTGAATGAAGTCATACCTCACCTCAATGTGCTTGGTCTTTGCATGATAGACGAGATTCTTAGCCAAAGCAATGGCACTCTAACTATCACTAAGCAAACAAGGTACATGCTGAGGTAAACCCATATCACAAGCAAGACAAGAAAGCCACAATGCTTCCTTACATGCCTCACTTGCTGCAATATACTATGCTTCTATGGTGGATACAGTTGTACATTCTTGAAGACGAGATCTCCAAGAGGTAGCACCTCCAACAAAATGAAAAATGTACCTTGATGTAGACTTATGATTGTCTACACAACTAGCATAGTCAGAATCTGTGTAGCCAATAATGGATGCTTTCCCTCTACCTAAGCATAGACACTTGTCTTTAGTGCCACTCAATGTTTCTTGACTACTTCCCAATGTTTCTTGCCAGGATTAGACATATATCTGCTCACAACTCCCACTGCAAATGCAATGTTTGATCTCATAGCTACCATAGCATACATGGGACTACCAATAGCAGACTGATAGGAATTTTGGTCATGAATTCATTTTCCTCATCTGATTTGGGGCAATCATCCTTGCTCAATTTCACATATGTGGGTAAAGGTGTACTCAATGCCTTTCCACCCTGCATATTGAACATGTGAAGTACTTTGGATATGTACTCACTTTGGGACAAGTATATGCATCTTTTACTCCTATCACGAGTAATGTGCATGCCAAGAATATGTTTGGCATCCCCCAAATCCTTCATATCAAATGTCTGACTCAACTCCTTTTTGAGAATTGACAAATCATAAGAGGACTTCCCAACAATCAACATATCATTGATATAAAGTATCAAGCATATCAAGCTGCCATCTGAGCATCCATTTGTGTAAGCCCAACAAGACATGGAAGTAAAATAGAGGCTAAGCAAGGTGCATCGGTATCAAGAATTAGGGTTGGTCAATTCAAGCTCCCCTTCAGATACACAAGAAGTGCCAGACACCTCCCTATTAAATACAGACATTCGAAGTGAGTCAAAAGATGATGGACAATGGGGGGAGTTAAACGAAGTAAACTTCAATGCAGAAGAAGAGGGCATAAAGGTGAATGACACCCCCATCAACCCCAATCAAGACACCGTAGGAAAAGAGGTAAACCAAGAAGGGATACATGTCATCAAAATAAGTGAAACTTCCAAAATTCAAATCCAAGAGACTAAGCTTATAGGAGAGGGTTCACTCAGGAATCCCAAGGAAGAACCAAAAGAAACTATGATGGAAGAATCAGAACCCTTCACTCCAATAAGGGTCGTGGCAAAACCCTTCCCCATGGATGTTACATTTCAAGGGAGTGCCATGAAAATTATCGACCTAGATGAAGACAAAAAAGAACCAGAAGTACAACTACAAATCAGACAACCACATAACGAGACTATCCATGTGGAGCACGGGAAGGATGTACAAATAGGGGAAGCTCCAAGCATTCCAAAAACATGGTTGAATGTCGACATTGCTCAGCTCAAGCCAGTAGTTCAACACATGATCAAAACTGTTATGGATACACAACAATTGATGCTTGAGGCTGATGCTGACTATGATAAAGCAATGCAAGAAAAGCAGGAACTTCGAGAAATAGGTAAGAACCTTTCTGTCTAATCGAGTTTAGCACAAGAGCAAATAACACATAAAGAGAATGAAGTTCAAGAGGCCAAGCAACAAAGCAAAACATTAGAAACAGAAAATGAGAAATTGAAAGAGCAACTACAGCAGTTACAACAGAAATATGAGGCTAGCGAGGCCGAGAAGACACGGATGAATGCACGAAGAAAAATATTGGGATCACAAATCAAGATATACATGGATGAGGCAGAGAACTTAAGGAACAGAAACAAGGAGCTGATGACAAATCTTCTAAGTAATCAACCTATAGATGCTCAGGAAGTGCCATAAAAAGACATAAAGGCAATGGAGGAAAAGATATCTAGGTATGAAGATCAGCTCAAGCAGGAGCAGGCAATCATTGCCGAATGGGAAAAGAGGTATATGGATGATCCCGCAGCTCTAAGGAAAAAGTGGAAAAAGGCCAAGAATAGATATATGATGCAATATAAAGAAGACACTGATCAAATTGCTGTCGTAGCATAAGAAATTCTCAAAAACAAAGAAACGATTTCTAGGGCCAATGAGGAAATTAAGAAAAAGGATGAGATGATAAAGCAGCTACAAGAGCGGCTAGAACAACAGGCAACAGAGGGGACACTAGTAGTTCCAAAATCCACAACGGCTACTGCGGAGATTGAGGTATGTCCTCTCTCTTCCCCCCTACATCATTCGCCGATAAGGGAGGAAACAGAGATCCAATATGAATGTAATCATCGGGATATTGCAGAACTGAGCCGACATGAGAGGGCACTACTGGTATCCCAGCTTACTGCAGAATTTGAAGATCAAATAATAAAGATCATGAAGGAAGCTCAAATTGAAAGCAAAAATTTAGAACAGATATTGAAACCATTTAATGTACCATATGGACTCCTTAAAGAGCAAACACGGCAATACATAAAGACCACAAAAAATATAGAGCCTGACAACAACCTCCAGTTCAGCAATAGTACATTCAACTATACTCACGAGGAATTTGAAAGAGCTGACCCTATATGGAGGCAAAAACTTCTGGAAAAGAACCCTACACTGCGGGTACAATGGGAATCATCGCCATATGCCCTTCAGGTAAACCCATCTTTTTGTCCAGTACCACACAGACGCTTGTGGACACATTTTTGGGAAGGACAGCGCCAGGGTAACATCAATAATCAATGGCTCACTTATCCATTATTACCAAGTCCACCACATAATTACCTACCAACGAAAGAATACATGGTGAAAACCATGGAATTTTGGATTGCTCGATACACCATTGTACCGGATTTGGTGGTTAAAATGACTAATAAGATTCTCAGCATGCCACTTACAGTTATCAAGGTCTTCCAACATGCCAAATATACTTTTTTGAACTTCATCGACATTACACAGGGATCAGAAGCCCTTGTTTTTTATCTTTCAACTATCCCGAGCTGATTAAAATTATGGCATACTATTCGTGGCTTATGTTCTTGCGAAGCGCGTATATGCAGACTTTTGAAGAAGCATTTTTCACCGGCTTCTTTGAAATTGATTCAGAAATTTCTGGTGGCCTACAAAATAAGCTTCTTTGCAGATCACCGACAGGCACCAGAAGATGGGGTAAAGTCAAGCCAGTGGAAAGAGTTCATGATATGTCACACCAATTTGCTCAATCAACGAGAGCAAGCTGCCATACAAACGTACACACGACGCCACAAAAAGCCTGTCAGGGATGACAGAGTTCAGGAGGAGGGACGTGTGGAAGGGGAATCAAGCAAGAAGAGAAGAAGAAGAAAATCAAAGACCAAAACTGCTCAATAAAGAATGAAGATTATAAAGCAAAAGAACCACCCTCTTCCCAAAGCCCCACAGGGGCACACATCAGGCAACAATGCCAAACACCTAGGTCCTAAGGAATGGAATTAAAGAACAATAACAACCAGGACATTTCATGGGAAGGACGGACCAGGGCCATGAAGTATCCATGAAGAAGTGCAAGACAATACTTGGTAGGTAATAATCCTCCCACTGATAGCGTGTGATGGCAGAAAGTAAACAGGCTCAAAGCAATACAACAGGTCACATGAGTGAAGACAAAGACAAATCGGAAGACCAAAAGCTAGAAAGAGGGAGAGGCTAAAAAGTTGAAGAGGGTGACTAAGAATATCACATTCTTAGCCACTAATGGCATGCATGGCAACCGACTTAACACAGCCAACCCGACATATAAAAGAGCCTTAGACAAGCGGAAGATATAAAAGTAAAGCCTGTCAAGGGACGACAGAGACAAAGAGGGGGAGAGTGTTGCAGAGCTAAGAAGAGCAAAAGGCAGAAAAAAGATGGGCCCCAAAATGTTTTCGATTTGGACACTTTATTTTTGTATCTTAGCCATTGTGTGACATATTCTCCGATGTAAATGCACTAGAGGAGTCCTCTAGATGCACAACCCCAGATCATTGTAATATGTTCCTTGTAAATTAGTAGGAAATTCACCTTTTAGTTAATAAAGTGTCGGTCTCTTGTGTGAAAAGACCATTTTTAGGGCACATGTATATAAGTCACTTGATGACTCTTTGTAAACACTTTTGCCATTGTGAAGAAGAAGAGCTTGAGAATTTCGAATTTGCTTCTTTCTAGATTTGTACCTTCTCTATGATCTTTGGTGTGTGTGTGATGCTTGGAATGTGTGTGTAGGACTGTTGTCTACCCCTCCCCACTGTTTTTGAGCTACTCTAGTGTGTGTGAGTATGTGTGCTTTCTGCCATTCACTGTTTTGGTCATAACTTGAAGCACGGTTGTCAGAATCGAGTGAAACAACTTCTAATAGATGAGTCTCGTCGAGAGCTTCAAAAGAAACTATTAGCCATATTCGGAGTTCAAAGTTGGGAGAAATCCTCTATTTAGTGAAAACTACTGTAAGTGGTATCACGACAGACACTTTCAGTAGTTAAGTGAGTTGGAGAGGTAGGTTAGTCTTTTCTCATGCATGTGAGCTGAACCACTTCATTTTCCATCACGTGAGCACAAGTACTCATATGCTTGGTTAGATCGGTTCGTCGGATTAACAAATAAGCGTGTGTCAATTCCCCACTATATGCACTTGTGTGGCAAATGAGATTTAGTCTCTTTGGCACAAGTCCCTAAGACTTCTTGACTTAGGTACACAATCTCATAGGTACTAGTGATGCCATTGGGCATGCATTTAGTAGGGTTCGTTAGAAGTTTGGAGAGTCAAATAGAACCCATTCTCTTAAGGAATCTGAAGCTGTAAGACTACTCAAATCAATTAAAAAGGGGTCAATATTTTTTATTTAATAAATATGGATGAAAAATTTAGGTAGAGGTGATGAGGCTTCCATAAACACTTTAATGGCGAAGACTGCTACTATGCAAAAAGATAGAATTGTAGGGGAAGCCCCCCTCACAGATTATAAGAGCCCTTGTCTAACACTCACTATTAGAAGACATGAGTTTCAAGGATTTATTATGGATGGCGGTTCTGGCACTAACTTGATGTCTGAACATACCATGAAAAAGATTGTACTACAATCTTCAAGACCTACCAACTTTGCTATAATATTGGCATATCAAAGCATAGTAAGGCCTATGGGAGTGGTCCCTGGAGTCGTAGTTGAGATACAAGGTTACATCTTAACTTAGATTTTGTTGTCATAAGACTTGGTAGATGGAAGTTTCTCCTTGTTGATTGGGAGACCTTGGTTAAGGCATGCAAATGTGTTCCATGATTGGGGTAAGGAAATGATGTGGGTAAAGCAAGGAGGAAAAGAGTTGCAACACATATTCTTAAAAGAAGGACTAGACAATCAAAGATACCACCAGCATGATGCACACAATTAGCATTTGTATGGAAGAAGATATGTTGGGCAACCCAAAGGTGGATTTATATGAAGAAGAGAACATGTTGGCTTGGCTACATGGAGAAGACTCATCAACCTACTACAAAATTTTTCCAAACAACTCAAGGAAAGAGGAAGTCTATGAAGGAAAAGAGGAGATGATTCAAGTTGCTGATTTGGGTGAACCAGTCACATGCCAGAAAAGAGAGAAGAAAAGACATATTCTTATTTGCAAGATTGATGAAGCTGCTTCAAATCCTACATCAATGGTCACTTGCTTATGTATACTAGTATGGATATAATCTGTTAGGATAATTTTTATGGCAGAAAGTGCAAGGCTTAACAAGGATGTGGGAACAAGTCTTTGGAAACATAGGATTCCATTGGCTGAAGAAGATGGAAATGTTATAATAAAACATTTACTAAAAGAGAGATACAAAGGATGGATTATGCTAGAAATATTATTCCAATGAAGGATTCAATGTGGCCCTATCTGATGGTTAGTATGCCCATAAGGAAGACAATTCAAATGAAGTGCAATATATTTAGAGACTATGGAGGGCAAAGAGCTTCCATTGCTCATCATATCCAGGCTTAAGGCCTATCACCAGCACAAGTAAAGCTTTCTTGATTACCTGGAACTTGCAAAATCTATCCAGGCTATACATAGCCTTCTCGTACTACTTTTTTAACTTACGTTTTATTAGCTATTATTAATTTTCATGCTTTTCCTTTGAGTTTTTATGAAATTTAGAAGCCATTTCATAGTCCTTTTAATGAACAGTTTGTTTGGAAATTTTTTGTAATGTTTAATAATTTTTAGATTTTTTTAATATTTTTTAGATTTTTTTTTATATTTTTTCAATGTTTTTCTTGATAAAATAGAAGAAAAAAAGGGATTCCTCTATGGTTTTGAGTGGGAAAAGTGGTATAGAAATTTAGAATTTTATTGAGATTTTTTTCTTTTTTTTTGGATTTTTTATCTATTTTTACATAATTCCAAAAAAAAACTCTCTATCTCCCTATATCTTCTCTCTCTACTCCTCTCTATCTTCTCTCTACCTCTCTCCATATTCTCTCTCTACATCTCTCTATCTCTCTTTACCTCCCTCTATCTCCCTCTACTCTCTCTGTCTAATCTCTCTCTAGTCCCTCCCTTCTCTCTCTCTCTCTCTTATAGCATCATATTCAAATTGCATAGTAGCCATTCAATTTTCTGAATTTTGTGCTTCATCAAACGAAATAGGCTCATTCTCATCAGAGAGACTAGAGGTAGCTATACCATAGCAATCTGATGCAAAGGAAGCACTATGAGAGCCAAAACGAGTACGATATAGCAGAGGTGCATCTAATTTGCTATCATGCAAAGTTTGCACCAGCCATTTTGACATAGTTTTTGCCTCGTCAATATGAGCTCCCTCATCAACAAGTACATCATGTAATCTATATGAGAAATGGAATGATCTGCATCATCATATGAAACCTATAAAGGTTGAGAAGTTGCCTCATTAGGACCAGCACTAGACTATCCACCTGTAAAAAGAGGCAACAAGGTGTCATACATGTCTTTAGAACTAACTAATGTCTCTTTAGTACATGAAAGCAATGGATGAATAACATCTCACTCAAAAACAACATCACGGCTAACCAAAATGCATTTACTCTATGGATGGTAGAGATGATAGCCTTTGCTTTTAGAATGGTACCCAACAAAAATACATTTAACTGCTTTATCATCAAATTTTCTATGTTGTTGTTTAGGCACTAATGCATATGCCAGACAACCAAAGACATGCAGCTGAGCAACAGAAGGCTTACAACCATGTCAAGCCTCATATGGAGTGATAGAATACAATGCTTTAGTGGGACACCTGGTAAGTACGTATGTTGCACACATAACAACCCCAAGCCAAAAACTATGTGGTAAAAGCTGATTCTTGACCATACACCTCACCATCTCCATGAGTGACATGTTCTTCGTTTCAGCAACTCCATTCTATTGCTGTGTATACAACACTGTGTAGTGATGTTTTATCCCATGTTTAGCTAGAAATGCATTAAAATCAGAAGACATATATCCCCCCCTTGATCAGAACGATAGGTGCAGACTTTCTGTGATAGTGATTCCTTGGTTAGAAAAAAAGAGCTCAACAATGTATCAAGCTCCATGTCAAGCCAATCAATAGCGTAAAGCAAGAAAAAACCTATACGTCACTACTTAACATAAGTTAGTTCATGGAAAGTGATGTCATTTCAATGAAATAGAGACTCAATTCCATAAGATTGTTTCAACTTAGATTTGATCAGGTGTGCATCCAGAGAACTTCCTTGTGAAAGGGAAACAATAGGATGTGTTCATGGACATGGAGTGTCAACATTATTGCCATCATGAGAAGCACAATGGCATCCAAAGAAGAGATAGAGGATAACCATCGTGAGACTAATGAGCAATGTAGGCTTATGAGAACATAGTAACCTCCTATCCATAACCATTGAATGAAGAGAACTATGAATCATAATCTAGTCTAAACAAAAAGGCTAAATTCATTCATGTTATGAAACAAGAACAAACAAATACAATGCTTCATAGAACCATTTCAAGTGTTCATAAATGATAGATACCCATGTATTAATCATGCATCAACTCTACCACTTATGATAGTAAGGAATGCATCTACCACTCGAGCCCCCAAGCCAATAGATATGTTGAAAGAATGGTCATGACAATAGTGAAACAGAGTATGAGAAACAACCCCATATAGCCATTATCAGAAGAAGCAGGGGAAGGAGTGGCTCTTTCATGTTTGTATTTCATGAATTATCGCCTCATTGTGAATCGGACCCATTAAAGCTCATACACAATCCCAATTAACTAGGCAGACACAAAAACCTCATTCTACCCTCAAGGAAAGCACTTGCGGAGTTTTCATTCACCTCAATCGGATCATCTAATTGTGCCATGATGATTCACTTCGGGAGTCAACCTGCAGCATCAATGTGGAGAAGAGGACGCCTAAGGTGGCACATACTCAAAGAAACACCTTAGATGCATCCTCCACATCAGACCAGCCCACAAGTTGACTTCCCACAATAGACATGAGAATGGACATAGCAAGATGTCATCGTACAAGGCATAACAAGTGGTTAGCTATTGTCGTAGGAGCTTTGAATTTATCAACAAATGACCTGAAACACACAATCACATGTATCATATCCAAGTGGGGAAGCACTTTTGAAAAAAAAATATCCATAATGGATTTGAAAGTGTTTACAGAAGATATGATTCATAAGTGTATATGTTTGATTATGTTGGAACATCCTTGAGAAAGGGGAGAATAGTGAACCATCAAAAGAGGGGAGATCGCTCCTAATAAACACCTCTATTTTATGTCACAACTATAAGAAAATAATAGCACAATGGGATAGATTAGTAGACAAAGTTGAGAGAAAAATGCAGGCAAAGATAGACACACACTGAGAGATAAAAATCTCAAATTGTTAGATTGCCAAGAATAATGCAGCTACAACAATGGTTCTGTCCACCCATGCACTCCCAATGTGGAGCTTAGATGGTGATCTAGATAGAATCTAGATGAAGGGCTTACTAGTGCGCAATGCTCTTAAAGCTCAACTTGGGCCATGATTATATAGCTTTTACAAGGGGAGCCGATATAGATAAACATAGCCGAGAGATACTAAATAGTCAACAAGATATATAATTCGATAATATCTCCTGAGATCCAGTAGAAGGGGGCAAGCCCCTCTTTGTATTCCCACCATTAAGCTTCTATGGGGAAATTGCACGATGCCACAAGGCCTTTATTTTCACCTTGAATGGCAACCCAATGGCTTGAAAGTTTATGTCCTACCTAACCTAATGGCTAGTCTCACAAAGATCATCTATTGCCATCAACGGCCACACATAGACCTCATCTAATTTGGAAGTTAGGGTCCCACAAATGTCCGAGCTCTCACAATGGATACTCCTCATAATCGGGGTCTTACAACTTAGAGAACCATGAATCATTTGTGGTCATTTGAGGGTGGACTATTGAGTATATCGAAGTCCCAACCCTTTCAATGTCCATCTTGTGATGAACTACCTCCTTGTTCCAATGCTAAGCTTTGGAAAGTGCTGATGAAGTTGCTCTCTCCCACGAGCCGTGGTAAAGATGTTTGCTCTATTTTCTTCAATTGGAAGATAGATTATCTCCACAACCCCATCCTCAATCAACTTTTGCACATAGTGATACTAAATTTCTATGTGCTTGGTACGTGCATGGAAAATCGGATTCTAGGCAAGGGCCATGCAACTTTGGTTGTCACACCAACCCTATAGCCTCATGTCCTTGTATTCATATGCGCCATAGGATCTTCCTCAACCATAGTGCTTCACATGCTGCTTTGTACTCAGCTTCAATAGAAGATAATGCTACAAATGGTTGCTTCTTACTGATCTAAGGGAAAATCCTTGATCCTAAAGAAAAGCAATATCCAAAAACTGATTTTTTGGTATCAATATCTCTTACCCAATCTGAGTCATAATATCCTACCGAAAATGATCCTTCTTCATAAAGAATACCATAATTAGTGGTTCCTTTCACATACTTAAATATTTGCATGCATGGCTTCCAATGAGTTTGGCAAGGATTATTAGAGAACCTGCTTACTACTCCAATGAAAGACAAGATATCTGGTCTGCTATTGCACAAGTAGATGAGACTTCCAACTAATTTCGTGTATCTTCCAATATTCACTAAAGGTGAAGTATCTTCAATATGTAATTTTGTGTTGACCTCCATGGGTGTAGAAATTTCCTTGTAATCCTCCATGTTGAATGCCTTCAATATCTGCCTTGGATACTTTTGTTGATAGATGAAAATCTTACCTTGTTCGTGCCAATCTTCAAGGCCTAAGCAATAATGCATTAAGCCCAAGTCTATCATTTCAAATTCTAAACTCAGGGCATCTTTCGTTTCTTGAAGAAGAGCATCATCATTTCCTGTAATCAACAGGTCATCTACATAGAGTACAAGCACAATTGTCTTTACATCCTCTCTTTAGAACATACAACTTAGCATCATAAGCACATCTTTTAAACCCTAGATCCAAGAGAAACTTATCCATCCATTGGTACCATCCTCTAGGGGCTTGTTTCAACTCATATAATGCCTTCTTTGTTGATATATTTAGGTAGTGATGTGTATGAACACACTGGGACTGTCGAGGCACTTTTTTCCCTCTTTAGGAGGTTTTTTTCCTATGGCTTGTATATACGCCTATACCCCTAATAGGTCACTTATCTTTGTACATTCTCTTGGTATTACATTCGGAATTTTGTGTTGTGCTCCAAGCTTCTTCTTCTTCTTCCTTGTGCTATTCGTGTGCTTTTGCAGACCTCAAACTCCAGCAATTGCTATCAAAGCAGGTCACCGCTTCATCTAGGGTGTCATCGACACCCCTCCGATCATTGTCTCAAAATTGCATGAAAAATGGTGAGCATACTCAGGGCGATTAGAAGTTCAAAATAACTTTGTTGTGTGGCATCAAAATCACGACCTAGGCTTGTTTCGACCTCCGAACACACTATCGCAATGCATGTGTAGGCAATTTTGTGTGTTTGTGCCAAAGATATATACAGCTTTCAATTCGCTAGTATAAGTGCCTCGAAGTTTGCTACAGGTCCAACAAAACTTGACAAGGTAGTTCTGTTCAACTTTTTGAGATCTAGTCATTTTTCTACATCAGGGTATTCTAGTCAGTGGCCATGGATGAAAGTAATTATGTATTTTGTATGTTGGTTGTTGAGGTTAAGTTGGACAATATCAATTACCCATTTTGGGCTTATATGATGCAACATGTATTGGTTGCAAAAGGAATATGGAATATTGTGCAAGGTGTTGAAAAACATCCTATTACACCTACAAATACAATTATTGAAGGTGATGCAGATGGCATTGATGATAGTGATATTCTTCAGGTTCTTGTTTGTGCTACGGTTCCTATTGCACCTACTACAAAGCAACTTTGTTGGGATACAAGAGATGCTCAGGCACATGCATTGATAGCCTTGTCTCTCAAACGTGCCATTATTCCTCACATTTGCTCTTGCTGAACAACTTGGGATACACTTAGCACTTTATATTAGGCAAGGAATGAGGCTCATGTTGCTTACCTCTGAAAACAGTTGGAGAGTAAGCACATGAATGAAGGAGATTCCATGGATAGTTTTTTGACAAATATCAAAGATTTGAAGGAGCAGTTGATTTCTGCTAATGAATTCTTGCCTAAAGTTCACTTATGCAGACTGTTTTGAATGGTCTTCTAGATGCATATCAGAGTTTTGCTTCTACTCTTCAATTGATGGTGAAAGGCAATCCAAATACCTTAACATTTGAGGAGTTGGACTTTGTTATGTTGCAAGATGATCAGTCTAGGAAGAATAGGTCCATTATGTGTATTGCAGATCAAGCTTTCCTAGCTAGTCAGAAGGGCAAGGGTAAATGGAGCTCTTCTACTAGTAAGCAAAAATCTGTTAGTTCTGCACAATCAAAGAAGGATGACAGAGACAAAAAGAAAACAGAAAATTAGAAATTGTTTTGCAAATATTGTAAAGGAAATGATCATGTCATAAAGAGTTATCGAAAATGGACTTCTAAAGAGGCAATGAAGAAATGGGCTAGAATGGTTGTTGTAGAGGCCTCTACACCCAAAACAGAGTCTGCTTTTCTTGTGTAGAAAGAATGGTCATTTACTATTGTTTGCAATTATGGTACATCTTCTCATGAACAGTGTATGTATGTAGTAGACTCAGATGTTTGGTACTTTGATAGTGGGGCAACCAAACATATTACCTTGCAGTGTATTTTCTTCACTTCACTCAAGCCTACCTCTACAGGGAATATTGTCACATGCACCAACTACTCCTCTTATCCTATCATGGGAGTTGGTAAGATCATTTTGACTACTGCTGATAGTAATTCTTTTACATTGTCAGATGCTTTATTTTTGCCAAGGATCAAGAAAAATCTATTATCAGTTTCACCATTAACTAAGATCACCTTGGTTGTGAAATTTGTTGATGAAAAATGTACAGTTCATGATTTGTCCAATGACGATGTCATTATCGCTTCTAGCATTTTATGTTGTGGGTTGTATGATCTCATAGACAATGAAAAATCCGTGAATGATTCAA
Source organism: Ceratopteris richardii (assembly GCA_020310875.1). Classification (NCBI taxonomy): domain Eukaryota; kingdom Viridiplantae; phylum Streptophyta; class Polypodiopsida; order Polypodiales; family Pteridaceae; genus Ceratopteris; species Ceratopteris richardii. Next base: position 37,139,547 of record CM035424.1, read on the forward strand.
CATCTGCAATACATGATTCTCAGGCTATGTCAGATGCAAATCTTTGGCATGCACGCTTTGGTCATCTGAATTTTGCTAGTTTGCTATGTCTGCAGAAATCTAAAATGGTGTTCTCTTTGCCCAAACTTGAGGCACTTGTAAACATGTATGTAAAGGCTGTATTTTGGGCAAAATGTAGCGTTCCTCTTTCCCAAAAGATGGTTTAGGTCGAGCAACTCAAAAATTGCAGCTTGTTCATAGTGACATCTATGGTCCTATACACACACCTTCTTTTGGGAACTATCTTTACTTCGTGCCTTTCATCGATGATTTTTCTAGGCATGCATGGGTATATCCATTGAAAGCAAAGTCCAAAGTATCTATGTGCTTCAAGCACTTTTTGATTTTGGTTGAAAATATGTCAGCATGTAAAATGGGCACCCTCCGTTCTAATGGAGGGGAGGAATATATGTCTTCTGATTTTAATGCATTTCTGGCTAAAGGTGGGATAAAACATCAGCGTATAGTGTCGTATACATCTCAATAGAATGGAGTGTTGAAAGGAAGAACAGGTCACTCATCCACTTTCTTTCCTCTACCTTTGTTTTATTTGGACCTGCTTTTATCAGTATACAAAGATGAAGATTGATTACCTTTGGACCTTTCTCCATTCTTGATAAGCTTGGCCTCTTGAGTAAGTAGTTGTCCTATGAGTGTGTTGAAATCTGGTACATGCATATCCATGTATAGATCCATAGCTGTGGTGAATGCTTCCCACTTGTCATCTGCCTTCAAGCCATTGATAACCTACTTTACAATTTTTTCTTCATCTATTAACTCTCCAATGCTTCCCAACTGATCTGTTATGTCCTTGAGCTTTGTGACAAAATCAGTCACATTTTGTTTGGGAGATTTTTTGAGACTTGTGAAGTCTAGCCATAGTTGATGCTTCCTGGCCTTTGTGCTTGAAGAGAAGAAGGCGTCAAGTGCATTCCAGACTTCCTGAGATGTTTTAAAACTTCTAATGTGAGGCAACAAAAAAAATCTAAGATAGAGTTGAGGAGATAAGACCTTGCAAGTGCTTCCTTGGAGCACCATGTGCTGAGTCTTTCTTGCTCTTCTTGTGTTGGTTGACCTTTGTTCCTGAAACTTGGCATAACTTCATCTCCAACTATATAGCCATAGAAATTCCTTCATTGAAGATAAGCTTCCATCCTTAGTGACCAGGTTGAGTAGTTACCTCTATCCAATTTGTCAATTGATGAAGGAACTTGCAGTCAAGTGGACAATTGGACTTCAAATGCAATTCCTTATAAGAATTGCCTCATTTCATAAGACCTTGAAAATCAAATTCTATTCAAATGAGAACTCCCACAATTATGATTAAACGAAGAATATGTTCTACGTAGGAACACTGAAGTACTTAAGAACACTAAAGTGTAGTGCCACCTCACTTTAAAAGAACTTCTCAAGATCAAACCAAATTTTTAGAAGCATGCAACAAACCAATTGCCAAGATTTTCTAATTCCCACTCCTACGTAGGATCATAAGGAAAAGAGTCGGAGATACCCATAGACAAGATAGGAGATATGAGTGAAGGAGAAGCAGGAAACACATATCTCCCCATAACGTATCAAGGATGCACAATGAAGGCAATCCTAGACTCAGGAGAAGGAGTTGCCATCACCACCACTTCCTTATGGAAATGCTGGGGCAAGCTAGCTTTACAAAAAATTAGAATGAACTTGTAGATGGTAGATGGTCACATAGAGAAGCCACTAGGATTGTTAGAAGGCATCACTCTCACTACTTGTAGTGTAGAGTTTGGGCATACTTTTGCCACATGTGAATTTGGAAAGAACCATATCTATGAGATGATCTTGGGAAGACCATTCATGAGACAATTGCAAATAGTGCAGGAATTGGGGCATCAAATCCTCGACCGCATTTGTAGGACCTAAGAAGTCTGTCTTCATGCTCCCTGTGTACTATGTTTTTCTGCGTATTCTACAACTTCAGTACAGAGTACTATGTGCAGCCTTAGGAGCTCAATTTTCTACTCTAAGGATATCATCATGGAGCTCTCGGGAAGGATAGCACACTGTGGTGCATCACCATCAAATTACTTCACTAGTATCAGAGGAATTCAATGCAAAAGCTTTGGTCCTTTTGTGCGAGCGAAGCGAGCACCCCCTCCACGGCTTTCTCCAAGGCTTACGACTAAGGCAGCAACCAAGGCATAGACCTTGGCATACCTTGTCATCGGAGTCACTGAAGTCACCATTGGTGCCATTGGCTGCACGCAAGGGAGGACCTCAACGATCAAGGAATATAGAGGTTCCTGGTACTTCCCAGGAGGTCACCCATCCTAGTACTATTCCCCCTGGAGCTCACTTAACCGTGGCAATCTCTTGCCACTAAGCTACACTCTTATGATGTCTGAAGAAGGGGAAAGAATAAGGTTGACATTACCTTGAACATGTTTTGGTCCCTCAAAGCTTCATTCTTTGCTTTCAAAGCCTATTTTTGAAGCATTTTTGAGGTGTCTTTTGGAGCCATTTTGGAATACTTTTGCACATAGTTCTCTTCACACAGGTCTAAGAACATCAAGAAGAGTGTCCTTTGTACTTCTACGACAATAAATATCAACCTTTGGGACTGTCTTTTCAGCCAAACTCGTAAAACTACAGGTTTCTTGAAAGATTTCAATTTTGGTGGGAGCAGCCACTGCAAATCTATGCAGGTTTTTTGAGCCAAAAACATCAGAGTTGACAAACACTTGTAGGTGTTATTGGCTAGTTTTTGGGCTGTGTATTCAGCCTTTTAGTGTCATTTTACTGCATATATTGAGCACATACACATCATGTATGCTTCTATGGATACTACTTATGTACATCCATGTGGTCATTGATATAGCGGTTACGTTCTTTGCATAAAGCCTTTTACATTTGATAAAGAGGGTTGTGGTGAGGTTTTCTTAACTGGGAGACACCCAAATGTCGAGGTCTCTTTGGTGATGCAGGTGGAAGAATTACCCAACCTCGCCATAGGAGATGTATGATAGTTGTTCATAGGTGCTCGATAAGCCTAGTTGGCTTCTATTTGGTAACTGATTATATGCAGTGGAGTCAGTGATTCACTATGCAGACAAACATGTCAGTACTTGCAATTTTATGATATTTTGACACTGGTCATATGCTCATTTTGCAGAGGATACTCTAGCAAAATTTTTCTAGATTTTTGGTTTTGTCAACTATATAGTGGTCGATTTACTCCTTGATACACTTATTCGTTGGTGTTCAGACTCTTCTAGCTCCATTATCATTCCATTCACTTCTCTACCATCATGGCTCGGGCACATCGATGGATCAAGGTCTAGTGCAAGTGTTCCGAGGAGGAGCTATAACTTGCAAGGCAAAGACCATTTTGAGATCCAAAAATTTGATGGCACAAACTTTGCTCTATGGAAGAATCAGATTAAAGATGTGCTGATTCAAAGGAAGCAATGGAACCCAGTAAATGGAATTTCAAAGAAGCTTGCTGACATGGATGAAGTTGATTGGGATGAATTAGATGAAATGGCTAGGTCTACCATTCGCTTGCACCTAATAGATAATGTTTACTTTACATTATTAGACTGTGAAAGCGCAAAGGAGCTTTGGAAGAAGTTATGAAATACATATGAAGAAGAGATAGCATCAAATAAAGTCTATCTGATGAGAAAATTATATGACCTTCGTATGAAGGACACAAATAGTGTTGTTGCTCATCTAAATGAAATTTGATGCTATATACTCTCAATTACATGCCTAGGCAATGGATATGGATAATGAAATGAAAGCAATATTGCTGTTATGCACCTTGCTGTCATCATGGGATACATTTTGCACAACTATTAGCAATAGTGCACCTAGTGGTAAACTCATTATGTGGAGCACTCTTGAGTGAGGAGATTCGTAGAAAGTCTACGGTTGGCACTCAGAGTGGAGATGCATATAATGTTTGTGATTCTTACCAAGGGAGGAATCAACAATGTGGCAAGAGCAAGAACAAGGAAAAGAATGGTCAATAGAATAAGAGTAAAAGTAAATCAAGGAAGAGGGATATGGAATGCCATTATTGTCATAAGAAAGGACACATGAAGAAAGAGTGTTATGCATTAAAGAATAATAAAGGTAAAGGACAGAATGTTGATGGGCATGTTGAACAATTACCTGCACCATCTACCTCGACTGTGAAGATTCAAGAAATTAATGCTATTTCTGATGATGCTGATGTGTTGACACTCGATAGTACTGTGCCACCTGAGGCTCTTATGGCTGATTCTCTTTCCCACACGTGGCTACTAGATTCTGATGCTTCTTTCCATGTGACACCACATAGAGAATGGTTCTCTAATTATGCAGCAAAGTCTCTTGGTATCGTGTGACTTGGTGATTCTTACCAGTGTGATGTTGTGGGGATTGGAGATGTGGTTGTGCACTTCATTGATGGTTCAAAATTTATTATGCATAATGTATGCCATGTACCTGAGTTGTCATGCAGTTTGATGTTAGTTAGTCAACTTGATGACCTTGGTTACAAGGTGGTCTTCTATGCTCACTCCTTTTGCATATCAAAGGGCAATATGGTTATTGAAAAAGGAAGCAAAGTTGGATCACTTTATCATTTATTTGTATCAGAGAAAGAACACTTGTTAGCTATTACTGAACAACCTATGGCTTGTATTTGGCATGGTCGCTTGGGCCATATATCTCGTAGTGGAATGGAAAATCTTTCTCGTTCTGGATACTTACCTGTGTTATCTTTCTCTGATTTTTCATTTTGTGAGCATTGTCAATATGGAAAGCAAACCAGAAATGTGCATAGAATGCACATTGACTCTTCAATTCAGCCTTTAGATATCATTCATACAGATGTGTGTGGTTCTACACTAGGTGGTTCTCTTTACTTTGTCACTTTCATAGATGATGCTACTAGAAAATTCTGGGTATATCCTATCAAATCAAAGGATGAGGTATTCCCTACTTTCAAAAAATGGCTTGCTTCAGTTGAGACTAAAAAAGGAAGTGCTTTTCTGTCCGTCTAGAGGGATTTATAGAGAGTTTACAACTCCTTATACCCTAGTACAGAATGGTATAGCTGAGAGAATGAATAGAACTATTCAAGATCAAGTAGTCTCTATGTTGCATCATGCAAACCTCTCACAAGGCTTTTGGGCAGAAGCAGTATTGCCTGCAATTCATGTGATTAACCTTCCACCTAGTACTGCCAAAGGTCTAAAAGTGGCACAAGAGTTATGGACAGGGAAGCCACCATATAATGATCACCTTCGAGTTTTTGGGTGTGAAGCATATGTTCATATACCCAAGAATCTTAGGCGAAAGTTGGACCATAAGTCAAAGGAGTGGATTTTTCTTGGATATGGTCAAGAAGGACAATTTGGATATCGCTTATGGGATCATGAAACACGATCAGTAGTCAGAAGTAGTGATGTCATTTTCAATGAGTCTAAGATGCATAAACAACCCATTAAGGAGGTTGAAGTGAGAAGAGTGGTGTTTGAGGATACTAGTCCTCTGGTTAGCATGCATAAAAATGTTGCGCATAGGGATGTTCAAGAGAATGTCCATTCAGATCAGTCTGCACATGTTCCTGTTCAGCAACCATTGACACGTTCTGGACATGTCTCACATCTACTTGATAGATATGTTCCACGTTTAGATTTTGTTATGCTAAGAGATGCCAGTGAGCCTTCTTGCTACAAAGATGCTATGCAGACAGAGGATCATGTCAAGTGGGAGCGTGCCTTGAAGAGTGAATTGGATTCTATTCATAAGAATGGTACTTGGGATTTAGTACCTTTGCCAAAGAGTAGGAAAGCTTTACCATGTAAATGGGTATATAAGCCGAAATTCACATCAGATAGTGCTTCTCCAAAGTATAAAGCATGACTTGTTGCAAAGGGTTTTAAGAAACAACGTGGTGTTGATTTCGAGAAAATCTTCTCTCCAGTGGTCAAGATGACTACCCTATGCATGTTTTTTGAGTTCATTACAATGGAGGACTTAGAGCTAGTCAAAATGGATGTGAAAACTGCTTTCTTGCATGGAGATCTTATAGATGAGATCTATATGGAACAACCAGAGGGTTATGTAGTTCCTGGCAAGGAAAGTCTAGTTTGTAAGCTTAAGAAAAACGTGTATGCACTCAAACAGTCCCCTAGACAATGGTACCAAAATTTTGATTCTTTTATGAAGTCTCAAGGCTATTCTCGAAGTAATGAGGATCATGGTGCCCTTGCACTAGTAGATTAACTTGACCTTCTGTGTATTGATGTGTGTTCTCCAGGGCTCTTGTTAATTCCTCTTCTGTAATTGGTCGGTGCTCTTCAATTCTTGTCTTTGAGAGAACGTGTACCCTTTTTGTGGTAAGGACTTCAGCTTCTACTTGCATTACTTCCCTTAATCGCTTTGTACCTCTCATTTTGGGTTGAGAGCTAGTTTCTGCCTCCTCAATGATCTTGAATCCTTTTTTCTTTCTTGGGCTGTGGCGACCTTGGCATATTTAGCCATGGCTATCGATGATGGCATTTCTTGGAGGTGCTCTCTAATACCTAAGGCATGATATATCAAGATGGTCAGAGCTACACTGCCGTTCAAGAATTTCTTGTGATTCCACTACTTCTTTGCCTCGAATAGCCTTTCTTGTATGTATGGAGTCATATTAATTTGATTTCCAATTTGTTTGATAGCATGTGATAGCAATTGAACGATGATCTTCTGAGGAGCAGTGTATCGATGCATGTTAGGAAAAAAGAAGTGATGATGAATGAGTCTAACTTCTTCTTCTATGTCAATTCGATTGATGTCAGTAAAGGTTCTGGTCTTTGCCCCTCAAATTTCTTCTTTTAATACAGTAGTTCCATCCTTCTCCCATCCAAAAGCTTCTTTGATTAAATCATGTGAAAACTGAATCACGACCCATTCACCTACTGCATCCATAACTCTAGCCTCTGGCACCAATGGATCATGTAGTGCTGGCTGCAATGTATTCATAACTTGCATGCACCTTTGAAAGTCGAGTTTGTAGATTGGTAATTCAAAATATTTGTGGATGCCCGCTTTCTTCATGATGTCAATGGTAGATGGAAGCTCATGTACCACCTTAAAATCTTGAGACATGATTGGGAATTGATGATCCATGTCCATGATCTTGATTGTTATTAGAAATAGATATTAGAAATAGATAATCCCCCACTGGTTGATCTTCTCTAAACGAGTGCCCTTTGGCTTTAGTCACACTTTGTAAAGGGAATTCCAATATTTCTTCCTGCATTGTTGCTTCATAATCTTCCGAAGTCATCTGCACTTGTAATGAAAAGTGCATTAGCTTCAATAGAAGATATAGCATTAGTGTTGTGTATTGTGGTGACATGTCATTCAATGCGTCACTCTATTCCCCTTGTTTTGCATAAGTAAGATCTCTTACCACATATTTTTTTATTTTCTTTTCTGAAAGAAAACAAGGATTAGTAAAGCCAAAGCATTTATTTATTTACATAGTAGGTCCATTCCTAAGGAAGTTGAAGCTATGACCTATTCCCCATTGGAGGATGTGCACCACTAATTCTATTATGTACATCAAGTGCCAAATGCCTGGCCTCGTAATGTGGCCCTATTATGCATACTTTAGGTGCATTCGATACTTCATGAGTGCAATTGGGAGCCTGATGGTTCTCTTGTTCAGGTTCATGCGCTTTCTTTGGTTTCCATATCCATTGGAGCATTGAAGTATGAGCTCTTGTCCTCTCATCATGTCACCTTTTCCTTGGTGTAGCTTCCTAAATCGCCGGCGTCTTCTTAGCTACAATCTTGCTTTTCCGATGTACTTGTTTGGTCTTGTTTGGTTTCGCACTGCTATCTTGTCGATAGGCTGTTTCTTTTTTGTTGTCGATTTCCTATCATGCCACTTGTCGTACATTATTCTTTGGAATCCATATTTGTCAGTGGTTCCTTTGTGCTGCTACTAATGACTTTGGGAACCAAACTCTCAACAAATCCTTTGATCCTGGTCTTTGCGATGAGGAATTTGTATCCGTCTGCACCTTCCGATTATGATTAACTTGTGTTTGTGTTGCTCTTCCTGATCCATTCATTTGATCCTTGTGAACCCATTTCAGGTAAGGATGTCTGTATTATGGAACTCTACCGATAGAATTCCATGTTGATGGTTTTAGTGTGACTTTGGCTGGCTCTGTGTTTGTTTGTTTACGATTTGCATGGAGTGAACATGCTTCCTCCTCTGTCGCTTTGGTGCTTAAAATCTGATATATCTTTGGTTGTCTTTCCTACAGCTTATTGATGGGTTCAGTTGCTATGTCCTTCTCAATACTGTGCTTAGCATTCTCGAAGATGCTTGGTCCATGAGATGGTTTCTCTTCTAAAATGCTAAAGATTTCTTTGTGTCCCACTTTGGCGGTGATGTATCCTTGAGCTAGATGAATACTTACTTCATTCTCGATTATCCAGTCTTGCCCTAGTATTAGATTCTCTATGAGATCCTCATCTTTATACACTAAGACTCGTTGTTCCATGGAGGAATTTCCTAGGTGGAGGGATACAGTAGTTTCTCCAATGCATTCTATGACTTGACCTCCGATACCTATCATATGTGCCTTAGTAGGTGTGATATTTGCATGGAGAGGCACGATGATTGTATTCTGCACACAACTAAGTGTTGCTCCTGAATCTATTAAAGCATCTATCAATTGGTACTCTGTCTTGCCAATCCCTAGGTTTAGGTAGGGTTTAGATATGCTATGGTTCTACCCATTGGAATGATGAACTTGGTAGTTGGCCATGGGAATAGGCTCTTCATCTAGTAGGTACCGTTCGTCTCTTTGCCTAATCCACTCTTTCTGTTTCTTAATACGTTCCAAGGCTTCTTGTCGTGCCTCCTCTCTAATCCGATCTTCCTCTTTCTTCCTATTTTTTCACACCTACAAGACATGCTAACATTTGATCCGTCAATGGCTCCATAAACCGTTTCACTCTACATCCACTTATGTAGTTAGGAAGAATAAATCCATCCAGAGTGGCTAGATTAACTGCTCCGCTCGTCGAGATCCTATTAATGATTAGAGGTCCATATCCACGTTTTTGTAATTTCTTGGCATGTTGCTTCAAGATGTAGACCAGGACCAGGTCTCCTTCTTTTAGTCCTTTGTCTTTTATGTGTGCATCATAATATGCCATTTGCCTTCTCTTGGCCGCATAGATTCCTATGATAGCCTGCAATCGAGTTTCATGCAGTTTCTCGATTTGGTCTAGTTGTTGGGATAATTCATGTCCAGTCCATTCATGTTGTTGGGCTATTCTCAACATGGATACTAAAAAATCGATTGGCAGGATGGCATTATGGCCATACAGGAGATTGAACGGGGTAGTTCCAATGGCAGTTTTGTAAGCGACTCGGAAGGCCCAGATTGCATGGTGCAATTGTTTGTCCCAGTCAGACCTTCCACCATCCACCATTGACTATTTTAGTCAATACTGTGCATAAAACCTTATTGGAACTCTCCGCTTGACCATTGGCATGAGGGTGGTAAGGGGCTAATTTTTTACAGATCACTAAGAACTCATTCATTAAAGAATCTATAACTTCTTTAACGAAATGTGTTCCTCGGTCACTCACAATCTCAATTGGTAATCCGAAACGAGTGAATATATGCTCAAAAAGACACTTAGCAGTGGTTTGAGCATCATTATTTCTAGTAGCCTTTGCCTCTATCCATTTTGTCAAATAATATATGGCTACTATGATGTATTCGGCATGTGACCCTTTGGTCGGTGGGTTAATGGGTCCTATGAAATCAATACCCCATTTAGAAAAGGCTCTGGCGCAAAGCATAGGTCTCAATGGCATGTCATCTCTCCGAATCGGGTATTTAGCCCTTTGGCATGTCTCGCAGCTTCGTACATAGGTCTCGCATCCATATGTAAAGTTGGCCACCACAAGCCCGCAAAGAGGATCATTTTCACGGTTCGCTCGGCTGAGAAATGACCTCTTGTCGCTCTTGCGTGTGCCTTCTCCTTCATGCACACATAGCCGTATTTGGTTGTCTTTTCCTCTCCTAAAAAAGTGTCTTCCCATGAGTACATAATCCTTGCTCATTTCCTCTAAGGATCGTTTTCTTGCCAAGCTAACTCCTTCCTCATGTTCTCTTGCCTTTAGGAATTTTACCAATGTTTTGCTCCAATTGGGTGCTATTGTTGAGAAAGGAATGGATGTATGATCCTCAGGGATCGTCTCTTGGCATTCTGCGCAGTTACTCACATAGTCATGGACATTTGTCTTCCTCAGCACATCTTAGTAGTACACCGCTGGGTTCCTTTTTTTGCCCATTTTGGACACACTTCCAGGTTAAATAGGTAAGTGTCTGGCAGATCATCGGGCACTCCACTTGGTGGTTCTCCATGTGTTAACCTAGAGAGGTGATAGGCTCTTACATGGGTATTTCCCATTTTCACTATTACTTCGAAGTCAAACTCCATCAATAGTAGAAACCATCTCACCAGTCTCCCCGTGTTACAAGGCTTATTGACTAGGTACAATAAGGCCTGGTGGTCTATGAAGAACTTGAACTTGTTGGCTAAGAGATAGTGTCTATATTTTTTCATTGCATAGACCATTCCTAATCCATCTCGCCCCGTAGTTGTATAGTTCCTCTCAGCCTAATTCAGTTGTCTACTCGCATAGGCAATTCGGTGATCTAACTTTCCTTCATCTACCGATTGAGCTAAGATGCATCCTATTGCATAATTTGAAGCATCCACATGAATATGAAAAGGCTTGTTCCCATTCGGTGTCTTTAGAATTGGGGCGGTGCTAAGCCGCTTCTTTAACTCAATGAATGCCTTCTCACATCCCTCTGTCCATGTGAATTGAGTCAAAAGTCCATACAAGGGTTTGGTGATTATGGCATACATGTGGATAAATCGACGGTAGTATCCACAATGTCCCATAAATGCTTGCACCTCTTTTGCATTCTTCGGTCTAGGAAGCTCCAAAATGACCTTAATCTTGTCTTCATCTGTGGATATTCCATTTCTAGAGACTATGTGTCCTAAGATCTTCCCTTGTCTTACCATGAAGACACACTTCTCAGGGTTCAGGCAGACTCTATATTGTCGACATTTATTAAATATCTTCCACAATTCAGGAATGTAGTCTTGCCTTTGATTTGAATATGTACATAGGTCATCCACATACACTTCCATGCTCTTCTTCAGGAATTCTTTAAAAACATGACACATCAACCGTTGGAAAGTAGGAGGCGCATTAGTGAGTCCAAAAGGCATCACTCGAAAAGCATAGACTCCCCATTCAGTCGTGAATGCGGTCTTATGTTGATCCTCAGTAGCAATAGCCACTTGATTGTATCCAGACAATCCGTCTAAGAAGCTATAGACTTATTTTCCTACAACTCTTTCCAATAGATGGTCAGTGATGGGTAATGGGTAGATGTCATGTATAGTGGCTGCATTGACCTTCAAGTTAATGCAAACTCTCAGTTTTCCGTTCTTCTTAGGCACAACTACTAGTGGTGATATCCACTCAGTATGTTCTATTTCATATATGAATCCTGTCGCTAGTAGCTTGTTTATTTCTTCTTTTATTTTAGCAGCATAGACCTTATTGTATGTATAAGGGTGTTGTTTAGATGGTTTTGCCTCCGCCGTCATTGGTATTCTATGAGAGCAAATAGAGGGTTCCACACCCTTGAGATCCTTATATGTCCACGCGAATACATCTCGATATTCTTGCATCAATTGTATTAATTCTTTTTCCTGCTCAGTTGACATATCTTTACCTATGTATGTACATCTTTCTTCTCCCCCTTCCACTGTGACTACAAATTTTTTTGTTTGTTCTTTGTTATCATATGCTTCTCCTTCTCTAGCCTCTCTCTTCAGCATTTGAATGGCTATTTTTCTCTCCTCTACTTCGTACCTTTTAAAATGCTCCGGAACCTCAAAAAGATCACGAATTGGTTTGATATCACTCACTCTTTCCTCCTGCTTTGGTACTATTCTTTTGGCCAGTCAGTCTCTAAATCAGGTATTGTTGACATGGGTCCATCCTGGGTTTTCGCTATCTCACATTTATCATCCTTCTCTTTAGGTTCTTTATCCTTGGCTTTAACACACTCCTTGTATTGCTCCTCTGCTATCCTTGTCTCTAGAAGGGCTGGGATAGTCTTTTCTAGGGTTGCTTGTGCTATCTCTATAAGTTTCCTGCATATAGCAAGCCTCTCTTTTTCTAATTCTCTTTGTGGGCAAATCTTTTCGTGTTGTTCCACATTCGATCTGTCCTTAATTCTAGCTTTGTATGCTTTTAACCACATGTCTAAGTCGTTTGGTTTTGGGTCAGCTAGAATTGATCCTAGTTTCTCTACTTCTCGGATAAGCGGTGGAATGGGAACTTCTTCCTGAATCTCCGGTTCTTTATGCTCCTTACTGCTTCTTGTGTGTTTCTTATTTTCTTGACTTTTGTTTTTCATCCATTTTTCTTTGAGCTTCTCTCTTCTTTCCTTCCATTTTTGCACTTTTATGTTCTGGGTATTCTCATGTGGATCCTCTGAATCTTCCACTATTTGAATTTTGGGATTTACTGTTCCATTGTTTTCTTGTTCCCGATCCGGTTGTTTTTCTTTTCACTCCTTCGTTTGAGCTCGTGTAATGGCCTTTAAAGGCACGGTGTATTCCTTATCACCTCCAAGTGCTTCTATCACTTCAACTACATTAATAGGTGCGATGTCTTGGGCTTTAGTGGGATTCTTTGGGCAATCTCTGAAAAGATGTTCCTTCCCACAATCATTGCAATACCCTTCCCAAGTTCTAGGAGGTGGTGGATTGTAAGGCCGCGTACATTCTCTAATAAAATGATCTCCTCCGCACCTATAACACAGTCATCTCGGCACTAGAGGTCTAATGGATGGTATCCCAGGTGCGGGTGCCTTGGGTGCAGTATACATTAAAGTAGCCACCTCCGTTCCATAGGCCTGGTCATAGTCTTCATATCCATGGTATGCTGGGTCATATGCTGGTTCATACTCAAACATATTGGTTTCATAGGGATAGTAATATCCTTGGGATAGCTCGTATCCAGGGTTTGCTGATTCTACACTGGTCATCGTTGAGGCTGGTACTATGGCTCTTTCCAAGTTTTCTTCTGGTTGGATGTACTTCATAGGTACCACATGTTGGGGTTGTGACAGTTGTGGTCCTAACACTGGTTGGGGTTGTGGATATTGAGCTTGCTCGTATGGTCTCGGTGCTCCTATTGGTGTTGGGTAGGGATTGTACTTGGGCAGATCTCTACCTGGCTCTCTAGGTGGATATCCATATGGCCGATACTGAGGTGGTTGTAGAGGTCGTGCCTGCCTATTGAATGGGCAGTTTTCTGTGGTGTGATTGGTGTATTTTTGTTCTATGTGGCAATACAAGGCAGCTCCTTGATCGGGCTCTCTATTGTAATGATATGTATGCAGTACACCTGTTTCTCCTCATACACACAAGTGAGTGGGGTGATCACATAGACTACATCTTCGTAACATAGGCACTCTTAAGGCTGGGTGTTGGTAATTTCTCTGTCCTTGGACTCCCAATTTCTTTGCCACCAGCTCCGCTAATTCCTACACATTACTGGAGTTGGATGTAATTGTACTCCGAGAGTCTTCTGATTTAGTGGGGTTGAGCATACTCTTCAAATCATCCACTAGGTTGTCCTCTAAGTCAATACATTCCTGCATGCATTCGCTCAATGTCTGTAGCCTCTTTATGTATACTAGCGTTCTTAAGGTTCCGTTTGTTAATCCATCCAAGAATAATGAAATCATTTTTTGTTGAGTGGGTCTCTCTACTGCTGGACATCTATCAACATACTGATTAAATCTTCGGGCAGCTGTTTTCACGGTTTCATTAGGGTTCTGTTTAAAACTATGGATTAAAGACGCAGAATTATGTTTAATCCCTCTCTTAGTGAATTCCCCAATGAATTCTTGAAAGAATTGCTCCATATTTCCAAATTGGTTGGGGTCTAATGGCTGGAACCAAGTTAGAGTCGTTCCTGTGAGGGTGAGTCCGAAAGACTCATACTGCACCAAGAAATCATCTACTTGTTCCGCACTTAAAACTTGTTTAAATTCAGCAATGTGGTCGTAAGGTTCTCCCAATCCCTCATAATGATTCCTCACGCATTTGGCCACCTGAATAGGTCTCAATCTTCTCATTGCTTTTGGCTGTCTAGGCATTACAGGGAAAGCGGGAACTGCTGGTCTAACTAGGGGTATTCCTGGTTGCACTCCTATTGGTGGTCGTGGCCTTACTGGTGGTCGGTATTGAATTCCTACTCCAGGGTGGGTCTAATTGTGTGTTTGCACTCCGGGTGTTGTGAATTGCACGTGAGTTCGGTTCGGAACGCTCTGTTGGCTTGTTTGTCCCAACATTGTGTGCTCTACCTCATGTTGTGTTCCGTGGAGGAAATACAGGCAAACCCATATACTTTAATCAAGATCTATCTATGGCATCAACAAGCCAATACCTTCTTTGGTTTTTGTCTAGATATGTTACTCTAGACTCGTCTTTCGGATCCTTTAACTCATAAAACGTCATCGGACTTTCTTCTCTTCCTTGGGCCGGTGAGTCAGTTTGAAGTAACAAGTCCGATCCATGGATCAAATAGACTTCCAGTAGGTATTCGTCTTGACATATCAAGTCCCCTCTCAAGACTCGCATCACTTGGGACTTGCCTCTAGGGGTCGTCACTAACTCCTTAGGGTTTGGTCTCCCTGAGTTTTCTTGTCCCACTAACTCTCCCCTCTCATTGATCAAATCAAGGTATTCAGTCACTATGTAGATGTGACCCAACTTGTCCATGTATGCTCCTCCTTCATACTTGACAACCGGTCTGGGCACAATTGTTGCATCCATGGAAGTCACCATCCTAGCCACAGATCTGTTTAAACCATCCAGGTAGATGGGGATCTCCTGGGCATTAGTAGAAACATAATGTAAAGAAGTGCGATATTCTCCTTCTACAGTGGTCATGAAGTTTCTTCCAAGAGTGGGACCTTGCATGTCTTCTGAAGTCATGGGTATCTCCTCCTCTGAGTCACTAGAGGTGTCCGAATAGACTGAGCGGTGACTGACCTGAGCAGCACTTCCAACGGAAGATATGACACTTCTCCGGCTACTTAGCACCCTTCCTGACCTCAATTTCATTCATCCTCTTGGGGCTCTCTAGGTCTCTAAAACCCTCCCTAACTAGCTCCTCAAATGCCTCAAATTTACTCTTGACAATGCTCCATATGTTCTGGGCAATACCACTTTTGGTGATACTACACCAGGCGATACTGCTCGTCAGACGATACGATACCACTTCTCTAGATGATATGATACTATGGCAACAGACGATACAATACCGTTGTCGGGCATGATACGATACTGGAAACTCTAGTGATATGATACCTCAAGTCTGGACAATACGATACCAAATCTAGTCATGATACGATACCTAGGGAGTCCACGATACGATACCAGAAAACTGGACGATACAATACTATGGTTACAGACGACACGATACCACTTTTCCAAACGATACGATACTGCTACTGAGCCCGATATGATACTAGACTTCTCACGATACGATATCAGTGCAGTTGGCGATACGATACCGCCAACTTGCATGATACAATACCTCCAAGCTGGACGATACAATCTTGGCTGCACGATACGATACCAACTCTGAGGGCGATACGATAGCAAAATCAGCCATGATACGGTACTGAAATTTGGCGTGATACAATACTAGCAAGTCACGCGATACGATACCAATGCAATTGGCGATATGATACCACCAACTTGCATGATACGATACTAAAATGGTATCGCAATACGATACTGGGAAGTGAGACGATATGATACCAAAAGTGGACCGCGATATGATACCACTTTGGTAAAGTGCGATCGGGATACCAACCAGGTGATACGATACCACAAGTGGTATCGCGATACCAAGGCTGGTAATCGACGATACGATACTTCGGCGAGTATCGCGATACAAGGAAATTTTTGGTATCGCGATACCAAAAACTTAACTGATCGCACTACTCAAGCCAAAATACCTCCAAATTCAAAAAAAAAAATTCCCCCCTTGCTCTTCTCTCACCCCTCTTCACTCCTAGCCTACTGTCTCACTCAAAGAAGTTCAAAAAACACTCTGTCCTGCCCTGCGATACCAGATGTGTGTTTAATCACGTGTGAGTGCACTTCTATTATGTTTTTGCTATTGGAATCTTATGGGAGCTTACCTTTGTGATGTCCTGCTTGTGCCTTGAGCTCACTAGCTAGCTTTGAAGGCATGGAGAGCGCGATACTACCCAGACCATACAGATCGCTTCCTAGAGACGATACCACTTTTTGAGCAAATGTGAAATGAGCTAAATTTTTTGGTTTCTATACTTTTTGGTGAGTGAAACTTAACTACACTAATTTTGCAAATTTTTTGGAATTTTTCTTGGTGATTTTGGCTTACTCCTACTCCACTTCTCTTCCTAACCTAACCCTAACTCTTTCTTCTCTCTCTCTCTACTAACCCTAGACCTAAAAACTCGTTACACACACCTCCAGGATGTGAAGTAACAAGTGATGAAGTGGTTTACTACTTGCCACTGAATGAGTTTCACTTCTACAAGTACGATTTTGTCACTCTCGAGCTATGACCATCACGAAGATACCTTGGTTGAGTTGTTCCCCAGCAACGGTGCTAAAAAAGTGTGTACCTAAGTCAAGAAGTTTTAGGGACTTGTGTCAAAGAGACTAAATCTCATTTGCCACACAAGTGCATATAATGGGGAATTGACACACGCTTATTTGTCAATCTGATGAACCGACCTAACCAAGCGTATGAGGACTTGTGCTCACGTGATGGAAAATGAAGTGGTTCAGCTCACATGCATGAGAAAAGAGTAACCTACCTCTCCAACTCACTTAACTACCGAAAGTGTACTAGCTCACACACACACTACAGTAGCTCAAAAACTGTGGGGAGGGGTAGACAACAGTCCTACACACACATTCCAAGCATCACACACACACCAAAGATCATAGAGAAGGTGGAAATTTGCAAGAAAGAAGCAAATTCGAAATTCTCAAGCTCTTCTTCTTCACAATGGAAAAAGTGTTTACAAAGAGTCATCAAGTGACTTATATACATGTGCACTAAAAAAGGTCCTTTCACACAAGAGACCGGCACTTTATTAACTAAAAGGCGAATTTCCTACTAATTTACAAGGAATATATTACAATGATCTGGGGTTGTGCATCTAGAGCACTCCTCTAGTGCATTTACATCGGAGAATATGTCACACAATGGATAAGATACAAAAATAAAGTGTCCAAATCGGAAAAATTTTGGGGCTCATCTTTTTTTTGCCTTTTGCTCTTCTTAGCTCTCCAACAGAGATTTTCTTCTTGCCTTGTATCTTCACCCATATTGGCCTTGCATTCGGATGTCCCTTTGTCCTTGTTTAATCCACTAGTACTTGAGTCTTAGCTTATATCTACTTGAGTCTTCCCTTTGCTTCTTGTCTACATTACAAAAGAGTTTATTTCCTCTAGCTGCATGTGTACCTAAGTACCCACTTAGGGACTTGTGGAGAAAGAGACTATACCTCGATCCCCCTCAAGTGCATATAGTGGGGACTCATGCTTTAATTATCAATCAAAGGAGTATCAAGACCTTGCCGAGTGTATGAACACATGCATTCAAATAGTGATCCATGCAAATTAAGTTTCACAAAGTACAAATAAGTATAAATCCATCACAATTAAGTTTTCAAGGTCAGCTATGGTGTCGCGACACTTGGAACTATAGTCAACAGTAAATCAAGCTTTTCTCTCAGGTCCGAACTCCAAATATAGCGAATAGTGGGTTCTTTGGAAGCTCTCAAGAAGATGCATCCAATGATAGTCTTTTCACTTGATTCTGATGCTTCTGCCTAAAGTTATGAGCAAAATACTGAGTCGCGGGATTGATCTTCCTACACTTCACACACACATTATCAATAGCATACGAGCACTTCCATGGATAGACAATACTTCTAAGCACTCTTTCCAAGCATCACACATGCATGCAAGCTCACAAGGAAGAAGATACAGAGAGGAGAAGACACAAATTCGAATTTCTGTGCTCTTGACTTCACAATGGCCAAAAAGTCTCTACAAAGAGTCACAAGCTGACTTATATACATGTGCCCTAAAAATGGTCCTTTCACACAAGAAACCGGCACTTTATTGACAAAAAGACTAATTTCCTACTAATTTACAAGGGTATTGAGAAAAATCTTTACGGGTATGCATCTAGAGGACTCCTCTAGTGCATTTACATTGGAAAATATATTGCAAAATGGTTATAATACAAAAAATAAAGTGTCCAAATTGGAAAATTTTGGGGCCCTTCTTCTCTGCATCTTTGTTCCTCTTTGCTCTGCAACACTCTCCCCCTCTTTGTCTCTATCGTCCCTTGACAGGCTTTGCTTTGTTTGTAGTTTGGTGCATGTAGTTGCTCTGGTTCCTTATTAACTGATAGATCTTTTATAGTTGACCACTGCTTGCTCCTGTGGAAGTCGTAATGATATAGTTTTACCAGTGGTCAAGGAACTGATCATAACTCGGGCCATGTTGCATTGGTCTTGGCCTCCCTGTTTTTTCTTTTCACCGTTCGCAACCTGTGGAAATGGAATACCTGAGATTTGTAGTCTAGTTCACCAATAACCTCTTTAAATCTAGGTTGTTGTGTTAAGTCGGGCTGCCATGCATGCAACAAGTGGAAGGTATGAAGGTGTGGATCTCCAGCCTTCGATTTGGACCTTCCGAAGATCAAGAGGTTGAAGCACCTTCTTGGGGCTCTGGATCTGCCTGATATCTTCTTGCACTTCTTCATGGATACTTATTGGCCTTTATCCGTCCTTGCCTCTTACGTGCCTTCCCCTGTTGTATGCCCCTGTGGGGCTTTGTGCAGAGATGGCTATTGCGTGCCCCTGCGGGGCTTCCTACAGAGGTATGTCTTCAGATATTTCATCACTAGTGAAGGTTCTTTCTTGGTTTTCTTCTTCTTTTCTTTTTGATGGACTCTCCTTCAACACTACCCCCTCCTGAACTTTGTCCTCCCCGACAGGCTTTGGAATGCGGCGAGAGCACGTCCTGTAGACCTTTTGCTCTGTCTCATTGAGTAGATTAGCTTCACGTATGATCAGTTGTTTCCATTGTTTAGCTTTCACACCATCATGTGGTGGCTGTCTATGGTCTACGAAGAAGTTCAATTCATATGCCACCATTCTAGCATTCAGATTCGTTGACATCTTTAAGAAAATTTGGAGTCAATTTCAAAAAATCTGGTAAAAAAGGCTTCTTTGAAGGTTTGCATGTATAGACTCGACAAGAACATGAGTCTTGAATAATAAGCCATGATTGTAGGATGACTAGGCATAATGGATAGATCAAAA
Source organism: Ceratopteris richardii (assembly GCA_020310875.1). Lineage (NCBI taxonomy): Eukaryota > Viridiplantae > Streptophyta > Polypodiopsida > Polypodiales > Pteridaceae > Ceratopteris > Ceratopteris richardii. The sequence goes on from CM035424.1 coordinate 37,159,097, forward strand.
ATAAGAATATCTGTGCCTTGGTTAATGCCAATGGAATTCAAAAATGTATATTCTACGTGTTTGAAAACTTTCAATACTGTAAGTATCATGCTAGGAATTTTATTAATCACCTTGATAGTTAGGTCTGGTATTGTTGCATATCGAGATAGCCGAAATTCAATGGATTTCACCATATAGTCTTCGGTCGGCAAATAATTGTGAGGTGGACTTGGAAGTAATGGATAATTTAACCATTGTTTATTGAGCACACCAGTCTTTTGCATGTCCAAAAATTCTCGTGCTTCACGGCAATGTGTTGTTGGGAAAAAAGAAGGATTTACTTGTAGTAAATATGGTGTTGCTTGCCAATGCACCCGCAAAGTAGGGTTTTTCTCCAAAAAATTTCTTCTGCATAAAGGTTGTGCGGCTTCAGATTCTTCTTGAGTGTAATTGAATGTGTTTTCTTTGAAGTGCAACTGCTCATTGGGATCCTTTTGCATGATCCTCTTTATATACTGTCGTGTTTGCTCTTTCAATAGCCCATACAGAATATTAAAAGGCTTTACGATTTTATCCGAGTCTTTTCCTTTAATTTTGGCTTCCTTCATGACTTTGACTACTTCATTTTCAAAGTTTTTTGTCAATCAAGACACCAATAGTGCCCATTCCTTCTGACCTATTTCTGTAGTATATGGCATGGGATGATCATCACACGGTTCCGCCATCTGCTCTTTTATTGGAGAATGATAGATCAGGGGAGATAGAGGATGTACCTCTACCTCATCAGTAGGATTCTTTGGTTGTGGCTCTACTAGTGCACCGATGTTGCCTTTTTGTTCTATTTGAGCTTCCAATTGTACAATATGTTCAGTCTTTTCTTTAACTTCATGGATGGCCATTGTTAGTGCATCTTTGGCCACGAGAAGCTCATTGCTGATTTCCACTATTTGATCTGCATCTTCATTATAGATTACCAAGATTTTTTCTTCAGTAGCTTTCAGTTGTTTCCTAAGCTCATTTGTGTCATGTATACACCTTTGTTCCCATTCTTCTTTTAGGATTTGCTCTTGTTTTAGTAGATTTTCATATTTTGCAATCTGATCTTTCAATTCCATCTGGTCGATCGCTATTGTCTCTTGTTTCTCTATTGATTGGTCATATAACAAGGCCTTCATCAGTTCTTTATTCATGTTGTGTAAATTATAATTTTCCTCCATATATACTTTGAGCTGTGTTTCTAACAGATTTCTTCTAGTCCTCATTCTTTCTTTGTCCGCTTCACTTGCTTCATATTGTCTTTGTGGCTCCATCAGTTGCTCCTGGAGTTTTTGATTCTGCTCCATTAGTGTAGTGCATTTTCCCTTGACTCCTATTATTTCCGTTTCCTTAACTAAAACAACTTGTTGAGCATGGATCAATTGCGCAGGCAACTGTTCACTCATCACTTGAAATTGATTCTTTTCTCGCATGGCCTTGTCATAATCTATGTCTATTGCCATCATTTGTTGTTGTGTATCCACGGCCATTTGTATCATTTGTTTGACTATTGGTTTCAACTGAGTAACATCTACATTTAACCAGGTTGTCGGTATGCTAGGTTCTTCACCTGTGGTAACATCTTTTCCTTGTGCCACATGCAATGTTGTGTCGTGGGGATGCCTAATATGAAGTTGTTTCTTTGGCTCAGCCTCCTTAATTACTGTCTTACCATATGGCGTATCATCAGGGATTTCAATCACGAGTTGTTACATATTTTGTTGTGAAAGCCTTTCTTTTTCCGTGCTTGTTTGTATTTCTTCCTTTATTGGTGGCACCGCATCTTTATGTGTGATTGAAGCTTCCTTTATGCTCATCCGGGATTGCTCGTTCAATTGAATAAGGTGTGTTCGTTCAGTTGATGCTTCCTGATTTTGTACTTGTGATTTTTTATTATCGTGGGTGGTTTCAACCTGGTGAATCTCCGTCCATTCCTCATTGTTCGTTTTTGTTTTTATGTCGGTGTCCAAGGTGTCCTTCTTATGACTAGATTCCTCATTAGAACTCGAATCATCCAATCCCAATCCTTTGTATCTGGCAGCTAGTTCTGGAGTATGTTCCTTGTTCTTCTGTTGTTGCGCTTGTCTTGCCTGTCTATATTGATGTCCTTGGACATTGAGGTTAGCTTGACCCCACATGTACGCATGAGTTTCTTCTAGTGTTGATGAGAGATCTCTTTTTGTGATGGGCAGTTCTGTCAGAGGAATCCTTGGTAGTGCATGTGCCCACTTGGATTGTGGTGTTTCTTGTGCCGCTTCGTCCCTAGCGCACTTAGACCCGCCTCTCATTGGTTTCTTGGAACTGGTTCCCACTTCTTCTAAGGACATGTCTGTTTTCTTTTTCTTCGGAACGGTAGTCGACTTCACATATTTTGCCATTTCGGTGGAGGTTGGCATCAATCGTAGACATTCTTTCATTTCAAGTGCCTCATAAATTAGCAATGTCAATGCAGAGCTTCCATTTAGGAACTTCTTCTGACTCCATTTCTTCTTAGCTTCGAATAGGCGGGCTTGGATATACATAGTAAAATTGACTTGATTCCCAATTTGCCTCATCGCATGGGAGAGCAATTGAACTACAATCTTCTGAGGCATTGTATATCTGTTCATGTTGGGGAAACAAAAATGTTGATGCACTAAGCAAACTGATTCTTCTATATCTGTCCTGTTGATTTCCAGAAAGGTTTTCTTTTTCGCATCATGACATTCATCTTTGACATTAGTGAGACCATCCTGACTCCATCCAAAAGCTTTGTTGATGACTTCATGTGTGAATCGGATTGTTTTCCATGCACCTGTTTTATTGAGCACTTTAGCTTTCGAGATTGAAGGCTTATCTGCTGCAGACTGGAGTGTGTTCATAACTTGTGTGCATCTTTGAAAATCTAGTAAATATATCGAAAGTTGCAGAAATGCATCAATTCCTACCCTTGTCCAAACATCTGTGATGCGTGGTAATCCCTATATTATTGTTTGGAAATCTTGTGACATTATTGGGAAGTAGTGATCCCTATCCATAATCTTGATGGTGGCCATAAAGAGGAGATATGACACAGGTTGGTCTTCAAGGAACCAATGACCTCTCGCCTTAGAGATCGATTCCAAGGGAAGAAGTAGGACCTCTTCCTCTTGTGTAGCCTCAAAATTTGAAGATGCCATCTGCACTCTATACGCACTAGTAATCAGTGTAAAGCTGGTAGCATGAGTTATCCTTCACTTAGTTTTCATGAAATTGGCAACTCTCTGAGTGATTTGTGTCGTCCCTTTCCTGTGGATGTGAGAAAGGTAGTACCTAGGTTTTTTTTCTTTACACATGTATATTTTTTTATATTTCTTTATGAAAGAAAACAAAAGCATTAGTACCTAGCCGAAGCTTTAATTATGTCGTTAATTACTTTCCTTGAGATTATTGTACAAGTGCTCTTCTATTCCCTAGGAGGGAAATGTGCTTCACTATCCAGTAGAAAAAGAACTAGGTGTAGAATGCATGGCCTTGTAATGTGGCCCTATTATGCATGCTCGAGACTCTTGGAACTCAAGATGTGTGCAAATTGAAGTATCTGGTTGATGTATGCAGATTGATCGGCATTTAGGCATCCAAATCTGTTTTATTTTTTTGTGACTGACTGTATCTCCATCGTTTCTGGTGCTTGGTGTACTTCTCAAGTTTTACTTCCGCTTTGCTAGTCCTTCGAATCCTTGAATTGTTCTTGTTGTGTATTTCTGTTTCTGCAATTTCTTGTAGTTGCCTATTTCTTGATTCTTCGTCGTCATGTCGTACTGACCCTTCTTGTGTATTGATATTTTCCCTTTAATGATTTTCATTGGTTCACATGATTTGGGGAGCCATATTTGTGTTCTAGCAGGTTGAGCGGCAATCACTTTCTTTGGTATCCATACTTGAGAAATCCTTTGTGGACCTTGGAGTCCAGCTAGACTTGTGTCCTTGTATTGTAGGTGGTTCCTATGTAATATACAACTATGTTGTTGATGATATGCTATCACCTGATCTTTTCTGATCCAAGCCTATCTGGTGTGTGGAATGTGATAGATTCTAATGTGGGAAAGTTCGTGATAATCATGATGACTAGTCGCTCTTGTGCTCGACTCCTCACGTGGGTTTTGCTTGGAAACGATGTTAGTAGTGGGGCCCACTGGACTAGGATGGTGTGTTAGATTGAGAGCTAATGTACTTTCACACGGAATACTTGGTGGTGGGGTTCCATAGTGGAGGTGAATGTACAATCATCTTCATGCATGATTAGTTGATCTCTTGGGCCTATACACTTCGCTTTGACGGGTCGTTCTTCTAACACATTGAATACCTCACGGTGCGCTATCTTGGTTGATATGTAGCTGAAGGCTAATTGGATAGTCACTTCATATTCATATATCCAATCTTGGCCTAACGCAAGCTCTTCCAATAAATATTGATCATGACACACAAAAAGTTTTTGTTGCATCGTGTTATTTCCTAGATGTAGCGACAATGTAACCTCGCCTATGCATTTAGTAACCCTTCCCCCTATTCCAATCAGATGTGCTTTGGTTGGACTTAACTTTTCTTTGAGCTTATGCATCAAAGAAGACTTGATAGAGGTAACAGCTGCTCCCGTGTCAATTAGAGCATCCACCAAGTGGTACTCTTTTGTTCCAGCGCCCAAGTTCAAATATGGTTGCTTTGTTTGATGTCCTAGGTTTTTAGAGGCTCTAAAATTAGCCATTGGGATGAGTTCATCTCCTTGTCGATATCTTTCATCTCTCTCTCATCCATTCCTTCTCTCTCCTTACTCATTCTAGAGCTTCCTGTTTGGCTTCTTCTCATATTCTTTCGTCCACTTCTCGCCTATTTTTTTCTATTAGAAGTCATGACATCATTTCCTCTGTCAATGGTTCTAAATACTTTTTTACTCGACAACCACTTATATAGTTAGGCAGTATTTCTCCATCTAGGGTTGCTAAGTTGATGGCTCCACTGGTAGATATACGATTGATTATCAAGGGGCCATATCCTCTTTTTTGTAGTTTTTTTGTATGTTGCTTCAAAGTATAAACTAGGACCAAATCTCCTTCCTTTAGGTTTTTATCTTTAATATGAGCATTAAAATATGCCTTTTGTCGCCTTTTTGCAACGTAAATACTTGCCACGGCTTGTAATCTTGTTTTGTGTAATTTTTCGATTTGGTCCAACTGATTTGATAACTCATGTCCAGTCCATTCATACTTTGAGGCTACTCTGAGAGTAGGTACCAAGAAATCAATTGGTAAGGTGGCGTTCTGTTCGTACACCACGTTAAACGGAGTAGTTCCTATAGCTGTCTTGTATGCTACTTGGAATGCCCATAAAGCATGGTGTAATTGCTTGTCCCAATCGGATCTGCCATTGTTAACAATCTTAGTGAGAACAGTACATAAGATTTTGTTCGAACTTCCAGCCTGTCCGTTGGCTTGTGGGTGATAAGGGGCTGATTTCTTATAAATCACTAAGAATTCATTCATTAGGGCTTCTATCACTTCATTGACAAAGTGTGTGCCTCTGTCACTCACAATTTCAATAGGCAATCCAAACCTAGTGAATATGCTCTCAAAGAGAAACTTAGCCATAGTCCTTGCATCATTCTTCTTGGTTGCTTTGGGCTCTATCCATTTGTTCAAATAATCTGTTGCTACTATTATGTACTCGGCATGGGAACCTTTAGCTAGTGGGCTAATAGGTCCTACAAAATCTATCCCCCATTTGGTAAACGCTCTGGCACTCATCATAGGCTTTAGTGGCATTTCATCTCTTCTAATTGGATACTTCGTTCATTGACATGTATCGCATCTTTGAACGTAAGTGGCTGCATCTTGATATAGAGTTGGCCACCACATTCCTGTGAATAGAATCATTTTGCAGTTTTATCTACAGAAAAATGTCCTCCTACGGCTCCCGTATGAGCCATCTCTAAGATCGAAATGTACTTGTCTTCATGAATGCACATTCGTAGACGATTGTCTCTTCCTCTCTTGAAGAGCTATTTCCCTATAAGAGCATAGTCCTTGCTTTGCTCTTCGAGGGCACATTTTCTTGCTAAATTAGCTCCTACTGGGTAATCCTAAGTTTTCAAGAATTTCACTAGTGGCATACTCCACCTTGGTGCTACGGTAGAGTAACATAGGGTAGAGTTCTCTTCTGGCATTCTTTCTCGACAAGTGGGGCAGGTACATACATAGTTATGTGTATCCCTCTGCATGGTTGGCCAGTATATGCCCAATCTCTTCAGTGTTTTCCATGTTCCACTCGCATTTCGATGATTTTTCCATTGATTTACATGTGCTTTTTGAAGTCACATCTCTTGCTCCTCTTCCTCCACACATCTCATAAGTAACCCACTTGGATCTTGGTGGTATAAGCTTCCGGCAATGATGTGGAGATTTGTAGTCTTCCATAATTTCTAGCTTTTGTTCTCAGTGATCCTATGTTGAGGTCCATAGGTGAGGATGGGGACCAACTTTTCCACTCATTGGGGACATACTTCGAGATTGAAAAGATAAGTATCTGGTAGATCATCTAGTACTCCTATGGGGGGCTCTCTATGTGTCATTCTCGATAAGTGATCTACTTGGATGTGCGTATTTCCCTTCTTGACTACTACTTCAAAATCAAATTCCATCAACAATAGAAACCATCACACTAGTCGTCCTGTATTACAAAGCTTATTGACTAAGTACAGTAGGGCTTGATGATAAGTAAAGAATTTGAGTTTGTTTGCCAATAAGTAGTGTCGAAACTTCTTTACCGCATACACCATTCATAAACCTTCTCGCTCCGTAGCGGTATAATTGCGCTCTGCTTGGTTTAATTGTCTACTAGCATAGGTTATAGGGTGGTCTAACTTTCCTATATCTGCTGGCTGCCCTAAGATGCATCCAATGGCAAACTTGGAAGCATCTACATGAATATGAAATGGTTTATTCCAAACACTCTGAGGATTGGTGTTGAACTCAAGCGCCTCTTCAATTCGTTGAAATCCTTTTTACACTCCTCTGTCCAAGTGAAGTGAGTCAGTAATGCATAAAGGGGCCTAGCAATTATGGCATACATGTGGATAAATCTACGGTAGTATCCACAATTTCCCATAAATGCTTGCACTTCTTTAGCAATCTTTGGTCTCAGCAAATCCAGAATCACTTTGATTTTGTCTTCATCCATGGAAATTCCATTTTTAGAGACAATGTGTCCTAATATCTTCCCTTGTCAAACCATGAAGACGCATTTTTTTGGATTAAGGCAGACTCTGTACTGTCAACATTTGGCAAATATCTTTCTTAGTTATGGGATACGTTCCGATCGTATAGCTAAATATGTGCATAAATCGTCTACATAGAGTATATATATATATACATATATATATATGTGTGTGTGTGTGTGTGTGTGTACACAATGTTCCCCTCTGGCTCTATATCACACTCTAGCCCTAAGGTGATTATGCATGTCCTCATAGGCACCTAGGCTCTGCTATCATGATCTGGAGGTGGTATAGGTGTCCTAAAAATAGATAGATAAAAATAAATAAAAATATGTGTTATAATATCATTCAAAAAAATTATGGAAAAAAAATATACCTATGAGCAGATAGTTGTCTTCCTACATGTGGAGCTGTAGAAGAGCCCACCTCTGATCGCTGGGTAAGCATCTAGATCGTAAAATCCAACTCATCATCAGCCATCTCTGAGTACTCATGCATGATGATCCATAGAGTATCAGGCAGAACTCTTGCTCTCATAAGACTTTTTATGAGAGAGTTTCACCTTTCTCTCTCTACTAGGATCCATAATACCTATACATATAAAACAAAATGGGTTAGAAATCAATATATATATGTGTACATATGTATGTGTGTATATGTGTATGTAGGTGTATATGTGAGTGTGTGTATGCATGTAAGCATGTATGTATGCATATGCATGTGCATTATGTATGCATGTGTGTGTGTATGCATGTAAGTACGTAAGTATCTATGTATGCATATGCATATGCATTATGTATGCATATGTATGCATGTATGTGTATGTGTCTCTATGTGTATGTATGCATATATGTGTGTGTATGTCTCTATGTGTGTGTCTATGCATATATGTGTGTGTATGTGTCCATGTGTGTGTATGTGTGTGTGTGTGTGTGTGTGTCTATGTGTGTATATGTTGATATATTTAGGTAGTGATGTGTGTGAACACACTAGGATCGCCGGGGCACTTTTTTCCCTCTTTAGGAGGTTTTTTTCCCCCGGCTTATATATACACCTATTGCCCTAATCGGCTACTTATCTTTGTACATTCTCTAGTAGTACATTTAGTATTGTGTGTTGTGCGCCAAGCTTCTTCTCCTTCCTTGTGTTGTTCATGTGCCTCTACAGACGTCTATCTCCAAGAATTGGTATCAGAGTAGGTCGTCGCTTCATCTAGGGTGTCGTCGACACTCCTCTGGTTGCAGTCTCAGAATTGCACAGATTTTGGTGAGCATACTCAGCATGTTTTCGAGATCAAAGCAGCTTTGAGCTCTGGTGTCGAAATCACGATCTGAGCTCATTTCAGCCTTCAAACGCACTATCGTAGTGCTTGTGTAGGCTATTTCGTATTTTTGTGCCAAAGGCATATACCAGTTTTTGTTCACCAGTTTAAGCATCTCAAAGTCTCCAAGAGATCTAGCAGAATTCGTTTGGGCAGTTCTGTTCAACTTTTTGAGATACAGTCAATTTTCTACATCAAGGTACTTTAGTCACCGGCCAATGCTGAAAGCAGTGATGTATTTCATATGTTGGTTGTTGAGGATAAGTTGGATGGTACCAACTACCCATTGTGGGCTTATATGATGCGACATGCATTGGTTGCAAAAGGATTGTGGAACATTGTGCAGGATGTTGAAAAACGTCCTATCACACCTGCAACCGTTACAACTGTAGGTACTGAAAATGATGTAGAAGGTGTCGAAGATGATGATATTCTACATATTCCTGTTCGTGTTGTGGTTTCTGTTGCAGCTACTGCAGAGCAGATTCGTTGGGATGGCAGAGATGCTCAAGCACATGCATTGATAGCTTTGTCTGTCAAACGTGTCATTATTCCTCACATTCGCTCTTGCAGAACAGCTAAGGATGCTTGGGATACACTTACCACATTGTACCAAGCTAGGAATGAGGCTCGTGTTCCTTACCTCTGAAAACAATTGGAAAGTGAGCACATAAATGAAGGTGATTCTATGGACAGTTTCCTAACAAAGATTAAAGACTTGAAGGAACAATTGATTTCTGTTGATGAGGTTATACCAGATAGCTCACTTGTGCAGACCGTTCTGAATGGTCTTCCTTATTCATATCACAGTTTTGCTTCTACTCTTCGGTTGATGATGAAAGGCAATCCAAATGCCTTGTCATTTGAGGAGTTAGTCTCGCAGGAAGATCAGTCCAGGCAGAATAGGTCCATTATGCGAGTTACAGATAAAGCTTTCCTGGCTAGTCAGAAGGGCAAAGGAAAATGGAGCTCTTCAAGTAGTAAGTAGAAATCTGCTAATTTTGCACAATCGAAGAGGGAGGACAAAAATGAAAAGAAATCAGAAAAGAAGAAATTGTTTTGCAAGTACTGTAAAGGAAATGATCATATCATAAAGAACTGTCCTAAACTGGCTGCAAAAGAGGCAAAGAAAAAAGAGGCAGGAATGGTTGTTGCAGAGGCCTCTACTCCAAAAATAGAGTCTGCTAATCTTGTGCAGGAAGAAGAATGGGCGTTTACTACTATTTGCAATTTTCACCCATCTTCTCATGAGCAGTGCATGTTTGTAGTAGACTCAGATGTTTGGTACTTTGACAGTGGGGCAACCAAACATATTACCTCACAGCACAATTTTTTCTCTTCACTCGAGCCTGCCCCTACAGGGAATACTGTTACATGTGCCAACAACTCCTCTTATCCTGTTATGGGAGTTGGTAAGATCATTTTGACTATTACCGATGGTAGTTCTTTCACTTTGCCAGATGTTTTATTTGTGCCAAGGATCAAAAAGAACCTGTTATCAGTTTTTGCATTAGCCAAGATTGGCTTGGTTGTGAAATTTATTGATGATAGGTGTACAGTTCATGATCGATCAAATGGTGACGTGATTATTGCTTCTGGAATTTTATGTCATGGGCTGTATAAGCTCATAGACTATGAAAGAGCTATGAATGATTCAGCATGTGCAGTACATGATTCTCAGGCTATGTCAGATGTAAAGCGTTGGCACGCATGCTTTGGCCATCTGAATTTTGCTAATTTGCTATGCCTACAAAAATCTGAAATGGTGTCCTCTTTGCCCAAACTTGAGGCACCTGGAAAACATGTTTTGAAGGCTGTATTTTGGGCAAAATGAAACCTTCCTCATCTCCAAAAGATGGTTCAGTTCGGGCTACTCAAAAATTGTAGCTTTTACGTAGTGAGGTCTGTGGTCCTATGCAAACACTTTCTTTTGGAAATTATCTTTTACTTCATGACTTTCATTGATGATTTTTCCAGGCATGCATGGGTATATCCATTGAAGGCAAAGTCCGGAGTGTTCATGTGCTTCAAACAGTTTTTGTTTTTGGCTAAAAATCTATCAGCATGTAAAATGGGCACCCTCCATTCAGATCGAGGGGGGGGATATATGTCTTCTGATTTTAATGCATTTCTGGCTGAACGTGGGATAAAACACCAATGTACAGTGCCGTATACACCTCAACAAAATGGATTTTTTGAACGAAAGAACAGGTCACTCATGGAGATGGCGAGGTGTAAGGTCAAGAGTCAGGCTTTACTACATAGTTTCTGGCTTATGGTTGTCATGTGTGCAACATATGTACTTAACAGGTGTCCCACTAAAGCGCTGTAGTCTATCACTCCATATGAGGCTTGGCATGATTGCAAGCCATCTGTTGCTCATCTTCATGTTTATGGTTGTTTGGCATATGCACTAGTGCATGAACAACATCGCAGAAAATTGGATGATAAAGTAGTAAAATGTATTTTTGTTGGGTACAATTCTAAAAGTAAAGTCTATCATCTGTATCATCCATAGACTAAACGCATTCTGGTTAGTCGTGATGTTGTTTTTGTGGAAGATGCTATTTATCCATTGCTTTTATGTACTAAGGAGACATCTATTAGCTCCAAAGACATGTATAATACTTTGCTGCCTCTTTTTACAGGTGGACAATCTCGTGTTGGTCTTAATGAGGCAACTTCTCAGTCTTTGCAGGTTTCATGTGATGATGCAGATCATTCCATTTCTGATGCAGATTTACATGATGCACTAGTTGATGAGAGAGCTGATATTGAGCAGGCAAAAACTATGCCAAAATGGTTGGTGCAGACTTTGCGTGACACCAAATTAGATGCACCTCTATCATATCGTACTCGTTGAGGCTCTCATAGTGCCTCTTTTGCATCAGATTTCTATGCTATGGTTGCATCTAGTCTCTGTGATGAGAATGAGCATGTTTCATTCGATGAAGCACAAAATTCAAAAAATTAAATGGCTTCTATGCAATCTGAAAATGATGCTATAATGAAGAATGGTACTTGGTCTTTATGTGACTTGCCTCCTCGCAAGAAGGCCATTAGTACTAAGTGGGTATACAAGTTGAAGCGTAAACCGGATGGTACAGTTGATAGGTATAAGGCTAATCTTGTTGCAAAGGGTTATGCACAAGAAAGAGGCATTGATTTTAATGAGACCTTTGCACCTACATGTTGTATGACTATTGTTCGGAGCATCTGTGCACTTGCAGCTCATCATGGTTGGAATGTACATCAGCTGGACATTAAAAACAGCATTTATGAATGTTGACTTGCATGAAGAAGTGTATGTTTTTCAACCCCGTGGCTTTGTGAAGAAAGGGCATGAAAACCAAGTGTGCAAGTTAAAGAAGGCATTATATGGTTTAAAGCAAGCACCACGTGCTTGGTATGAGAAGATACATGCTTATCTGATTGCACATGGTTTTGAGAAAAGTCCAACGGAAAGCACCTTATATGTTAAGCGTGCTAATGGTGTGCTTCTGATCATTGTTTTCTATGTTGACGATATTCTACTCACTGGTCCTATTGAGAAGCATATTGCTGATTTAAGGCTGATCTGCATGCCTCGTTTGAGATGTCTGATTTGGGGCATCAATATTTGGGCATTCAGTTTATGCAATTTGATGGTGGAATGGCTTTGTGTCAAACAAAATATATTAACACATTATTGCAGCATTTTGGCCTTGAAGACTGTAAGCCTATTGCCACTCCTATGGAGACATGTTTATGATTGAGTCTTCATGATGCTGGCATTTGATGTTGTTCTCTATCAGCAGGTTGTTGAATGCTTGATTTACTTGTGCATTACTCGGCCAGATATTCAGTTTGTTGTCTCACATATGAGCAGGTTTATGCATTGCCCAGGAGTCAAGCATTGGCAGGCGGTTAAGCGCATCTTTCGCTACTTGAGTGGTACTCAGGTACTTGGGTTGTTTTATCCCAAGGGGGGATCACTATCGCCAGATTTGCATGCTTTTTCTTACTCTAATTGGGCTGGTTGTTATGACACTCGTGTGTCCACTAGTGTCTTTTGCTTCATGCTTGGTAGCTCATGTATATCTTGGTTGAGAAAGAAGCAGCCTACTGTGGCCACTTCCAATTGTGAGGCTGAGTATAGGGCAGCTTTCACAACGACTGTTGAGTGTGTGTAGCTCAGATGCCTTATGGCTGATTTGGGTGTTGGTCAGTCTTCTGCCACCACCATCTTCACTGACAGTCAGAGTGCATTGGCAGTTGCGAGGAACCTTGTGTTCCATGCTCGCACTAAGCACATTAAGGTGCATTATCACTTTGTCAGGGAGAGGTTCTTTGCTGGGGAGATCAGGTTGGCATATGTGCCCACGCAGGAGAACATTACAGACCTTTTCACGAAGGCTCTACCTAGGGAGAAGTTTGAAGCTTTCCGCAAAGCTTTGGGCTTACTTCCTTTTATGGAGTGATTTCCACATGGCTTGGCACTTCCTTATACATGACTGCAAGCTCCTTGTTCATGGCATCACTCCGAGGGGGGATTTGTTGATATATTTAGGTAGTGATGTGTGTGAACACACTAGGGCTGCCGGGGCACTTTTTTCCCTCTTTAGGAGGTTTTTTCCCCCGGCTTGTATATACGCCTATTGCCCTAATGGGCTACTTATCTTTGTAAATTATCTAGTAATACATTCAGTATTGTGTGTTGTGCTCCAAGCTTCTTCTCCTTCCTTGTGATGTTCACGTGCCTCCCCGGACGTCTATCTCCAATAGTATATACATGTGTATCTATCTATGTGTGTCTATATGCATGTATATGTATGTGTGTAAATTTCTATGGATGTGTGTATATGTGTGTGTAAGTGTGTATGTTTCTATGTGTGTGGCTATCTGTGTATATACGTGTGTATCTGTATATATATGTCTATATGCATGTGTATGTGTGTGCATGTAAATGTGTGTGGATGTGTGTATGTGTGTGTGTGTATGTGTGTGTGTGTAAGTGTGTATGTGTCTATGTGTGTGTTTATGTATGTGTGTGTGTATTTGTGTGTGTGTGTGTGTGTAAGTTTGTATGTGTCTATGCATGTATGTGTGTGTGTGTGTCTGTGTGTGTAAGTGTGTGTGTGTGTGTGTCTATGTGTGTATGTCTGTGTGTATGCATGTGTAAGTGTGTCTGTATATGTGTGTGTGTGTGTGTGTGTCTATGTGTGTGTGTAAATCTATGTGTATGTGTGTATGCATGTAAGCATGTATGTAAGCATGTAAATCTGTGTGTATGCATGGAAGCATGTATGTATGCATATGCATGTGCATTATGTATGCATATGTATGCATATGTATGCATATGTATGCATATGTATGCATGTGTGTGTATGTGTGTGTATGCATGTAAGTATGTGTGTATGCATATGCATTATGTATGCATATGTATGCATGTATGTGTATGTGTGTGTCTATGTCTCTCTACGTGTGTGTGTGTATGCATATATGTGTGTGTATGTGTCTATATGTGTGTGTGTCTATGTGTGTATGTGTGTATGTGTGTGTGTGTCTATGTGTGTATGTGTGTATGTGTGTATGTGTGTATGTGTGTATGTGTGTATGTGTGTATGTGTGTATGTGTGTATGTGTGTATGTGTGTATGTGTGTATGTGTGTATCTATGTGTGTATATACGTGTGTATCTATATATATGTGTCTGTATGCATGTGTATGTGTGTTTGTAAATGTGTGGGGACGTGTGTGTGTGTGTGTGTGTGTAAGTGTGTATGTGTCTATGTGTGTGTGTATATGTGTGTGTATGTGTATATGTGTGTGTCTCTATGTGTGTATGTGTGTGTGTCTATGTGTGTATGCATGTGTCTATGTGTGTATATATGTGTGTGTATGCATGTGTATGTGTGTATGTAAATTAGTGTGTATATGTGTGTGTGTGTGTAAATCTGTGTATGTGTCTATGTGTGTATGTGTGTATGTGTGTATGTGTGTATGTGTGTATGTGTGTGTGTCTATGTGTGTATATGTGTGTGTATGCATATGTATGTGTGTGTATGTGTGTGTCTAAATCTCTATGTGTGTGTACCTTGCTTCAAAAGATGTGTGTGTGCTAGTACCATGTCTCTCTCTCTCTCTCTCTCTCTCTCTCTCTCTCTCTCTCTCTCTCTCTCTCTCTCTCTCTCTCTCTCTCTCTCTCTCTCACACACACACACACACACACACACATCCTAATCTCGGCACAAATGTGCCGAGAGAAATCAAAATTTCTTTTAACATTACAGAGCGTCGCTTATGTGACGCTCTGGAATACCAGGATGTCGTGTATGTGACGCTACAGTGTTGTATCTAGTTTGCAAACGTCGTTAAAAGTGTCACTGGCTAGGCGATGCATATTTTTAGCATCAGATAAGCGACGTTATGCATTGCTTATGTGACGACCCATCTTTTTTTTATAAAAATAAAGGCTCTTGGTTTATGTGATGCTAGCATGGCATATGCAATGAGACTCGCTTTTTTTTCATTTGGGGGTGTTGATATGCCCCCCTATTTCTAGTAGTGATGTTACACCTCATTGTGAGTGGTTTTGTCAATTCTCAAGTGAGATTCATGGATATGTTCACATGTCTGATGGTACGACATATGACATTGAGGGTGCAAAAGATGTATGTCTTATGCTACCTAGTGGAGCATCATTTACACTCACACATGTACATTTTGTGCCTTCATTCCCTATGAGATTTATTTAAGTTAGATAGTTATAGGAGAGAAGATGTTATGCATTCCTTCGTGAGCAACATTTTTAGTTGTGTTGGGACAACTCATGCTTACCAGAATTGCTAGGACTGGGAAGATGTATCCATTGAAGGCACTTCATGTTAGAGATAGTCTCATCTCAATGGGAGTTCAACCTTATGTGCGATGTGACACTCATCATGTCTCATTTTTTCTACCTATAGATAGTTCGATTAACATTCATAATGCACATGTACAATAGGATGTAGATGCTCAAATGGATGCACATGTAGAACATGCTTTGGATTCTCATGATGCTTATGCAAAGCATGATTTGATTGATCATATGGATGCAAATGTGGAGCACACTAAGGATGATGATTTCGATGCTTTAGACCATGATGTGGACACTCATGTAGAGCATTGTGATGATACTCAGTCAGAGTTAGATGATCAAATGGACCTTAGTGTTCATGTTGTGTAGTTAACTCATGTGGAGCATGATGATACACTTGATGTGGTAAAGTAGGATAGCTCTTATGATACACAATATGTGGTAGAGTATATTAGCTCTCAACATGCACAATTAGACACATCCTTCGTTGATAAGATGGCTGATTTAGATGTTGAGGAATTAGTGATCATGCACTCATTCTTGGATTCGTTCATGCCAGATGTTGACATAGATATGTCATGACATCTTGATCTTGATAATGGTGCTTTGGATGCCTTGGATACTAGCATGGCTGACATGGTTAGGTTAGCCAAGATAGCACATGTTTCAACACCATTCAAGAGTTTGATGTACGAGTTATTATGCTCGAGACCAAACATTGCAATTGCTATTGGAGCATTTGCATTGAGTTGTCAATTGTTCAATGATTGACATTGGCATAGAGAGAGTGGAAGCTTTGCATGAACTTCATTAGTTCTTGCATCAGTCAGATGCGAGCTTGACTCTTGTCGATCTCAGTCTAGATCAGTTTGAGGTGCATGGCTACACCTTGTTTGAGGCACTTGGTGTAGGCTGACTGGTATGCTTGAGATTCAGATTCTTCTCCTATATTTTGTGTATAGCCCTACATCACTATTTCTATGTGTTGCCGCTTATGGTCACATTGGTCCATAAGTGGGAGATTGTTAGGGATGTAAGGGTCATGTGATATTACCCCTATATTCATATACATATATCATTTATAGAGCATTGCCTAGATGATTATGTGGATTTCAAATATCCCACGCATGTGTGTGTGCCTCTCCCCTCCTCTCTCTATTCCTCCATCTCCTCCTTGCTCCGCTTGTTCAACCCACAAAAGGCCTTCAATAGCACTATCTTATGAACTATCTTTCCACTTTACTAGGCACTCCTTATATATGTGAATCCTCGTCTATTTCTCTTGAGTGTGTAGTATGCTCTTAGGCTCATGCAGAATAGATTGAAGAGAAATAGGCTATGCTACTTCAGTATTTGGAATGAGGTTGTTAGATTTGACGAATCTCTTCTTAAGCTGGCTAACATGAAATACTAGATGGATCTCACTACTCTTTAGAAGTTGGAGCTAGTAGGCCATCTGTCCTATTCTCTTTGGTATTGGGAATGGTCCCCGAGACTTAGGAGATAGTTTTGGACAAGGTTCCATCTTCATAGTTTCAAACCTAGAGGGTACTCTAAGATAGAGTTTCTCTCCTACATCAAAGTTTTTTTCTCTGCTTTGAGGGGTCATCATAGACTCTAGCTCTGTCTGAAGCTCTCCTAATGTTGTCCTTATCAAGCCTAAGCATATCATTCATCTCTTACAAGAAGTCCTCTATAGCTTGGACTTTCTCATGTTGCAATCCTATTGCATAAGGGGCTCTTGATTGAAACCCATACATAAGCATTAATCGATTATGTCCATTAGAAGAGTGCTTGGCACTATTACATGCAAAATTTACTATACGTAAGTACTCTTTCCAATTAGTATGCCTTTCATTTTCATGTGCTCGAAGTATATCTTCTAGAATTTGGTTAACCATCTCTATTTGTCCATCTGTCTGTGGATGTTTGGTCATGCTCATACTAATTTTAGTACCCAATGTCTTGAAGATTGCACTCCCAAAGTGGCTAGTAAACTTCTTATCCCAATCTAAAATGATATAATGGAAGACCATGTGACCAATATAAGTTCTCAACAAATAATCTAGCCAACTCAAGTGTCTTCACTGTTCTACGTGTCAGAATAAAGCAAGTCATTTTGCTTAACCTATCCACAAATACCCAGACTGAATCATGCCCTCTCTCTATCTTAGATAATCCTACTATAAAATCCATGGAGGTACTCTCCCACTTCCCATTGGGAATGTCCAATGTGTGGAGTAGTCCTCCAATCCTCAATCTCTCAGCTTTATTGACTTGACATTTTTTGCATTTAAGCACATAATCTAAGACATCCTTATGAAGTATAGGCCAACAAGGCTACCTCTTAACAAGATCATAAGTCTTGTTAACTCTTGGGTGTCCTACACTAACTATGCCATGATATATGCAATATATTTCATCTCATCTCAAAATTTCTAGGGACACAGAGCTTACCTTTACACAACAAATATCCATCATGGATAATGTAGTTCTTTCACTTGAATCTTTCATGAGTAGCCTTGATACTCCATCCTCATCGAAAACGCATGTGTCAATATCCCCTTTCTCTATGGCTTCTCAAATCTTGGTATATGCAAGATCAAGCCTACATTTCCCTCTAATGGATTAAAGTAGCTCAATAGTGATCTAAGTAAAAACTTAGCCCATTGAGCATAGGCATGCGACTAAGCAAGTCAGCCACCACATTAAAATTTCCCTTCCTATACCTAATCTCATAATCACACTCCTGAATGGCCTCCACCCAGTGAGCCTTATAATTTATAAGGTTTGTTTGATTAGAGAGCCACCTATTTCTTTCTTGGTCAAACACTATCATAACTTTGGCACCATATAAATAATGATGTCAGTTCTTCAAAACATGCACAATCGCATACAACTCCTCATAGTTAGAGTTTTTTTTTTGAGCCGAACTCTAGTTTTTGCTCTCAAAAGCCACTGGTTGACCATTGTAAACTGAAATTGCTCTTATAGAAAAATCACTCCCATGTGTCTCAACCACAAGGGGTTTATTGGGATGTGCTTTATGTAAAATTAGAGTAGCAATTGCTACCTTCAACTTTTCCATACTTTGCTTCTGTTTGTCTCCCCAATGAAAGGTTTTTCATTTTCCTTTAAGATAGAACACCAATTTTGACATAATCCTTAATGAACTTAAAGTAGAAACTTGATAAACCTAGGAAGATCTAAAGCTCTTTTAGATTCCTAGAATGTGGCCATTCCATGATAGTCATTACTTAATCAAAATCCATCTGGATTCCATCTTGTGAGCCTATATGGCCAAGGTATATAACCTCTGTTTTGAGAAATTCACACTTTGATTCCTTAGAAAAGAATGATTTTCCTTGTAACATTTGGAATACTTTCCTCAAGTGTTCCAAATGTTCCCATTCTGATATACTCTATATTAGAATATCATCCAAAAAATGTACTATAAATTACCCTAGATATGTTGGAGGACACTATTCATGATCTTCATGAAAGTGGAAGGTGCATAAGTGAGACCAAAAGGCATTCCCAAAAACTCATAGTTTCCATATCTAGTCCTAAAACCAATTTTAGGTACATCCTCTACCCTAATCCTAATATGATGATATCTTGACCTAAGGTGAAGCTTGCTGAAATATCGAGCTTGATGTAATTGATCAAATAGGTCTTCCAACCTAGGCATTGCAAACCTCTTTTTTATCATTATCTTATTTAATGTTTTATAATCTATACGAAGTATCATAGAGCAATATTTCTTTTTAATTAGGAGTCTTGGGGATTCCCAAGGACAGTTACTAGGTCTAATGAAGCCTTTATCTAAATAGTACTAAAGTTGCTTCCTTACCTCCTAATGTTGAGATATATGAAGCCTATAAGGTGGTTTACAGATAGGCTTAGTGGTAGTAACTACCTCAATGACATGGCCAATGTCCCCTCTCAGAGGTGGTAGCCTTCTAGGAATTAGATAAGTGGGAAAAACATCTTAAACTTAAACATTAAATCCTTAAAGCATTTAACTACACACTCTTGCAAAAATGAATGATGGAAAGTTGTGTCCTTGTTTACATTACTATAATGAAAATATACAATAAATGAGGTGGCTATACAATGCTCAACATCATAACTATACAATAAAAATATTTTTTGTACATGTTAAGAATAAAACAAACTATCTAACTCTAAAGATAAGATGAGAGGTACACTAGGTACATCTATTTCTCCCTGAATAAAAAATCTACTTCCATTCTTTAGAAATTCAAGATGTTGTTTTGATAGCTACATTTAAGTGTGTCTACCAATCCCCCAAAGCCACTCTTTGCCTAACACAAGGTATGTCCTCTCCATGTTCATAATTTGGAAGTCCACATGATTTGTGTATCTCTATACGTGGACTTGCAAATTGGACACCATAGTGTCCCATATCCTATGAAGCATTATGACGATTACACAATGAGACGAGTCTCTTTTTCCTCCCAACCATATGCCTCTATATAGCTCTCTCCAAAGGGTTGCCTAATATAGTAGGTAGATACTAACCATCCAAGTGTCAGCCATGCATTTAAATGTGTGCCAAGTGTCCTACTTAACTAGAGTTAACTGGATGCTTCTAGGAGGCTTTAGAGCTCTTGGGAAAAAATATCTCTCCCACCTCTCTTATAGGACTTGAACCCAAGACCTCCTCCTTCTCATCCATATGAATTAACCACTAGGCCAAGCACCTTTGCTTTTCTAGAGAGCACAAGCACCTTTACTTAATTCCACTTTCAAGGCTTCTTCCCAATACTTGAATGACAAAACGATGTCCGATCTCAGATTCATTTAGACTTTTCAGACCCTCATGTCATAAGCTTCCTTCATAACATTCTTCCCCCCTTGGAAAACATCTTCATCCTCGAAAATTGAGCTATATAAATACTCTAGGCATCCCCCAAGCTTTATGCACAAAGTGTATATGATCATCTTTGTGTGCTTTTTCCATGTACTCTTCCCCCTTAAGAACTCTCATAAAAGATCATCTCAAAGGTGGAAAACCATCTGCATGGTGCCTACTATCTCCCATGTATACCTAGTTTCCAAACTATCGCTCCCATTTATAACATCATCAAAATGACCTAAGTCCCTATGATATATCATCTATGGAGTAATAATATGAAAAAAAAATATAAGGTGCTAAGCTTATAGGCTTGACCATACCAAAATGGAGATTATATACCATAGAATCCTCTGATTGTAGAACAAAGACACATAAGAAAATTGACTCTAAACCTTTATAGACCTAAGATGAGAGACTTACCCTCATTGCACTCTAAGTCATCCTAACCTTGAGTTTACTCATAAGTGGTAGTTTTTACCTAAACAATCCTTGTGATCTATTCAGATCCATGATCCTAGATCTCATAAAAGAATTCCTTGAAAGTAAAATGAATCTCTACATTCGAGTAACCAAGAAGTCTTTGGTTTGTCATCCATTGCCTTTGGACTAAGATCTCTTAGAAGAGCATATATAGGCACTATGCAAACTCTATCATTTTCTCTTCCCTCTAGTTTTCCATATGAATGCAAAAATCATTCCTTTTAAGACTCTGATAATCCATAAGTATCCATTCCCCTAATTGATGTTCAATCATCATCCTCATGGTGAAACACGAACTAAGCTTTTGGTAATCAAATAAGTTACATCTATCCCTATCTCCTAGAAACTCAGAAAGAAAAGATTCATTACTCTATTCCCTGTTTCACTAATGTCAATAACTAGATCATCTCATCTAGTCAAGGACCATCTTGGAAATAACATCATAATTGCTTCTCTCTAGAGTCATCTGTGACTGACAAGGCCACTATATGTTTTATTAAAGAACATATACAAAGAAATGTACGGTGGCCATTTGGCCTTTCACATGGACGCTAACGATAACAATCTCCCACGAAAGGCCAATATGGCCAAAGTAACTATGGGAATAAAATAAAGAATGATAAAGAATACTTGAGCGTAAGTATACAAACTATACCTCCCACTTGATGGGCATGTTACACAGTATACAAGTGACTATGTAAGATCATGAATCAAGTAACCTCCATCAAGTGACAACAATGTCAAAAGCTATCCTATGGTAGAGCTTTAGTCAAAGTATCTGTAGCATTATCTCGAGTGTGAATCTTCTCAAGAATAATTCGCTCAGTGGCTAAGCAATCTCTAATGATGTGATACCTCACCTCAATGTGCTTGGTCTTTGCATGATAGACTGGATTCTTAGCCAAAGCAATGACACTTTGAATATCACTGAGCAAATGAGGTACATGTTGAGGTAAACCCATATCACAAGCAAGATGAGAAAGCCACAATGCTTCCTTACATTCCTCACTTGCTGCAACATACTCTGCTTTTGTGGTGGAAACAACTGTACATTCTTGAAGATGAGATCTCCAAGAGATAGCACATCCAGCAAAATGAAAAATGTACCCTGATGTAGACTTATGATTGTCTATACAACTAGCATAATCAAAATTTGTGTAACCAATAATGGATGCTTTCCCTCTACCTAAGCATAGACACTTGTCCTTAGTGCCACTCAGATATCTCAAAATCATCTTGACCTCTTTCCAATGTTGCTTGCCATGTGCTTCATCAAAAGAAACAGGCTCATTCTCATCATAGAGACTAGACGCAGCCATAGCATAGCAATCTGGTGCAAAGGAGGCAGTATGAAAGCCTCAACGAGTACAATATGACAAAGGTGCATCTAATTTGCTGTCACGCAAAGTCTTCACCAGCCATTTTGGCATAGTTTTTGCCTATTCAATATCAGCTCTCTCCTCAACAAGTGCATCATGTAAATCTGCATCAGAAATGGAATGATCTGCATCATCATATGAAACCTGCAAAGGCTGAGAATTTGCCTCATTAGGACCAGCACTAGACTATCCACCTGTAAAAAGAGGCATCAAAGTATCATACATGTCTTTGGAGCTAACAGATGTCTCCTTAGTACATGAAAGCAATGGCTGAATAGCATCTTCCACAAAGACAACATCACGGCTAGCCAAAATGCGTTTAGTCTGTGGATGATACAGACGATAGCCTTTACTTTCAGAACTGTACCCAACAAAAATACATTTTACTGCCTTATCATCCAATTTTCTGCGATGTTGTTCAGACACTAGTGCATATGCCAAAGAGCCAAAAACACGTAGATGAGCAACAGATGGCTTGCATTCATGCCAAGCCTCATATGGAGTGATAGACTGCAGCGCTTTAGTGGGACACCAGTTCAGTACATATGCTACACACATGACAGCCTCAAGCTAGAAACTATGTGGTAAAGCCTGACTTTTGACCATGCATCTCGCCATCTCCATGAGTGACCTGTTCTTTCGTTCAGCAACTCCATTTTGTTGAGGTGTATACGGCACTGTACACTGGTGTTTTATCCCACGTTCAGCCAGAAATGCATTAAAATCAGAAGACATATATTCCCCCCCTCGATCAGAATGGAGGGTGCCCATTTTACATGCTGACAGATTTTCAGCCAAAACCAAAAACTGTTTAAAGCTCATGAACACTTCGGACTTTGCTTTGAGTGGATATACCCATGCATGCCTGGAAAAATCATCAATGAAAGTCACGAAGTAAAGTTAATTTCCAAAAGAGGGTGTCTGCATAGGACCACAGACATCACTATGTACAAGCTTCAATTTCAGTGTAGCCCCATCTTTTGGAAAGGAGGAACGCTGCATTTTGCCCAAAATACATCCTTCACAAACATGTTTTCGAGGTGCCTCAAGTTTGGGCAAAGAGGACACCATTTCAGGTTTCTGCAGGCGTAGCAAACTAGCAAAATTCAGATGACCAAAGCGTGCATGCCAAAGCTTTGCATCTGATATAGCCTAAGAATCATTTACTGCACATGCCAAATCATTTCCAGATCTTTCATACTCTATGAGCTTATACAGCCCACGACATAAAATGCCAAAAGCAATAATAACATCACCATTTGACAGATCATGAACTGTACATCTGTCATCAACAAATTTCACAACCAAGCCAATCTTGGCTAATGTAGAAACTGATAACAGATTCTTCTTGATCCCTAGCACAAATAAAGCATCTGACAAGGTGAAAGAACTACCATCAGTAGTAGTCAGAATGATCTTACCAACTCCCATAACAGGATAAGAGGAGTTGTTGACACATGTGATAGTATTCCCTGTAGGGGCAGGCTCGAGTCAAGAGAAGAAACTGTGCTGCGAGGTAATATGTTTGGTCGCCCCACTGTCAAAGTACCAAACATCTGACTCTACTGCAGACATGCACTGCTCATGAGAAGATGGGTCAAAATTGCAAACAGTAGTAAATGCCCATTCTTCTTCCTGCACAAGATTAGCAGACTCCGTTTTTGGTGTAGAGGCTTCTGCAACAACCATTCCAGCCTCTTTCTTCTTTGCCTCTTTTGCAGCCAGTTTTGGACAGTTCTTTATGATATGATCATTCCCTTTACAGTACTTACAAAACAATTTCTGCTTTTTTTATTTCTTCTCATCTTTATCTTCCTTCTTCGAATATGCAAAATTAGCATATTTTTGCTTACTAGTTGAAGAGCTCCATTTTCCTTTGCCCTTCTGACTAGCCAGGAAAGCTTGATCTGCAACTCGCATAATGGACCTATTTTGCCCGGACTGGTGTTCCTGCAACAGAACAGAGACTAACTCCTCAAATGATAAGGCATTTGGATTCCCTTTCATCATCAACCGAAGAGTAGAAGCAAAACTCTGATATGAATCAGGAAGACCATTCAGAACGGTCTGCACAAGTGAGCTATCTAGTATAACCTCATCAGCAGAAATCAACTATTCCTTCAAGTCTTTGATCTTCGTTAGGAAACTGTCCATAGAATCACCTTTATTCATGTGCTCACTCTCCAACTTTTTCGAAGGTAAGAAACTCGAGCCTCATTCCTAGCTTGGTACAATGTGGTAAGTGTATCCCAAGCATCCTTAGCTGTTCTGCAAGAGCAAATGTGAGGAATAATGGCACATTTTACAGACAAAGCTATCAATGCATGTGCTTGGGCATCTCTGCCATCCCAACGAATCTGCTCTGCAGTAGGTGCAGTAGAAACAGTAGCACGAACAGGAATCTGTGGAATATCATCTTCGACACCATCTTCATCAGCTCCAGCACCTGTATTTGCAGTACCTGTAGTCAGCGGTGTAACAGGACGTCTTTCAACACCCTCCACAATGTTCCACAATCCTTTTGCAACCAATACATGTCGCATCATATAAGCCCATAACGGGTAGTTGGTACCATCCAACTTATCCTCAACAGCCAACATACAGAATACATCACTGCTTTCAGCCATGGCCGATGACTAAAATACCTTGATGCAGAAAATTGACTGTATCTCAAAAAGTTGAACAGAACTGCCCAGACGAATTCTGCTAGACCTATAGCAGACTTTGAGACGCTTATATTAGTGAACACAAACTGGTATATACCTTTGGCACAAAAAGAAGAAATAGCATGCACAAGCGCTGCGATAGTGCGTTCGGAGGCCGAAACGAGCTCAAATCGCGATTTCAGCACCACAAAGTGAAGCTGTTTTGATCTCTCAAACACCCTGAGTATGATCACCAAACTTCATGCAAATCTAAGATTGCAAACGGAGGAGTGTCGACGGCACCCTAGATGAAGCGACGACCTGCTCTGGTACCAATTGTTGGAGATAGACGTCTGCGGAAGCATGCGAACAGCACAAGGAAGAAGAAGAAGCTTGGAGCACAAACACACAATACTGAATGTATTACTAGAGAATGTACAAAGATAAGTAGCCCATTAGGGCAATAGGCGTATATACAAGCCGGGGGAAAAAAACCTCCTAAAGAGGGAAAAAAGTGCCCCGATGGTCCTAGTGTGTTCACACACATCACTACCTAAATATATCAATAGTGCTTAGTCCTAGCATGAAAAACAGGGTCAACTGGCAAATACAATGAACTCATATTGTCTCCAAAAATAATTGGAGTACTCTGATCAATTCCAAAACTCTTCAGCAAGGTCTTTAGCCATATCACTTCTTTTGTAGCCTCTACCATTCCTTTATACTCAGCTTCTATGGATGACAAAGCAACTGTATGTTGCTTCTTTGATCACCAAGAAACTAATTTATCTCCAATATAACAGAGATAACCATGAGTAGATCTTCTATCATCTGAATTACCTGCCCAATCTTCTTCAGTAAACACTTTAATTCTTGTATCAGAAGTAAATCCATAATACAAACCTTCATTTAGAGTTCCCTTGATATATCTAAGTACCCTTTGAGCTTCAATCCAATGAGTCTTCTTTGGACAATGCATAAATTATGATAACACGCCTACTGCATATGATAGGTCAGGCAAAGTAGCATAGATCAAACTACCTACCAAACTCTGATATTTCTTCATATCATTGAATTCTTCACCTCCATATCTGCTCAACTTATGATTTACCTCCAATGGTGTGGTTGAAGGCTTGCAATCCTCCATGTTGAACTTGACCAGAAGATTCTTCAAGTATCTCTCTTGTGTAACATATACTCCATGTTGAGTATACACAATCTGCATTCCTAAGAAATAAGATAAGTTTCCCAAATCACTTATCTTAAACTCCTTCTCTATTTGTTTCTTAAGCTCCTTGATTCCTTGAGCATCTGTACATGTGACAATAATATCATCAACATAAATACACATGTATATATATCCATTTTCACTTTCCTTCACTACCAAGCTACTATCTGCCTTTGATGCTTGATATCCACATTCATTCAAGAACTTAACAAGCTTGTAATTCCATGCTCTTGGAGCCTGCTTCAAACCATACAAAGCTCTCTTGATCTTACACACATAATCTGATCCAATTGAATCCATGAAACCTTCTGGTTGTTCCATGTACACTTCATCTCCAATGTATCCATTCATAAATGCATTCTTCACATCTAACTGTGATAACTTCCATCCTTTACAAGCAGCAATAGCAATCAATGATCTAATTGTAGACATCTTAGCAACAGGACTAAAGGTTTCATCATAATCTACCCCATAAGTTTGGGCATAACCTTTGACCACAAGTCTAGCTTTGTATCTAAACACCTTTCCATTTTCATTTTCGAGTAGAGCATCATACTCTTCTTGCATTGCCTTCTCCCAATTCTGTTTACCTTTAGCTTCTTCATATGTGATTGGATCCTCTACTGTCTTCACAATGTAAGCATAATCTTTTGTTGTTAGGCAAGATGTATCATAGCTATACCTGATAGGTTCTTTTCTTTCTCTCAAGAATCTTCTGACCTCTACACTTCTTGAAGTCTCAGCCACATTTGATTCTGGATCAAATCTTGGCCCATCTTCAACGTTGTTCTGCAATTTACTTTTATATCTTCTTCACACACACTTACTTTTGTCTTCCCTTTCCTTTTTATTTCTTCAACATCTGCATATTCATTTGTTGTCCCTATATACCATGTACTTTGCTCATCAAATAAAATATATTTTGTAACAAGAAAGTGCTTTGTGGATGGACTCCACAATCTGTAACCCATTTGTCTATCATCATACCCAATAAACACATACTTCTCTGCTTTGGGTTCTAGCTTATGTCTTAATTGTGAAGGAACATAAGCATATGCTAAACATCCAAATACCTTACAATGATCAAGAGTAGGTTTCTTACCCCACCATGCTTCATAAGGTGTTATTCCATCCAAAGCTTTACAAGGTAACCTATACACAAGGTATGTTGCAGTGTTGATAGCTTCTGCCCATAAGTAGTTTGGACAATTCTTTTCCTTCACCATTGCTCTTGCAAACTCTACAAGAGTTCTATTTCTTCTTTTTGCAACTCCATTTTGTTGAGGGGAGTACCTGCAAGTTACTTCTCTTTTTATACCTGTCCACAAATAATCATCAAACTCTTTAGGGAAATACTCTCCCCCTCCATCTAATCTCAACCTCTTGAGCTTTTGTCTTGTAATCCTTTCTGCATAAGCATGATAATGCTTGAATGTCTTGAACACTCATCTGACTTGTCCTTGATTACATATAAAGTAATCCATCTGGTTGCATCATCAACAAACAACACATAATATCTGGATCCATTTATACTATAGTCCCTTGAAGGATCCCACACATCTGTATGAACCAATTCAAGCATATTTGAATACTTGTACCCTGATTTATTGTATGAACTTTTGTGTGCTTTACCTAATTGACAAGCTTCACACTTGTACACCATGTGTTGACCTTCAACATTTGGCAAAACAAGCACCACATCATTCTTTGGCATTTCCTTTATGGCTCTCTCATTGAAATGACCTAGCCTTTTATGCCATAGGTCTGACTCAGACATCTTTTGACTTCCATAAGTAAATAAAGCATGTTCCACATTACCTTGGACTTTGAGACTAAACAGCCTTCCTTCCTTTTTACCTGCAATGATATTTCTATATCCCTGATTTGGATCTTGCACATAAACACCATCATTTGTGAATCTGACTTCATATCCCTTCTCCACAATTTGTCCTACACTTATCAAGTTTTTAGGAATCGTAGGAACATAAAGTACCTTGCTTTAGAGTGTGCTCCCACTCTTTGTCTTCACTGAACCAATGCTCTCCACTTTATGCTTGGTGTTATCTCTTGTTTGAATTGTATGTCCATTCACCTTTGCTTCCATATCAGTCATCAATGATATATTGCCACTCAGATGATTGCTACATCTTGAGTCCATATAGAACACCCTTCGGTCTTCTCCTACTGCTTCATGTGTTGCATTCAAGATAAGATGCATGTCATCCTTCTGATCTGATGCATAGTTATAATAGTTATTGTTGTAGGAGTGAGATTGAAAACTTCTTCCACCTCCTCTAGCATATGATGTCCTACCACCTCTTCCTCTGAAGTTTCCTCTTTGATTTCTGCCTCCTCTACCTCTTTGATTGAAGCTCTGGTTATTACTTCCACCATTTTGATTGTTATACCAACAATCATTTGCCAAATGATTGGTTCTGCCACAAATCCTAAAAAGTTAGCTTGACTTGAAGTTCCTTCATCATCAGTTGACTACTTCCCTTTGCCATTCTTTTTCTTTTCCTTGGAGTACATAGCCTGACTTGCACTCCTATCATTGTCTCCCTTAATGTCCTACTCAAAAGTTAGCATGTGTCCTAGCAATTGATTAAGATCAGGAGTAAAGTGATCTAGTGACAATTCTATGGACAATATAAAAGGCTTCCACTTCTCATCTCCTATCAGACCTGTAAGTATTTGCCTTACCAACTTATCTTCTTCAATATCTTCATTTACTGCTCCCAAGCTATCTGCAATATCCTTCATCCTTGCCACATAATCACAAATTGATTGTGAGATTTTCTTCTTAAAAATTGTGAACTCTGCCCATAATGAGGACTTCCTTGACTTGGTTGTGTTTTGGAAATGCTCTTCCAAAGCATTCCACACATCTGTTGCACTTTCTAATCCTCTGATGTGAGGTAGATAATCATTTACAACCATGTAAATGATACTCCTAGCTTGAGCATCCTTCCTCATCCAATTCTTCAAACTTGCAAGTTCCTCCCTAGTTGGAACACTAGGATCTTCAAACTCAGGCTTTTCTTCTTCTCTTATAATGAATTCCATCAAATCTTTGCTCATGAGGTGTGCCTCCATACTCGTGGACCAGGCTGGATAGTTCTCCCTATCTAGCTTATCAATCTGCAAGCTTTCTCCCATCTTTGATCTTCTCTATCTGCAATTACTAGGATTTATGATAATATAATGTACCTTTGATATGAGGCTTTAATCCTTCTTGATCCTTTGTTCAATTAGAAGGAACTTCAATATTTGCAACAGTCAAGACTTCCAATGCCTTTACTTTACTTGTATTACACCTTCAGTTCTAATACCACTCTTGGAGACCTCTAAATCTCCAAAAGTTTGATCTATACTGATTTAAGAGCACCTCTATATCAGTTATGGACCAAACTTTACACAAATGTTACCTTCATTTATCAAATCTTCAATTATCACTTCTCTAAGTGAGAATCTTTCTTCTTCAAGAAGTCTGCTTCAAAGATTGAATTCATTACCTTCACATATCTTTAGATTTCTTCAAACTAATGATGCACATATCGCCATGCTACCCTTGCGCAATCATGTCAACCATTATTCCTTCAAAAGAATCATTAAAACTTTAATTTGATCCTTAAGATCAAAAGTATGTCAGAAATTGTCTTTCTGAACAAGCAACTTTGACATAGCTAACTTCTAAGGTTGATTTCTCACAGCACAGATACCGTTTTGCTAAATGCTTTTAGCCATAGCTTTCTTACCTTCTAACTTATATTTTGAATGCTCACTCATCAAAAACTTTACACTCTGCACTGAGATCTAAGCAAAACATTGACACAAAAAAGTGTGTGACTCTGAGAGGTCTACATATAGACTTTACATACACATGTTCTTATTGATCATACTCATAGCATGAAAGGAATTAGACCATGAAACTTTGAACATAGCTTCATTATCTTCTAGATTAGATGTGTACAAAAGATTTCCTGATCCACATGATTACCCTGAGAGAAATCAGAGAAGGACTCTATGCTAACTCGTGAAGATGACTCTCTACACACCTATCTCAATGATACTTGGCTTCTAATGACACTCTCATGTATTTCTTTACATCATTGACTTATATACATATGATTCTAGATTTATCCCACGTCTATTACATTACTCCTTACCATCCTAAGGATCATCTACACTCATAGTACAAGAATTCCCATACGTAATGTACATATGTATACAAGCTTCACTTCTGAGATCTCTTCACTTTCTCAAATGACTTCTTTCACTTCAATCTGATCATTGACATGCTTCAAGATTTTTGTAATCATCAATTTGTGATTGTTTTTGTTCCAACAAAAGCCACCTTCAACGCTCTCCTCTCTCCAGGTTTGAGCTCTTATTATTGAGCCTCCACTTGATTGTTCCACAAAATAGGGCTTCACTCTTTGACCTAAAGCATTAACAATAGCCCCAAACCCATTAAGCATGACATTAGTATAATCATTGGTTTGTTCTTTCTCAGTTGTCTCCGTGACCATCCTCCTATATGGCTCTTTGTTGTCTTTGATTTTGAAGCACCTTTCTTTCACATGCACATATACATACATCTACCATTAGTGGCACCTGCCCATACTCACGTGTGTTCATGCTTACAAGTGAATCTACACACGTGCTTGTGTAGCCCTAATCCCATATGCTTAATGGAAAATACATACATTGTAATGCATGCTCCTATCACACACACATCTTTTGCAATCATGCACTCAAGACCAGGCCAATGCTAACATATGCACACATATCTATCAAAATAAAATAGTTGATCATCCTCATAGGGGGAATCTTTTCTTTGTCATCTGCATCAAAAATCATATTAGTAGATCACCATATTCACACCAATCGTCATGTAACAAAGTGAAGTGTTGATGATTAAGTGTTTCAATGAAATAATCAATTTGTTTGATGTCTGTAAATTTGTGAAGTTAGTGTAGACAAGCCTGTTATTGTGTTGTGTTTGATAAGTCAATTAGCTCGTTCTATGAATTTAGTTTGGAGAAACATAGGGATTCAGTTATCACTAAATTTTGCCACCCAAGAACCCTATCAACCTATCTGCTCCACCGGATTGGACGAGAAAGAAGTTAACACTAGTGATCCCATTGGGGAGTGGTTCCTATCAACTACATGTCAGTAACGTATTTTGGTTAGATCTATCAAAAGTACAGAAGTGAAAAACACCCTATTCGAGTAAAAAGTGTGTTGGGGACCCCATAACATAAAGCAAGTGGAGGCACGACACCTGAAGGAAAGAGTGCAACAAGTGGAAGTGTGATGTCACAACATTTCCTTTTGGAGACCTCTTAATCTCCAAATGCTTGATCTACACTGATCTAACAACACATCTATATCAGTTATAGACCAAACTTTATACAAATGTTACTTTGATTTACCAAATCATTCATGAACAATTCTCTGAGTGAGAATTTTCCTTCTTCAAAAGTCTGCGTCAGAAATTGACTTCAATACCTGCACATATCTTCAGATATCTTCAAACTAATGATGCGCAAGTCTTCACACTACCTTTGCGCAATCATATCAGCCATTGATTCTCCAAAAGAATCATTAAACCTTTGATTTGATCCTTAAGATCAAAGGTATGTCAAAAATTGTCTTCCAGGAATGGCGGCTTTGACATGGTCAACTTCTTAAGTTGATTTCTCACAGCACAGATTCCGTTTTGCTAAGTGCTTTTAGCCATAGCTTCCTTACCTTCTAACTTAGATTTTGAATCCTCATTCATTCAAAACTTTACACTATGCACTGAGATCTAAGCAAAACATTAACACGGAAAAGTGCGTGACTTTGAGAAGTCTGTCTGCAGATTCTACATACAAATGTTCCTATTAATCATTCTCACAGTAGGAAAAAAATTAGATCATAAATTTTGTGAACATAGCTTCATTAGCTTTTAGATTAGATGTGTACAAAAGGATTTCTGATCCACTTGATCAGACTGAGAGAACTCAGAGACAAACCCGTCGCTAATTTCCTGAGTAAAACTCTCTACACATCTCTCTAAGACACTTGTCTTCAAAATGACTCTCACTCATATTTCTTTACATCATTGACTTATATACATATAGTTTTAGACTTATCCCGTGTCTATTACATTACTCCTTATCATCCTAAGGATTATCTATACTCAGATTACAAGAATTTCCACCTATAGTGTACATATGTATACATACTTCACTTCTGAGATCTCTTCACTCTCTCAAGTGTTTTCTTCCACTTCAATCTGATCATAAGCTTGATTCAAGATCTTTATAATCATCAATTTGTGATTGGTTTGTTCCAACAGCTCCCCCTCAATCACTGATTGTGATTATTCCATTCTTCTTCACTCCTGCCATCTCTTTGAATCTCTGTAACTTAGGTCCATCCAAGCTTTTTGTCATCATATCTGCAACTTGTTCTTTTGTTGAAGTATACATCACTTCAATCTCTTTATCAAGTACCTTTTCTCTCAAGAAATGATATTGAATTTCTATATGCTTAGTCCTGGCATGAAAAACAAGATTACATGCCAAATACAAAGAACTCATATTGTCTCCAAAAATAACTGGAGTACTCTGATCAGTTCCAAAACTCTTCAACAAGGTCTTTAACCATATTACTTCTTCTGCAGCCTCTACCATTCCTTTATACTCAGCTTCTGTGGATGACAAAGCAACTATATGTTGCTTCTTTGAGCACCAAGAAACTAGTTTATCTCCAATATAACAGAGATACCCATGAGTGGACCTTCTATCATCTGAATCACCTGTCCAATCTGCATCACTAAACACTCTGATTCTTGTGTCAAAAGTAAATCCATAATACAGACCTTCACTTAGGGTTCCTTTGATATATCTGAGTACCCTTTGAGCTGCAATCCAATGAGTCTTCTTTGGACAATGCATAAATTGTGATAACACACCTACTGCATATGATAAATCAGGCCTTGTCAAGGTAGCATAGATTAAACTACCTACCAAACTCTGATATTTCTTCATGTCATTAAATTCTTCACCTCCATACTTGCTCAACTTATGATTTACCTCCAATGGTGTGCTTGAAGGCTTGCAATCCTCCATGTTAAATTTGACTAGAAGATTCTTCAAGTACCTCTCTTGTGTAACATATACTCCATGTTGAGTATACACAATCTGCATTCCTAAGAAATAACATAAGTTTCCCAAATAACTTATCTTAAACTCCTTCTCTATTTGTTTCTTAAGTTCATTTTTTCCTTGAGCATCTGTACCTGTGACAATAATATCATCAACATAAATACACATGTATATGTATCCATTTTCACTTGCCTTTACTAGCAAGCTACTATCTGCCTTTGATGCTTGAAATCCACAATCATTCAAGAACTTGACAAGCTTGTAATTCCATGCTCTTGGAGCCTGCTTCAACCCATGCAAAGCTCTCTTGAGCTTACACACATAATCTGATCCAATTGAATCCATGAAACCTTCTGGTTGCTCCATGTATACTTCATCTGCAATGTATCCATTCAGAAATGCATTCTTCACATCTAATTGTGATAACTTCCATCCTTTACAAGCTGCAATAGCAATCAATGATCTAATTATAGACATCTTAGCAACAGGACTAAAGCTTTCATCATAATCTACCCCATAAGTTTGGGCATAACCTTTGACCACAAGTCTAGCCTTGTATCTAGACACCTTTCCATCTGCAAATCTTTTTGTTTTATACCCCCACTTACATCCAATGACTTTCTGATTCTTTGGTCTTGGCACCAATTCCCAAGTTTCATTTTCAAGTAGAGCATCATACTCTTCTTGCATTGCCTTCTCCCAATTCTGTTTACCTTTAGCTTCTTCATATGTAATTGGATCCTCTTCTGTCTTCACAATGTAAGCATAATATTTTGTTGTTAGAAAAGATGTATCATAACTATACCTTATAGGCTCTTTCCTTTCCCTTGAGGATCTTCTGACCTCTGCACTTCTTGAGGTCTCAGCCACATTTGATTCTGGATCAAATCTTGGCACATCTTCTACATTATCCTGCAATTTACTTTTATAGTCAACATCATCAATATCTTCTTCATACACATTTACTTTTGCCTTCCCTTTCCTTTGTATTTCTTTGTCATCTGCATAATCATTTGTTGACCCTGTATACCATGTGCTTTGCTCATCAAATGTAACATCTTTGGTAACAAGAAATCGCTTTGTGGATGGACTCCACAACCTGTAACCCATCTGTCCATCATCATACCCAATAAACACATACTTCTCTGCTTTGGGTTCTAGCTTATGTCTTAATTGTGAAGGAACATAAGCATATGATAAGCATCCAAATACCTTACGTGTGATCAAGAGTAGGTTTCTTACCCCACCATGCTTCATAAGGAGTTCTTCCATCCAAAGCTTTACAAGGTAACCTATTCACAAGGTATGTTGCAGTGTTGATAGCTTCTGCCCATAAGTAATTTGGACAATTCTTTTCCTTCATCATTGCTCTTGCAAATTCTACAAGAGTTCTATTTCTTCTTTCTGCAACTCCATTCTATTGAGGAGAGTACCTGCAAGTTACTTCTCTCTTTATTCCTGCATTCCACAAATAATCATCAAACTCTTTAGAGAAATACTCTCCCCCTCCATCTGATCTCAACCTCTTAAGCTTTTGTCATGTAATCCTTTCTGCATAAGCATGATAATGTTTGAATGTCTTGAAGACTTCTGATTTATCCTTGATTACATATAAAGTAATCCATCTGGTTGCATCATCAACAAACAACACATAATATCTGGATCCATTTATGCTATAGTCCCTTGAGGGACCCCACACATCTGTATGAACCAATTCAAGCATATTTGAATACTTGTACCCTGATTTATTGTATGAACTTTTGTGTGCTTTACCTAATTGACAAGCTTCACACTTGTACACCATGTGTTGCCCTTCAATTTTTGGCAAACCAAGCACCACTTGATTCTTTGACATTTCCTTTATAGCTCTCTCATTGAAATGACCAAGCCTTTTATGCCATAGGTCTAACTCAGACATCTTTTGACTTCCATAAGTAAATAAAGCATGTCCCACATTACCTTGGACTTTGAGAGTAAACAACCTTCCTTCCTTTTTACCTGCAATTATGTTTCTATATCCCTGATTTGGATCTTGCACATAGACACCATCATTTGTGAATCTGACTTCATATCCCTTCTCCACAATTTGCCCTAATCAAATTTTTAGGAATAGTAGGAACATAAAGTACCTTGCTCAAGAGTGTACTTCCACTCTTTGTCTTCACTGATCCAATGCTCTCCTCTTTATGTTTGGTATTGTCACCTGTTTGAACTGTATGTCCATTCACCTTTGCTTCCATATCAGTCATCAAGGATATATTGCCAATCAGATGATTGCTACATCTTGAGTCAATATAAAACACCCTTTGATCTTCTCCTACTGATTCATGAGTTGCATTCAAGATAAGAGTCATATCATCCTTCTGATCTGATGCATAGTTATAATAATTGTTGTTGTAGGACTGAGGTTGAAAGCTTCTTCCACCTCCTCTAGCATATGATGTCCTACCATCTCTTCCTCTGAAACTGCCTCTTTGGTTTCTGCCTCCTCTACCTCTTTGATTAAAACTCTGATTATTATTTCCTCCATTTTGATTGTTATACCAACAATCATTTGCCAAATGATTGGTTCTGCCACAAATCCAACAAGCTTTAGTATTATCTTTGTTCTTACCTCCTCTTCCTTTACCTCTAAGATTCATTTTTCCTTTTGTAAAGTTAGCTTGGCTTGAAGATCATTCATCATCAGTTGACTGCTTTCCTTTGCCATTCTTTTTCTTGTCCTTGGAGTACATGACTTGACTTGCACTCCTATCATTATCTCCCTTAATGGCCTGCTCAAAAGTTAGCATGTGTCCTAGCAATTGATTAAGATCAGGAGTGTAGCTCAATGATGAGTAGCACCTCCTTTAATGTCAATCCGGGAAGACGTGAGGATGGTATGAAGACCTCGAGCAAGTGACGGCACAAGTGCGTGAGTGAGAAGCACACTAGCATGCACACACATACACACACACGCGCATACACGGCAAGACAAAGAGTGAGAATCAATGGAGCTTTTAGATTACTTTCAAAATGCTCTTACAAGTTCGTTTCAATTACAATCTAACCTCAAAAATGAGCTCTCTAGCTCCTTTTATAGTTTTTGACTAGCTTTTGGCCCTGTCCAGACCTAGTGTCCGGCCTAGTTAAAAATTAGGTTCCAGGGCTTATTTGGGGGCTCAAACGAGATCTAAAAATTATGAAAATTGGTACGCAACTACTTCTAAGGCTCCTCAAGCTCAAGGACTCCTTGGCTTGCACAAAATGGAGCTACAAAAATGTGAAATGAGATTTACAATGATTATTAGTGATAAAAATCACTGTTGTTGTAGGGATTTCTTCTAGTGATCTGCCATACATATCTTCAAGCTCCCTACTTGCTCTTCTTCCCTGCATGTCCATCTCTCTGGTTTGCATTAATGTCTTGAAAAAATATTGGCCTACTTGCCAGATCTTCTTTGACTGCCCTGTTTGCTCGTGCTGTCCCTTCGCTCTGACTCCCTTCTTTGACTTTCACGTCTTGTAGTTCCTGATGTACCAAGGCTACTGCCAACACCCCCCCCACTCTCGCGTCTGTCGCCCCTGACAGACCCTTGTCTAGCTGCTTTTTGTACGTAGTATTGTACAACATCGGCGGCGAGGTGGTGTTCTTCTAACCTGAGTCCCCTTGCTAGATCTGTCAGCAATGCATCCCAATTGACTGGCCCTGGGACATCTGGATGTGGCACCCGTAACTGCTCTGAGTGAATGGTTCGCTCCACGGCAAATAAATGGAGGAGATGTGAGGGTCTGGGTACAAATATTTCTGAGTGGTATTCCCAGAACCCTGTTATGAACATCTCTTCGAATGTTTGTTTAAAGCAGGCTGGGAGGTATTTTATTCTGGCGTGCCAAGCGTATATCACCTGTATGGAAGGAGTGGTGCTCATGTCATAAACTAAATCTTGGTTTCCTGTAAGGAATCCGACGCCTGAGAAGTGTGGGTCCTTGATATTCTTGAATGTCCTGAATGTAATAAGCATTAACTCAAAAATTTTCATGCACATCTGGGCCATTACATCAGGGGTATTCTTTAATCGGATGCTCCAGTGCCGTATAGTGGAGATCATGTAATTGACGGTGGGAGGCCCTTGAGGGGGTGCTAGATAGACGTAGTTTAACCATTTGGCGCATCCCTTGATATTCTTGACTGCAATGGTAAACTCTGGCCATGTACGTCTGCGGAGTACAGGAACATAACAAGGGTTATATTTAATAAAAAGAGGCATATTCGTCCAGGTGCGAACCATCTCCGGATAGGTTTCGAGGAGTCGGATCCTCCAAGTGGGTTGATGAATGGATCCTTTTTTAGCACTCTCTGGGATGTCATCTGGCCCAAATTGTGTAGCAAACGTTGGAGGTTTGCCACATTTATGTTGGATTTCTGCATTGTAGTCCGCCAGGAGTATACAATAGGGCACGTATTGATCATCATTGGTTCCGATCCATCTATGGTGGGACATGCTGCGGAAGTATTCTGATTTAATAATAGTGTCCTCTATCTTTGCCATAGATTGGATCTGAACTGCCACTCGATCTTCATGAGTTGATGCCGTTTTCTCTAGTGTTTGGAGCCACTCAGGTACTTCGATTTCTAACGTATCCATTCCTTCTGCGGTTTGCTCACCACCTGGCATTGGCATAGGAACGTAAGGTTCCTCATACGTCTCATCTACCTCGATGGGTACCAAATCCTCGGGTTCAGGTTCGACCACTGGAGAGGGTTGCCTTTCATGTGTGAGTAATCTTGCCTGTAATTCGGCCACCTGCTCTTTCAATGCCATGACTTCTTCTGAAGTCGTGGTCGTTTCTGTGACTTTGGGTGCTGTCTGTTGCTCTTGGAGTTGATTGCGCAGCGCATCACGTTCCCTTTCCAAGTCATCATGAGCTTCTAATAGATCTGCATAGCTGTCCAAGATTGTCTTCATTGTCTCTGAGGGCACAGCTTTAAACTGCTCTGGATCAATTTCGTGTGGAGAGCCTTCCATTGCTGCTTCTAGATTTGCTTCATTTTGCTGCTGCAGCCTCTTGTTTTCTTCTAGGGCGGCCGCCATGTGTTTTCTGAGAAGTGCCAGGTTACGCCGGACTTTGAGATTATCGGCTTGGTATACCTCGAGCAGAGCTTCTAGTTGTTTGGCACCTGATTCTGTCGATGGTTGGGGGGCCGCCAATAAGGTTTGGTGAGCCTGCTCAAGCGTCGTGTAGCGTTGATTCAGTTCTGCATTTTCTGTTTGTAGAGTGAGAAATTGTCTTTGTAAGTTTTGATGGTGCGTTTCCAGACTCTGATACCGGTTGTCCAGAGCTTTGTATTCATGCTGGAGCTGGTATACACATTGGTTTAATGCTAAGAAGATATTATTTACATTAAATAATGCTGGGAAGGGTGAAGATGCAGGGGGAATGGGGGCGGGAATGGGAGAGGTGAATGATGTGGATGTAGGCGGAGATGTGGGTGGAGGGGGTATAGGTGAGGAAGGTGTCATGGGGGGAGGAAGTGGTGCTGTGGCAGGTGAGGTTTCCATCGTGTCAACTGTTTGAGTGACGGTGTAGATGGGAATCGTGGGTGGAGTGGATGTGACATCGGTGAACAGGGTGGTGAAGGTGGGCATGGTGACGCCCCCGTATTGGATTCCCGGAGAGAGTGGGATGCCCATGACAATGGTAGTGGTAGTGGATGTGGTAGTGCTAGTGTCCTGTGGTGGAGTGAATTGTGTAGTGTGAGGTGGGGATGGAGGTGACAATGGTGCTTCGTGATATTCTTCTGCTTGCGCTGACTCGCCTGGTGCTGATGTATTGATGTGAATTTGCTTTCCGGACCTCCTGGGACGAGCAGGAACTCTTTTTTCAAACCTGTGGATGTAGGCCATAGCCTCATGGATGGCCTCGTCCAGTCCTACAGCGTCGGCATGAAGGTTCATGGACTCAATGAACAACTCGTCCACACCTTCCTCCGCTAGCAAGTCGTTCATGAGTCTTTTGCCCTGTTCTAGAGACATCTTATGCTGTTCCTGAACCAGTCGCATGGTTCGATATAGTCTCTTGATTTGTGCCGAATATGCTGGGGCACTTGCTAACTCGGAGAGTTCGTCATATTCTTGCTGTTGTTCTTCGTCGGCTTCTTCTTCGTCTCCTCCTGCCTCTTGTTCATCTACATCGACTTCTACAACTTGGGGTTGGGTGGGGGCCGATGTTGTTTTGGGTCGTGGTTCCTGAGCTCGCGCTGCTTCCGCTTCGAGGTTAGAGTCATAGATTAATCGGGAAATTTCTTCATCCGTGAGGTCCTCAAGAGTAAATCCCTGTGGGAATTCCAAATCGGATGGAATGGGTGGAAACACCAGATTAGGCCCCTCCGTGCTTGGTCGTGGTAGCCGGATCGTGAATGGCCTAACTCGTCGTGTCAGGGGAGGAGTGATTTCTGGTGTAGCGGTAGCTCCCCTTGGTTGGGCACAGGGTAGTTGGACTCCCCCCCTCATCTTCTTGGATGGGGGACCTGCTGTTGATAGTCTTCTTTGGAATTCTTGGACTCGGGACCATACGAGTGCCCGCTGAACAGGCACGTCATAAGCCAAGCATCTATAGATTATTCTGGTCAAAGCACAACACCCGTGGAGCACATTCTTCTGTTTTTTGTTCCACCTTTGATGCGCTAGGTGGATTTGGTCTATGATCCAGTGTGGCACATTGATGGGCAGGCTTTCGGTTTCTGCTAGATATAAACTGAACCATATTTTTTTCGGGGGCATTGTGAATCGTTCTTGGGCGGGAAACGCAAAGTGTTGCATGATGGTTCGCAGGTGAAGCGCAATGGTAGGTGTCATTGCTACCATATCCTTCAACTTATTCAGATCCTTGTGCTTCATGCGACCTGGGACCATGGTTTCCTTTTCTGTTGGGATGTGCATGCCATACATTCCCAATGCTTCTCTTACCAGGTTGAGGTCCAGCTTGAACCTTTTAAGCTCATTACCCGGCAGCAGTGATGGCAACACAAAGGTGCTGTCGCCTCCTTTGGTCCTGCTTGGCGTGATTGTACTGATCAGATATGAACATCGTAAAAAATCCGGCTTTGGTATGTGGGCCCTGAAGTAACTTTCCACACCCGCTTTGACCCAAACTGATCTCATGACTTCGGCATTTTGGTAGCTTTCAAATTCGCGTGTGAAAAAGTGGTATCGACCCCATTTGCCATTGAACTCCAATTCTGCTTCCCAGAAGTAGGTTCCATCGCCCAGTGGTCCAGCAACATCACTGAACCAATGCGCATGCTTACCTACTTGAGAAGTGTGTCCTTGAGGAGGATCCTGGATGGGGAGCACATGCACTTCTTGAAGCTCTTGCGGTCTTGCAGTGAGACGTGGCTCAAGGAGAAGTGTTTCTATGTCCACAATCTGGGGCCCAGATCCGGCTTGAGAGCTGGTACCTGCTTCTGCCATGGCCCTGTTTGCTGATTGGTTCTGTGAGAATATAGAACCAAGTGTTAACATTGTAATGGACAAAATAAATCCGTTGTTGTCCCCGTTACAACATTAACATAAGGTAGATGGTGAGTTAGTGGTTAGTAAGTGCATGAAGGCAGTGTGTGTAGTTAGTGATTGTGTTGTCCTAGGAAACTTTTGCAGTTAGTAAGTGGGTTATGAATTTACAAATTGGGGTCGGGGGGTTTATTACAGGCCCTAGGCTGCCAAATGCAGTGAATGGGCTTTGCTTTCGGTTTCGGAGAGTCTCTACAGAGCTTTTTCGGTGTCGTGGTTTGAAAACGAGGCCTTTTTGGGACCCATATACAATTGATTACATGCACGTTCTTGGGTTTTGGTGTGTACATGAGTGTCGAGAACGAGTGAAATCTGGCAGCATGCGTCGCTGCGTTATGCTGTTTAAGTTGTGACCTCAGCGTAGCTACTTGTGCCATCAAGCAAGCCTTAGGCACCCAAATTTGTCTTGATTGTGGGCTTGCCTTCATCGACTTCTTGGGCACCCAAATAGATTTTACTTTAGCAGAAGAATTTCTGGAAGACTTCTTATTAGCGTTGCGTTGTTGGTCACTAATAAGAGGCTTTGCCCCTGTAGTTGACGGTGGTGCAACTGGTCGTTCGCCTTTCCGCACCCATACCTGGTCTATTTTCTGGGCTGTTCTGCTGCGCAAGTACTTTTGATCTCTGACATAGGTAGTACCCTGCTTCTTCTGCCTTTGATCCACCCTGGGTTGCTGCCTCCTTCTAGCCTTTGGAAAAGAAGGGAGTTCCGTTGCATTCCTGACTCCTTTTTTGCAAATATCATTCCTCTGCAACACATAGTTTTGGACAAGAACAGCATGGTCATCTTCATGTGTACCCCTGGAAGGACCAGGAGTCTGTGCCTTTCCTAGTTCCTTGAGTGCTCCATTGTCTAATTCTACTGTAACTCGACTATGATTGACCCAAACCTGGAGAAGTCCACTTCTTAGGTTTAGATTGACTGCTTGGTCATAGATCCAATCTTGACCCAAGACGAGAGGTTCAGTGAGCTCCTCATC
This sequence comes from Ceratopteris richardii, assembly GCA_020310875.1. Lineage (NCBI taxonomy): Eukaryota > Viridiplantae > Streptophyta > Polypodiopsida > Polypodiales > Pteridaceae > Ceratopteris > Ceratopteris richardii. The sequence goes on from CM035424.1 coordinate 37,200,808, forward strand.
TTGACACACTAGTACTTTAACGGTCATTGCCTCCTCGTGAATGTAGAGGGGAAGTTCCACCTCACCCATGCAAGGGGTTTCCACGCCTCCCAATCCTATGAGGTATGCTTCCACAGGATGGACAGTTAACTGTAACTCTTGACAGTAAGACAACTTAACAGCGCTAGTGGCAGCACCTGAGTCAATCAAGGCTCTTACAGTCCTTGTACTCTTTCCTTGTCCTATGTCTATGGTTATGAAAGGACGTCTATCAATTATTCTATTCGAGCTTGTTCCTGCAACTTCACACATGGCTATGGGAAATCCTTGGTCCGCAGAGTCATTCGCTCCAGGCTGATCTCTACCTTGCCTTCGTAATTTCATCCTTCTGATGCGTTCTAAAGCCTCTGCTCGAGCTTCTTCTCTAATTCTCTTTTCTTCCTCTTTGTGTTTCTTAGCAGTGTTGAGTCGGCTAAGCATTTCCTCCGTGAGGGGTTCCTGATACAACTTGACTCTGCAACCGCTAATATAATTTGGGAGAACATCACCCTCTAATGTGGCCAATTGCACTGCTCCACTTGTGGAGATCCTATTGATGATCATAGGTCCGTAGCCTCTCTTTTCTAACTTCCTCGCGTGTTGTTTTAGTGTATAGACTAAGACTAGATCTCCTGCTTTCAAACCCTTATCCTTTACGTGGGCATCAAAGTATGCCTTCTGTCTCTTCTTGGCAGCATATATGCCTGCAGCAGCTCGCATTCTTGTTTCTCCTAATCGTTCAAGGTCAAAAATTCTAGAGGATAGCTCATGACCTGTCCATTCGTGCTCTTGTGCTACTCTCAATGTAGGGATCAGGAAGTCCAAGGGTAGCACAGCGTTTTGGCCGAATACCATCTGAAAGGGGGTGGCTTGGAGTACCGTTTTGTAGGCAACTCGGTATGCCCAAACAGCATGGTGTAGCTGTTTGTCCCAGTCAGAGCGTTTAGTGTTCACTAATTTTGTCAGCACATTGCACAAAATCTTATTAGTGCTCTCAGCTTGACCATTAGCTTGAGGGTGATAAGGGGCAGACTTCTTGTGTATTACCAAGAATTCTTGGAGTAGATTTTCAATCACTTCGTTCAAGAAATGAGTGCCTCTATCACTTACAAGCTCTATGGGTAGTCCATATCTTGTGAATACATTCTCAAACAAGAATTTGGCAGTTGTTTGAGCATCGTTCTTGGTTGTAGCTTTTACCTCTACCCACTTGGTGAGATAATCTGTTGCCACAATGATGTATTCCGCATGAGAGCCTTTCGCTGGGGGATTAATAGGGCCTACGAAGTCTATTCCCCACTTAGAGAATGCACGTCCACCCATCATAGGTTTCAGTGGCATCTCATCTTTGCGTATAGGATACTGAGTCCTTTGACAGATATCACACCGTTTCACATAGGTATGTGCATCCATGTGAAGTGTAGGCCACCAAAAGCCCGCAAATAGTATTGCCTTGATTGCCCGATCTGGTCCAAAGTGTCCTCCTGCTACACCTTGGTGAGCAGTTTCTAAGATCTTAAGATACTCACTTTCATGGACACACAGTCTCAGGTAACCATCTTTACCGCGCTTATATAGATTATCACCTATGAGTGAATAATCCAGGGCTTCTTGTTCTAAACTCCTTTTCCTAGCTAGAGTCATGTCTGGGGGGAATGTGTTTGTCCGCAAGAATGATACTAGAGGTTCACTCCAATCTGGCACAATGGATACTTGATAGAGAGTGGCATGTTCCACAGGTGGTTTAGTGCAACAGATTGGGCATTCTTTGCACAACTTTTGGACATCCGCTTCCATAGTTGGCCAGTGCACTCCGAATCTCTTTAGAGTTTGCAACGTTCGTTGCTTCGAATGGTGTTGCTCTAACGCACCTACATGTGCTAATTGCAACCATTTAGCGTACTCATCCTCTTCTACGCAACAAGCCAAGATCCCTTGATCTGTGTGCTTGTACATGCTGCCTGCCATGATATGGTACTTTTGGGCTTTTACGATCTCTCTATTCCGTGTGTTCACCACTGGATGATTAGGCCCGTATGTCAATACTGGTACTATTGGCTTGGCCCACTGCGGCACCACTTCCAAATTAAACAAGTAAGCGTCAGGAAGGTCATCTGGCACTCCTTGTGGGGCTTCTCCCGATGTGAGCCTAGAGAGATGATCTGCTCTCAAATGAGTCCTTCCTTTTCTTACCACAACCTCGAAGTCGTATTCCATTAGCAAGAGAAACCATCTCACTAATCTTCCTGTATTGCATGGCTTGTTTACTAAGTACAACAATGCCTGATGGTCCGTAAAAAATTTAAACTTATTTGCAAGCAAATAGTGCCTAAATTTCTTGACTGCATATACCATGCCTAATCCTTCGCGCTCTGTTGTGGTGTAATTCCGTTCAGCCGCATTCAATTGTCTGCTGGCGTAGGCAATTGGAAGATCCATATTACCTTCACCAGTAGGTTGTGCAAGTACACATCTAACAGCGTAATTGGATGCATCAACATGAACATGGAATGGCTTATTCCAATCTGGTGTGGTCAAGATTGGTGCTGAACATAATCTTCGTTTAAGTTCTTGGAAGGAATTCTCACATTCATCCGTCCACTCAAAGTTTGTCAAGAGTCCGTACATGGGCTTTGCTATGACAGCATACATGTGGATGAAACGTCTGTAATACCCACAATGCCCCATGAAAGCTTGTACTTCCTTGACATTCTTTGGCCTAGGTAGCTCCGCTATGGCTCTCACTTTTTCTTCGTCGGTAGATATGCCATTCTTTGACACTATGTGTCCTAGAATCTTGCCTTGCCTGACCATAAAAACGCACTTTTCTGGGTTCAGGCAGACTTGATATTCTCTACATTTGTCAAAGATTTTGAGTTCAGGAATATGAGTTTGTCTAACATTGGAATGAGCACAAAGATCATCAACATAGACTTCTAAACTCTTCCTCAGGAACTCCTTAAACACATGGCACATCAGCCTCTGGAAGGTAGCTGGTGCATTGGTAAGCCCAAATGGCATTACTCTAAAAGCAAAAATGCCCCATTCTGTGGCAAAGGCTGTCTTATGCTGATCCTCTGGAGCTATGGCTACTTGATTGTAGCCCGAAAATCCATCAAGGAAGCTGTACACTTCCTTGCCTGCCACTCTTTCTAAGAGATGCTCTGTTATGGGAAGCGGATAGTTATCTCGAATTGTGGCGGCGTTAACCTTTTTCAAGTTAATGCACACACGCAGCTTGCCATTCTTCTTGGGCACCACTACGATGGGGGATACCCATTCAGTGTGCTCAATTTCATAGATAAATCCAGCTTCGACCAGTCTATCTATCTCCTCCTTGATCTTAGCAGCGTAATTATCATTATACGTATAAGGCTTTTGCTTAGAGGGTTTGGCATCTGAGGTCATGGGGATGGTGTGCGAGCATATGTCCGGGTCAACCCCTTTCAAATCCTTGTAACTCCAAGCGAATACATCTCTGTATTCTCTTAGCAAGGCAATCAATTCGTGCTCTTCTTCTTCTGTCAGGTCATGGCCTATATACGTGCATCTCTCCTCTCCTTCTTCTAGGGCCACTACTATTTTCTTTGTGGTTTCTTTGTTATCATAGGCCTCTCTTGATTGTGCCTCTCGTTTAGGCATTCTTATCATGACTCTCCTGTCATCTATCTCATACTTCTTAAAATTTTCTGGGACCTCAAACAAAGATTCTTCTTCTTCCGGTGAGGCTTCTCTCTTCTTTCGTTTCTTTCCTTCTTCCTTTGGAGTCACATGTGTTGCTAATCTTATATCATTTGTAACCTCTCCATGCCTCTGGGGTTGAAATTCTACTTCATGGAAGTATTCTTCATCTGATGCAAATGGTGGGTCCATAATGATTGACTCGAGATCGGAATCACTTGCATCCTCAAATGCATCAGGGCTAGGTTCGCATTCTTCTAAAACTGCCTCTCCCATGATTGGCTCTATGGAGAAGACTGAAATATCATAGCCATCCTCATCACAGTGAGGTGTCCATTGTTCTTCGTTGATGGCTACGTCCATTGTTGCTAAGATTTCTGCCCAACCGTGAGGTTCAAATTCTTCATCTGGAAAAACTATGGGTGCATAGGCTGGGTCTTGGATTGATCTATGGGTTTCTTTCGCACCTACCTCTCTGGCTTTCTCTCTCTTCTCTTCTTCTACTGCTACCTTGCACACCCATAAGTGGGTGTCTTCATGCATCCATGAGGATCCAGACCCTATGGAATGCACCGATTCTGTATCATCTTTGGCTCTATGGATGGGATTCCACTGGATAGGAGGGACATCTCTATGAGAATAATCTTTGAGATTGACTTTGGTTGTAACACCTAAGTGCTGCAGGTACAAAGAATTGGTTCCCCAATCCTGTACCACTTGCAATTGTCGCATAAATGGCCTTCCCAAAATCATCTCATAGGCATGATTTTTACTGAAGTCACATATGGCAAAGGTATGTTCAAACTCGACACCACAGGTGGTGAGAGTTATCCCTTCTAGCAATCCTAGGGGTCTCTCTATGTGGCCATCGGCCATCTGCAATTTCATTCTCGTCGGCCTGAGTGCTGGCTTGCCCCAACGCTTCCATAAGGAGGTGGTGGCAATTGCAACTCCTGCACCTGAGTCCAAAATTGCCTTCGTGGTGTAGTCCTGATAGGTGATGGGAAGGTAGGTGTTCCCTTCTTCGCCTTCACACATGTCTCCTATCTTATCCAAGGGAATTTCTGGCACTGTCCTATGGGATCCTACCTGGGAACGAGATTTTGCTATCTCTGGTACTTGTTTGGCTACATGTTTCCATAATTCAGGTCTAACCTTGAGTAGCTCTTCTAACTTGAGATTACACTGCACGTTAGTGTTCTTCACTACCTCTGTATTCCTAGGTATGACTGAGTCGTCGTTCCTTACCATGACTGTGGGCGCTCTCATACATGTGGACTTTGCTTCCCATGGGCCTGTGAAGTGGGGTAGCTCTTGTATGGAATTAGACTCAAAGTCCAATCTCTCGAGAGATTGAATACTCTCATGTTCCCCGTAAATAGATGGGATGTCTTGTGGGAATTGGTCGTGTGCATCGTCCACAAGTTCAAAAGGAGGGGCGACCTCGCTTTCGTTTTCCCATTTGTCTTCTTGAATCTCTCGTAGGAAGTCTGGTGCAAACCGATTCATCGAAGAAGAAGTATCTGGCTCCGTAGAATTAGGTACATATGCTATCTGGGAAGGAGGGCTTATTCTATCGTTGGCTCTTTCCTCGTTGTCATAGATAGCTGAGGCACAAGCTTCTTGGGGAGGATTACTTATGCTATTACTTTTCCGAACAGGCTCATAAGCTTTCTGGGAAGGGATGTGGGTTACCTGTGGGGGTACATAAGCTTTCGAGGGAGGCACCTGTGACCTTTGGGGAGGAAGATAGGCTCCTTGAGGAGGCACATGAGCTTCCTGAAGAGGCTGGCTTATCCGTTCTCTTGCCCTTTCCTTTTTTTGAGGGATAGGCTCCTTTTCTGGCTGTGCAGTTAGCCTCTCTAATCTTTCTAAGGAGGGGAAGTTGTCTGGTTTAGTGGAATTGGCTGCATAAACTTCCGATGGGGAATGGCTCAGGTTTTTGCTTGCTTTTTCTTTCTCCTGATTTTTTTCTTCCTTGTCAGATCTGGCGATTATCCTCTCTAACTTTTCTAGGAATCCATCCAAGTGTAATTGCGTCTTGGCTGAGCCCGAGTAATTGAAAAGGCGACTGGCTTCAAACATAGTCTGAGCCAATGCGACCATTTTCGCGCATAGTTTGGTTCTTTCCATCTCTAGGTCAGCTCTAGGATAGCACTTGTCATGATCCGTGACGTTTGGCCCTTCTTGGATTCTGGCCTGATATGCTTTAAGCATCATGTTTAGGTCTTCAGGAGTGGGATCTGCTAGGACTGATCCTACTCTAGGGGGTGGTGGGATTTGATGAGGCGGTGGGGAAGGTGGTGAGTCGGATGGAGATGGGAGTGGTGGAGGCGGGGTGAAGTGAGAGGGAGTTTGAGCTGTGAGTTCAGTTATCCTCGCTTTGGTTTCTCTTATGCTTTCCTCAAGCTCACTCATCTTTTTAGCCCATTGTCTTTTCATTCTTTCCCGACTATCTTTCCATGCTCTAGTCCTTTTCTTTGTTATGCTCTCGGTTTCACTAGCCTCTGAGTTCTTACCCTGGTTTGTCTCTTGGTTTTGCTGCAAAGCCTGAGCTCTAGTGACTACCTGCACTGGTGCAGTGGAAGTGACGCTTCCTGAGGAATCTACAACCAAACCAATCACATTGATCGGAGTGATTTTTGGCATATTATTGGGGTTCTTTGGGCAATCTCGTAAAAGATGCTCTTTTCCACAATCTTGGCAAAAACCTTGGATAGTCACTGACTGGGGTTGTGTAGGTGGGGGCAAGGGACAATCACGAATGAGATGATCTCCCTGGCATCTGTAGCACGGTCCTCTTGGGAATGGAGGTCTTACTTGCCTAGGTTGAGGCCTAGGGTTGGGGTTTGCATACATGACGTTCGTGTAATCTGACTCCCAACTAGGTTCACTTGGTTCTTCACTATAGTAAGACTCACCATGTTCTGGAGACTGCATGTAGTAAGCCTGGGGACTATCGACATGTGTAGAATCAAAGCTATGGTCACTTGGGTCACTTTCTGAGATCAATGGGGTTACTGGTACTATGGCCCTATTCAGGTTTTCTTCTGCAACAGCATACTTTACTGGAATCACGTTAGCGGGGTTTGGGGGCTGTTGAGCTAGTACCGGTTGGGGTCTCTGTTGGGCCTGATATTGTGGTTGGTAGGTTTGTTGGGGTCTAGCATATTGTGGTGGTGGAGGATACTGGTTCTGGTATCTGCCTTGTTGGTAGGGTTGAGGGTAGGGTTGCCTAACTGCCTGCTTGTTGTATGGGCAATCTTGCGCAGTGTGGTTTGTGTACTTCCGTTCTATGGTGCAGTACTGGCTACTAGGGTTAACTTGGGGTTGGGCCATAATGGGACACACATTTGCCATGTGGTCGCCACCGCAAGTATAGCATCTTTTCACAGGGGCAAACCTTGGGATTTGTTTGCTAGTTACACCTAATTTCTGAGCTACTTTTTCCGCGAGTTCCTCAATTGATGTAGATTGCGTGGAAGAGTGGCTAGATGCACTATCTGAATCTTTGTAGATTTTGGAAAGCTCTAGCTCTTCCCCTAGGTTATCTTCAATGTCAATGCACATGCGTACACATTCTTCTATAGTCCTAGGGTCCTTCAGATACACATAGGATCTCAATTTCGTACTCAGCAATCCATCAAGGAATAAGGCTACTTGTTTAGCAGATGTGGGTAGCTCCGAAATAGGGCACCTCTCAAGATATTTTCTAAATCTTCTTCCTGCAAGTCTCACAGTCTCTTGGGGGGTCTGTTTGAAGCTGTGGATCAATGAGGAGGTATTGTGTCTTATGCCGCTCTTAGAGAACTCTACAATGAATGCCTCTAGGAGTTGGTCTATGCTCCTGAACTGACACTCATCTAATGGCTGAAACCATGTGAGTGCTGTGTTCCTAAGGGTTAGACCGAAGGCATTGTACTGCGTGAACAGATCTTCCACTTGTTCAGCTCTCAAGACTTGCTTGAACTCCGCCACATGATCATAGGGATCTCCTGTGCCGTCAAAGTAATTCTTCATGGACTTAACTAGCTGGGTGGGTCTCAAAGTTCTTGTGTGCTCTCTAGGCCTCGACAGAGGGAATCCATCTACATTTCTTTGGTTCCTGTGGGCTCTATGCATCTCAGGTTCTACCCTATTCGTCTCTATTCTCGTTCTTTCTCTGCCCACTGGGTTGGCAAAACTTACTTCTGGTCTATCTCTACTTCTGTCTCTTTGCGTACCATGAGCTTGGGAAGTTCCAGCCCTAGGGTGACCGTAGGATACATTTGATCTTGGTTGAGGGAAAATAAATTCACCCTTCCAAGTGTAAGCATGCCTATCATTTTCTGTCACCACAAAGATCCGTTCTGAAGCATGATCTAAATAGGTCACTCTGCCTGGGCTATCCGGATCCTTAAGCTCGTAGATCATGATATTTCCTATGTCTGTCGGCTGACTAGACTTATACCTCCAAAAGGCTTCATCAGTTTCTCGATTGAGGAGCAACTCTATGCTCTTGTTGTCTTGGGGGACCCATTCAGGCGTGATAATCCTAGTGAGAACTGATTTACCTCGAGGGGTTCTAGGTTCCGCACCCATGTTCCCTTGTTCCAGGTCACCTAAGTCTGCTTCTGAGATTACATTCCCGAAGTCATCTGTCCTATCAGGGTGACTAGTGACAACATATATAGTTCCTTCCTTGTCCAGGTATGCACCATTTTCAAACTTGACAGCTGGGTGTTCTAGTCCTATGGATTGGTCAGGGTTTTTAATCTGGACCACAGATCTTCCTAGGCCATCCTCATAGATGCTCGCACCTAATCGGTTGGTCCTAAGGTATTCCAGCTGTGTTTTGTAAGGGCCTTCTACCCTGTACAAATAAGGCACTCCTGAACTTCCCGTAGGTCTGTCCATGCCTTGAGACATTTCTGACTCACTGGTCTCAGAGCTAGGGTAGTATGAGTGGTGGCTCAACTGCTGGGCCCAAGACCTTGCAGTATGATTGACACTAGCCTCTGAAGACCTAAGGCTTTGTCTTTCCCTTGCTAAATGTCGTCCTGATCTAAGGTTCATATGCCTAACTGATTAGTCCAAATTTTTTTCCAGAGTACAACCTCGTTGCCGATCAACCAGTCACTTGGTTCTTTTTAGTCAATTATTGTGTTTATGGTCTTGTCTGATATCACGTCGTCAGGAACACTTGAATGTTCTTCGTATTTTAGGTTGATCGTTCCACGTTAGATTCTTTTCCTTTAGGTTATCGACAGTACAGAGATTATGTTTTTAACTTGAACTTGAGTTTTTAGGTAGTCTTCAACTTGATAACTGCCTATCGTCGCCCTGACTTACTCCTATCTCTACTCGTTCTTAGCTTGAGCTAGGAAATGACGGAGGGAGTTGAGAATAATCCAACCTTACTTGTTGATCCCTTGCTTTATGGTGCTCAAGAACCCGGTTCTCAAGCTTGCAAAGAAACCTTGCTTTGTACGCTCTCAGTTGCTCTCAATGGACCTATAAAAGTCCCACGGTTAGCTCAATGCTTAGATTCAAGGACACAACCCACAACTTTCATTCATGTAACATATACACATATTTGCATTGTGACTTTTTAGGAAAATAATTCTAAAGACCCCTGACTTTGAGCCCCCTGGGTATGGTCAACTTCAAAATACCCTCTCTGAAAATCAATGCATTATCTTTATAAAAAACAGTTGAGGGCGTGTAGTATATGTCACGAGCTTTCCAACAAGCCCAAGAGCTCAAAAATTGGATTTCGTATGAAAAAGTTAGGACTGTTCAGGGTTTAGGGAGTTAAATCAGGATTCAATACAAGCTAACAGTCAAACAGGAATACTCGAGTAGCTTGTGGCACGGCCTAACAATGCAATACTACACCCTAGAGTTTGTCCCACACTCAATCAAAATTTAGACCAATGATTTTGCCTTGAAAATTTGACCTAATTTGCCCTTCTAACGCGTTCGCAAAGTCTGTCGGTCGCGATTGACAGGTCAGTCGCGATCGACGTGTCGATCGCGATTGACAGGTCCGTCGTGGCTGTCAGTCGCGATTGACTGGTCAGTCGCGATTGACACGTGGCCGAAAAGTCAATCAATCGTGGTCAAAGCGTCGTTGACTCTGTCGGTCGCGATTGATGAGTCGATCGCGATTGACAGGTCGGTCGCGAGGGTCTGTCGATCGTGGTCAAACAGTCGTTGACCGTGTCGGTCGCGATTGACAGAGCCGTCGTGGTCTGTCCGTCGTGGTCAAAGCGTCGTTGACTCTGTCGGTCGCGATTGATGAGTCGATCGCGATTGATGGCTCGATCGCGATTGACACGTGTCACGCGTATGGTCAGTCGGTCGTGGTCAATCGGTCGTTGACTCTGTCGGTCGCGATTGACAGAGCCGTCGTGGGCTGTCGGTCGCGATTGACGTGTCGATCGCGATTGACAGGTCCGTCCGTCGTGGTTTGTCGATCGCGATTGACAGAGCGATCGCGATTGACAGAAATCTGTGGAATTTCAAAAAACTAAACACATTTTTGGGAAGCCCTTGGCCTGTAGGTCATGGATATGCACTTTGTTTAGCAATTAGAGCAATTTTTCTGTCGGTCGCGATTGACAGAGCTCGGCGACACACAGACAGTTACTCGGATTTCCGTACCTGCGCAGGGTGCTGGGGATGATGATGCGGCCTGTACCTGCAGAATACTCACAAAACATGCAAAAAACAGCACATGCAAATTCGCTCTCTCGCTCTCTCTCACAAGTGAAATGAGGGAAATGAGGTGGAGATGGGGATATGGTCAAAAAAGCTGAAATTTTCACGATGATGGAGATGGACGTGGGAGATGGTGATGATGATGATGGTGATGAAGATGGTGAAGAAAGTAAAAGAAAATCGATGAGAGTGAAGAAAATACCTACAACTCCAACGCGTCAACTCTACGTCTTACCATCACACGCTCGTCCTCAAGGCTCGATCCCCGGCAACGGCGCCAAAATTTGGTGTAGCTCAATGATGAGTAGCACCTCCTTTAATGTCAATCCGAGAAGACGTGAGGATGGTATGAAGACCTCGAGCAAGTGACGGCACAAGTGCGTGAGTGAGAAGCACACTAGCATGCACACACATACACACACACGCGCATACACGGCAAGACAAAGAGTGAGAATCAATGGAGCTTTTAGATTACTTTCAAAATGCTCTTACAAGTTCGTTTCAATTACAATCTAACCTCAAAAATGAGCTCTCTAGCTCCTTTTATAGTTTTTGACTAGCTTTTGGCCCTGTCCAGACCTAGTGTCCGGCCTAGTTAAAAATTAGGTTCCAGGGCTTATTTGGGGGCTCAAACGAGATCTAAAAATTATGAAAATTGGTACGCAACTACTTCTAAGGCTCCTCAAGCTCAAGGACTCCTTGGCTTGCACAAAATGGAGCTACAAAAATGTGAAATGAGATTTACAATGATTATTAGTGATAAAAATCACTGTTGTTGTAGGGATTTCTTCTAGTGATCTGCCATACATATCTTCAAGCTCCCTACTTGCTCTTCTTCCCTGCATGTCCATCTCTCTGGTTTGCATTAATGTCTTGAAAAAATATTGGCCTACTTGCCAGATCTTCTTTGACTGCCCTGTTTGCTCGTGCTGTCCCTTCGCTCTGACTCCCTTCTTTGACTTTCACGTCTTGTAGTTCCTGATGTACCAAGGCTACTGCCAACAAGGAGTAAAATGATCAAGTGACAATTCTATGGACAATATGAAAGGCTTCCACTTCTCATCTCCTCTGAGACCTGTAAGTATTTGCCTTACCAACTTATCCTCTTCAATGTCTTCATCTACTGCTCCCAAGCTATCTGCAATATCCTTCATCCTTGCCACATAATCAGAAATTGATTGTGAGCTCTTCTTCTTGAAAGTTGTAAATTCAGCCCATAGTGAGGACTTCCTTGACTTGGTTGTTTTGGAAATGCTCTTCCAAAGCATTCCAAACATCTGTTGCACTTTCCAATCTTCTAATGTGAGGTAGAAGATAATCATTTACAGCCATGTAAATGATGCTCCTAGCTTGAGCATCCTTTCTCATCCAAGTCTTCAAATCTGCAAGCTCTTCCCTAGTTGGAATACTAGGATCTGCAAATTCAGGCTTTTCTTCTTCTCTTGTAATGAATGTCATCAAATCTTTGCTCATGAGATGTGCCTCCATCCTCATGGACCAAGCTGGATAGTTCTCCCTATCTAGCTTATCAATCTGCAAGCTTTCTTCCATCTTTTGATCTTCTGTATCTGCAATTACTATGATTTATGATAGTAAAATGTACCTTTGATATGAAACTTCAATCCTTTTTTATCCTTCAAACTCGTGCTTTGTACTTCTGTAGGTTATCTTCACAAATTTGTCCTTTTCCACCTTCGATTAGAAAGAACTTCAATATCTACAGCAGTCGATACTTCCAATGCCTTTACTTCCCTTGTATTGCACCTTCAGCTCTGATACCACTGTTGGAGACCTCTTAATCTCCAAATGCTTGATCTACACTGATCTAACAACACATCTATATCAATTATAGACCAAACTTTACACAAATTTTCTTCTGAGATCTCTTCACTCTCTCAAGTGTTTTCTTCCACTTCAATCTGATCATAAGCTTGATTCAAGATCTTTATAATCATCAATTTGTGATTGGTTTGTTCCAACATTTCCTTGTTTCTGATCTATAGCAAACATAGGAGAAATCTTTGGTGACGTCGAGTGAATTGCTGCTGTCTGATAGTGACTCAAAGTTTGGTGAGAGTCTAGTGTTTGATAAAAGTTCGATCTTCAAGAGTATTTTAGATGTTGTCAAGGATTCACTTGCAAATGAAAAGATGCAAACCATGCATTCTATGTAGATCGAATCCAGATCAATAGTAGATATCACGAAAATTATCGGAGAGTTGGTCTTGAGGCCAATAACTATTAGAGAAGATTGGAGAACTTCGATTGAACAACATTCCCACAAATTTGGAGTAGTAGGAAAGCGTTCCAGACAAAAAACGTAGAACCTATTCAACTACTCAATTTCCAACTCCCGCAAGGCTTACCCTTAGTTACTGATCAAACTTCACCCACTACCTCTGATTCCAAAGAAGTAGTGGATGCACGTGAATACTTCATTCCTAAAGCAATGGAAGATTTACAAGGTGTCCAAGAGAACATATCACACGGAGGAAAAAGAAGGCAATTTCTAGCCGGTGTAACCTATGCTAAGTTCGGAGGATTTCTAGGAGATGCAATGCTCATGTCCAAACATTCGAAATTAACTACATTGTATTAGAAAATCCAGATGATGATGAATACAAAGCCATAGTTTTCCAATCAACACTTTTTAATGAAGCAACATGATGGTTGATAGAGTTTGACCTCTCACTTCCAACGTTATTATGACATTCGAAATGCTTTTTTGCAATGTTTTTGGCTAAAGAAGAATGCTGAAAAAAAAATTATTTCCTACAGAACAATAGATAAAAAATGAATCAGGGAGTGAAGGAGTATGCCACCATCTTCCACACTCACCTCCAACAGTTGCCATGGGAAAATGCCAACTTGCCAAATGATGTAATAACACAATGGTTTATAAATGGGCTTAACCCACAATTATGATAGGTGATGAGAATCCGGTGTATTTGTAGAATGAAACTAGATGTTGTGATTGAGATGGCTTTGCAGTTAGAGTGGATTTGCAAAAGACCATGACTAGGTAAAGACGGGCAAGAGCAAAGTCAAAGATGTTTTGAAACAAGTTTTTTTGTGTAAAGTGAAAAAATCTAGGGCATGTGGCAGCAAATTGTGCTTTAAATCAGGTTTATTGTGCAATTTGCAAGAATGAAAGTCACTCCATAGATATGTGTTTGTACAATGCTAAGACACAGAATCGACTAGTAGTAAATGCAGTCATACAAGAATCCGACAAACCATGAGCGAATTATGTTCCTCCTCATTTGTGAAACAAAGCTTACTCCTACACGAACTTCAAGGCACAGTGACCAGGAAATTACAATCAGCCACGCTAGAATCAAGGTGATGCCAATATGGCTAATCACACATTCCAACCATGTTGTCCTTTTTGTGGAGAATTGGGCCACATTCACAGGCATTGAAAAGATGCTTAAGAATATGATAAATGAAAGAAGAATAGACAAAATCCAACAATGAAAATGGTCATGATTACACCTCTTGAAGTACAAGCCGGTACCATACAGACACGCTTCGAAAAGGTCCTGTAACTTGTTGTTGAAGTCTTTGAACTAGGTTTTAAAGAATAACAGTGGATGTTCTCCAAGGCAGCCAAATGGGCTCAAGCTAAAGCTATCGTTCTCCCTGATCTGGTATCGATCACTTCTCAGAAAGTAGAACCCCCTGTACCAAAAGTACTGAAACCTTCAGCATTGGACTCATCTGAACCATCCAGCACACCAGATCCATCTCTTAGCACAACCTGGGATATGTTATCCAAAGCACCAATCACCTTGCCCTTAGGACAATTCTTGTCAGTTTTCCTTGGCATCAGAGAATAGCTTCAGCAATAGATTAATCTAGACTCGATCCCAACACCCACTGCAACCACTATACATCTGGAACCAGACACAACCATCGATCATGTGGTCCCTTTTATCACTTTCTGGTACAAAAATCACAAAATTACACAAGTCCTTATAGATGGTGGCTCTAGCATCAATATCTCCACTACAGCTCTATGTAAGAAGTTGGGTTGGAACAAAATTGAACCAGTCAAGTTTTTTGTACAGATGGCTAACCAATCTAGGGTCCATTCAATGGGGTTAGTCAGGAATATTCCTATTACACTATAGGGTGCAGTCTTTCATATGAATTTTTTTGTTCTTGATCCACCTGAATCGAGCTTGGATTACAATTTACTTTTTAGTCATCCATGGCTAAAGCAGGCTAAAGTCTTGCAAGATTGTTCGTCCCATGAACTGATCTTTAAATCTAATCACTAGGAATATATTGTTACCCTTGATGATATTAAACCATGTGAAATCCATGCTAGGCCCTATGTCACTGAACCAATCCATATGCTGGATAATTTGTTAGATGATGAGGAAATGGCCTTCCTCTTTGCTAACCAGGACCTACTTTCTTTAGGAATAGTGGACCTAGAACATATACTAGACCACTAGTCCCCAGCGTCCTATACTGTTCAACCCATTGTAGTAGAGATTGAAATTGCACCGGATGATCTATTGGACTTAGCAAACTTACCAAACCATCTGCATCAAGGGATGGATGATACCTTTGGCTAGCAAACTTATGTCCTGAAAGATCAATTAATTACTTGTATCTTGGGTGATGATTAAACCCACCACCTATAAAGATTAGAGTAGGGTTAAAGAAATCTTTTAAAGGGATCTGCTAGCATTATTAACCAAGCTTATTGAAATATTTGGGTACAATGGTTATAATCAAGTTTGTATGGCACAGGAAGAGATACTGAAAACATCCTTTATTACAAATTGGGGAGCTTACATGTGCACAGTCATGTGGTTTGGGCTCCGGAATGCCCCCAACACTTTTCAATGTTGTATATATGATATTTTTTCTCCTTATCTTACTAGCTTCATGCACGTTTATCTGGATTATTTCTCTATTTTCGGTCCTACAAATGCACATCTGCAATAGCTTTGTCTCTGCTTTCTTGAGTGTAGATATTATTGACTATGACTTAACCCAAAAAAATATATTTTTGTTGTATCCTATGGCAAGTTATTGGGCCATATCCTTTCTTGATGAGGGATTCAGGTTGACCCAAATAAGGTGCAGGTTATTTTCCAGGGCCTGCCCCAAATTCTCCTAAATAATTTTTAAGATTTCTGTGCCAAATCTATTGGCATGGTTGCCATCTACGGTGGTTAGCCCACATAACCATTCTCCTTACTTCATTAATGATAGTCACACCTCGTGACTTCTAGTGGACTAATGAGTGCCAAGACAGTTTTGTATGGCTTAATCGAATTCTTATGTAGGTCCCTATCTTGCAAGCTCCAAATTGGGACTTACCCTTCCATGTCTTCGTGGATGCTTTGGATATTTCTATTGGGAACGTCTTAATGCAACTCCAAGACAAGTGGGATCACCTAGTCTATTATGCTAGTCATTGTTTAGCTCATGTTGAACATAATTATTCAGTCACGGAACATGAATGCTTCGGAATTATTTATTCTATTAACAAATTCTGGCATTATCTCCTTGGCCACAAATTTACCTTCCATGTGGACCACTTCACCTTAACATATTTGGTTAGACAACAGAATTTGGGTGGGAGACTTGCGAGATGAGTTCTCCTTCTTCAAGAATTTGATTACGATGTGATTCATTGTCTTGGTTCCTCCCATGCGATTGTTGACTTTTTGTCCCACATAGATGCTGACGAAGCACCCGTGGGAGTGGAGGATTCCTCCCCTTCCATTTATGTGGTTGAACCTAGCTCTTCCCTAGTTCTATGGGATCTTGCAAATTAATATTATGATACTCTTATGACTTTTCTCACTTCTAGTTGCCCACTTGATTCCCTATCTATAGCTGCTTGACAGAAGTTGGCTCTGTATAGTCTTCGTTTTTATATCATAGTGAAATCATACCTAATAAGGTTAATGGCTTAGTGGTAGACTCTAGCGGAAGTACAATTACTGCAGCCCTAGTGCATTTAGTAACTAGAGCTCAAGCCCTACAACAAAACCTAGGCACAGGTCAAGAGAAGATCCTAGAAAATGGTGATATTGAGAGCACAAGTAAAAAGAGAATGAGATCTTGGAAAGATAGCCATGAATGGATCATACAAGAGCTTCAAGAGGAGTTATCTTACACCTGAAACAGACAACTACACAATGAGATATGGATGATCGAAAATCTCAGTCTACATGAAAACTTCAGCTAGCAGGGGGCTAGCTTAGATAGGGGGCTAGCTTAGATAGGGGGTAGCTTAAACCTGAAGTATACACTCCTAATGAGAGCCTAAAAGTGCACAAATGAATGAAGACGATGGCCATGATTTTTTTCCAAGCTATTGCTTATATAATGCTCCAAAAATTGGTGTAGAATTTGAATTCAAATAATGCCTCCAAAATCTCCCAATTTCTCAATCAAGGTAGATGGAATCTTGAGCTAAAAAACTCGTGGAAAAGTGGTTGTAGACTATACCAAAAAATGAAGATATTTTTCACTTGAGTTAATCCTTGGTTCACACACACTTGAGCTTGTACATTTCTAACACTCCCCCTCAAGCCCAAGTGTTAGTCTTCATTGTAGGTGAATGCTTGATATGTTATCTCCAAATAGAGTAAACTCCACATCCAAGTATTTGAAGAGCTACTTGAGCCACATGATCTCACATGTAGCAAGTGCTAAGGCTCTATAATCAGGCTTTTTAGATGATAATGCAATTGTAGGTTGCTTTTTGGACATCCATGAGATGACTCTTTGACCTAGCATGAAGACATAGCCACATGTGCTCCTTCTGTCCTCCTTTAAACCAACCCAATTAGCATCACTAAAGCCTTGAGGTTTTAGTCCATCTCCATAAGGGTAGTACAACCCTTGGTTGATAGTGTGCTTGATGTAACTAAGCGCTCTCTTGGCTGCATTCATATGAATATCAGTTGGTGAATTCAAAAATTGAGAAAGAACTCCTAAAACATAACACAAGTCGGGTCTTGTGATGGTAGCATGATTAAGGCTTCCAATTATGCTTCTATATGCTGAAATATCTTCAAGAGGCTGCCCTTCACTTGTACATAGATTAGTGTTTGGATCCATATATTGTGTGAGTGGCTTACATCTACTCATACCATACTTATAAAGTACATCTAGAAAGTATTTCCTTTGAGCTAGGTAAACACCATTTTCTACATAAATAGCTTCAATTCCAAGAAAATATTAGGGCACTCCAAGATCTAAAATCTTTAATTCATTCCCAAGTTTAATCTTTATCCATTTGATGTGTGGATCATCATTTCTTGTTATAATCAAGTCACCCATATATATATATATGCATATGTAGACAACTAGTCCTCCTTCCCTCTTGAGGTATAGGGAGGGATTTGCATCACTTGCCTTGTATCCACACCTACACAAGTACTCCACAAGCCTTTGATTCCATGCCCTAGGAGCTTTCTTTAAACCATACAATGTTAATCACCATTAAGAAAAGCATTCTTTACATTGATATATTGGCCACCTCTTAGATGTGGAAACCCCAATGATTTCCCTAATTGTGGTCATCTTTGCAACTTGTTTGAATGTTTCCTCATAGCCAATCCCATAGGATTGAGCAAATACCTTTGCCACAAGCCTTGCTTTGTACCTAGCAATTGAACCATTAGAATTCCTTCACTTTATAGACCAACTTGTTGCCAGTTACCTTCATCCCTTCTTGTCTTAGAACTAGACTCCATGTGTTGTTGTCTTCAAGGGCTTTGTACTCTTCTTCCATAGCTTCTTTCCACTCCTTTGCATCTTTGGCCTCTTCATAGGTAGAAGGTTCATGATCTTTGAGAACCTTAGTCATGAAAGCACAATGCCTAGAAATATGAATATCATAGACAAGCCTTGAGATTGGATGTTTTACCCTTGTTGACCTCCTTCCTTCTCCTTTTGGTGGAATGAACCTTCTTTGATGTAGGCAATGGAGTCACACAGAGCTTGTTGCGGAGTGACTATCTGACAAAGAAGAAGGGCTAAACTTATGCAAATAACCACACAATAATGTCTAGGTAATATAAAGGAGGTCTATAATACTATCAGTGTGTGTTTTCAGGGCCTCATTTGCAGAAAAATAATGCTCGTTCGATGCACATCTGATAGAACATCATACACAGTAGAAAGATGAGGTGCAATGCTCTTCATGGCTTTTGATGGCTTCGACTGAGGAAGTGTTGTAGCTTTGTCAGCAGCAAATTCACCTGGAGAATCCTCATCTATGCACCATTTCAGTCTATACAAACTTCCAAGCAAGGGCTCACTCGTAGCACCAGACTACCAGATGTAGACAATGGAGTCACATAGAGCTTGTTGCAGAGTGACTATCTAACGAAGAAGAAGGGCTATGGTGTCAAGCTTCACATCTCCCATTTGTTGTATCTCATGCTGTGTGTTTTCTCCCATCTCCATTTGTTGTATCGCATGCTGTGTGTTTTCTCCCATCTCCCATTTGTTGTATCTCATGCTGTGTGTTTTCTCCCATTTGTTGTATCTCATGCTGTGTGTTTTCACATCTAAATTGCTTGAGAAGTTGGCATAATTACCTTGCCCTTTGTAATTGTTCCCACCTTTCTTTTTCCAACAATCTTTGGCATTGTGTCCTTGCTTCCCACAATTGAAGCATCTATTTGAGTTGGAGTAGCCTCTACCTCCATATCTTCCTCTACTCTTCCTCTTCCTCTTGATAATTGACCTTCATCTTGGCTTGATTGACTCCCTTGATAGTTTTGACTGCCTTGTTGGTAGTTTCTTCTACATCTTCCTCTTGAACCAAATTTGTTGCCTTTGCCTCTTCCTCCTTCACTTGCATAGAAGAGATGGTCTTGGTTGCCCTTTGACCTGTTGCCTCCATGGTTGAGATCCCCAGTCACCGTAAGAGAAGTATGCTACTCAAAATCTGGTAGTGAATCCCTTACATACACAGAGGTTGTGAATGTCTTCCATTTATCATCTTCTCTAGGTCCACTAAGTTTGTGCACAACTAGTTCATCATCACCTACAACACATCATGTTGATCCAAGTGCATCACAGATCTCTTTTACTTTGAGTATAAAGTCATTAATACTCTGATTTGCTGACTTCCTAAGGTTGTTGAGCTTATCCTTGAGCTGAATTCTTCTAGACTTTGTAGAGGTAGAGTACAACCTTTCTAAACACTCCCACACCTTTTTGAATGTATCTAGGTCTTGGATATGACCTATCATGAAGTTGCTTATGTATTGAGATGGAATGAAGATCACTTTCCTATCCCTTTCTTCCCACTCTCTAATGTATCTCCTTTGATTCTCAATAGGTGTATGTGCATCTATGTATGGCATCACCTCACTACCACTAACCAACCCCCAATCTAAGGATGAAACCTATGAAATTTTTCACAGTCAATATAGACTCTCTAAGATTTTCAACAAGCCATAGATCACTCAATTTGGATAATGTGACCTATTTCAAGGTCCTTGCACAAGACAGACCAAAATTTGCCCAAACAGATAGCTTATACCTATGTGTACCTCTTCACACATATATGTTGAGGAATATGTAGATATATACTAGAGAGCTTTCAAGATCAATATAGACAAGGATAAGAAACATTTGAGACTAAGATTATTTTCAAAATAAATCTTACAACAAGAGCTTCAAGATGAGCTATCTTATGCATGAAATAGACAAATACACAATGAGATATGGATGATTGAAAATCTCAACCTACATGAAAACTTCAGCTAGCAAGGGGCTAGCTTAGCTAGGGGCAGCTCAGACCTGAGGTATACACTCCTAATGAGAGCTTAAAAGTGCACAAATGAATGAAGAGGATGGTCATGACTTTCTTCCACACTATTGCTTATACAATGCTCCAAAAGTTAGTGTAGAAGTTGAATTCAAATAATGCCTCCAAAATCCCCTACTTTTCTCAATCAAGGTAGATGGAACCTTGATCTAAAAAACTCGTGGAAAAGTGTTTTTAGAATTTACCAAAAAAATGAAGTGATTTTTCACTTGATTTAAGCATTGGTTCACACACACTTGAGCTTTTACATTTGTAACACAATTACACTATGATGGATTGCAAGAGAGACTAGAGAAATAATAGCCAGACCAAGAAAACCAGTAGCATCCTGGGTGAGTAATGCTAGAAGTGAAGGGATAAGTATTCACTGCAAGGAAGATTATGCTCCAACATCTACTGATTTTGGAATCCCTTCGTCGGTGCATCAACACTCACAAGAATTCCTAAGAGAGATTCAAGAAGAGAAATAGGCCAAGGAGAGTGAGAATCCTCCCTAATTGAGCTAGTTGATGATCTTCATGATGAGTTTCCACAAGATATTCCTTCTATCTATGGAGAACAAGAGGATACCAAGTTGAGTGAACGGTTAGACTTTGAGTTTGATTCCTTACAAGAGTTGCCTCATTTCATAGGCCCATGGGAGTCTAAATCTATCGATATGAGGGCACCTACAGTCATGGTAAGAAATGAAACCTCAGTTGTACCTAAGAGCACCGATGTAGTGAAGAATACCAAAGTATAGTGTCATCTCACTTTGGAGAAGCTACTCAAAATTAAACCAGAACTGTGGAAATGCATAGCCAATCAAGTGCTAAAAGTAGCTAAAACTCATTTCAGGTAGGATCACACAAGACAGTAGGTGAGATACCCTTGGATAAGATAGGAGACATGAGAGAAACCAAACCCTTGAATGGTCAAAACTCGAAGATTGATAGAAAACAAAAAGAAGAAAAGAGAGAAACAAAACCCTAAACCATTAGAGGAAGAGACCCTCTTTGAAGTCCCCAAGAACTTCAAGAAATATGAAATAGAAAATCGAAAAGTCATGATGAGGATGCTTGATAGGGAAGCACTCACAAGAGTGGCCTATGATAACAAAGAGAGAACTAAGAGAATTGTGGTGACCATAGAAGAGAATGAAGAACGATGTATGTATATAGGATACGACCTGATTGAAGAAGAAGAAAAAGAATTGATAGCATTGCTAAGAGAGTATAGAGATGTATTTGCATGGAGCTACAAAGACTTGAAAGGATTCGACTCAGATATTTGTTCACACAAAATACCCATGTCCTCAAATGCTAAGCCAACAAAGTAGAAACCATATACATATAATGATAATTATACAACCAAGATCAAAGAAGAGATAGATCATTTAATAGAATCTAGATTTATCTACAAAATTGAGCATACCAAATGGGTATCCCCATGAAAACGAATTAAAAACTACAAGTGTGCATTAACTTGAAGAAGCTTAACCATCAGAGATACCTATCCACTTCTGATCATAGAACACCTATTAGAGCATGTAGCAGGCAAGGAAGTCTATAGCTTTCTTGATGGATTTTCAAGCTATAATCAAGTAGCTATAGCCCCTAAGGACCAACACAAGATGGCTTTTGCCACAGGGTGGGGCATATTTGCATTTCATGTGACTCCATTTGGGCTACCCAATGCCCTTGCTACATTTCAAAGGTTGATGTGCCACATGTTCAAAGAGTTCTTGCAAGACAACTTAGAAGTCTTGTTGATGCCTTATGTGCTCATTCCAACATTAGGCAAACAAATATCCTTGAAACAAATGTTCGACAAATGTAGAGAATCTCAGGTGTGCTTGAACCCAAAAAAATGTGTTTTCATGGTCAGGCAAGACAAGATCTTAAGACATAGTGTCAGAGAATGGCATCTCAACGAACGAGGATAAAGTTAATCCATTGTCGAGTTACCGAGACCAAAGAATGTTAAGGAAGTACAAGATTTCATGGGGCATTGTGGTTATTACTAACAATTTATACACATGGATCAAATCATTGCAAATCCTTTGTACAACCTTTTAATAACTAATTATGGGTGGAAAAATGAGTGTGAGAATTGTTTCAATGAACTTAAATGACGATTATGTTCAGTACCAAAAAGTTTAGGTATTATTTGCTTGCAAATAAGTTTAAATTTTTTACAAACCATCAAGTGCTACTATATCTAGTGAACAAACCATGCAATACTAGCAAATTAGTAAGATGGTTCCTCTTACTAGTGGAATATGAGTTTGAAGTTGTGAGTAGGAAAGGTAAGACTCGCCTTAGAGCAAATAACCTTTCTAGACTAGCTTTAGAAGAGTCACTGCAAGGAATAGTGGAACCCAAACACAAAGAGGTCATTGAAATCCCTGTGGAGGAAACCTTTGAGGACCCATAAGAGACAATATCCATACTAGGAGGACGCACTACAAAGGAGAAACAAGACACATTTGAAATTGAAGCACCCAAATGGCTAAAAAAGAGTTGAACAAATAGGCCAAACACATGATGATCGAGTAGCTATTCAGATCCAATCATTGGCAAATCTTGAAGAGATAGTACTCAAGTTTGCCTATTTTTAGAACATGTCTCATCAAAGGTTCATCACCACATCAAAATTGGAATTTATGTTGTATTTTGTACTTCTTGCAGACTACAATGTAGCAATCAAGAGAGTGACGTGCAAGGAACCAACTTTTGCAACTCAATTCAAGCCCAAAGATCTTCCCAATTCTGCAAGAAAAGGTACTATATTTCAACCTAATTGGCATGCACGCTTACTCTCAGCCTATACAAAAATGATGTGAATGTGGTCCAACACACCCTTATATATTAAATATAATCCATGTTATTGCCCTCTAGTGCATCGAAGGCCATAGCCCAAATTCAAAGTCAAGGTTACTAAAGGCTACTCCGATTGGATCAATGATCCTTAATTGGCTCCACGTAAAGGATCTCTGATAGTGATATACATGATCTCAACAATCCGCCACTAGTCCATCCGCTTCAAAAATGTCTCTGACATTGTCACTAAAATGTGTATTAAGATTTTCGAGTTAATGATGGTGGTATTCAAAACCTTCAAAAACATTAAGGTCCCATATATTCCTGCTCTTGGCTTTAGTGAAGGTAACTTTGATGTGCTTTCTGATTCAACAATCCGCCATTGGTCTGTCCGCTCCAAAAATGTGCCCTACATTTTCACTAAAATGTATATGAAGATTTTCGAGTTAATGATGGTGGTATTCAAAACCTTCACAAACATTAAGGCCCCGTACATTTCTGCTCCTGGCTTCAATGAAGGTAACTTTGACTTGGTATATGATATGAGCAAAACCCCCTCTGTCAACACAATTTTTGCTTGGCACTCCTTCATCAAATATTTACCTACTTGTTATAAGCAAACCTTCAAAGAGATGTTCTCTAAAGCATTCTAGGAATACCACTCAGAGATATTCATTCCCAGACTCACACATTTATTGCACTTATTTGCCATATAACAAGCATTGCATGCAAAATAGCCATGTATTCCACATCTAGATGTACTAGGTCGAGTCAATTGGGATGCTTTAATGATAGGTCTTGTAAGAGGCCTCTGACTACATGAACATCATTTGGCTATGGATGTTGTCGAATACTACATCGCACACCCCACACAACAAAGGTCTCTCAAGGATGACAGACACAAGAGAGGGGGGTGTTGGTAGTAGCCAAGGAGGTCCAGGCGGCATGACAAGAAAAGGGAGCATGAACCAGTCAAAGAGATTTAGAACAGAGCAAAGGCCAAACAAAACCAAGCAGGCAAGGAAGTCAAAGACGATTCGACGATTAGGCCTATTAAATTTTCAAAATCCCTACTTCTTGTAAAACAATGATTTTAATCACTACACATCATTGTAAATTCTTTTTTTTATCATGTCGACTCCATTTTGATCAAGCCGAGGAGTCCTCAAGCTTGATGACTACTAGAAGTATCTATGTATCAAACTTCATTTTTTTTTTGAGCTCATTTGAGCCTCCAAATAGGCATAGGAAACTGTTTTTTTAAATAGGCCAAACACTAGGTCTGAACGCCACCAAAGCTAGTGAATAACTATAAAAAGAGCTAGAGAGCTCATTTTTGGAGAGCACTTTTTGGGACTTAAAGTAAGAAAGAGACTTGTAATCATATTTTTGGCTAATCAAACATTCCATTGCTCCATCTCTTTGTCTTGCCATGTGAGCACGTGTGTATGTGTATGCATGTCAGTGTGCTTCTCACTCACACATTTACATTCTCACTAGCTCATGGTCATCATACCACCCTCACATATTCCCAAATTGACAATTATGAGGTGGATATCCTCACATTGATGCTTATCATTGTGCTAGAGTGACAATATGGTTAACCTTTCACTAGTACTCCCAAAGGTCTGAAAGTGGCAGAACGGTTATGGACAGGGAAGCCACCACATTATGATCATCTTTGAGTTTTTGGTTGTGAAGCATATGTTAATATAACCAAGAATCTTAGATAAAAGTTAGACCATAAGTCAAAGAAATGCATTTTTCTTGGATATGGTCGAGAAGGAAAATTCGGATATCACTTATGAGATCCTGAAATATGATTAGTGATCAAAAGTAGTAATGTCATTGTCAATGAGTCTAAGATGCATAAACAGCCCATTAAGGAAGTTGAAGTGAGAAGACTCGTGTTTGAGGATACTAGTCCTCTAGTTCACATGCATAAAAATGTTGCACATAGGGATGGTCAAGAAAATTTCCAATTAGATCAATCTCCAAATGTTTCTATCTAGCAATCATTGAGACGTTATGCACGTGTCTCGCATCCACCTAATAGATATGCTCTAGGTTTGGATTTTGTTATGCTAACAGATGCTAGTGAGCTTTCTTGCTACAACGAGGCTATGCAGATAGAAGATCATGTCAAGTGGGAGCATTCCATGAGGAGTGAATTGGATTATATTCACAAGAATGGTACTTCACATTTAGTACCTTTGCCAAAGGGCAAGAAAGCTTTACCATGTAAATGGGTATATAAGCTTAAATTCGCATCAGATAGTGCTTCTCCAAAGGATAAAGCTTGTTGCAAAGGGTTTTAAGCAACAACATGGTATTGATTTTGAGAAAATCTTCTCTCCAATAGTCAAGATGACTACCCTCCCCATGTTGCTTGAATTTGTTGCAATGGAGGACTTAGAGTTAGCCCAAATGGATGTGAAAATTGTTTTCTTGCATGGAGATCTTATAGATGAAATATATATGGAGCAAGCAAAGGGTTGTGTTTCTTGGAAAAGAAATTCTAGTTTGTAAGCTGAAGAAGAGCTTATATGAAATTAAATAGTCCCCTAGACAATGGTACCAAAAATTTGATGCTTTTATGAAGTCTCAAGGTTATTCTCGAAGCAATGAGGATCATTGTCTCTACACAAAGAGATGCTCAGATGGCAACTTGATATGATTGATACTTTATGTCAATTATATGTTGATTGCTTGCAAGTCCTCTTATGACTTGTCAATTCTAAAACTGAAGTTGAGTCAGACATTTGATATGAAGGATTTGGGGGATGCCAAACATATTCTTGGCATGTGCATTACTCTTGATAGGATTAAAGGATGCATATACTTGTCTCAAAGTGAGTACATGTCCAAAGTACTTTACAGGTTCAATATGTAGGGTGGAAAGGCATTGAGTACACCTTTACCCACTAAGGATCATTGCCCAAAATCAGATGAGGAAAAGGAATTCATGAACAAAATTCCTTATGAGTCTTTTGTTGGTAGTCTCATGTATGCTATGGTAGCTACGAGACCATACATTGCATTTGCAATGGGAGTTGTGAGCAGATATATGTATAATCTTGGAAAGAAGCATTGGGAAGTGTTCAATATGATTTTGAGATATCTGAGTGGCACTAAGGACAAGGTTCTATGATTATGTAGATGGAAAACATCCATTACTCGTTACCCAGATTCTAATTATGATGGTTGTGTTGACAATTGTAAGTCTACATCAGGGTACATTTTTCATTTTGCTAGAAGTGCTATCTCTTGGAGATCTCTTCTTCAAGAATGTACAATTGTTTCCACCACAAAACCAAAGTATGTTGCAACAAAAGAGGCCTATAAGGAAGCATTGTGGCTTTCTCGTCTTGCTTGTGATATGGGTCTACCTCAGCATGTACCTCGTTTGCTCAGTGATAGTCAGAATGCCATTGCATTGGCTAAGAATTTGGTCTACCATGCAAAGACCAAACACACTGATGTGCAGTATCACTCATTAAAGACTACTTAGCCACTAAGCACATTATTCTTGAGAAGTTTCATACTTGAGATAATGTTGCAGATGCTTTGACTAAAGCTCTACTACAGGATAGCTTTTGACACTTTTGTCACTTGGTGCACAATTACTTGATTTATGATCTTGCACAGTTACTTGTATACTATGTAATGTGCCCATCATGTGGGAGGTATAGTTTGTATACTTACACTCAAGTATTCTTTATCATTCTTTATTTTTTCTCCCATAGTCACTTTGGCCATATTGGCATTTAGTGGGAGATTGTCCCATTAATGTCCATGTCAAAGGTGAAATGGCCACCGTACACTTTTGTATATGTTATTTAATAAAACATATAGAGTTCTAGTTAGTCACAGACTGTAAGTTTGATCGCGTTTGTATGACCTAAGAAATCTATGTTCGTGGTCTGTGAATTGTGCATTTCTGTGTATTTTGCACCCCTTGTGTGGAGTATTGTGTGTGGCACTGGACAAAGGTATAACTGTGGAGCTCTTGAGAAGGAGATTCCATCATTGTGGATCACCAGAGAAATACTTCACTAATTTTTTGTAAAGTGATCATACACGAAATTCTCTTTATCCATATGATGTTGTCCCATTTACTTTTTAAGTAATGAATAGAGCAAGTTATAAAGTGCACACTAGATTTCCTTCGAAGTCCCTCAAGAATGTATATGTTTAATAGGTGAACTATAGTAGAATAAATAGCTTAGAGTGGTTGCTTGTACATCTCTAAGAGTCCCATCTCCTTTCTTTAGTTGTTTGCAATATGGCCTTCTTTGGGCAACACAATTGATTCTATGATTATCTCTAGTTAATGGTCAAACCTCCTGTTAGGAGTTAATTTGCAAAAAGTCAAACTAGAAAGAAGCTATATTACATAGAATATAATTGATAAGCATGGCTAAGAGGATAAATAAGAGGGGAAACCCTAACTATTTAGATGTATATGGTAATTTACTTTTTGTTGTCCAAATATATATATGTTTTTTATTTTTTAAAAAGAGGAAGTTTGAGCAAGGACTACTCTCCCTTGCTTGAATTAATAAAAGGAAAATTGAATGGTGAATGGGCATAGTGCCCTTGGGATCCCTCTTATCCCACAGAGCAGAGATAGAAAGACCTTGAGGCACAACAATGGTGATGGCCTAAATTCAGAAGGAGGCCTAACTTCTTACAAGTACAAAGTCTCCTGCCTATCACGCCAAGGGATTGTTCAATTGTCCATTCTTTCAAATGGTTGTCAAAGTTGGCTGAACATCTTTCTTTCCATATCTCCCAAAGCGCTTCCCTTCTAATGGCATTCCACAAGGCAAAAGGAAAGCCTATCACTTCTCCAAGTAATGCTTGCTTCTTGTTGATTTGAATTTGTAAACTCGAAATCTTGGCTAGGAGCAAGAGTTGACTGAGTTGTAAACGTAAACAGGCTAATACATGTTATAAGAATGTAATAGCTTCACTCCTTTAGGTCCTAATAGTTTTCTTTAGCTCAAAAACCCAATAGGTAAATGCTTCATCAAAAACATTTACTTTAGGCCCGAAGGGTTAAGCGTTTACGAGTTAGGGAATCGTGCTCAGCTTCATGTGTTAGTAAACAATTAGGCGCAGCTATTACTATTTAGGGAATCGGGCTCCTTTATAGTTTTCTTTAGCACTAATACCTAAAGTTTCGCATAGCATGTTGTAGCAAGACCAACATGCTTAATTAAGCAAGACCAACATGGTTAATTAGAGCTTTCCGAATCGAGTGGCTTCTTGGGCATGAAAAGAAGAAGTGACCAAGGTCTTCTCTACCACAAAGGCAACACTTACACTAGTGTGGGGCCCTGCAAATTCTATTAGCTTTGAAATTGGTCCAAATTCCCCGATGGAGAATTCACCACATAAGAGCCAATTTTTTGTTCCCAAAGAGAGGATGCTATAGGTCCACGTAATTAAATTGCCATCTGATATAGGGCCAATTCAAACACTATCTCATGTTAAGGGAGATGCAATTCCACATACTTCTTGACACTCAATGTCTTATCCAATTTTTTTATCATTGATCCATCTTAACCCTTCAATTTACTTGGGATCATGCCTCAGAAGGAGGCAAGTCTTTGAGTTTCCCCTAGAATTGATTCTATGTCTTAATAGGCACCAATCTTCATAGTCAACTTTCCTAGCCAGATCTATATCCTCAATCTCATACAATGTCCTCTCCCTTGATTCCAAAAATGTTTTCGGTTAGGAGACCCTTTGTTCCATAAATTCTTTGGTCTTTAGAGGTTCTCGAAGTCAATTTCTCCTCCAATAGGAAACCAAATAGAATCATTCTAATCTTGATTGCCCACTTCCAATCTCATTGATCTTGATGTATGATTTCATCTTGTTCCAACTCTTCCACAAGGAGTAGACTAAGTCCAAACCTGTAGGAGGCACAGGAAAAGGATGAAACATCAAAGTGAGTAGATCATGTCCCTTCCACCTAGGAAGTCTTGCTAGCATAAGAAAAATTTGTTTTTGAGAATAAATTTTGCCTAGGAAGATTCCACATTGCACCATGCTTTGATCATCCACTTGATAGTCATCTTATCTTCCATTAACCCAGTGTCCAGAATGCCCAACTCACCAGAATCTTTCTAGTCAACACAAATGCCCCATTTGATTTTGGGCACACCTCTCCTGTTGGGATGTCTTGTCCAGAGGAAATTTTTGCAAGCTCTTTCAACTTCGCTAAATCTGTCTTTTGCTCTCCAACAAGCCAAAACATAGAGAATCGATGAAAGAAGGAAGGTGTTGATCACTATGGCACACTCTCTAGGTTGAGCTGCATGCCCTTATAGTAAGCAAGTTTTTTATCAAGATTGGTGAGAATCGAGTCCCACCATGGCCCATTGAAGCATAAAAACCCATCGAAATTTTGAGTAGCTAGAAGATTTGTCCATTGGGGATCTCTTGACATTTGTTGTTAATAAAAAATTGTGGAGGGGTACCAGGAATAGCCTTGAAAGCTATTTTTTAATGATTTATGCTAGATCCAAAAGCCATGTAGAAAGTGTTTAGACATTGTCATAGGGTGGTGATACTATTAAGATCATTATGCACAAAAGCATTTGTGTCATTAATGAAGATTCTCACTGTCATCTAGTTCTGGCTATGGGGAAGTAGCAAACCATGGATGTGCCCAAGTTGGGCATGATGGTGAACCAAGTAGCTAAGTCCATCATTGGCAATAGTAAAGAGAAGTGGAGTCAGGGGGCAACCCTTTATATCATTTTAATCTGATTGCTTGAGAGAGTTGAACGTTGATATTAATCCGAGCTGAGACGTTTCCCATAAGCATTGAGATAATCTTGATGGAATCAAAGCCACAAATGAGATCTTTTAGGGATTCAAGAAAGAAGGCCCATTGGAGGCTATGATAAGCCTTGTCAAAATTGATCTCGATGAAGAGGAATTTTTTAGAAGAGTCCTTAGCAAATTCAAGGCCTTCCCACACATCAATAATGGCCTCAAAGATGGATCTACCCATTATGAATGCTTTTTTACTCTCACTGATCCAGGAGCAAAGATGGAAGGCAATATGATTAGCAAAGAATTTTGCTAAGATTCTATACCTAGTTTGTAGCATAGTGATAGGCTACCAGTTTTCAATCTTGTTTTTTTTTGTCTTTTTTGTGGATCAGCTTAATTGCCCCTTCATTGAGAAAGTTAGGCAAAGCATGAAAGTGCAGAGATTCTCGCCAAACCATTTGTAATGGTTTCACCAAAAAACTATTGAATGCCTTGAAGAACACATTGGTCAGACCTTATAAACCTGGGCTTATACCAATGGGTAGATAATCAACATATTCTAAAATCTATATCAATGATGGGGAGGTCAAGAAGATGCACCATATTTTATGGAATTCTTTTCATTCAAATTCAATAGATGGTGGCCATGTAATCATGCCTTTGAGAAGAGAGTGGCAAGGACACTCCTAGGAGTTAACTGAAGTGGTTGGAAATTTGGTTCAATATTATCTTCATCGGTAGTGCATTCCATTATCATGTAGAGGACCTTTTCCTTTTGCTTCTTTTTCTCCTTCTTCATTAGTTTACACATTTTTTTAGTCAGTTTGTGTGCTTTTCTTGCCCACCAATCTTTATAATAATTTTGTAGATTTTTTCTTTGAATTTTCTATTTGTATCTAAGCTTGCTTCTAATTTTCTAGAGTTCAAATTGGAGGTGGGAATTTCCTTTATTGACCTCAGTCTCAAGAGCCCAGAGCCTACGATATAGGTTTTTCCTTCTTGCATGTCGAATGATCTCAATCTCCTTTTGAGCCTTGTTAATGGGATATTGAGTCTGCTCGATAACCAACTTCCAATACTTAGTCAAAGAGGCATGGATGCTAAAGGCCTCGATCTAGGTCAAGGAGATCATCTAATGAACCAAAGAGAGGGAGGGGGTTGAAAGATCAACATGAAACAAGGAAGCTTTCCTATGTCTTAATTATGGCTTGAAGGTGAGAAACATTGGATAGTGCTCGGACAAAATTAAGTCCACACATATGTGATAGAAGAGGCTTAGATGCAAAGAGATTAGGAGGAAAAAGCTTCGTTTGATTTTTATAAGAGGAAGCATGCATGTATATTTATGAAGGGATAAAGAAAGATGTAACATGGATGTCCAAGTTAACATGGAAATTCATCGTGAACTCAATGAAAATAAATCAATTTTAGGTGCAGTTACATACATATGACCAATTTTAGTCAATTTGATTGATCGCAATAAAGTTGATTAAGTTCATAATTGACCACATTTGATATGATTGATTAATTTGTACGATTTTTCCCATAGTTGATTAGAAATGTGCAAGTTCGATTATAGTTAACAATACTTATGCATGTTTGATTGGGCTTAACCAAGTTTGATTGAATTCAAGTAGAGTTTTCTAGCAATTAATTGTAGATTGTAAGAATCACAATTTCAAACAAGTTTGGGAAGGAAAACCTAAAATTCTTGAGCTTCAAGGATAGTTCTGAGTAGTAAGCTACCTCTCCAAACTTTACCACAATAAACTTCAAAGTATTTGCAATATTGACCAAAGCATACCAAGATTTGATACCAAAATTAGGGTTTTAGTTGAATAAACTTTGTGATTTTGTACAAATTTCATCATCTTAATGAAGTTTATCTAGGATGTATAAAGATACTATAAAAACTAGGATTGATAGTTGAGTTGATTATTGATCGAGTTCGACTCTCCCCCAACATATATCAATGAAAGATAGGGAAGGTCCCTTAGTTTTTTGGGGGATGTAAGGGTCATGTGACCTTACCCCCATATTCATAAATATACATCATATATAGAGCATTGCCTCAAGAGAGTTCATTATGTGGGTTTCGAGGCTCCCACGCATGTCCACGCGTCTCTCCTCTCTTCTCTCTCCCCCCATCTCCTCCTTCCTCCTCTTATTCTGCACACCAAAGGCCTTCATTGGTATCAAAGCATGTTGAAGGCTTGTATGCAAGAAGCTCCAATGGAAGCTTAGGTCAGAAGAGGTGAAAGTGCAGGTCAGCATCTCTCAATAGCAGTTCAGTATTTGGCCATAACTCGAGCTATAAAGCTTGGATTGATGCATTTTAAAGTTCTGTGTGTAGCTGAAACAAAGGGATACAACTTCACAGAAGAATGCAGAACTTACTTCGGAGTGCCTTAGGGCCAATTCGAAAAATGCAGGCTGATGTAGAACTCGAATCTACAATCACTTGGACAGCAGGTCAGTAAGTTGGCTATAAGTTGAGTTTTACAAATTAGAATCAGATGATTCAACTTGTTATGCGTAGTTTGGAATAGCCTCTACAACTTTGTAGAAGAATACAAATCCAAATTTTGAGTGCAAGGTCACCAAAACTGCAAAATACAAAGCAGTAGTGTTGCAAGTGAAGGTGAAATCGACAATGGATGCTTGTTTTGTGCATATCTTGAGCTACATAGCTCCGATTGAGATGTTCTTCATATCATTACATAGCCAAGAAAGATTTCTAGAAGTTTGTTGAAGACCAAAAGTTCAGATTCAGAGGTTATCACCTCTAAATCAGCAAAATACAGAGTAGCATATTTTCACTACAAGAACCCTAGTTGCTTTAGGAGGTTCAACTTGCTTTGGAAATTCTTCGAGAGAGAATTTTTGGTATGCGAGCTCTTATTTCTAGAGCTTGAAGGCATTATCCATGTATGATCATTGTGGTAGCTCCTCCATATGAGAGTAGAGCATGATCTTGTCACATGTTTGGCATGTGAGATTACATTGTAGTCTACCTTCTGTTTGAGGTTTATGTCATCATGAGTTCGACCATGGCATTGTCAGTGGATGTATAGTGGCATTGTGGTATACAGCTTGCTTATGCCACTTGGATATAGATCTACTTGCCAATTGCATACTATTTTAGGAGAGTTGGTTCTCGATCTTGGTTGGTACTTGTATCTTTTGTTTTCTTTGCAAGTACATGATCCAAATTGGAGCCTCAATTGCACACTCGTTTGTCACCTTGATTTGCTATTCTATTAGCAAATGTTCATTTATTTGATATTGTGGATGGTGATTCCCACATGGTAATTTTGGTTCTAGATTCCATTTTACAGAGGAGATGCTGTCGAAATTTCATCGGCTTTTATGCTAGAAAAGAGCTCTAGTGGATCTTGAAGCTTACGTGATAGCTTTGGATCATTGTTTATCTCCATTCATTCGGACTTGTTCATAGGTTATTCGTGACAAATTAGACCATCTTGCAGGATTCATTCTTGAGTGGGAGGTGTATCGCAATCATACTAGCATGTACTGCTATCAGTTTTTGGGCATGTGTATTTGCCATTATCTTTGATTAGATCAGTGAAAGGTGGTGATAGATTACTCATTGTTCTTTGGTTATTGGTTATCTTGTTTGATTGCTCAGTTTACAGGGGATACTCCGTCAAATTTTTCTCAGGATTCTTTCACATCTACTTGATCACTTTGGAGACTTGGTGAGCAGATTTATGCTCGGTGTCTTCTCGATTTGATGGCACTGACTTTCCGAGATGGAGAGTTCAAATGTGGCATACATTGGTTTGTGCAGGGTTACACATGTATGTGCATGGATGCATTGGCGATCTCTACTATCCGATACAGCTTGTGGATTCTATATATGAGTCTGCTATGTATGAGGAGACGAGTAGGGCATTATGGCAGAGACTACATGATATGTATGCGAGTCCATTGGCTCATGTGAGACACAGATCACATCAACGACTTTGATGTTGGCATTGTGGTCATGAAGGCCATATTCGACAACATTGCTTCAGGTGGATGCGATGATGACGTTAGAGATATGCACGTGATGCAGGTCAGGTATTGATTTCAGGAGAGTCTATGGCAGTTGATTATGCTTGTGATGGTGATATCACTTTCTCCTATGGTTCATCTCAGGATTCCTCTTGTTCATTGGATAGCACACATATGGCTTGGTTGCTTGATGCATTAGCCAATTTTCATGTTACTCCACATCGCGAGTGGTTTTGTCGATTCTCAGGTGAGATTCATGGATGTATGCACATGTCTGATGGTATGACATATGACATTGAGGGTGCAGGAGATGTATGCCTTATGCTACCTAGTGGAGCATCACTCATACTCAGACATGTACGCTATGTGCCTTTATTCCCTACGAGCTTGATTTCACTTAGCCAGTTACAGGAGAGCAGATGTTATGCGTTCCTTGGTGAGCATCATTTTCAGTTGCAGTTGGGACAGCTTATGCTTGTCAGAGGTGCCAAGATTGGGCACAGGTATCCATTGCAGGTACTCCATGTGAGAGACGATCTCGTCTCGGTGGAAGTTCAGCCTTATGTGCGATGTGAGACTCGTCATGTCTCATTTTGTCTACCTATACATATGCCTAGTGAGATTCATGATGCACATGTATGGCAGGATTCAGATTCTCATATGGATGAACATGTAGAGCATGTTTTGGATGCTCATGATGCTTATGTAGAGAATGATTTCATTGATCATATGGATGCTCTTGTGGAGCACACTTTGGATGATCAGTTGGGTGATTTAGAGCATGATGTGGATGCTCATGTAGATCATTATGATGATACTCGTGCAGTTAGCTCATGTGCAGTTAATGGTACACTTGTTGTGCAGTTAGCTCATGTGGAGCATAATGGTACACTTGTTGTGGTAGAGCAAGATAGCTCTTATGATACACAGTGTATGCCAGAGCATACTAGCTCTCAAGGTGCACAGCTAGACACATCCTTGGTTGATAGGATGACTGATTTGGATGTTGAGCAGTCAGCAGTCATGTAGTCATTCTTGGATTCGCTCATGCCAGATGTTGACACAGATATGTCAGGACATGTTGGTCTTGATGATGGTGCTTTGGATGCTTTGGATATAGGCATGGCTGACATGCTTAGTCAGCCAGGATAGCACATGTTTCGTTAGCATTCGGGACTTTGATGTACGAGTTATTATGCTCGAGACTAGACATTGCAGTTGCTATTAGAGCATTTGCACTTGGAGTTGTCAGTCATTCGATGATTGACACAAGCATAGAGCAAGTGGGAGCTTTGCAGGAACTTCATCAGTTCTTGCATCAGTCATATGTGAGCTCGCCTCTTGTCGATATGAGTCTAGAGCAGTTTGAGGTGCATGGATATACCTTGTTCGAGGCAGTTGGTGTACGCTCATCCGTATGGGTTTAGATCGAGACTCTTCCTATATATTATTGTATAGTCCTACATCATTCTTTGTATGTGTTATGACTTATGGTCACATTGACCCTTAAGTGGGAGATTGTTGGGGATGTAAGGATCATGTGACCTTACCCCCATATTCATATATATACATCATATATAGAGCATTGCCTTCATTATGTGGGTTTCGAGGCTCCCACGCATGTTCCGCGTCTCTCCTCTCTTCTCTCTCCCTCCATCTCCTCCTTCCTCCTCTTGTTCTGCACACCAAAGCCCTTCAAGTTTTACCCTTGAAAAGATATTATAATGCTAAATTTTCACATCGAATATTCCTAGGGTCTTAATTGAGTAAAATTTGTGATTTTGTACAAATTTCATAGCCTTAATGAAGCTTATCTAGGATGTATAAAAATTCTATAAATAAATAGGATTGATAGTTGAGTTGATTGTTGACCAATTTCAACTCTCCTCCTACATATAT
This sequence comes from Ceratopteris richardii, assembly GCA_020310875.1. Classification (NCBI taxonomy): domain Eukaryota; kingdom Viridiplantae; phylum Streptophyta; class Polypodiopsida; order Polypodiales; family Pteridaceae; genus Ceratopteris; species Ceratopteris richardii. Next base: position 37,236,541 of record CM035424.1, read on the forward strand.
TCGTGAAAGATGGAAAAAGCCTCTTAAAAGATTGCATTGAAATGAGGCATCAAAATCAATGACCCAAGACTCAATGAAATGATCTTCTTCCAAAGTAGAGCATGATATTATCAATGTACATAAAAGAAAATCATGGTAGCCTCCACATTGGACTTCGAGTTCCCGCTTTCTTTGCCTTGGATGTCACCCTTCTTCTTGAATTTATGCATTTGTTTTTGTTTTTTTGGCCTTCCTTTCGAGTGCTCTATAGAATTTTCAAGCAATAAAACAAGTGCTATCTTTTTTCTACATTTTGATAGTGATGTATGTGAAAACAATTAAGTCCTCTGAGGTACCTCTTTCCCTCTTTAGGAGATTTGTTTCCCTTGGCTTCTGTATGCATCTATAACCCTAATGGGTTACTTAGCTTTTGTACATTCAGATGATGTACTTCTTATCATTGTTGTATACTGCCCATTGGTCCTAATGAGAAGCATATTGTTGAATTTAAGGCTAATTCGCATTCTTATTTTGAGATGTCCAGTTTGGGGCATTTGCACCATTATTTGGACATTCAATTCATGCAAGTTAATGGGGGAATAGCTTTGTGTCAAACGAAAAGATTGACACATTATTGCAATGTTTTGGCCTTGAAGACTGCAAACCTATTGCCATTCCCATGGAAACAGGTCTACAATTGAGTCTTCGTGATGTTGGACACACATTTGATGTTGGCTATCAGCAAGTTGTTGGATGCTTGATTTACTTATGCATAACTCAGCTTGATATTCAATTTTTTTTTCTCTCAAATGAGCAAGTTTATGAATTACCCAAGTGTCAAGCATTGGAAGGCAATTAAGCACATCTTTTGCTACTTCAGTGGTACCTGTCTCCATGGATTGTTTTATTCCAAGGGAGGATCATTACCGCCAGATTTACATGCTTTTTATGACTCATACTATGACACTCATGTGTCCACCAGTCATGTACGCTTCATGTTTGGTAGCAAATGCATAGCTAAGTTGAGAAAAAAGCATCCTACTATTGCCACTTCTAGTTGCGACACTCAGTATAGGGCAGCTTCCATCATAGTGCTTGTTGAGTGTGTGTGTGTGTGTGTGTGTGTGTGTGTGTGTGTGTGTGTGTGTGTGTGTGTGTATCAGATGCCTTTTGATTGATTTGGGTGTTGGTCAGTCTTCCACCACCACCATCTTCATTGACAGTCAGAGCCCATTGCCAGTAGCCAAGAACCCCATGCTCCATGCTCACACAAAGCACATTGAAATGCATTATCATCATGTCAAGGAGGAGAGATCAGTTGGGCTTATGTGCCCACACAAGATAATGTTGTAGACCTTTTCACAAAGACTCTACCTAGGAGAAATTTGAAGGTTCTCCCAAAGTTTTGAGCTTGCTTCCTTTCGTGGATTCATTTCCCCCCACATGGCTTGGCATTTCCTTATATACGAGTGCCAATTACTGATTCATCGCATCACTCACAAGGGGAATTTGTTAATATGTTTTGGTAGTGATGTGTATGAACACACTTAGGTCCACCGGGGTACTTTTTTCCCTCTTGAGGAGGTTTTTTTCCCTAGCTTGTATATACACCTATAACCCTAACAAATTACTTATCTTTTGTACATTCACTTGGTAACACATTTTATGTTGTGTTGTTCTTCGATCTTCTTCTTCCTTGTGTTGTTTGTGTGCTTTTGCAAGCCTCCAACTCCATATCTTTCCCCTTGATTTTGCGATTCAAACTTTGTGTTCTAATATTCCTTATCATGTCACTTCCCCTTATCAAAATATAGCCAAAAGACCTAGTTCATCAATGAGAATTTCTCCTCTACCTCCATGTGAGATTTTTCCAACCAATAAAGTTTATATGACTTGGGAAAATTCATGAGTAAATATATAGGCTTTATTTTATCTTTAAAGTCTTATAATCCTATATACTTAAGTTTAATCAACTAGTGGTTGAATGTCAAGACGCCACCACAACTAATCCTATATACTTAAGTTTAATCAAGTAGTAATTGAAGGTGTACAGACGTCTTCAACTAATAAAGCCATGTAAGTCATTATGTTAACCTTATTCGCAACAATGGTTGTCTCTAACATGATCTTTGATTTGGTTCAACTTTGAAACATGTAGTTAGCCGCTTCAATCTCTTTGCACTTTATATGATATCACCCACATAGCTATGTGTAGTATCCTTCTCATTGAGTCTTTCATCCAATCTCTACCATGCCATTCAATGTATTTTTCTCCCAAACCTCCACATACCCTTGGACATAGAGTATGCTCTTCATTTTGACTTCCCATGAGTCAAACTTGATACATTCTAGCCTCTTGAAATCAAGCATAAAATTTCTAGATGTTCCTACCATAATGAAAGAAGTAACAAAGCACAAACTCTCATTTTTTTATAAGATAGAAAAAGTTAGTGCAACATCCAAGTCATACTTAAAAATGTTTTTGTAGTGCATCCAAATCATAGGAATTCTGAAGCGTTTTGATAAAATTGCAAACACCCATGCCAAATGTTGGTTCTAGACAATACAATTGATAGTCATCTCATTAATGAAAAACACAAGACAATCAATTCTCTTTTGAATTCCTTGAGAGGAAAAATCAAATGATGATTTTGGTAGTGTTTGTGTATCACCTTCTTGGTGAAGATCCTTCTTTTTTTCTTTACAAGAAAATTGTTAAATTAATTGGTGAAAGAAATATACATATCATCCTCTTGATGAGGAACCCATTTCATTTTCATTTTTTCGTCCTAAATTATGAAGACCCACAAGTGGAAGAAATGGGAGAAATTTTGAAGTTCCTTATCCTTTTACGTGAATGGGATAACCTTCTTTCAATGGTTTGGGGATATTCCAAAGTCTCTTGGGCATCTAAAGTCTCTTGAGCATCTAAAGTCTCTTGAGCATCTAATCTTCCAAATTTTCTAGATAGTTTCATATTGTAGCAACACTCAACCAACACTCACCAAAAGATCTTTTTCACATTCTCTCCCTAAAAGGATGTCCGATTCTATGAACCCTCTTCCGTATTTGAGCAATAAAAAAAGAGGCATACTTCCTCGTCTTTACAAAAAATCTCCTGCAGCACTGAGAAGAGAAGGGGTAATCTAGATTATGGGCCTTTGAATTAGTCCAAATTTCCTCTCGCATACTTAAGTAAAAAAGAGGGATAATTCTTGCTCATTATAAAAAACATCTTGCACCGCTTGATGTGAAAGTAGACTTTTTTTATTAGTCCTAGTGATACCTCTCATCTGGTTACCATTTCTCCATGCTCTCTTGGATGAGTTAAAACACTTAAATTGGTGCAACCTTGTGTCTTATTTGTTCCACATCACAATCTAATATTGATGAGGTATCAATCTTCATAGTTTTTTTCTAAAGCTTGGAATTTTGAGAAGAAAAAACATTTAATAACTCAAATAATGATGGCAGATGATTCACTCGCATATTTTTTACTCAGCTGCCCACCATCTCCTGCGCATGTCAGATAAGATTATTTGTCATGCTCTCAGCTCGAATTGGTTCTTTTGCAATATTAAGAACCAAGCCTTTCAAACACTCGGCTAAGCTATTGGAAGTTATTATCAAGGATTCAACACAGAAACATCAGTCACCATATCACCAAGGCAGTGTATTATTTCATTTTGCCACACCCCATGATGTTTCAATCATGAGAAAACAAAGAATATTGAAAGGATGCAGCACTAGAGGACACGAACACTGTCAAAACTACATCTCCCATGAACTATGCACCATTAGCAACAGGATAACCAAAGCATTACTAGGAATAAGTCTTGAATATTCCTCTGTAAATCTGGCCAAGAACAGGGACACTTATCATCCTTATTTCAACACGATATGTATGAGAATTAAACTCGCTGAAGATGTGATCAAGGCATCACCGACCAGAGAATGATTCCTCAAAACAGGAGGTTTCTTTCTTCTCTTCCCTTTTCTTATGAGGGGGTTTTGGGGAGGGATGGCCATTAACGGAACCTGTTGTATAGTCTTTGTAAAGGCTTGAAACATGATTTGCAAATTCAATATACAATTTTCACTGTGCCAAGAAATTAGGGATGTATCTAAATTGAATTCCCACCTTCACTTCTAAGCTTGCTGCATTAATTGCCTCAATTTTCTATCTGCCTCCTCGAATGTCACATCATAGTTGGTCTTCCCAAGTTTTGTAACTTCCACAATATGCTTTTGGCATTCAATTGCTTTATCAAACCTGAAAAAAAATAGCGCTAATATTGTCTGAGCTAAGACACCATGTATTCATTCAAGAAAAATATTATTTCAGAAAAAAATCATCACGAAACCAAAAAAACCCATTAATATAAATTTCAAGAAACCAAACAAACCCATTACATTACAAGTATCATCTGTGTTTCAGATTAGATGTTCCTTCTGTTTAGCATCCATCATTATAAATCCAAAAAGTAATCCCAAAACATTGGTATTCAGGTACAAAATGGATGTAAATCAAAACATCATGTGAATAATGCAAATTTATATGACCAAGCCACAAACTAAATTGATCACAACTGCTGATAACTATCATAATTTTATCTGTTCAAAGGCAAGATGTTTGTCCTCATCAATGGCAAAAGGTACTGCCTAATGGTGAGAAAGAATCCGTTTAGTAAAGAGTAATTTACCTCGTGATATAATTGTTGTTCCTTAGTGTCTACTCCGAAACCTCAAACCCACAACATTAGAAGTTCCAACGAGAAGTTATATCAAACATCTCAGGATATCCCAAGGACGTAGGTTAATTTCACAGTGTGGCACAAGGTGGTTCGGTACATTTGGTACGGTACATGAACGGTTCGTGTACAGTACGTGGCGAGGAGGTTGGGTACGGTACGGTACGTTATATATATATATATATATATATATATATATATATATATATATATATATATATATATATATATATATATATATATATATATATATATATATATATATATATATATATATATATATATATATAGACACACACACACACACAAACACATATACATACATACATATACATACATACATACATACATTACATACATACATACATACATACATACATACATACATACATACATACATACATACATACATACATACATACATACATACATATATATGTGTGTGTGTGTGTGTGTGTGTGTGTGTGTGTGTGTGTGTGTGTGTGTGTGTGTGTGTGTGTGTGTGTGTGTGTATGTATGACATAATATGTATGTGTTTACAAGTAACTGATATGTATATGTACATGCTTCTATGTATGTAATGTATATTTATCGATGCGTGTAATGTGCATGTTGCATCTTATGTACTATGTATGTATCTATGCAATTGTACGCATCAATGTACTATGGATCTTTGTATGTATGGCTTCAAAGAATGCATGGGATGGTTCAAATAACAAACCAAAAAAAAAATCATGTGAACAAGTACCATACGCGTACGGTACAGTACGTTCGGTACGTACCACTCCAAGGGGTTTGAGTCGAGACTTTTTGGCATTATGTATGATGATCAAATAGTACATCATCATATGATTACATAATACAAGCTTTTCAGCATGATATAGAACTAAGCTGCACCATGTTTACATGACATGCAGTTAATAGTCGTGTGATTCACATGGGAAGCTTGCTCTATATAAACACATCATTATGAGCACTTGTTCAACAGACATCTACCCATCTTGGCATGGAGCTTGAAGGTGTGTGTGTGTCTACCACACATGGAGGTGCTTCTACCACGCATGGATTTCTTCTAAACATCAAGGTGGTGAAGGAGGCGTGTATACTCATACACTTTCAGAGATCTCTCATACCCTTGTGAGACAGGTTGTTTTGGAGATCTTACCTAAGCCCCTTCATAACTTGTCCCTTACCCTCGCTTGCTGGCTTTAGTATTGATCTGTTGTGAGTATTTCATGTTACCAGCAATTTGAAGCATATCATCATCTTGTACATGTATTATCATTAACTAGAGTATATGACTTTTTGTCTACATCTTGTGTATTTTCTCAGTTTATGTGTGTGTGTGTTCTCTCATATGTGTTAGTATTTCTCTATCTTGGGCTGTAATTTGCTAACATATTCTTGGTAAGCAAGCATAGACTAGAGGCAATTTTTGAATGTATCAGTGAACTAAATGTAGTACAAATATATTCGCTTATCAAAAAACATAACCTTGTATTAAAACAAGTAGATAATCAAACCTAAATAGAAGGGCCAAGTGAATTGTAAGTCTAGGAGAATTAATCTACTTACCAAATAATTTTTGGAATCAACTCAAATCGAGGAATCTCAGAAATTTTGGAGACACTCTAGCTAGATGTTGTAAACCTAACTGTGCCTCAAAATCTCTATATGAACAACAATTCCAACCAAAATGAATTCAGCTGTTCTTTTGTTGTTCTAATAGGACATTAAACTCTAATAGAGTACCTGAATTGTTTTTTTTACTATGCACCTGCAAATAATGCTTATCACACAAAGTACCTCAAAAAACATAAATGTGTTAAAAACAGGCATGTTTAGCTACAAACTGCTGAATCAATTTGAGGTTGAAACAATCAGTAGAGATGCTTGACAGCGCTGTTATATGCACATATTAACTAAGCAAGCAGCTTCTCGACCATGTATAAAATGCTAATTTTGCACAAGAGTTCTATAATAAGGTCACAACTGCTGCAAGAGAGAGATAAACCTGCACTTAGCTGGACAAAAACACCTCACAACAAATAACTATTGGTTGGAAAATTAGAGGAGCTGGAAATTTTAGGCTAAGCACTATGCTAATGGACAGAAATTAGATGAGTTGAGAGTAACAGAGAGCTATATGGTTATCTGTCAGACTGATATAGAACAGAGCTTACATAAAGCTTTCACTGCCAAAAAAAAAAAAAAAAAACTTATGAAGTTCATAGACTCTTTCTCCTTTTAGGCTCGAGCTCTTACTCCATTAGTCCTGTTCTGATACCAAATTGATAGCCAAGATAAACAAAAGCATACCAAACCTAAGGGATATAACACACTAACGGGAGAACATTACACACATGAGATGGCCAAAGCAAAAAGATGCTCCATCAATGATAGTAGATACATGATGATGTTATACTCCAGAAATACAAATATGACCTCAAAACTCATCAAGCACCAAGAGAGCAAGTGTGAGTGTGACGATTTATTAAGGTAGGCTGAAAGTTGAACTTCAAGAACTTCACCTCCACCGTGTGTGTGTGTGTGAGAAAGAGAAGAATCCCCCAGCAAGAGTGCAATAGCACTACCTCCAAGTGATGAAAAGCAAAGCTCTAATCTTCACCTCCAACTTCAGTTCATGTTTGGCAGAACACTAACTATAGGCACCCATCCAGATGTCCTACACTTCAACCCTTATTTCTATTTATTGTCCTCAGCAATTTCCTTGATTAAATACCAAGAGTTCCATCCCTCGACAACCTAACTCCCATTATCCATACCTTGAAAACCTAACTGACTCCCAAGTCAAAATGGGCTCAGGCCAGTCTTCATTGATCAGATACTCAAAATCGGAAGTCCCCTAGGACTTCCTCCCCCTATGGTCCCGAATCAAATCAGGCTCTAGTGGCACACGTCTAATAATGTCTTCCAAGCTCAAATCTTCTCAGAAGGTATCACAAAAATCCAAGTTGTCAGGCAAGGCAACTGTACCAGGATACTTGCCCAAATTGCCAAACGGGCAACTGCTGTCAGACCAGGATACTTGTCCAAGGAGTCTCGACCCATACAAGGCCAAAAAACTATCTCATGATAAGTCCATAGTGCTGCTAGCTCTCCACTCTCGGGACTATGAACAAGAAACAATGTACATGCACATGTTATACGCCAAGCCACTGCAAGCATAGCATCACATGCATCCCCATGGATACCTCAAAACTCAGACTCCACCCTACGCATGTATCCCATGCTCAACCTATACTAGCATGGCAATCGTGGATACCACATATGAGGTATCTCAAATATATATGTACCTTTTGCCTAGCCCATGCTGGCATGGAAACATGTGCATATTAATGGACACTTCACACAAAACGTCCCTCATCCTCTAATGATGAACAAATACCAACCTACTAGGGTCAAGGTGCACCAAGCACTGATGGGTCACACCTATCAGCATATCCCCATCCTAGTCTGTCTACCTTGCCCGATTAGAGAAGCAATCCAGTAATACTGGAATATCTTCCTATCATCTTTCTCTCATTGTGACAAGTTATATAGGTACTCGGGACCCATATGACTATCAAGTCACAAAAAATTGTCTTGGACTAACTGCATGATCCCAAAGATGGTAATCATATAGTAATCTCCCTTTCAAGAGAAAGATGGATATAGTTGAGATCTCTATGGAACCAAAGAGAGCACACCTCGTAAATCCAAAAGTAATGATCATCCTCAAGTGACACCCTCTTTAAGGTATATCTCATAACTACACCTCGGCATACCTTCCAACACAGGTAAGACGGACATAGAATATCAGTCAATCAATTTTTGTACCTGTGTAGTAGATAGAATCACCTAGACTATAGTGTCCAATGTGAGTCCAATGCACATATTTGTGTGGCCCCAAAGGCATCTATCCAATGAAAAGCTCATGGCTCGCTATAGAAAATAGACCACATGCTGCTCCAATGTCAAAAAACACTAATGAACTCCTATGTCCACCACATATGGGCTAGAACCATGCCTGTTATTCCGATATCCATCACCAATAGAATGAAGGTGTCAATAGCCAAACACAGTCTTTGTGGGCTGTGGGCTGCGGTCATGCCATAAATATGACTCACCTTATGAGTGCCATTATCAAGTGAATGATCAAATCATCCCATAGCCGTATTCTCCTCCTAGTCCTCCATCCTGGAGGATCTCCTAATGCAGAGTACAATCAACACATGTTTGTCTCATATAATTGTCATGAGGGCACCTAGTAATAGTTACTCTCTAGTCCCTCTGGTAGAGTGCATCCAAATCATGCCAAAACAAAGACCAAAGCATGGTCTCATGAGTGAAAAGAATGCAAAAAGAATGAAGTAAAATCCATGAATGTTTTGGCACTCAAACAAAAACCATATGCAAATGATGCAATGAATCCTATCATATCGAGTGGATGTATCCTTATGACAAATACCTCTACATGGCTCGTGAAGACCATAGTCCACGTCACAAGGTCAATATCATCAGTGGCGCACAGGGTTGCCCCGGTACGCGAACCGCTTGGTAAGGCACTTTTTTTCGGTTCGGTACCATTCGTACCCATTCGGTACTTCCGGTTCGTTGCACATCGTAAGTCATCATACATATCGAATTTCAAGGGTTTAGTTATAGATTTTTTTTCGAGTTTTGTGTGCACACAGCAACTACAAGCCTTCCTATCTAAGTCCCGAGTCCTCCCTATTGAGCCCAAAGCATGAGCAAGACAATGGCCACAAGTTCACAACCCTCTAGTATCTAGAGCTTCCCTGACACTCACGTTGGATGTTCAATCGACTTCCCGACCTTGACTTGATTTCAAGCTCTTTTGAGTTCTATGTTGGAACTTAGGACCCACCCGAGTTTGATGCTTGAGCACTTGGGCCTTGGCCGAGTGTTTTGTGCTCCCTAACTTCTAAGTACTCATTCCCTTTGAGCATAAAAAAATCCCACCCACCAGCCAAGAGTCGCATTTGAGCCCTTTGAGCATAAAGTACTTAGTAATCCTGCCCAATATCCATTTTAATCCTTGATTCCTCGTACCATCATGCCTCGTGCCGTGTCCAATGTTTGGGATGCACATACCGTTAGCTATGCTTTGGCTAGTAGTTCAAGTGCATCCAGGTCCGTACTCGGAGATGGACATGCAAGTATTGTGGTAGAAATTTTTCTACTACTACGACGCGCCTTATAAATCATGTAGCTGGTGTAGGCGGAGGAGGTATCTCTGCATGTGAGAAGGTGCCTCCCGAAATAGCAGAGGCTATAAAAAATGAGCATCCTCTTCCTCAACAAGGAAAGGAAGCACGTCGTCGTGAGATGGCAGCCACATATGTTGAGCTCATGGATGATGTGGATCCTTCTCCTAGTCAAGCGTCACAGAGAGCTTGTAGAGTATCTCAACGAGATGAAGAGGATGTGTCCACATCCCCTTCTTGTCATCCTACTCCTTCAAGAGGAGACCTAGGCAAGGGAGCTTACATTCTTCTATGTTGTCCTCTGCTTTGCAAAAGCAACGACAAAAAGTTGCTGAAATAGAGATTGAACGATGTACTCTTCAATGCATCTTGTCATTCAATGTAGTGAGGACAGATGCTTGGAGAAGAATGGTGAAAGCAATAGCCCAAGTAGGTCCTTGTGATGATTGGCACGGGGTGGAATATAATAAACTTCGTGGACCCATGTTAGATGAAGAGGACCGTATAGATTAGAGCCAATTGGATTGGGGTGGAAGACCTATGGTTGCTCTATCATATCCGATGGATGGAGTGATACTATGAGATGCCACATCATCAATATATTGGTATCTAGTTGTCTTGGCACATATTTCCTACGAGCCATTGATGCTAGTCGTGCAAGGGTCCTCATCAATGGGGACTTTATTTTTTAGCACATAAAGACCGCTATCCTTGAGATTGGAGCTTAGAATGTGGTACAAGTTATCACAGACAATGCCTCCAATTGCAAAAGGATGGGGGAAATGGTAGAGAAAGAGTTTCCTAGTATTGTCTAGACCCCATGTGCCGCACACTACCTTGATCTTCTTTTTGAAGACATAAGCAAATTGTCTTGGCTTGCACTGTTAGTGAGTGATGCAAAGAGGATTGTGACCTTTATACGCAAAAACCATCAAGCACTTGCTATTTTCCGTTGTCATAGTTCAGTGGATATGATTCATCCCGCCGACACCCGCTTTGCATATATATACATGGTTTTCCAGAGACTCCAAACAGTCAATGATGCTTTGCGCATATCCACGAGTGATCGTCGATGGGTTTCCATGCATACAACAAACACTGAGCTTGCACGTTATGTGCAACGCAAAGTGTTGGGTGATGTCTTTTGGGCTGATATTGCAACCATAGTACCCGTGTTGAGATACATATACATTGTGCTGCGTATTGTGGACAAAGAAGGATCTACTCTCCGTCTTGTATACCACATGTACACGAAGATGCGAGAGGCTATCTCTTCATCAACGACATTGTCACTTGACAAGTATTTTTTATATGTTTACAGTTTCATTGAAGTTTGCACTTTCCTTTGTACATTAAGTGATAAATTTGAATGTTTAAATTTTATAGGAAGCAGGATATCATAGACCTCGTGGATGCACGATGGAGAACACTATGTCGTCCTATCCATGGATTTTCAGCCCTCTTGTATCCCTTTTTCAAGGGACCTACATTATGGGATGAGTCTTCAATTGATGAAGGATCAATACATGGAGCACATCTTGACACAAGATGAGCAACTCACATTCGATAGTGAGTTTACTGGCTACATGAGCAATGTTGGTATTGCTTATGGGAGGACTACCTCGCTTCGTAAGGATGTGACCATGCGGCCTCTTGAGTGGTGGCAACATTATGGTTATGGTCATCCTACCATTGAACCTATTGCATTGCGAGTTCTCTCAAAGGTAAAAGATTGATCATTGTAACAGTATTCAATTTCTCTTTTTTTTGCTAATTTTGATGAATTTTTGAGACTATATTATTAATTAATTATTGATCATATTACGTAGGATGCTTCTTCAAGTTCATGTGAGCGTAATTGGAGCTCATATTCCCTTGTGCACACCAAACTACGAAATCGTTTGAGTGTCGCACAATTAGAGCGCATTGTCTTTTGCAAGGCAATCCTACTCCTCCTACAAGACTTGAAGAAGTTGGATGGTCCTAAGCAGGTAAATTAATTTATAATTTTAACATCCAATTCTTGTCACTAGAAAGTTCAAAGTTGAATCTTGATTCTCGATTCTTCTTTGAGCTCTCGATTTCATTTTTCCATTGCAGGTGTCACCTACTATATTTGATGAGAGTATGGGCACTCAGGAAGATATAGAAGCTCGCATTAGAGATGAGAAGGAGGACATATACCATATGCTACATCGAGAGCTCGCGAGCATTGACAGGAGAGTGACTAGGGCTCCCTCACGTATTCTATCGGAGCATGCACAATCACATATTGATGTGCCATCTACGAGTTCTATGATTGGCTGTCGACGGAAGTTACACCCACAATGCAGAGGAGCTTCACTTGTGGCAGATGATGACATCGGAGAGGCAGATGTTAGAGCATTGGATATGGTTCCTATTAGGGAGCCTAAGTATGATGATGAAGGAAATCTTATTAGTACTGGAGACATTCCTTCATCATCTTCATCATCGGAGGTTTTAGACGAGTAGTAGCTGCTAGCATGCAGCCACTCATATGTATGATGATCGACCATATGACATTGATGTATCATGATTCATGTCACATACTCAGGTGATATGTTTCTGATTTGTTATGTATTTGGGATTCATGGATGATAGATCTTTCAAGCTTAGTTCTTGCCACTTGGTACTACATAGTTGAGTCTTGACATTATGCTAGACTCCAGTTCTGGCTTGTTTCTCTTTAGATGTAATGGAGATGTTGGCACATGTTGCTTTGTTCATTTTGTAGCATCATCTTTTAAGTTTTCTTTATTCTCATTGTTTGGTTTCAAATTACATTGATGCTCCCAAGTGCCAGGTGAATTGTGATATCATTCATGTGACTTGTGAGTCGTTAATGGTGAGGTGACTCGTGAATATGTACATTCAACATTATATATAATATGTATGTACGTACATTGTATGTATTCTCTCTCTCTCTCTCTCTCTCTCTCTCTCTCTCTCTCTCTCTCTCTCTCTCTCTCTCTCTCTCTCTCTCTCTCTCTCTCTCTCTCTCTCTCTCTCTCTCTCTCTCTCTCTCTCTCTCTGTGTCTGTCTGTCTGTCTGTCTGTCTATATATATATATATATATATATATATATATATATAGATTCATCATTCTCTCTCTCTATACATACACACATATATGTATGTATGTGTGTATGTGTGTATGTGTATGTATGTATGTATGTATGTATGTATGTATGTATGTATGTGTGTGTGTGTGTGTATATATATATATATATATATTCAGTTCACGTTAGGGTATATGTATATATATATATATATATATATATATATATATATATATATATATATATATATATATATATATATATATATATATATATATATATATATATATATATATATATATATATATATTCATATTTATTCAGTTCACGTTAGGGTATATGTATATGTATGTATATATATATATATATATATATATATATATATATACCCTAACGTACCTTACGAACCTTACCCTTGAGGTAAGATTCAGTTCACGTACCTTACCCGTACCGAACCTTATGAACCTTGGTGGCGCAACCCAAGGGATGAGTCCTCCATCACATGGTAGATCCTATCATTGGTCATGGAGGAAGATCCTCTCTCATATGGCAATCTCCATCGGTGATACAAAGGCACCCAATGTCCTCTCTCATAGCAAGCTCCCACTCACACCTTCCACAAAGTATATACAACACAGAGAACATGTGAAGAGTCCTCATTCTAGGGGGTCTCAAGACAAATAAAAAATATGATCCTCCCAAAAACTAGTGCCTCTGGATGCAATCCTCTCAAAACCTAGTGCTTATGGATGCGGAGGCTCGTGATCATACCACCTTAGTAATCACCAATCAATCCCTCCACTCATGTCTCTATCACATAGAGTGACCTACGAGAGAGAAATGAAACCTTCCACACAGGGTTTGAAAATTGTACATGTTTGGAAAAACCCACACTCTCGACCTATAGGTTGAGTGTAGGTCTCCACTCTCTCGTCCTAGGATTGAGTCTCATCCATATAGGTCAATTGTAGGTCATTTATATGCCTTGGGTTTCGAAAAAGATCCCCAAAGAATATCCCCCCTGTCCATGATATAATCACTTGTGTGATTCCTGGTCACACCATGTGGCATGCGATAGGCGGTTATCTCCCTCCGTCCAGTAGTAAGCCTATCATAGTGGATGCAGTCAATATATATCTGTGGCAGCACCAAGTTGATCTTGATCCTCTACGAACGACTAGCAATTAAGTGGAAATCCCTTCCACAAAGGCCCAAGACCTTCGCAAGTATGACCTTTGCCATAAGTCTTAGGGAGCACTAGATTGTGTCGTCATACTAGACTAGATAAGATTTCAGAATTATACTTTCGATTACAAGATCACCCACGTAGGGAAAATAATATGAGAATATGTAACTGATACAAGAAGTCCCATAACCAGGGACTGATAGGTATGGATAACTGGACTAGAAAGAATACAAGAGATCAGACAACCCAGGATCGTAGGTATGAAACACGATATATAAATTACAAGAACTCCCTTGAGGAAGATGAACTAGATACTCGACACGATCTCGTACTACGAGATTACAACAGAACAAGGCAAAATGCCCAAGATACTAGACTAGACAAGACTAGAACAAAGAACAAAACTAGAACTCGAACTGGAACTTGGAGAGTACTTGGTGATCACAATTCCTTGAGCTCCCAAGACTTGAATTGGCAAGCCTAAGAATATATGTGGCCAATCCTTCCTTTTCAAGGGCGGTTCTAGGGCGGTTATGAATTGATGATATCATTGATGATATCATCAACTTGAAACAAGACCTCCGAGTGTCAGAATCAATCAAATAGATGGTCGATCTTGGGATTTTGGCACATTCCGAACGCAACGGAGGCATTATTTTCTTCGAACTCTAAGCCAATCATGAGATATAGAAAGTCACATGGAAACCGAGGTTCGCGATGGTTTTCTTTGTCCATGACAATAGGTCTCCTCAACTATCTAGTTGGAGTCAGACCTTGGTAGGCAAAATCCTTCCCAAGGATTTCATCATATTGCCAAGGTTATGCCTTGATCAATCCCTCTCATGTTTGCACTCACACATAGTGGTCTACACGGAGCACTTCAAAGAAGTACTCGTTCATGCATTCCCACTCCATCTAAGCATCTATAGGATCCAATAGATCCTCGAGGATTTGGATCAATGCTCAAGATCCTCAAAATCCCATAAATTGACGTGGAAAGTCTCATCCTTCCACTTCCCAACCAAAGAGGAATACTCATGCACCTCATTTCCAGCACACCATGGGTATGCTCAAATATGGGCAAAGAACCCCATCTGATCATGAATATAACCACCATGGCTCCTCGAATGGAATCAAAAATCTGAATATCCCCACCTCCAGATCTAAATGCATCCAAATAAAAATCCCGATGTGGTGGAATCAAGGTGGTAAGGTTCATAAGGTTCATCCATATATATATATATATATATATATATATATATATATATATATATATTCAACTAACACAAACACACCTAAATTTTACATTTCTAAACTCTAGTTTCTACACCATAACCATTAACAATTTAACATCACCATCTTTTGAACTTTATAAATAATATCGCCATCCACTTCAAACATCACTTTCGAAAATTAAAGTTATAACAATAATCACAAATTAAAAAAACAAAGCAATGAGCATTGCATCCACATAGCATGTAAATGTATGTGAATGATACATGCATAGTGTAAAAAATTCGCGAATTATTGCCTCTAAATAAAATTCGAAAAATTCTGGTGCGAATTAATTGGTGAGGACGAATTTTATCCAATTTTGGACAAATCTTTTAGGTCTTAAGATAATATGTTTCGGGTCGTAATTTTAAAGTTTGTGAAGCATGAAACTTATCAAAGTCTAGGAGGAAAGCTTCTAAGTTCTTTCTCATTGCAATCAAAGGGTTTATGGTTTGATATATATAAACTTTATATGTAAAAAAATAAAATTCTCTCCCGATGAATAAAATTCCCGAATTTTATTTCGAGTTTGAACGAACTAAACGAATTAAACAATTAATTCCCGAATTAATTCTCTCGTTCGTACTATGGATACATGAAGCATGAAATGTATCAAGTCAACCATGAATCATGATACAGAAACATTAATAAGATAGGACATCTATGATGCCTCACTCCACTCAGTACAATCAACGTCCACCTCCACATAATGACTAATCTATGTAGTATAGAGTCTAGACTATAGATAATGGGATCAATCCTCATGCTCCTAATCATCCATCCCCTCTAAGGAAGACAATGATGATTACTCTAATGGAATGTCTCCAATGAGAGTGACATTCCCATCCTCATCGTACTCTTTCTCGGCAATCGAAGCCATTGAGTCATGCACTAGAGGAAGCATCCTACATAAACTATAATTTATGAGTCATGACATCCATAAGCATTTTCAAAATAAAGGGATTGAAACTATATTATGAATCAATTTTCACATGCACTAGAGGAAGCATCCTACATAAACTATAATTTATGAGTCATGGCATCCATAAGCATTTTCAAAATATTGAAACTATTATGAATCAATGTTCAACTATCAAAACGAAAAAAAATACAATAAGACTCATAAAAAATGTGGAGCCATTGAAGGGTGACCATAGCCATAATGTAACCACCACTCCAATGGCTCTACACTCATCTCTTTGCACATAGATGTACTACGTGCATATGCAATGTCCACACTCCCCATATAGCTTGTGAAATCTCTATCAAAGAGAAGTTGATCGTCACGGGACATGATGCGTTGCATGAACTTGTCCATCTATCATAGTTGGCCTTTTGCCCATAAAGCAAGACTCTTGAAATATGGATACACGGATGTCAAAAAACCATGTATGGGTCTAGATAAGAAAGACCAAGGAGAGTCCACTAGCCATAAAATGTCACATTTCCTACAAAGTAAAATCAATGTCAAATCTGAATTTTTACATAAATATATTGAGTAAAAGAAACATACATAAATTTCAAACACATACCTCTCCTTTGAAAGTTCCCTTCCTCACATGATAGCCTGTCTCATCTGCCTATAGAAATGGTAGGCAAGGCCGAGTGTAGAAACCTCTTTGTCCACTATACGAAGCAAGATATAAATAGGCTTCAAAGCATGCACAAGAGAATCTACTTCCTTCCAAAAGCTCTCATCCAATACTTTCCTTTGCACATAACGTGCAAGCTCTGTCTTGGAATGTGGTAGGTTCATCCACATGCAATCTATGATGATCACATGCAATGCATCTATGGGTTTCTGAAGTCTACATAACACCACATATATGTAACTGAATCTAGTATCTGCAAGCCGAATCATCTCTATGGTGCTATGAGAACGGAATATGGATAATGCCAAATGAGTTTTACGTATGAAACTCACAATGCATTTGGCATCGTTCACAAGGGGTTCTATCCATGGTAGTTTCTCGATGTCCTCTAATAAGAGATCTACATAGTGTGCAACACAAGGTGTCCAAACTATTTTGGGGAACTCATGTTCAATCATTTTCCCCATTCTTTTACAGTTGGATGCATTATCTGTGATAACGTGTACCATGTTTTCAGCTCCAACCTCAAGAATGGCATATTTGATATGTTGAAAGATAAGCTCAATCGTATATGAACCCCTTCTCTACTAGCATCCACGGCACGGAGGAAATAGGTACCTACGCAAGGTGACACAAGGATGTTTATAATATGCCGTCGACGTGTGTCACTCCATCCATCAAAAATAATGGAACATCCGTACATCACCCAGCCTGTTTTAATAGGCTCTAGCTATACCTCAATGCGATCTTTTTCCTCATCTAACATGGTAGTATGCAATCGCTTGTATTCAAGCCCATACTAGTCATCGCATGGACCGACCTGAGCAATAGCTTTCACCATGCATCTCCATGCTTTAGTACGTACCACATTGAATGCAAGATTGCATTCAATAACACCTCACAATTTGTATCTTTGCGGCCTTTTGTCTCTGTTTTTGGATATAAATAAGGCATTGATTCCTTGCCTAGGACGCTGTGTAGGAGGGGTGAGTCCTCCATGTTGTCGGCTCTTTGTGATGAAGTTCGACTCTAAATAGCACTAGTTGCAAGTTGTGTCATCTCTAAAGACAGAACTATGTCCTCCGTCATCTCGATATCGGTTGAGGCTTTAGTACGTACCACATTGAATGCAAGATTGCATTCAATAACACCTCACAATTTGTATCTTTAGTACCATCTCCATGCTTTTGTACGTACCACCTCCATGCTTTAGTATGAACCATCTCCATGCTTTAGTACGTACCACATTGAATGCAAGATTGCATTCAATAACACCTCACAATTTGTATCTTTGCGGCCTTTTGTCTCTGTTTTTGGATATAAATAAGGCATTAAATCCTTGCCTAGGACGTTGTGTAGGAGGGGTGGAGTCCTCCTCCATGTTGTCGGCTCTTTGTGATGAAGTTCGACTCTGAATAGCACTAGTTGCAAGTTGTGTCATCTCTAAAGACAGAACTATGTCCTCCGTCATCTCGATATCAGTTGAGGCCAAATCACGACGACGTGCAACGCGAGCCTCCTATGCCAAGGCATGATCACATATTGCGATTTGAGTAACCTCTGGAGGAACTTTATCACATGCAGAAATGCTCATTCCTCCTAAACCAGCCACGTGACATATAAGTCATGCAGTCGTGGTAGAGAAGGTCTTCGAGCAATATTTGCACGTCCAATTGCGAGTGTCGGAGCTCGAAGTACTTTGAGCATTAGCCAATGAGTGGCTAATGGTATGGGCATCCCACA
The DNA here is from genome assembly GCA_020310875.1 of Ceratopteris richardii. Lineage (NCBI taxonomy): Eukaryota > Viridiplantae > Streptophyta > Polypodiopsida > Polypodiales > Pteridaceae > Ceratopteris > Ceratopteris richardii. The sequence goes on from CM035424.1 coordinate 37,255,378, forward strand.
TTGCAGTCATGCTTCAAGGCATATTTGGGGTTGAAGCAAGAGTTTTTTATGGGGTCAATGGATTATCGGATGAGGTGATATTGTTCTAAATTCCACTGCTTTCAAATCTCACACAAGGATTATAATTTATGGGGTGATGTGATGTTGGTCTATGTTCCAAATTCCAATGCTCTCCCTATGCAAGGGTGGAAACTTGAAAGCCCTCTTTGAAAGGCACGTGACTTCACAAGCCTCAAGGTTGAGAACTTAAGAAACTCTCACCAAGGCTCTATCTCACGTGTTATTACATGAGAACTTGAGAGCTTGAAGCCTCTATCTCATGGACTGAAGCGGAATGGACCAAGGGCACGACTCACTCACGGGCAGCCGAAGCTCCCACTTGAAAGCTCTAAGATCACGAGCCGGGGCTGAAGTCGAACAGAGCTCAAAAATCTCATGCGAACTCGAAGTCTCATGCGAAGGAAGCTTGACATCTAGGACTCGACAATCAAAAAAACTTCCATATTTCTTGGTCGTCCAATCATGAACCGAACCTAATCAGTTCGAACCAAATCGCTAGAACCGGATGAAGAACCGTTTCAATACGGTATGCAAACCAAATCAAGCATCGGTGGAAGTGTCGAGGAAGAAGACCCCTTCAGGATGTAGCTTGTGCATGCTTGTAGGGTATGGAAGTCGTCATATCTTCCACTAGCTGAGCCGGACTTGCTAAGGCTCCATGTGCAATCTTGGTGAATGCGTGCCATGCCAAGATGAAGAGAGGAAAAGCCATTTGTATGTTCCTAATTTAGGATCCTCCCACCTTTACCATTTTCCAACCAAATTCCTGATTACTTTAGAAAGTTTTCAAAACTTTATAATTTTTAGACATCATCCACTTAATAACAGCCATAAGGAATGTATTGAGAAGGATGAATGTGCCCAATTTGATAAGGTGGGTCCTATAAACTTATGCCATGTGGTAGATTTCTATTGAACCCCGAACCAAAGTTTCCTTGTTGCCCGAGTAATTGCCTTGCAGCCCAAGTAATTGCCTTGGAGCTAAGTAATTGCGTCTAAGCAATTGCCTTGCAGCCTAAGTAATGGCCTTGATGCCCAAGTAATTGCCTTGGGCACGTTGATGAGGCAAGGTGCCATGAAATCATCCATATTTGCCTTAATTCTGAAAAAATAGGCCTTCCACCATGTCTCCCTGTTGGAGTTTGAGGTCTACGGAAGCACGCAAACAACACAAGGAAGAAGAAGAAGCTTGGAGCACAACACACAATACTGAATGTATTACCACTAGAATGTACAAAGATATATGACCCGTTAGGGCAATGGGCATATATACAAGCCCGGGGGGGGGGGGGGGGGGGGGGGGGGACCCTCTTAAAGAGGGGAAAAAGTGCCCCGGTGGTCCTCATGTGTTCACACACATCACTACCTAAATAGATCAACAAATCCCTCCTAGGAGTGATGCGGTGAACAAAGAGCTGGCACTCATGTATAAGGAAGTGCAAAGCTATGTGGAATCAATCCACAAAAGGAAGTAAGCCCAAAGCTTTGCGGAAAGCTTCAAACTTCTCCCTAGGCAGAGCCTTCATGACAAGGTCTGCAATGTTCTCCTATCTGAGCACATATGCCAAGCTGATCTCTGATAATGCACCTCAATGTGCTTAGTGCGAGCATGGTAGAGAGGGTTCCTTGCAACTACCAATGCCCTCTGACTGTCAGTGAAGATGGTGGCGGCAAAAGACTGACCAACACCCAAATCAGCCATAAGACGTATGAGCCACACACACTCAACAATCGTTGTGAAAGCTTCTCTATACTGAGCCTCACAACTGGAAGTGGCCAGAGTAGGTTGCTTCTTGCTCAACCAAGATATACATGAGCTACCAAGCATGAAGCAAAAGCCACTAGTGGACACACGAGTGTCATAGCATCCAGCACAGTCGAGTCAGAAAAAGCATGTAAATCTGGCGGTAGTGATCCCCCCTTGGGATAAAACAATCCAAGTAGCTGGGTACCACTCAAGTAGCGAAAGATGCGCTTAACCGCCTGCCAATTCCTGACACCTGGGCAATGCATAAATTTGCTCATCAATGAGACATCAAACTGAATATCTACTCGAGTAATGCATAAGTAAATCAAGCATCCAAAAGCCTGCTGATAAAGAAGAGCATCAAATGCATCTCCAACATCATGAAGACTCAATCGTAAACCTATCTCCATAGGAGTGGCAATAGGTTTCCAATCTTCAAGGCCAAAATGCTACAATAATTTGTCAGTATATTTCATTTGACACAAAGTTATTCCACCAATAAACTGAATGCCCAAATAATGATGCAAATGCCCCAAATCAGACATCTCAAATGAAGCATGCAAATCAGCCTTAAAATCAGCAATATGCTTCTCATGAGGACCAATGAGCAGCATCTCATCAACATACACAACAATGATCGGAAGCACATCATTAACATGCTTAACATATAAGGTGCTCTCACTTGGATTGTTCTCAAAATCATGTGCAATCATATAGGCATATATCTTTTTATACCAAGCACACGGTGCTTGCTTCAAACCATATAATGCCTTTTTCAATTTGCACACTTTGTTTTCATGCCTTTTCTGCACAAAGCCACGGGGCTGAAAAACATACACTTCTTCATGCAAGTCATCATTCAAAAATGCAGTTTTTTTTTTATGTCCAACTGATGTACATTCCAACCATGACGAGCTGCAAGTGCACAAATGCTACGAACAATAGTCATTTGCATGTAGGTGCAAAGGTCTCATCGAAATCAATGCCCCTTCCCTGTGCATAACCCTTTGCAACAAGCCTAGCCTCATACCTGTCAACTATTCCATCAAGCTTACGCTTCGACTTGTATACCCACTTGGTTCCAATGGCTTTCTTGCCAGGAGGCAAGTCACATAAAGACAAGGTATCATTTTTCATGATAGCATCATATTCTGATTGCATAGCAAGAATCCAATTTTCAAAATTTTTTGCTTCATCAAACGAAGTAGGTTCATTCTCATCAAAGAGAGTAGGGGCAGCCATAACCAAGCAATCCAATGCAAAAGAGGCACTATGAGAGCATGAACGAGTACGATATGACAGAGGTGAATCTAATTTGCTATCACGCAAAGTCTGCACCAACCATTTTGGCATAGTTTTTGTCTGCTTAATATCAGCTCTCTCATCAATAAGTGCATCATGTAAATCTGCATCAAAAATAGAATGATCTACATCATGACATGAAACCTGTAAAGGCTGAGAAATTGCCTCATTAGGACAAGCACTAGTCTGTCAAGCTGTAAAAAGAGGTGGCAAAGTATCATACATGTCTTTGGAGCTAAATGATGTCTCCTTAGTACATGAAAGTAGTGGCTGAATAGAATCTTCCACAAAAACAACATCACGGCTAACCAAAATGTGTTTTGTATGTGGTTGATACAGACAATAGCCTTTGCTTTTAGAACTGTACCCAACAAAAATACATTTCACTTCTTTATCATCCAATTTCCTATGTTGTTGTTCAAGCACTAATGCATATGCAAGACAACCAAAAACACATAGGTGAGCAACAAATGGCTTACGACCATGCTAAGCCTCATATGGAGTGATAGACTGCAATGCTTTAGTGGGACACTTGTTAAGTACATATGCTGCACACATGAGAGCCTCGAGTCAGAAAGTATGTGGTAAAGCCTGAATCTTGACCATACACCTCGTCATCTCCATGAATGACCTATTCTTCCGTCAAGCAACTCCATTCTGTTGAGGTGTATACCGCACTGTACACTGATGTTTTATCCCACGTTCATCACAAAAATTGTTTGAAGCACATAAACACTTCGGACTTTGCTTTCAATGGATATATCCATGCATGCCTGGAAAAATCAGTGTTTCCATAGGACCACAGACATGTAAAAGAACTACCACAAACTCCCATGACATGATAAGAGGAGTTGTTGGTGCATGTGATAGTATCCCTATAGGGGCAAGCTCGAGTGAAGTGAAGAAACTTTGCTACGAGGTAATATGTTTGGTTGCCCAACTATGAAAGTACCAAACATATGAGTCTACTGCAGACATACACTATTCAGGAGAAGATTGATCAAAACTGCAAACAGCAGTAAACGCTGATTCTTCATTAACAGACTCTATTTTCAGTGTAGAGGCCTCTGCAACAACCATTCCAACCTCTTTTTTCTTTGCCTCTTTTGCAGCCAATTTTGGACAATTCTTTATGAAATTATCATTTTCTTTACAGCACTTGCAAAACAATTTCTGCTTTTCTGTTTTCTTGACTGTCATCCTTCTTTGATTGTGCAGAATTAGAAGATTTTTGTTTACTAGTAGAAGAGCTCCATTTACCTTTGCCCTTCTGACTAGCCACGAAAGCTTGACCTGCAACACGCATAATGGACCTGTTTTGCCTAGACTCATCGTCCTGCAATAGAAGAGAGACTAACTCCTCAAATGTTAAGGCATTCACATTTCCTTTCATCATCAAACGAAGAGCAGATGCAAAACTCTGGTATGAATCGGGAAGGCCGTTCAGAACAGTCTGCACAAGTGAACTATCAAGCAAGACTTCATCAGCAGAAATTAATTGCTCCTTCAAATCTTTGATCTTTGTTAGAAATTTGTCCATAGAATCACCTTCATTCATATGCTCACTCTCCAATTATTTTCGGAGGTAAGTAACACGAGCCTCATTCCTAGCCTGGTACAATGTGATAAGTGTATCCCAAGCATCCTAAGCTGTTTTGCAAGAGCGAATGTGAGATGGCATGTTTGACAAACAAGGCTATCAATGTATGTGCCTGCGCATCTCTGCCATCCCAACGAATTTGCTCTGCAGTAGGTGCAACGACAACCGAAGCACGAACAGGATTATGCAGAATATCGCCATCTTCGATGGCCAGTTGCGTCAGCTTCAGTACCTTTATTTGCAGGTGTAACAGGATGTTTTTCAACACCTTGCACAATATTCCAATAGTCCTTTTGCAATCAATACATGACGCATCATGTAAGCCCACGATGGGTGATTCCTACCATCCAACTTATCCTCAAAAGCCAAGATACGAAATACTGGCAAACCAAAACCTGTATATGTCTTTGGCACAAAAAGACGAAATAGCGCTACAATAGTGCGTTTGGAGGTAGAAACAAGCTCAAAGTATGCTCACCCTGAGTATGCTCTCCTAAGCACCCTGAGTATGCTCACCAAATTTCGTGTGATTCTGAGACTGTGACCGAAGGGGTCATGACGACACCCTAGATGAAGCGGCAACATGCTATAATACCAACTGTTGGAGTTTGAGGTCTCCGGAAGCACGCGAACAGCACAAGGAAGAAGAAGAAGCTTGGAGCACAACACACAATACTGAATGTATTACCACTAGAATGTACAAAGATATATGACCCATTAGGGCAACAGGCATATATACAAGCCGGGGGAAAAACCCTCCTAACGAGGGAAAAAAGTGCCCCGACAGTCCTAACGTGTCCACACACATCATTACCTAAATATATCAACATCCCCTTGAAACAAGGGGCGGTGGAGACGTGACAACCACTGCCCTTGTTCATTAAAGGGCTATATGGCCGAGGATCAGCCACCAAGTGCTGAAATGTCGTGGGCACATGTTCCTGCAATCCAATACCTATTAGGAGTGGTTGCTCCTACACAGCCCCCCTTCCCCAAAAGTTCCTACTCGTATTCAAACAAAAACAGCATGGGGTGTCTCCACTCCATATAGAGAAAGAAAACTCCAGCCATGGTGTTTATGCATGGAAACAAAGAATGCCAATCATCCTGTCCCCCTACCTCCATGGAAATCACAAATAAGGTGGGAAGCTTACTTGTGCTTTGCAACCACCGACTTGCATGTGCTCCCCTTGCTCCTTCCTCCCGTTGGAAGCATCCCATACCACCCCATGCAAGAGGGTGAGAAGCAAGTCAAGCTGAGCCATCTTGGCTCCACGAGTTGTGGTGGTTTTGTGCAAGCTTCCTTGGCTTCTCCATACGAGCATAGAGCTTCTCACATACCAATGTTAGATCCTCCATGCTTGACAAGTCAAGATACATGCCATATTCACAAACAATAGAAGGACGGATATCAGACTCACCTCCAAGCCGTAGAGCCAATACAAGCTCACCCTCAACCCTAGGAGCCCGGGCCAAGCGGGCAGCCACCTTCAAGGGACTGGTGTCCCATACCACCAGCCAATAATGTTGAAGATAACAACGATAAAAATTTTCTTCTCTTACATAAGAAATAATAAGGAAAATCAAAAACCAAAATGGTGCTTCTACATTGGTCTAGACAATGACCATTGAATTTCAAACATTGACAACCATAGCTTAGAATATGCATTATAGCATCCCTCTAATGTTATCAATATTCTAGAATACCCCAAAATGGGTGTGGGTTCTCACAAGATTACTCCTTGCACAATGAGTACTAGCAAAGCCAATCACCTAAGTTTCTATCTCATCTAAAAGTGACACACAAACTCAACAATACCATGTAAAACCTCGCATTGATATTAACAACATTATTATCATGAGACCAGCAATCAAACAAAAGTTATAGGAAAAAAAAACCAACCAAGAGGAAAAGGAAGTAGGAGAAAAAGTGATTGAATTCACATACAACACAAGTATCATGAGAAAAACTAACCTCTCAAGACCTTCATATGTATTGACAAGGTTAGAGTAGATCGCAATAGTGTCTCCATCTTCAGGACCAAAGTGGTCCACTGCTATCCGTTTGGCTGCTTCAAACTTCTGTAGGGCCTCTTCCAGTTTCCCGATTTCTAAATATGCAATAGCAATGTGATTGTAAACAGCCAGCAATTCTTCACTGTCTGGCCCATGGATTTCTTCAGATTTAGAGCTGGCCCTCTCTAAATATGGAAGACCTTCCTCAACTTTACCCATGAATATGTACAGTAGCCCTATCTGCCCTTCTATCTCAGCTATTGTTGTTATCTGATCAGGGTGGTGCTCGAAAACTGTAAGTGCTGCTTTAAAAACTCCAATTGCATGATCTGATTCATTTAATTGTTGATACACTGAACCTAGCTCCATAAGGCTCGATCCAGCTTCTAAAGAAATTTTTTTGTTTTTTAAGGCACTGAAAGCCTTCTTGGAGTATTTAACAGCATTCTTGCCCTCCTTCGATTCAGCATATGCCTTGCCTATTAGAACCAATGCATGTCCATGAAATCGGCTTGTTTCTTTTGTCTCTTTGACTACCTCCTTGAATTTGAGGATGGCATCTTTATATCTCTTAAGAGATAACAATGCTTCACCTGATGCAAGATCAAGCGATGCAATTTCTTTCAATTTCCCCAACTTTACAAGAATTGGCCTAATAAGTCTGTGTTGATTGAGAAGATTCTCATAGTCTCCCAAATTATCATAAATCAAAGACATGAGCCTCCTTAAAACTGCCACTTCAGAAGAAGCTGATCCAAAGTAGTTCTCATAAATTGGGAGTGCTTTCAAACATAAGGCAACAGCTTCCTCATGCTTTTCGGCTTGACTGAAAGCTTCTGCAGCTTGTTGATAAGATCTTGCAAGGTCTGGATTACCTGGCTCCAAGATTCTTTCATTAATTTCTAACGCTTTTCTGTAGTTTGTTAACCCTTCTTCTTTCTTGTCTATCGCCATTCGTGAGTGCCCCAAAAAAATTTGACCTGCATACTTGATTGTACCCACAGCCTTTGGATTCGCTTCTGTCTTGCCAACCTTGTCCAGTAAATCAGCAGCCTGTTCTAAATAAGTAATGGCCTTCTCTGGTTCATCCATCTTGTAATAACCTGAACCGATCACATGGTAACACATAGCAATATCAAAAGAGCCTCCTTTTAAGGGCTGTAAAATCCTCAATGCTTTCTCTGCATGTGCAACAATGGTCTCAGGCTCTTCGTCTGCCGCATCATACAATTGGGCTAGCCGTAAGGCTGTAGTACCTATTCTTACGTCATCAGGTGCAAAACATTTCTCCATTTCCTTTAAAGAGACATCGAGTGCCTCAATGCTTTCCGCCTTTATCATCGCAGATACGCTTGGCTTGCTTCTATCACAGCAATCATCTTCCTCTTCCTCACTATCTGAGTCAAGGATCCCAATGTCTTCATCAGGTTTTCCGTTTAGCTTGATTTTTTCATCATCCTTAATGATATTTGACAGTTCCAATGATCCTACAGCCTTTGTGGTAATCAGATGATCCTCCTGGGCGCTTGACTCTAATGTTGCTGTGCTGAAAAACTTACGATTTCTCAGCTTGTCTCGATTCACACCAACATCAAGGTTCTTTACTGCTGTAAAAGGTCGAGTCCTACCATTTCTGAGAAGCTCCCTATCCAGGATACCTGCTCGAGGTGCTTTAATACGACAGGACAAGTTATGTCGATAAGCATCACATTGTTTATTGTTTAAGTTGCTCCAAGTGTGTTTGCTGCAAGGCTGTGCCTCAAACTCTTCCTCCACATCACGAGTCCAGATAATATGAGATGGGCTGCCAGCGCTCCTGGTAAGATGAAACAACCTTCCCCTAGAAGAATCATAAAAATTTAAAGAAGGCAGCACGTGCTCTACGCTGTCTGTATGAGACCGTGTAGCGTAAAGGGCCACTGAAGATAAGCCCAAATGAGGTTTGAGCGCTGCATGTGATCTATAGAAGGGCATAAGATGAGAAAGAATGCCTAAATTCTTTCTGCCATGCGAAAGAAGCTTAAGGATGGATGTTGGAGGCCACATGGTTCGGAAACAAAGTGAGGGAGGAGGGAGAAGCGCAACCTCTACCAAGAATCCACGAATTCCAGCCTTCCCAGGGGCTCTAGCATGATGAAAACAAGAGAGCAAGCAACCATCCAGCTCCACCACCTGCACTCGGAAACCTTGTCTGATAATTACAGTCCAAAATTTTGGAGGGGTACAATTAGCATGGCACGCTTATAGGTGGAGACGTCAAAACAATTGGAAACAAATATTGCCACCGTCATCGCCACCACCTCCACCGACGCTGAAACCCTCTCAACCTTGGAAGTAGGAAAAGATGAGGAACCTTGGAAGTAGGAAAAGATGAGGAGCATTGAGGCTGAACTCTCAAAGATCACTCCCTTGTGAGAGTGTAGTTAAATTGCATTCTTATAAGATCAAAATTGTATGGTGGGTAAATATCTACTTCATGTTTACCAATTTTCACATCACTCTATGAACATAGTACTTCATGTTTACCAATTTTCACATCACTTTATGAACATAGGAATAAATGGGTGTTGTATCATATGTATGCTTGAAAATGAGGTACATTATACCACGCATAACCGTAACAATCAATATGCATATCTTAGGTCTCAGGCCGCTTGTCTGGGTGATTGGGCCTCTCGCCTCTTGAGGCAGGGGTGAAGGTTCAACCCCCACCGGCATCATGTAAGAGACATGTTTAACTTAGAAAGTTGTATCTTGTGGCTGATGTGCCACCGTTTGTCCTCCTCCGCGGTAGTTGTGACTACAGTTTAACCCAGCTATGTAAACCCCTGTTCTTGTGGGATAAGGGGGTTCCATGGGTACTATGCTCTTCCTTGTAAAGTTGCAATTTCAAAGTTAATGCTTGGAGGAGTAGGCCTCGGCAGAACCTCCAATTTTTTTTTTTAATATGTGTATGTTAGGGCCATTTTACATAGCGTGGCGACAACGCTCTCCGACATGCATAGTCAAATTAAAATTTTCCATGTGGCATCATCCTTTCAGATAACGGAATGGCACTCTTCACATAGGCTTTTGAATAATGCTCACTAACCAGAACATTTTAAAGTAGTTTGTTTCAACCCCCTCCCCCTACTGTAGGAGATGTTCCACCCTATGTGGCACTTTAAAATTAAAATAATTGATGTGTCATTATCAAGTACTCATTACAATCCGTTTCAGAGAATTTCATTTGGCCACGTGAGATTGAGAAAATCACGTTCTCGTTTTCTCTTCCACCCTTGTGTGAATACACGATTGGAGGACTCTTCAATAAGTAAATTGTTTTGCCTGGAATCATGTGTCTTCTCTCTTAGTTCCATCACCTTAGTGTGAAACCACGCTTAAGCTGAATTCACAAAGGGGTGGTGAATTTCCCACCATATTTTTCTATGTTCTCATATATATATATATATATATATATATATGACATAATCTTCATTGAATGCGTAAGAATTCATAAAAGTTGGTGAAAATCAAGTGAAAAGCTTAGTTACTAAGAAGTAAGTAGGCAAAGTTAATGTTAAGATAACACATTAAATTAAGTAGGCAAAGTTAATGTTAAGATAACACATTAAATTAAGTAATCCACTGAGCCAAGTGGTTAAGAGTTGTGCACTGGACGAGGGAGTTCTTGAATTCAATCCCCTTGATTACTTGGGGGAGAAATTTTTGCCTAATAATTCTAGAGTCTTCTAAAAGCATCCAATCCATGAGGACCACTCTTTAAGTATCACCTTTATAGATAAAGGGTGGTGAGTTCATTTAAAGGATGGTGTGAATCAAATATGTAAAAGGAGACTTTAAAAAATTGGTCAATATTAAAAGGACCCTTAATCTTCTATTTGAAGCTCGTTTTCCTCTTATTTTCTCTGTTATATGGGATAAAAGCAGAGCTATTCTAAGCGTATGTGCATTTACTCATCTTTCTTTCTCCTCTCTTCACCCTCTTCAAGTGTGAATAGTGCACTCTCTACATATATTTGGATGTCCGACTTCTCTTTCCACTATTCTAAGCTCCATCCAAGAGCTATTACCTCAATCTCATATATTTCTTGAAGGATTTTGGGCCCGAATTCATTGTCTTTGAAACATCTCTTGCTACCCTCAGTAATTATATTGCTTTGCTCATATGTCCAACATCTACTATAGTGTAGACCATCTTCCTTCAATAAGCCCCCTAATATACATAGAGTGCATGAGCCATGTTTTGCATTTTGAGTTGTTTGTTCTTTTAATGTCAAACGAATCGCATTTTTTTTTTAATTGAGGTTCAACCGAGGCCTACTCCTCCAAGCTTTAACTTTGAAATTGCAATTGTACAAGGAAGGGCATAGTACCCATGTGTTGGCATACAAGTCATAAGAAAAGCATACAGGTACAAAGGAGCAGTCATGCATAATCCGATAACAAGGCCTAATCATTTTTTCCATGAACTATTTCCAACTCAAGTGATTTTCATCACTACACAAACATTGTAAATTCCGTTTTTGATAGAATAGACTCGATTTTGTTGAAGTCGAGGAGTCCTCGAGCTTGAGGAGTATTAGAATTAGCTACATGCCAATTTTCATAATTTTTAGACTCCATTTGAGCCTTCAAATAGGCTCTAGAACCTAATTTTTAACTAGGCCAGACACTAGGTCTGGACAAGGCCAAAGTTAGTCAAAAATCTATAAAAAGAGCTAGAGAGCTCATTTTTGGGGGTAGATTCTTAGTGATTTGAGCTTATGTAAGAGACATTTTGACTAATGCAAAGAACTCCATTGTTCCTCTCTTTGTTCTTGCCTTGTGTGTGCATGTGTATGTGTGTGCATGTTTGTGTGCTTCTCACTCACGCACTTGTGCCTTCACTTGCTCATAGTCTTCATACTAGTCCTCACATCGCCACAGATTGACAATTATGAGGTGGCTCTCCTCATGTTGGTACTTGCCATTGTGCTAGAGTGACACCAAATTTGGTGTCGTTGCCGAGGAGAGAGCTTCGAGGATGAGCGTGTGATGGTAAGACGTAGAGTTGAGACCTTGGAGTCATAGGTAATATCCTTTCTTTTCCTTATCTTTCTTCATTTTTTCTTGTTTTTTCATCACCATCTTCACCATCATCATTCCACCATCTCCCACCTCCATCTCCATCTTCACAAAAATTTCAGTTTTTGGTCATATTCCACTCCCCACCTCATTTCCCTCATTTCACTTGTGAGAGAGAGCTTGCATGCTATCTGTTTTTGTGTGTTTTTTTTTGAGCTTTTGTTATAGGTTCTAGCTGTACCACCATCTCCAGCAGCTTGTGCAGGTACGATAGAACTCTAGACAGGTCCTGGGATGACAACCTCTGTCTATCGCGACAAACAAAAAAACTTAGTATTTTTTGAATTCATGCTTGGCACGATAACCTACACCATTAGAGCACTCCAAATCATTAGAAGTTTCAAAAAAAAATGCATTTTTTTAGTCTATTGCGATAGACACTGTTACCGTTAGTGTCCATGTGAAAGGCCAAATGGCCACCGGACACTTCTTTGTATATGTTCTTTAATAAAACATATAGTGGCCTGGTCAGTCACAGACTGTAAGTTCGACCGCATTTGTAAGACCTAAGAAGTCTGTCTTCGTGCTCACTGTGTATTGTGTTTTTCTGCGTATTATACAGCTCTCTGTGCGAGTACCGTGTGCGGCGTCAGGAGCTCGGTTTTCTACTCGGAGCATATCGTCGGGGAGCTCTCGAGAAGGAGAGTGCAGTGCGGTGCATCGCCATCGAACTACTTCACTGGTATCAGAGCAGTTCGAGGCAAAAAGCTTGTTCCTTTTGTGCGAGCGAAGCGAGAACCCCCCCCCCCCTCAGGCTTACGACTAAGGCGGCGACCAAGGCATATACCTTGGCATACCTTGTCATCCGAGTCACCGAAGTCACCGTTGGCTTCGCGCAAGGGAGGACCTCAACGATCAAGGAATATAGAGGTTCCCGGTACTTCCCGGGAGGTCACCCATCCCAGTACTGTTCCCCCCAGAGCTCGCTTAACCGTGGCAATCTCTTGCCACTAAGCTACACTCTTGTGGTGTTTGAAGAAGGGGAAAGACTAAGGTTGACATTACCTTGAACAAGTTTTGGTCCCTCAAAGCTTCATTTTTGCTTTTTAAAGCCTATTTCTGAAGCAATTTTGGGGTGTTTTTGGAGCCATTTCGGAGTACCTTCGCACGTAGTTCTCTTCACACAGGTCCAAGAACATCAAGAAGAGTGTTCCTTGTACTTCTCAGACAATAAATATAAACCTTTGGGGCTGTATTTTCAGCCACACTCGTAAAACTACAGGTTTCTCGAGGGGTTTTTCAGTTTTGGTGGGAGCAATCGCTGCAAATTTATGCAGGTTTTTAAACCCTAAAACATCAGAGTTGACAGACACTTGCAGGTGTTATTGGCTAGTTTTTGGGCTGTGTATTCAGCCTTTTAGTGTAATTTTACTGCATATATTGAGCACATACACACCATGTACGCTTCTGTGGATACCGCTTATGTACGTCCATGTGGGCATTGATATAGCGGTTACGTTCTTTGCATAAAGCCTTTTACGTTTGATAAAGAGGGTCATGGTGAGGTTTTCTTAATTGGGAGACACCCAGATGTCGGGGTCTCTTCGGTGATGCAGGTGGAAGACTTACCCAGCCTCGCCATAGGAGATGTATGATAGTTGCTCATAGGTGCTCGATAAGCCTAGTTGGCTTCTATTGGGTAACTGATTATATGCAGTGGAGTCAGTGATTCACTATGCAGGTAGACATGTCAGTACTTGCAGTTTTATGATACTTTGACACTGGTCATATGCTAATTTTGCAGAGGATACTCTGGCAAAATTTTTCCAGATTTCTGGTTTAGTCAACTATATAGTGGTCGATTTACTCCTTGATACACTTATTTGTTGGTGTTTGGACTCTTCTAGCTCCATTATCATTCTATTCAGTTCTCTACGATCATGGCATCAGAGGTCTCAGGCACATCCGGTGGATCAGGGTCTAGTGCTAGCGTTCCGAGGAGGAGCTATAACTTGCAGGGCAAAGACCATTTTGAGATCCGAAAATTTGATGGCACAAACTTTGCTCTATGGAAGAATCAGATTAAAGATGTGCTGATTCAAAGAAGGCAATGGAAGCCAGTAAATGGGATTTCAAAGAAGCTTGCTGACATGGATGAGTTAGATGAAATGGCCAGGTCTACCATTCGCTTGCACCTGGCAGATAATGTTTACTTTACAGTATTAGACTGTGAAAGTGCAGAGGAGCTTTGGAAGAAGTTATGCAATACATATGAAAAAGAGACGGCATCAAATAAAGTATATCTGATGAGAAAATTATACGACCTTCGTATGAAGGACACAGATAGTGTTGCTGCTCATCTAAATGAGTTTGATGCCATATTCTCCCAGTTACAGGCTCAGAAAATGGATATGGACAATGAAATGAAAGCAGTATTGCTGTTATGCACCCTGCCATCATCATGGGATACATTTTGCACAGCTATTAGCAATAGTGCACCAGGTGGTAAACTCGTCTATGATGACATATGTGGAGCACTCTTGAGTGAGGAGATTCGTAGAAAATCTATGGTTTGCACTCAGAGTGGAGATGCATATAATGTTCGTGATTCTTACCAAGGAAAGAATCAACAACGTGGCAGGAGCAAGAACAAGGAAAAGAATAGTCAACGGAATAAGAGCAGAAGTAAATCAAGGAAGAGGGATATTGAATGCCATTATTGTCATAAGAAAGGACACATGAAGAAAGACTGTTATGCATTAAAGAATGCTAAAGGTAAAGGACAGAATGTTGATGGGCATGTTAAACAGTTACCTGCACCATCTACTTCGACTGTGAAGATTGAAGAAATTAATGCTATTTCTGATGATGCTGATGTGTTGACACTTGATAGTACTGTGCCATCTGAGGCACTTATGGCTGATTCTCTTTCCCACACCTGGCTGCTAGATTCTGGTGCTTCTTTCCATGTGACACCACATAGAGAATGGTTCTCTAATTATGCAGCAAAGTCTCTTGGTACCGTGAGACTTGGTGACTCTTACCAGTGTGATGTTGTGGGGATTGGAGATGTGGTTATGCAGTTCATTGATGGTTCAAAATTTACTATGCATAATGTACGCCATGTACCTCAGTTATCACGCAGTTTGATGTCAGTTGGTCAACTTGATGACCTTGGTTACAAGGTGGTCTTCTATGCTCAGTCCTTTCGTATATCAAAGGGCAATATGGTTATTGCAAAAGGAAGCAAAGTTGGCTCACTTTATCCTTTATTTGTATCATAGAAAGAACACTTGTTAGCTGTTACTAAACAGCCTATGGCTTGTATTTGGCATAGTCATTTGGGCCATATATCTCGTAGTGGAATGGAAAATCTTTCTCGTTCTGGCTACTTACCTGTGTTATCTTTCTCTGATTTTTCATTTTGTGAGCATTGTCAATATGGAAAGCAAACTAGAAATGTGCATAGAACGCACATTGACTCTTCAATTCAGCCTTTAGATCTTGTTCATACAGATGTGTGTGGTCCTATGCCCACTAGGTCCTTAGGTGGTTCTCTTTACTTCGTCACTTTCATAGATGATGCTACTAGAAAAGTCTGGGTATATCCTATCAAATCGAAGGATGATGTATTCCCTACTTTCAGAAGATGGCTTGCTTCAGTTGAGACTGAAAAAGGAACTAAGCTTAAGGCTTTACGTTCAGATAATGGGGGTGAGTATACCTCACATGAATTCAGCCTTTTCTGTCAGTGTAGAGGGATTTGTAGAGAGTTTACAGCTCCTTATACCCCAGTACAAAATGGTGTAGCTGAGAGGATGAATAGAACTATTCAAGATAGAGTAGTATCTATGTTGCATCATGCAAACCTCTCACAAGGTTTTTGGGCAGAAGAAGTATTGACTGCAGTTCATGTGATTAACCTTTCACCTAGTACTGCCAAAGGTCTGAAAGTGGCACAAGAGTTATGGACAGGGAAACCACCATATTATGATCATCTTCGAGTTTTTGGGTGTGAAACATATGTTCATATACCCAAGAATCTTAGACAAAAGTTGGACCATAAGTCAAAGAAATGCATTTTTCTTGGATATGGTCGAGAAGGACAATTTGGATATCGCTTATGGGATCCTGAAACACGGTCAGTGATCAGAAGTAGTGATGTCATTTTTAATGAGTCTAAGATGCATAAACAGCCGATTAAGGAGGTTGAAGTGAGAAGAGTGGTGTTTGAGGATACTAGTCCTCTGGTTAGCATGCATAAAAATGCTGCACATAGGGATATTCAAGAGAATGTCCATTCAGATCAGTCTGCACATGTTCTTGTTCAGCAACCATTGAGACGTTCTGCACGTGTCTCATATCCACCTGATAGATATGTTCCAGGTCTAGATTTTGTTATGCTAACAGATGCCGGTGAGCCCTCTTGCTACAAAGAGGCTATGCAGACAGAGGATCATGTCAAGTGGGAGCGTGCCATGAAGAGTGAGTTGGATTCTATTCACAAGAATGGTACTTGGGACTTAGTACCTTTGCCAAAGGGAAGGAAAGCTTTACCATGTAAATGGGTATATAAGCTGAAATTCACATCAGATAGTGCTTCTCCAAAATATAAAGCACGACTTGTTGCAAAGGGTTTTAAGCAACAACATGGTGTTGATTTTGAGGAAATCTTCTCTCCAGTGGTCAAGATGACTACTTTGCGCATGTTGCTTGGATTCGTTGCAATGGAGGACTTAGAACTAGTCCAAATGGATGTGAAAACAACTTTCTTGCATGGAAATCTTACAGATGAGATCTATATGGAACAACCAGAGGGTTATGTAGTTCCTGGCAAGGAAAGTCTAGTTTGTAAGCTCAAGAAGAGCTTGTATGGACTTAAACAGTCTCCTAGACAATGGCACCAAAAGTTTGATGCTTTTATGAAGTCCCAAGGCTATTCTCGGAGCAATGAGGATCATTGTCTCTACACAAAGAGATGTTCTGATGGCAGCTTGATATGCTTGATACTTTACGTCGATGATATGTTGATTGTTGGGAAGTCCTCTTATGATTTGTCAATTCTCAAAAAGAAGTTGAGTCAGACATTTGATATGAAGGATTTGGGGGATGCCAAACATATTCTTGGCATGCGCATTACTCGTGATATGAGTAAAAGATGCATATACTTGTCTCAAAGTGAGTACATATCCAAAGTACTTCACCGATTCAATATGCAGGGTGGAAAGGCATTGAGTACACCTTTACCCACATATGTGAAATTGAGCAAGGATGACTGCCCCAAATCAGATGAGGAAAAGGAATTCATGACCAAAATTCCCTATCAGTCTGCTGTTGGTAGTCTCATGTATGCTATGGTAGCTACGAGACCAGACATTGCATTTGCAGTGGGAGTTGTGAGCAGATATATGTCTAATCCTGGCAAGAAACATTGGGAAGCGGTAAAAATGATTTTGAGATATCTGAGTGGCACTAAGGACAAGTGTCTATGCTTAGGTAGAGGGAAAGCATCCATTATTGGTTACACAGATTCTGACTATGCTGGTTGTGTAGACAATCGTAAGTCTACATCAGGGTACATTTTTCATTTTGTTGGAGGTGCTATCTCTTGGAGATCTCGTCTTCAAGAATGTACAACTGTTTCCACCACAGAAGCAGAGTATGTTGCAGCAAGTGAGGCATGTAAGGAAGCATTGTGGCTTTCTCCTCTTGCTTGTGATATGGGTTTGCCTCAGCATGTACCTCACTTGCTCAGTGATAGTCAGAGTGCCATTGCTTTGGCTAAGAATCCGGTCTATCATGCAAAGACCAAGCACATTGAGGTGAGGTATCACTTCATCAGAGATTGCTTAGCCACTGAGAGCATTATTCTTGAGAAGGTTCACACTCAAGATAATGTTGCAGATGCTTTGACTAAAGCTCTACCACAGGATAGCTTTCGACACTGTTGTCACTTGACGGGGGTTACTTGATTCTTGATCTTACGCAGTCACTTGTATACTGTGTAACATGCCCATCAGGTGGGAGGTATAGTTTGTATACTTACACTCAGGTATTCCTTATCATTCTTTCTTTTTTCTCCCATAGTTACTCTGGCCATATTGGCCTTTAGTGGGAGATTGTTACCGTTAGTGTCCATGTGAAAGGCCAAATGGCCACCGGACACTTCTTTGTATATGTTATTTAATAAAACATATAGTGGCCTGGTCAGTCATAGACTGTAAGTTCGACCGCATTTGTAAGACCTAAGAAGTCTGTCTTCGTGCTCACTGTGTACTGTGTTTTTCTACGTATTCTACAGCTCTCTGTGCGAGTACCGTGTGCGGCGTCAGGAGCTCGGTTTTCTACTCGGAGCATATCGTCGGGGAGCTCTCGAGAAGGAGAGTGCAGTGCGGTGCATCGCCATCGAACTACTTCAGACACTGTCTATCGCGACAGACAACACCCCACGATAGACACCGTCTATCGCGATAGACACCTGTCTATCACGACAGACAAAGCCCCGCGATAAACCCCATCTATCGCGACAACATAGGTAGGATGACTCCATGTGGTATGTCGGAACCTCCAAAGCTTTCACGATGTCCACCACACTATGTGGAGTGCCAAGAAGTAGGTCCTGCAAGAGTGAAACATAAAGCATGAAGCATAAAGTCATAGTCACATGGTAGTACATCTGTATGCTGTAAGCCTCCATGGAGTGTACAAAGTCTTGATGTGTGTCGGCAGAATCATGGAAGCCCCCTATGAACCGAGAAGCTGGCTCAGAATAGTATCCAACTGAGTGATGAATCCAGGTAGATGCAGGAGTATCCTGTGGTAAGTGAGAAGATGCTGGACTCCATGAATGGAAAAGTACATGCTCAGAATGCTGTTGTAGACGAGGTAAGTGGACTCTCGAAGATAGGAAAAAATTACGAGTCACTAATCTTGGAGTAATGCCCAACTGAAGCTGAGGGGAAATATAAGCCTTCGATGATATGATAGGTAAATCCATACGAGGGATAAGCTGAGGTGATATCTCTGATTCCTCCTGCTCCAAAACTGTATCATGAACGGGAAAGTCATGTACAAAGAGAGCATGCTCCACATAGTGTGACTGTTCAGAACTGGAATCCCCCTCTGAATCTGAAATGGGAGGATCCAAAAGGGATGAATACTTAGAGTATTCATCAAAGGTGCAGTCTTTGGTTACTGTAACTGAGTGACTCTTTGGATCATAGAGTTTGTATGCCTTTTGTCTCTCACTGTACTCGATGAAAATGTACTGCTTAGGCCGATCATCATCATGGCCTTTGATGTAGGCATCACTACCAAAGACGCGGAAATAGCTTACACTTGGTTTCTTTTGAAAGTAAGCTTCAAATGGTGTTTGGTTCTTCAAAACATCTGAAAAACCTCTATTCTGAATGTGTATGGCTGTCTGTACTGCTTCACCCCAATACTTTAGTGGAAGTTGCTTTTGTCTAAGCATAACTTTGGCCATTTGGATCATACTTCGACTCTTTTGTAATGCAATACCTTGTTGAGTATCTTGCTTGGCTTGATACTTGATTCCATGTTGCTTCAAATACTTGGAGAAGTTTTGGTTGACAAAGTGACTATCTCCATTAGATCGGATGATCTTCAAAGAACTTGGAAAGTCTTCTTCAACTATTGTTGTCCACTCCTTAAACTTGGAAATGGCATCTTCTTTATGCTTGAGTGAATAAACCCATGTGTATCTAGTGAAGTCATCTACAATCAGGAAGAAGTAAATTGACCCACTTAGAGAAGGTGTACTCATAGGTCCACAAATGTCGATATGGACTAATGGTAAGGGTTTATTTGCAGAAATGGATGCTTCTTTAGGCAAAGAGAAAGCTGTTTGCTTGTCACATGCTTTGCAATTCAATTCCACTTGTGCAATCCTGGGTAGACCGTTGACAAGATGATGGGAAGAGATCTTAGGTAAGCAGGAGCTATGTCCAAATCTACAATGCCACAAGTTGATACTTGAATCCTTGGCCATAAAACTTGAAAGCTTGTAGAGACCCTTTTCTTCATATCCTTTAGCTATCACTTCATTAGATTCGCGATCAATGACTTGAACTTGGTTGTGATCGAACTGAACTGTCATGTTGCACTTTGTGATGGCTTTGACTGAAAGAAGATTCTTACAGAGGCTTGGTACATACAGAACATATTTTAATGACTTGGTCTCGCCTTCAGAGTTGATGACTTGAACTTTTCCTCTTCCTTGGATTTCAATGCACTTGTTGTCCCCAAGGTAAACTTGTCCTTGATGTTCTTCAAACTCATGGAAATCATCTTTGTCATGGCACATGTGGGATGAAGCACCACTGTCAAAAATCCATTCTTTCTTGGGAGTGGTTGCCATAAGTGCTTTGTGCTCACTTGTAAAAAATAGGTCTTCACTTGTGCAGTGAGAATGATGTTCACTCTTGGAATTAGACTTAGACTTGTCCTGGTTCTTTTTCTTGAAGCAATATTTTTCAATGTGGCCAGGTTTGCCACAAAAATTACAGGTGAACTTCTTCGATGAATTATGCGATCCTTGCTTAGATCCATTGCTAGCCTGATGACTTGAGGTTTTGCCTTTAGTGAATGGGCCTTTGGCCTTCATGGCAGACTCCTGAGAGAAAGTCGATTTGGCTCGCGAGTCGTGAAGGAGCAATAGTCGACGAACCTCTTCCCAAGATAAGACTTGGCCGCGATTATACAAAGTTGTGACAAATGTCTCAAATGACTTGGGTAACTTGTTGAGAAGTCTAATGGCCATGTCTTCACTAGAGATCTGCCTACCACATAGTGCTAATTTACGTTGGTAATCCTCGAATCGGGCTATGACCTTGGTAATTGTGTCATGTGGCCTAATGGTCAAATTATGAAACTTGGCCTCTAATGCATATATCTTTGAAGGGGTATTGTCTTCATACAAAGTGGCTAACATATCCCAAGCATCCTTGGACGTCTTGCATGCTGTGATATGGCCTTTTGTCAGTTCGTCGCAAGCAAGTAATAGCTGACCTAAAGCTCTTTTGTCCTTGACATTCCACACATGCCAATTGTCTAAGTTGGTATCCCTATTGGGTTCGGGGTCTGACCCATCTACGACTTCATGAAGAAGATTTGTGTAGAGATAGGCGTGCATAACATCTTTCCATAAATTGTAATTTTGACCATTGAGGTGTTCATCCTTAGGCATAAAAATAGGGGTGAAAGATGGTAAGAAGTTAGCCATAGATGATGAGCTACCTTCTTTTTTGGTCATTACAATGCTTTGAATATAAAGTGTTTAGAAACACTACCAAAATCTTCGCCAAATGCACAAGCTTTGAAGATAAAGTGTTTAGAAACACTACCAAAATCTTTGCCAAATGCACAAGCTTTGAAGATAAGGTGTTTAGAAACACTATCAAAATCTTTGCCAAATGCAGCTTCAAATAATTGCAAAGCTAGAAATGAACGACTTGATGCCTTCCTGAAAAGAAATGCCTTGGGGAGGGGGGGGCTTAGAGTAGCCCTTCACTTGCACCAATAATTAGAAGAGACACTTCGTGGGGGCTTAGAATAGCCCTTCACTTTGGCAAAGAGAGACACCGTGGAGTGGGGAGAGTCGACGCTCAAAGAGAACTTGTGGGTGGGCTTAGACTAGCCTCCAATCCCACTCATACACACACAATACTTGTCTTTTTATAGTTTGAGGTACAAGAGTTTGCACTTAGTGCCAAATGGGTCCATATGAGGAGAGTGTGGCCAACATAAGGATAGACCCAACATATTATGATTGTTGCATGTAGGTCTCTAAAAAAAAAAATGTATGAGAAGGTCACACGATAAAGATTTAAAATAAATAGAGTTTCGTAGGTATTGTAGTGCCTCGAATTCTGAAGGAAAAGGCCAAATAAAATTAAGTGCTCACTCTTTCATAAGTCTTGCAATGCATAAGTCATCCACGTGACTTCTTCATTGAAAGGAAAAAAAACGTTATTGAGCAATCCTATGCGATCACAAGTGATGCCATATAAGGAAGAACTCTGGCATCCCTTCTGATAAGTTTGGCACTTATGCTAATGAGCCAAATAAGGAAGAACTCTGGCATCCCTTCTGATAAGTCTGGCAGTCAGATTTAGGTTCACATAACCCACTCCAGATTTAGGATGCCACGTAGAAGAAATCACTGAGTGGTAATGCATCACAAACCACGAGTGGTCATGCTTGGCAGAGGAGAATAAATAAATGTGCCAAACGTGGAGAGAATCGTCCCAATTGCTTACGGTTAGCAGGAATGAGCGGGACCCGACGAAGCTCTGGATCGTTGACACTTTGTGCTACAGGGAATGAGTGATCAGAACTTGTTGGCGTGATTTTCTGTGCCCCTGACAGAGAGGTGAACTGGCGCCTCTGGGTGATGGTCCCATTTGCTCAGAGATACCCACTTCATTAGATCGCGTCCTGTTCTCGATCTGTGCCCCTGTGGTTCCTCTCACAAGGATGAGTCTAGCTCTTTCTGTGATGGCGGCGATGCTCGTGCTGAGGACCTATCTCCACGGCATCGGGAGTCTCTCCAGAGCTTCCAGGATAGGACTGCCTTCAAGACCAAGGCCTTCTGGCCAAGAACGTTCTGACGCAGATCTTCTCCGCTTCCTGTGGGTTCGCTCTTTTGATACAGGCAAGGCAACGCAGATGTACGAGGCTATGCTCGAGCGGAGAAACAATGTTGATGCCGATAAGATCATAGAAAGCTTTCAGTTCCCAGAAAGAAGTGCAGAAGTGGTGTTCTCTGTCTCGGTCCCCTTCTCAGAGGAATAACAGATTTTTCCCTTGCTTACTCACTCATCGAGCAGTCGACCGTAGCTGATTGATCGAGCCTAAGTGAAGTTGAAGGCTTGTATGCTTTCTATCTCGCACGCGCCTGTGCTTCAAGGAGATTTCTGAAGCAGATGACTTCCTGTTTCATTTTCTCTTTCTAGCTCTCTCTACTAGAGATTCGGCTCTCATTTTCTCTATGTTTGGGATACAGAGATGGCACTACCCGAGAATTTTTGGATTTAACAATATCGTCCACTCCTCCAGGCATATCTCCCTCTCTCATCACCCTACAGGCTCCACAAAGTCCATTGAACCATGCAGATGACTTAGCATTGTCGTGGAGATGCCAGATGCATGCGCGGGCATTCACAGAACGACATACGCTTTGTTCACGCGCGGCAAGCACGTACGCAGTTTGTAAGATGGGTAAATGCTATAGTACAAAGCTCTCAGATAGCCATAGACGAAAGGAAAACCTTAACGGATTCACTGAAATGTCTTCCGATAGCCGATATGGCAACAAGGAGAAGAATGCGGGAATGGCAAACGGGTTTACAGAGGGATATGCAGAAAACATCAATGGAATAGAGAAGTCTTCAAAATCTTCAAAGTCTACAACGCACGCAACCGAATACAGATCAATCAAATGGCTCCACCATAGTGTTTATGAACACTAAATAACATGAGATCGATTATGAAATCAGAAAAAAATGGATATGCTTGAGAATGGAGCGTGAAAATGATAGAATAAGGGTGGGAGGGTGGGAAAATGGGGGTAACAAGAGTACAAAATGATGAAGGAAAGTGGGTGGGAGGGTGGGCAACTGGGCAAAATGAATCCCAAAAAACTGATGGCAAAAGGCCTCTCTCAATGAGGAGAAAGCATGCCACCAAAATGAAGCACCACCACCACCACCAAAATGATCGCCAAACGCACCACCAAGACCTCCACCTAGCGCTCTGATACCATGTAGAGAGTACGCATGCGGAAGCAAAATGAAAAGTAAAGTACTCTCACAAAACAAAGAATGTGTGAGACACAAAATGAGTAGACCATGAAATGGGTAAACTCATGTGGATTAGAAATGAGCTTGCCAAGAGCATGGAGTAGGCTCCTCAAGCTTCTAACCAAGTACAAATGAGGGGAGAGGCCCTCCTTATATAGATTTGGGAGGGGCTCTCAAAAGTACATCATATGTGGGATAAGTCTCCTGAAAGGAGAATGAATACAACTGGTAGAAGCACATGGCAAGGTACCCAAATACAAAGGAAATATAATATGAAATGGAAATAGACTAGAAATGGAGTGCCTCTTGGATACAAAATGGAGATGCACTCATGCGGATACAAATGTAGATGAAGTAGGAGTGATAATGTCTTCAACAGGTACACCAAGGGAGCTCTAGAGAAAATTTCTTTTTTTGGCAATACAAAAGGGGGAACAAGGGTCATTCAAAGTGTCTGAAATAAATTGTCTGTCAATTGAAGGTAAGAACTTGAGCTAAACTTGGGATTTTTACAGGATCATCAAGAGCATTTGGAGAAAGCAAAGCAAGTGCCATTGTGTGCAGGCTTGGGTACACGCTTCCTGGGAAGACAAGTGTAGCAAGGAGAAACGACTTGAGGTTGGAACATCTCTCAACCCCCTCAATCCATTCTTAGCTTAGGCTAAGTGCGAGTAGTTGTCGTGATTGACTAGGGGTATGATAGGGATACGCAAGTTCTAAGAGTCTCTAATTTCTCAAGTCTAAGAATAGCTTAAAATGCAATCAAGGGACAACTTAAAGGAAAAGAACTTAAGCTAATTGGACGAAGAACATCAAGTATGACACACTTAAGTGCTCCTAAAAATGCTTAATTAAAGACAAGAAAACACATACAAAAGAACTCAAAAGGAACAAGTGATTGGTATCAAAGAATCAGCAACGTACAAAGGGCATATGAACCTTAGATTGGGAAGACACCTAGGGAGAGACCATCAAAGTATTAGATCATCCGAGGCTAGTGTCAACCATATAGCCAGATCTTGGGCCCAGTAGTTGAGTGATTACCCCGACGCTCTAGATTCAAAAACCAGTGACTCTGAGATGTCTTACAGCATGGAGAGACCCATGGATAGCTCAGGAGTTGCGTACCTAGAAACACTAGAAGGTCCCTACAAGACTCAATTGGAATATATCCAGACCAACCGCTTAGGTGAATGCATCTGATGGTCTGAGAAGATCTGTTGTCCTAATTAAAAACCCGAATCAGCCCATTAGACTAGAACACTCGGTAGTCAAATTTGAAAATGGTTCTTACATTGATAAAGAAGGAACAATGTATGTGGTCACTAGCCAACCAGAAAGAACATATGAATTTGGCAACATAATCCCAGAGGTCGAAATAGGAGACATAGAGCAAGGGAACTTAGGAAAGGAACCAAAAACCCCTCGAGGCAAGTTGGTTCTCACGAGAATAATCATGCTAGAGTGGGTTCCCCAGGACAATAGGAGCATAGATTTGCTCATGAATAGAGAGACGGATGAGGCTTTTTGGAGGTATAAGCCTGAGAAGCCTAATGAAGTGGGAGCACTTACCATCTATGAATTCAAAGATCCTCACAGCCCAGGCAAAGTGACCTACTTAGATGATGCTTCGGAGAGGATCTTTGTGGTCTCAGAGCATGGAAGACACGCATACACTTGGAAGGGTGAATTTGTTTTTCCCCAACCTTGATCCACTGTGTCTTATGGTCACCAAGGAGCTGGAACATCTTAGGCTCATGAAACTCAAAGAGAGAGGAGTAGAGATAGACCCGAGGTGAGCTTTGCTAACCCACTTGGAAGAGAGAGAACGAGGACAGAGACTGATAGGATGGACAGAGAGAGACATAGGGATCCAAGGAATCCAAGAAATATAGACAAATTCCCTCTACCAAGGCCTAGGGAACACACTAGAACCTTAAGACCCACCCAATTGGTTAAGTCCATGAAGAATTGCTTCGATGGCACAGGAGACCCATATGCCCATGTATCAGAGTTTAGGCAAGTTCCGAGAGCTGAACAAGTTGAAGACTTGTTCACTCAATACAATGCTTTTGGCCTAACTCTCAAGAACACTGCTTGACTTGGCTTCAACCACTTCACCAAGGTTAGTTCAGAAATATAGACCTTCTTGAAGCGTTCATCATTGAGTTTTCCAAGAGTGGTATTAGGCATAACACATCCTCCCTGATATACAGCTTCAAGCAAACACCTCAAGAGACACTGAGGCTTGCAAGAAGAAGGTTTAGGCAATACCTAGAGAGATGTCCTGTTCTAGAGTTACCCACTCTAGCCAAACAAGTGGCATTATTTTTAGATGGATTGTTAAGTACAAACTGAGATCATACGTGTACTTAAAGGACCCTAGATCCATCACAGAGTGTGTACGCATGTGCATAAACATTGATGATAATCTAGGGGAGGAATTAGAGCTCTCAAAGATCTATAAAGATTTAGATAGTTCTACTAGCCTCACTTCCTCAGAATCCACATCAATTGAGGATCTAGCAAAAAAGGTTGCTAAAAAATTAGGCGTCTCTAGCAAGCAAATTCCTAGATTTTCCCCAAGGAAACGATGCTACACCTGTGGAGGAGACCATATGGCTAATGTGTGCCCTATCATGGCTCAACCCCAAGTGAACCCTAACGGCCAATACTGCACCATAGAAAGAAGATACACCAATCACACTACACAAGATTGCCCATATAATGAACAAGCTGTTAGACAAAGTTATCCTCATTCATATCCATAGCAAGGAAAATACCAGAATTAGTACCCACAACAACAGTATGGTAGGCCCCAACAACCCTATCAACCACCCTATCAAGGGCAGCAAAGACCTTAACCGGTCCTAGTGTAGCAACCCCCTCCTCCCGCCAATGTGATCCCAGTGAAGTACGCAGCTGCAGAAGAAAATCTAAATAGAGCTTTAGTGCTAGTGACACCATTGCTTTCAGAAAGTGACCCAAGTGATCATAGTTTTGACTCTACCCATATCGAGAGCCCACAGGCTTACTACATGCAGTCACCGGAGCATAGTGAGTCATACTATTATGAAGAGCCAAGTGAATCTAGTTGGGAGCCAGAATATGTGAATGCCATGTATGCGAACCCAAACTCTAGACCTAAGCCTAGGCAGATAAGACCTCCATTTCATAGAGGTCCATGCTTTCGATGTCAAGGATATCACCTCATTCGTGATTGCCCTCTACTGGCACCTACACAAACCCAATTGGCGACAATTCAAGGCTTTTTTCCACAGTGTGGAAAGGAGCATTTATTACGAGAGTGTCCCAAGAACCCTGCCAATATGCCAAAAATCACTCCTATCAACGTTATTGGATTAGTGGTAGACTCCACGGGAAGTGTGATGTCCACGGCCCTAGTGCAAGTCATCACGAGAGCTTAGAAACTTAAGCAAAACCAAGACTTAGGCCAGGAACGAAACTCTGAGGTTAGCGAGACTGAGAGTCAGAATAAGAAGAGGATGAGAGCTTGGAGAGAAAGCCGTGAGCGTATGAAAAGGCAATGGGCAAAGAAGATGAGTGAACTCGAGGAAAGTTTGCAAGAGACCAAATCCAAAATAATAGAAATCACATCTCAAATGCACTCTCACACATCACCCTCACTACCATCCCCATCACCTACCATTCCCCAACCTTCTAATCCACCACAGGTAACCCACCCACCACCTCGAGTAGGATCAATCTTTGCAGATCCCACTCCCGAGGACATAGATATGATGCTTAGGGCATATCAGGCCAGAATCCAGGAAGGGTCAAATGCAACAGATCATGAAAAGTGTTACCCTAGAGCGGACCTAGAGCTTGAACAAACAAAACTTTGCACCAAGATGGTGGAATTGGCTCAAGCCATGTTTGAGGCCAGTCGCCTCTTCAATTGCTCTATCTCCACTAGGACACCATTGCATTTTGATGGTCTATTAGATAGATTGGAGAGGATAATTGCAAAGTCTGGAAGAGGAGCCACCTCCCAGGCTATGGAGAGGACAAGTGATAGAATAAGCATTCCTCCCCAGGAAGCTTATATGCCTAACTCCACTGAACCAGACACCTCTTCTTCTATGAATCGGTATTCACGAGAATTCTTGCGAGAGATTCAAGAAGAGAAATGGGCTAAGGAAAGTGAAGATCCTCTTCCAATTGAACTTGTGGATGACGTGCACGATCAATTCCCACAAGGCATTCCTTCCATTTATGGAGAGCAGGAGAGTACCCAATCTCATGAGAGATTAGACTTCGAGTCTAATTCCTCATTAGGAAAAAAGGTGAACCCTACATGGGCCTTTTAGCTTAAGGAGTGATTAGTGATGGACCAATCAGAAGAGGGTGGTGGCCATAGTCTATACCCTATAAACTACTAGGTTGAAGGGGGAAGAGGGGACAAGATTCCTCTATGTTCAGGGTTGTCTTCTAGAGAGAGAAGAAATCTCGTAATCAGGTTGGGCCCCAAAATTCAAAATTTTTTAAAAGTTGTAAAACTCATCATAATACCATTAAATGACCTCCATATCACTTTTCAGGGTCAAAAGTGCTATTTTTGACTTCTAATTGAAAATCCGTGCATGTTTTTGAGCTAAAAAAATGACTTTTTTCAAAATAACTCAAAAAACTCTACTTTCCCTCTTCAAACTCCCATTTTCATACCCAAAACCCAAAAAATCATATTTTTCACCTCTATTCCCTCCATACCAAACAACAGAAGCGTTGTTTCTCCTCCTACCATTCTCCCAACTTCTGCAGCAATGATAACAACTCTTACTCCCATGGAAAGCTCTAGAGCTCGTAGGAGACCAAAAGACGAAGTTCACACAATGACGTGCCACAACATCAAAACAATGGAAGGAAGTTGGCTACCACAAGATTTTTGCAAAGGTGCATGGGTGTACATGTAGCCATCTGGACTTGGTTCTCATCGTGTTCGAGATCATGGAAATTTGGATCTTCATTAGAAAGGTAAGCTCTTAGGCTTCAAGTAGCAAACACATGGTGGGATGGTTGCTATTGTACAACATGTCTTCACAGTTTCAACCATGAAGTTAGAAAACTCCAATAGAATTAGATATCCAGTCCATTGTGAGTATTTCTATTTTTTCAATGCTTCGTGGTGTTAAATGTCTTAATTACTCATCTCATATGTTTTTCATTGCTACAGTCATATTTCCTTCTAGTTTAGTGGAAGAGCAACCACTTCATAGTCTTACAGGAACTTTTAAAGCATTACATGCAGACATTGGGGCATTAATGTTTCCAGATGTACCTCCGGCTAAACTTATTCATGAAAGGATCTTTTTTTACACTCACAAGTAGATTGTTCCTTCCACAGATGGTGAATATGGAAGGTTGGAGATTATCAAAGTTGATTCTCTTCTTAGTTTAGAGTGGCCAAAACCTGATTTTTGGTCCATATTATCTTTCAAGCGTAAGATGGTGATGGAGATACATAACTCTTTGAAATTTACGTGAGTGTCTAGATCAATAGGTCTTCATTGGACTCTACCAATCCATTGCTTTGTTTTCATAATTCAAGCCATTCCTTTTGTAGAAGCTCCTACAATGTTCCTATGTAAAGATATTACATATGAAGTAGTAGAAGGTTTCTTAGGGGAAAACTGGGGTTATGTAGAAGGATTGTCAAAAGGGGATAGATATCGTTGTAGAATTGATGACACAAGTATAGGGTTTCGCTATTTAAAACATTGCACCTCTTTGTACATTAGATTTTATTATGATCGTTGGATGTGTAAACTAGGAGAGTGGATACCTTTGCAAAGCTCGGAGGGATCTTTAGCTTCATTTGAAATTAATGTGAAGTTACCAAACAATGATATGGAGGTGGTTTTAGTTAATCAACACTAGAACTTGGCCAACTTGAGAGAGCACTTACTTATCATGGGATATGATGATCTTCATGATTTCAAATTTCGAACACGAGGGAACAAGGTAAGAGTTGTATTCCATATGTACATATATATATATATATATATATATATATATATATATATATATATATATATATATATATATATATATATATATATATATCTTATTCTATCACTATTGTTCATGATTTCAAAATGTTTTACTCTTTTATGAATTTTCCATAGATTGGAAAGAGATTGGAAGACAAAATCAAGGTTCTTGCACATTGGAGCATGGATGGAACTGAAATTTCATTGTCATAGCTCTTTTTTGTAAAGATAGTGTGAAACCTGTAAACAAACCTATTTGCAATGAAAAAATTTTCACATTTGCTTCAAGGATATTTTGGCCACATTCTACTTGTATTTGTACATTCTCAAGGTTTTTCTTGAAAGAGCATTCTTATTGTTTATTTTCTTTGATGTGATCTCAAATGTCAAAGTTTTCCTTTCCAAGACTCTTATGTTTTAATTTAAGGAAAAGTCACTTCTATGAGAAAGTGGGACCCATCACTTAAAAATTCTAGAAAAGTTATAAATAGGAGTCCTCTCTTCTAATTTCTCACTTTTGCAACTACATTGAGTGATAGAGCAGTCTGCATTTGCAAGCTATGGCTTCCACCTCTGTACCTACTAAGAGCGCACGCCACAAGTTTCTAGAATTTTTGGAGGATTTAGATTATAAAGGTCAACATGACCTATATGATCTTCTCTCCAAGGTTCCTGACCTCCATGGAACCGTTCAAATGAATGTCGATGCTTTGGAATAGCTACTTCAATATATGCAAGTTCATATATTGCGTTTCTCCATCCAAATACCACCATATGATGGAACTTGGGTTCCATGTGACCTTCTCACCTACATTCACAAAGGTGATGAGGCATTTGCAAAACGATTGAAACGGTTCTAGGTAATTGCAGAGGAAGCAGGGCACCTTCTTGATGAAAATGTGCCACTTATAAAGAGATTGAATAGGAAATGCAAGATGGGTGCAAAATATCTATCATTCATTGCTGCCACAATTTTCTTTGTGAATGAAGAATCAGACCAATTCCTCATGAGATCCCTCATCTTCTTACAGGTGGTTTTGTCGATGATAAAAAGGAACCACCTCAAGAACCCTTGAATCTCCTATTAGAGAGAGAAGCTATTGAGAAAACTTATCCTCTTGGTGTGGATGATAAGTTGAAAGAAGTGCCTAAGCCATCCACCTCTTTGGAGCCAGAAGTAACTATTCCAGAGGTGGAGATTGAAACTTTTTTAGTGGTTGCAGCTCAGTGATGAGTAGCACCTCCTTTAATGTCAATCCGGGAAGACGTGAGGATGGTATGATGACCTCGAGCAAGTGAAGGCACAAGTGCGTGAGTGCGAAGCACACTAACATGCACACACATACACACACACGCACACACAAGGCAAGACAAAGAGTGAGTAGCAATGGAGTTCTTTAGATTACTTTCAAAAAGCTCATACAAGTTCAAATCAATTACAAGCTAACCTAAAAAATGAGCTCTCTAGCTCTATTTATAGTTTTTGACTAGGTTTTGGCCGTGTCCAGACCTAGTGTCCGGCCTAGTTAAAAATTAGGTTCTCTACCCTATTTGGAGGTTCAAAAGAAGTATAAAAAATGTGAAAACTGACAGGTAGGTACTTCTAAAGCTCCTCAAGCTCAAGGACTCCTTGAATTGCACAAAATGGAGCTAAAAAAATATGAAATGGTATTTACAATGGTTTTTAGTGATGAAAATCACTATTTTTGTAGGGGTTTCTATTAACATTTTGACATACATTTCCTGGAGCTCCCTACTTGCTCCTTCTCCTTGTGTGTCCACCTCTTTTATATGCGTTAGTGTCCTGAAAAAAAATATTGGCCTACTTGCCAGATCGTCGTTGACTGCTCTGTCTGCTTGTACTTTCTCTTCTCTCTGACTCCCTTCGTAAGCTTCCTTGCCTTGTGAGTCCTTCAGTTCCAACAGCCCCCCTCTCTCGCGTTTGTCGTCCCTGACAGACCCTTGTTGGGTGGGTCGTTGGATGTAGTACTCAACAACGTCTTGTGCTAAGTGATGTTCTGCAATCTGCAACCCTTTGGCCAAGTCCGTGAGTAGAGCATCCCAATCTACCGGCCCGGGAACCTCTGGATGTGGTATACGTAACTTTTCTGAATGGAGAGCTTGTTCCACTGCAAACAACTGCAATAAATGTGATGGTCTGGGAATGAATATCTCTGAATGATATTCCCAGAATCCCGTGACAAACATTTCTTCAAACGTCTGTTTGAAGCAGGCTGGTAGATACTTGATACGCGCGTGCCATGCATATACAACATTAATAGATGGTGTTGTGCTCATGTCGTAGACAAGGTCCTGATTACCTTCATTAAATCCAAGAGCAGACAGATGAGGTTCCTTGACATTCTTGAAAGTCCTGAAGGTGACCAACATGAGTTCAAAAATTTTAAGGCACATTTGGGCCATGACATCTGGTACATTTTTAAACCTGACCCCCCAATGCCGAATCATCGAAATCATATAGCCGATGGTAGGTTGGCCTTTAGGTGGTGCTAAATAGACATAATTGAGCCATTTCTCACATCCTTTGGTTGTCAGCACAGTTTTTGTGTATTCCGGCCACGACCTTCTTCGAAATACAGGGCAGTAGCATGGGTTGTATTTGATGTACAAAGGCATGTTATTCCATGTTCTTACCATCTCTGGGTAGGTTTCCAGTAGACGGATCCTCCACGTCGGTTGATGTATATTGCCCTGCTTGGCACTTGCTGGGATGTCGTCCGGTGCAAACTGTGTAGCCGAGGTTGGTTCTTTTGAGGTGTGTTGCTTGATTTCGGCATTGTAGTCCACCATTAAGACGCAGAAAGGAACATACAAATCGTCGGATGTGCCAATCCACCTATGATGGGAGAGGTTCCTAAAGTAATCTGATTTTATGACTACCTCTTCCAAGCGTGACATAGATGCTATCTGAACTGCCACTCTATCATCATGGGTTGTGGCCACTTTCTCTAACCTCTGCATCCATTCAGGAGCCTCGATCTCGATGGTGTCCATACCCTCTTCTGTTTGCTTGCCCCCTGGTGCAGGCATGGGAACGTATGGGTCTTCAAAGGTTTCCTCTA
Source organism: Ceratopteris richardii (assembly GCA_020310875.1). Classification (NCBI taxonomy): domain Eukaryota; kingdom Viridiplantae; phylum Streptophyta; class Polypodiopsida; order Polypodiales; family Pteridaceae; genus Ceratopteris; species Ceratopteris richardii. The sequence continues at coordinate 37,288,086 of CM035424.1, forward strand.
CTTCAATGGGTACTAAGTCTTCAGGTTCCGGTTCTACAAGTGGAGAGGGTTGACGCTATTGCATGACTTTACTTCATAATTCTTCTAGTTCTGCTCTGAGTTTTTCGACTTCTTCAGACGTGTCAACTGCGGTTGTGACTTTGCTGGGTGACTCATGCTTGGTTTCCAGCTGCTTTAATAGGTCATCTCTTTCTCTTTCTAATGCTGCATGGGCTTCCAGGAGATCGGCATGGGTTTCTAACACAATTTGCATATTCTCTGAGGGAATGGCCTTGAATTTCTCTGGGTCGATTTCTTGCGGGGAACCCTCCATTGCTGCTTCCAAGTTCTCTTCATTTTGTTTTTGTAGCCGTTTATTCTCTTCGAGTGCTGTAGACATGTGTTTTCGTAGGAGGGCTAGATTGCATCTGAGCTTGAGATTCTCCGTTATCTGGGAGTGAAGCAAATCATCCATTTGTTTCCTTTCTTCTGCATCTGACTGGGGTGGGTTGGCTACTAACTGTTCGTGTTGTTCCTGTAAAGTGGCATGCTGTTGTTGTAGTAGCCACTTTTCCCTTTCGAGATCAATGAATCGTAGTTGAAGTTCCTCATGGCTTCGAAAGAGTCGCATATGTTGGTCATCAAGATGCTGGTAGTGCTGTTGTAGTTGCGACATACACTGATACATATTATTAAATACATTATTAATAGGGGTGAATGCGGGAAAGGTGTTGAATGCAGAGGGGAAGGGAAAGGGGAAGGGGAATGGAAGTGTGGATGCGGTGCTAGAAAATGGTGAAGTGGGAGGTGGGGGAATGGGAGATGGTGGGTGTATGGGGGGAGGGAGAGGTGCGGAGGTGGGTGAGATGTCCATAAGATCAACGGTGGAGGCAGTAGTGGGAGTGATTGTGAATATTGGAATTGTGGGTGCGGTGATAGTGGTGAAAGTGTACAGTGGTGTGTGCAATTGTGAAGACGAGCTGCCCGGAAGTGTGATTGGGGGAATGAGAGTTTCTGTGGCTGCAGTTAGAATTACTGTTTCAGTGGCCGTATAGACAAAAGAGGTGGAGATAGGGTGTGTGGGTTGTGTGGGTTGACTGACGGTCTGTGCTTCGGTATGGGTAGTGGACTCGGAGGCGGTGACAGTAGTGGTTACAGTGGTAGTGGGAGGTGAATGTGGTGGAGCTGGAGGCAGGGGTGGCAAAGGGGGTGACGGAGGTGCACTTGATACATGGGTTTCCTCGGTATCATGGACAGTGTGTGCGGTGCCCATGGTTGTGGATGTGCCTTGTGGTTCTGATACTAATACATTCATTTGCTTTCCTGATCGAGGGGGGCGTCTGCCGTATCTTCGCTCTGTTCTTCGTGCTTGTGCAAGGGCGGTATGCACCGTCTCAGGTACTCCTAAAGCCTCAGATATCATGTCAAGAGTGGCGCAGTATTGCTCGTCTACACCTTCCTCCTCAAGAATTTGATTCATGAGAGCCTTGCCTGCTGCTAGGGACAGTCTATGTTGCTCTTGAACTGTGTTCATGGTATCATAGAGCTTTTTCAATGCCTTCGTATAAGCTGGGGCACCTTCAAGTACCTGTAGAGCTTCCTGATCATATTCCTGCTCTTCTTCCTTGGAATGTCCATCATGTTCCTCCTCTTGTGCTTCTTCTTCTTCACCCTCCACATCGACGACATCGGGTTGTCTAGGATGGGGTTGGTCTGTAGCAGTTTGTTGTCCACTAGCTTGCTCTGCCTCGACTTCCGGATTAACAGCCTCTATGATTCTGGCTACCTCCTCATCAGTTAGGTCTTCTAAAGTGAATCCGTGAGGGAACTCTAGGTCGGTTGGTACAGGTGGAAACACTAGATTTGGTCCATCAGTGCTGTGTCTTGGTAATCTAATAGTGAAGGGTTGTACCCGCCTTGGAAGTCGTGGAGTTGTCTCTGGCGTCAATGTCGCACCGCGGGGTTGTGCACAGGGCATCTGAACTGCGCCTCTCATTTTCTTAGATGGCGATCCGGCTGTTGAGAGTCTACGTTGGAATTCCTGTACCCTGGTCCAATTTAATGCCCTCTGCACTGGCACATCATAATCCAAACATCTATACACAATCCTGGTGAGGGCACAGCAACCATACAGTACAGACTTTTGTTTCTTATACCACCTTTGATGAGCCAAGTGGATTTGGTCGATAATCCAGTGAGGCATATTGACTGTCAAATCGAAGGCGTCGGCCAAGTATAGACTAAACCATATCTTCTTAGGTGGCATTGTGAACCTCTCTTGAGTGGGAAATGCAAAATGTTGCATGACCATTCGCAAGTGAATGGCAATTGTAGGTGTCATTGCCACCATGTCTTTTAATTTTGTCAGATTCCTGTTCTTCATATTATCGGGGACCATTGTCTCTTTCTCCGTAGGAATGTGCATACCTTTCATGTCTAGAGCTTCCCTTACCAAATTGATAGTCAGCCTGAAGCGCTTCAGCTCATTGCCCCTTGTGAGAGATGGGAGAACAAAGGTGCTGTATCCCTTCTTGTCTTTGCTCGGAGTGAGGGTGCTAATCAAATAAGAGCACCTTAGAAAATCGGGCTTTGGCAATTGGAATTTGAAGTAATCATAGAGTCCCGCCTTCTTCCATATAGGTTTCAGTCCTTCATTATTCTGTAGTCTCTCAAATTCCCTGGTGAAAAAGTGATATCTGCCCCAGCGCCCATTGAATTCTATTTCGGCCTCCCACATGTAAGTGCCTTCACCTAGGGGTCCTGCCACATCACTGAACCAATGTGAGTTTTTGCTGACAGGCATTGTGTGCCCCTGTGGAGGATTCTGAACCGGTATGGCGTGTAATGCCCTCAATGCCACTGGTCGTTCCTTCAGTTCCTCCTCAACGGGGAGACTTTCAATGTCCACAACTTGGGGGCTGGTGCCTGCGTGAGAGCTAGTTCCTGTCGTATCTGCCATGTTACTTCTTGCCTCCTAATTCTGTGAGAATATAGAAACATGTGTTAACATTGTAAAGGACAAGATAGAACCGTTTTTGTCCCCATTACAACATTAACATGAGGTTCGGGAGAGATTAGTAGATTATCAAGTGCTCAATGCTGGTGTGTGTAGTTAGAAATTTGGTAGACCTAGGAGCTCAGTGGAGTGATGTAGTGAGAGAATGATGTAGTTAGTAGGTGGGCATGGATTTACAGCTGGGGTCAGGGGGTTTATTACAAGTTTTAGGTTGCCAAATGCAATGGATGGGTTTTGATCTTGACTTTGTGGAGACTCTGAAGAGATGGATAGGGATATCTTCTTGAAAATGAGGCTTTTTAGGGACCCATTTACAAGTAATTCTACTTTTGCGCATGGAAGAATATGTGTCCATGTGTGATGTGTAAGACTGGGCATCAGATGTTTGAGTGAGTGAAACATGTTGTACCGGGTGTGGCCTTGGTGTAGCTATTTGAGCCCGCAAGCAAGCCTTAGGCACCCAGATTTGTCGTGATTGTGGGCTGGCCTTCATCGACTTCTTGGGTATCCAAATAGACTTTACTTTCGCAGAAGAATTTATGAAAGACTTCTTATTAGTGTCGTGTTGTTGACTACTAATAAGAGGTTTTGGCCGTGGGGTTGGCCTGGTCGCAACAGGGTGTTCACCTTTTCGCCTCCATACTTGTTTCAACGGTTGAAACAATCTGCTTTGCTCCTTTTTTTGGCTTCCAGTATAGGTAGTGCTCTGCTTCTTCTGTATTTGATCTGCCGTTGGTTGCTGCATCCTTCTGGCCTTTGGAAAAGATGGGAGTACCGTCTTATGCTTGACTTCGTTGTTGAAACAATCCTCTTTCTGCATCATACTGTTTTGGACAAGAATAGCATTGTCAACTTCATGTGCGCCCCTGGAAGGACTAGGAGTTCGTGCCTTACCTAATTCCTTGAGTGCCTCATTTTCCAATTCAACTGTAATTCGACTATGATTCACCCATACCTGAAGAACCTTAGGTTTAGGTTGACTGCATGGTCATAGATCCAGTCCTGACCCAAGACAAGAGGCTCAGTGAGGTCCTCATCTTGACACACTAGTACTAGGACTGTCATTACTTCGTCTTGGATGTAGAGGGGAAGTTCCACCTCGCCCATGCAAGGGGTTTCCACACCTCCCAATCCTATGAGATATGCCTCGATAGGACTAACAGTTAATTTCAACTCGTGACAGTAAGACAATTTAACAACACTAGTGGCTGCACGGCTCTTACAGTCCTTGCACCCTTTCCTTGTCCTATATCTAAGGTTATAAAAGGACGCCGATCAATTATCCTATGGGAGCTGATACCTGAAACTTCACACATAGCCACGTGATATCCTTGATCTGCATATGCATCTGGACTAGGTTGCTCTCTACCTTGTCTTCTTAATTTCATTCTCCATATGCGCTCTAAAGCTTCTGCTTGGGCTTCTTCTCGAATTCGCTTTTCTTCTTCTTTGCGTTTCTTAGCAGTATTAAGTCGACTTAGAATTTCCTCTGTGAGAGGTTCCTAATACAACTTGACCCTGCATCCGCTTATGTAGCTTGGGAGAACATCGCCTTCTAATGTGGCTAGTTGCACTGCTCCACTTGTTGAGATTCTATTAATGATCATGGGTCCGTAGCCTCTTTTCTCTAGTTTCCTTGCATGTTGTTTCAAAGTGTATACTAGTACTAGGTCTCCTGCCTTCAAACCTTTATCCTTAACGTGGGCATCAAAGTATGCCTTCTGTCGTTTCTTAGCTGCATATATCCCTGCAGCCGCCCTCAGTCTTGTTTCTCCTAGTCGTTCAAGGTCAAAAAGTCTTGAGGAGAGTTCATGACCCGTCCATTTATGCTCTTGTGCTACTTTCAATGTAGGTATTAAGAAGTCCAACGGTAGCACAGCGTTTTGGCCAAATACCATCTGAAAGGGGGTGGCTTGGAGTACCGTTTTGTAGGTGACTCGGTACGCCCAAACAGCATGGTGTAGCTGTTTGTCCCAATCAGAGCATTTATTATTCACTAGTTTGGTCAACACATTGCACAGAATCTTGTTTGTGCTTTCGGCTTGCCCATTAGCTTGTGGGTGGTAGGGGGCAGACTTCTTATGAACTACCAAGAACTCTTGGAGCAGATTTTCAATCACTTCATTCAAGAAGTGAGTGGCCCTATCACTTACTAGCTCTATAGGTAGCCCGTATCTTGTGAATACATTCTCAAACAAGAATTTAGCTTCTGTTTGAGCATCGTTCTTCATTGTGGCTTTTACCTCTACCCACTTTGTTAGATAGTCTGTTGCAACAATGATGTATTCCGCATGTGAACCCTTGGCTGGGGGATTAATAGGACCTACAAAGTCTATTCCCCACTTAGAGAATGCACGTCCACCCATCATAGGTTTCAGTGGCATCTCATCTTTGCGTATAGGATACTGAGTTCTCTGACAAACATCACACCGTTTCACATAGGTATGTGCATCCATGTGAAGGGTAGGCCACCAGAAGCCTGCAAATAGTGTTGCCTTGATCACCCGATCTGGTCCAAAGTGTCCTCCTGCTACACCTTGGTGAACAGTTTCTAAGATCTTGAGATATTCACTCTCATGGACACATAGTCTCAGGTAACCATCCTTACCACGCTTGTATAGATTATCACCAATGAGTGAGTAATCCTGGGCTTCTTGTTCTAAACTCCTTTTCCTAGCCAGAGTCATGTCAGGAGGGAATGTTTTCGTCCTCAGGAAGGATACTAGTGGTTCACTCCAATCTGGCACTATGGACACTTGATAAAGAGTGGCATGTTCCACAGGTGGTTTAGTGCAACAGATTGGGCATTCCTTGCACAACTTTTGGACATCAACCTCCATAGTAGGCCAATGCACTCCGAGTCTCCTTAGTGTCTGCAGGGTTCGTTGCTTTGAGTAGTGTTGCTCTAATGCACCTACATGTGCTAATTGCAACCATTTAGCGTACTCATCCTCTTCCACACAACAATCCAAGATCCCTTGATCTATGTGCTTGTACATACTTCCTGCCATGATGTGATACTTTTGGGCTTTTATTACCTCTCTATCCTGTGTGTTTATTACTGGGTGGTTAGGCCCGTATGTCAATACTGGCACTAATGGCTTAGCCCACTATGGCACCACTTCCAAATTAAACAGGTAAGCATAAGGAAGGTCATCTGACACTCCTTGTGGGGCTTCTCCGGATGTGAGCCTAGAGAGATGGTCTGCTCTCAAGTGAGTCTTCCCTTTTCTTACCACAACCTCAAAATCGTATTCCATTAGCAAGAGAAACCATCTCACCAATCGACCTGTATTGCATGGTTTGTTTACCAAGTATAACAATGCCTGATGGTCAGTAAAAAATTTAAACTTATTTGCAAGCAAATAATGTCTAAACTTTTTAACTGCATATACCATGCCTAATCCTTCTCTCTCTATAGTGGTATAATTTCGTTCAGCTGCATTCAATTGTCTACTAGCATAGGCAATTGGAAGATCCATATTACCTTCACCGGTAGGTTGTGCAAGTACACATCCAATAGCATAATTGGATGCATCCACATGAACATGAAAGGGTTTATTCCAATCTGGTGTGGTCAAGATTGGTGCTGAACATAATCGCCATTTAAGCTCATTGAAGGAATTCTCACATTCGTCAGTCCACTCAAAGTTAGTCAAAAGTCCATACAGAGGCTTTGCTATGATGGCATACATGTGTATAAACTATCGGTAGTAACCACAATGCCCCATGAAAGCTTGTACTTCCTTGACATTCTTTGGCCTTGGTAACTCGGCTATGGCTCTCACTTTCTCTTCATCAGTGGATATGCCATTCTTTGACACTATGTGTCCTAGAATCTTGCCTTGCCTGACCATGAAAACACATTTTTCTGGGTTCAAGCAGACTTGATATTCTCTACATTTGTCAAAGGTTTGTCTGATTTCAGGAATATGGGTTTGCCTAATGTTGGAATGAGCACAAAGATCATCAACATAGACTTCTAAGTTCTTCCTTAGGAACTCTTTAAATACATGGCACATCAGCCTCTGGAAGGTAGCTGGTGCATTGGTAAGCCCAAAGGGCATTACTCTAAAGGCAAATATGCCCCATTCAGTGGCAAATGCCGTCTTATGCTGATCTTCTGGAGCTATGGCTACTTGATTGTAGCCCGAAAATCCATCAAGGAAGCTGTACACTTCCTTGCCTGCTACTCTTTCTAAGAGATGCTCTATGATAGGAAGCAGATAGTTATCTCGAATTGTGGCTGCATTGACCTTCTTCAAGTTAATGCATACATGTAGTTTTCCATTCTTCTTGGGCACCACTACAATGGGGGATACCCATTCAGTGTGCTCAATTTCATAGATAAACCCGGCTTCAACCAGTCTATCTATCTCCTCTTTGATTTTGGCGGCATAATTATCATTGTATGTGTATGGCTTTTGCTTAGAGGGCCTAGCATCTGAGGTCATGGGGATAGTGTGTGAGCATATGTTTGGATCCACACCCTTCAAATCCTTGTAACTCCAAGCGAATACATCTCTGTATTCTCTTAGCAAGGCTATCAATTCGTGCTCTTTGTCTTCCGTCAGGTCATGGCCTATGTACGTGCATCTCTCTTCTCCTTCTTCCACAGCTACCACTATTTTCTTGGTGGTTTCTTTGTTATCATAGGCCTCCCCCGATTGTGCCTCTCGTTTAGGCATTCTGATCATGACTCTCCTGTCATCTATCTCATACTTCTTAAAATTTTCCGGAACCTCAAACAAAGATTCTTCTTCCTCCGGTGTGACTTCTCTCTTCTTTCTTTTCTTTCCTTCTTCCTTCGGGATCACATGTGTGGCTAGCCTTACATCATTTGTTAGCTCTCCATGCCTCTGGGGTTGAAATTCTACTTCATAGAAGTATTCTTCATTTGATGCAAAAGGTGGATCCATAATGATTGACTCTAGATCGGAGTCACTTGCATCCTCAAGTGCATCAGGGCTAGGTTCACACTCTTCTAAAACTGCCTCTCCCATGATTGGCTCTATGGAGAAGACTGAAATGTCATAGCCATCTTCATCACAGTGAGGTGTCCATTGTTCTTCATTGATGGCTACATCCATTGTTGCTAGGATTTCTGCCCAGCCGTGGGGTTCAAATTCTTCGTCAGGAAAGACTATAGGTGCATAGGCCGAGTCTTGAATGGATCTATGGGTTTCTTTTGCACCTATCTCTCTGGCTTTTTCTCTCTTCTCTTCTTCTACTGCTACTTTGCACATCCATAAATGGGTGTCTTCATGCATCCATGAGGATCCTAATCCTATGGAATGCATCGACTCGGTATCATCTTTAGCTCTATGGATGGGATTCCATTGGATAGGAGGGACATCTCTATGAGAGTAATCTTTGAGATTCACTTTGGTCGTAACACCCAAGTGTTGCAGGTACAAGGAATTGGTTCCCCAGTCCTGTACCACTTGCAACTATCGCATAAATGGTCTTCCCAAAATCATCTCATAGGCATGGTTCTTGCTAAAGTCACATATGGCGAAAGTGTGCTCAAACTCAACACCACAAGTGGTGAGAGTTACTCCTTCTAACAGCCCTAAGGGTCTCTCTATGTGACCATCAGCCATTTGCAATTTCATCCTCGTGGGCCTGAGTGCTGGCTTGCCCCAACGCTTCCATAGGGAAGTGGTAGCAATTGCAACTCCTCCGCCTGAGTCTAGAATGGCCTTGGTGTTGTATCCTTGATGGGTGATAGGAAGATATGTGTTTCCCTCTTCGCCCTCACTCATGTCTCCTATCTTGTCCAATGGTATTTCTGGCACTGTTCTCTGGGATCCTACCTGGGAACGAGGTTTTGCTATCTCTGGTACTTGTTTGGCTACCTGTTTCCATAGCTCTGGCCTTACTTTGAGTAGCTCTTCTAAGGTGAGGTTGCATTGTACTTTAGTGTTTTTCACTACCTCTGTGTTCCTAGGTATGATTGAGTCCTCATTTCGTACCATGACCGTGGGTGCCCTCATACAAGTAGACTTAGCTTCCCATGGGGCTGTGAAGTGGGGTAATTCTTGTAGAGAGTTAGACTCAAAGTCTAATCTTTCCTGAGATTGGGTGCTCTCCTGCTCCTCATAAATGGATGGGATGTCTTGTGGGAATTGGTCGTGTGCATCATCCACAAGTTCAATAGGAGGAGGGACTTCACTCTCTTTAGCCCATTTGTCTTCTTGAATCTCTCGTAGGAATTCTGGTGTGAACCGATTCATAGAAGATGATGTGTTTGGCTCCGTAGAGTTAGGCACATAGGCTTCCTGTGCAGGGAGACCTACTCTTTCACTTGCCTTGTCCTTGTGTTGAGAGGCGGGTTCCTTTTCTGACTGTGCAATTAACTTCTCTATTCTTTCTAACAGTCCTTCAAAGTGCAACTGTGTCTTCGCTGAACTAGAGATGTTAAATAGGCGACTGGCTTCAAACATGGTCTGAGCCAATTCCACCATCTTAGCACAAATTTTGGTTCGTTCTAGCTCTAGTTCTGCTCTAGGGTAACACTTTTCATGATCAGTTACGTTTGGCCCTTCTTGGATTCTGGCCTGATATGCTTTAAGCATCATATTAAGGTCCTCAGGATCGTCACTGATTGGGGTTGTGTAGGTGGAGGCAAGGGACAATCATGAATGAGATGATCTCCCTGACATCTGTAGCATGGTCCTCTAGGGAATGGGGGTCTTACTTGCCTAAGTTGAGGTCTAGGGTTGGGGTTTGCGTACATGACGTTTGTGTAATCTGACTCCCAACTAGGTTCATTTGGCTCTTCACTATAATAGGACTCACCATGTTCAGGAGATTGCATGTAGTAAGCCTGGGGACTATCAACATGTGTAGAATCGAAGCTATGGTAATTGGGATCACTTTCTGAAAGCAATGGTGTTACAGGGACTATAGCTCTATTCAGGTTTTCTTCTGCAGCAGCATACTTTACCGGAATCACATTAGCTGGAGCAGGGGGTTGTTGTGCTAGCACAGGCTGAGGCCTTTATTGGTTTTGGTAGGGTTGGTAGGTTTGTTGAGGTCTCGCATACTGCTGAGGTGGGTACTAGTTCTGGTATCTTCCTTGTTGAGGGTATGGTTGTGGGTACGTCTGCCTAACGGTTTGCTTATTGTAGGGGCAATCTTGCGCGGGGTGATTGGTGTACCTCCGTTCTATGGTGCAGTACTGGCTACTAGGATTAACTTGGGGTTGAGGCATAATGGGACAGACATTCGCCATATGGTCGCCACCACAAGTATAGCATCTTTCCATAGGGGCAAACCTTGGGATCTGTTTGCTAGTGACACCTAATTTCTGAGCTACTTTCTCTGCAAGTTCCTCAATTGATGTGGATTGCGTGGAAGAGAGGCTAGAGGCACTATCTGAATCTTTGTATATCTTGGAAAGCTCTAACTCCTCCCCTAGGTTATCCTCGATGTCAATGCACATGCGTACACACTCTTCTATGGTCCTAGGGTCCTTCAAGTACACATAAGATCTCAATTTGGTACTTAGCAATCCATCCAAGAATAAAGCCACTTGCTTAGCTGGTGTGGGTAGCTCCGAAACGGGGCATTTTTCTAAGTATTGCCTAAATCTTCTTCCTGCAAGTCTCACAGTCTCTTGAGGGGTTTGCTTGAAGCTGTGAATCAATGAGGAGGTATTATGTCTTATGCCACTCTTAGAGAATTCAATAATGAAAGCCTCTAGGAGTTGGTCTATGCTCCTGAATTGTCTCTCATTCAATGGTTGAAACCACGTAAGGGCTGTGTTCCTAAGGGTTAGACCAAAGGCATTGTACTGCGTGAATAGATCCTCCACTTGTTCAGCTCTCAAGACTTGCCTGAACTCAGCCACATGATCGTATGGATCGCCAGTGCCATCGAAGTAGTTCTTCATGGACTTAACTAGCTGAGTCGATCTCAAAGTCCTTGTGTGCTCTCTAGGTCGTGGTAGAGGGAACTCATCCGCATTTCTTTGATTCCTGGGAGCTCTAAGTACCTCAGGTTCTACTCTATTTGTTTCCGTCCTCGTTCTTTCTCTGCCCCCCTGGGTTGGCAAAGCTTACTTCTGGCCTATCTCTACTTCTGTCTCTTTGAGTTCCATGAGCTTGGGATGTTCCCGCTCCAGGGTGACCATAGGACACATTCGATCTTGGTTGGGGGAAAATAAATTCCCCTTTCCAAGTGTAAGCATGCCTATCATGTTCTGTAACCACAAAGATCCTCTCTGAAGCGTGATCTAGGTAGGTCACTCTGCCTGGGCTGTCTGGATCTTTAAACTCATAGATCATGATTGTTCCTATATCATTTGGCCGATCAGATCTATACCTCCAAAAGGCTTCGTCGGTCTCTCGGTTCAGAAGCAGATCTATACTCTTGTTGTCCTGGGGAACCCACTCGGGATTGAGGATTCTAGTAAGAACAGATTTTCCTCGAGGGGTCCTAGGCTCTACACCCATGTTTCCTTGCTCCAGGTCACCTAAATCCGCGTCTGAGATCACATTCCCAAATTCATCTGTCCTATCTGGGTGACTAGGTATGCTCCCTTCCTTGTCTAGGTATGCTCCGTTTTCAAACTTGACAGCTGGGTGCTCTAGTCCAATGGATTGGTCAGGGTTTTTAATCTGTACTACAGATCTTCCTAGGCCGTCCTCATAGATGCTATCACCTAATCGGTTGGTCCTAATGTATTCCAATTGCGTCTTGTAGGGGCCTTCCACCCTATACAGATATGGCACACCTGAACTTCCTATAGGTCTGTCCATCCCTTGAGACATCTCTGATTCACTAGTCTCAGAGCTAGGGTAATGCGAGTGGTGGCTCAACTGCTGGGCCCAAGACCTAGCAGTATGATTGACACTAGCCTCTGAAGACCTAAGGCTTTGTCTATCCCTTACTAGATGCCGTCCTGATCTAAGGTTCATATGCCTATTTAAGTAGCCCAATTTTTGCCCAAAGTACAACCTCGTTGCCGATCAATTGGTGTTAGTCACTTGATTCTTTTTTAGTGTGTTATCGTGTTTATGATCTTGTCTGATATTGCATTGTCAGGAATACTTGAGTATTTTTCGTACTTTAAGTTGATCGTTCCACGTTAAATTCTTTTTTTTTTTAAGTTATCGATCACACACAAGTTAGCCCTTGTCTTGAACTTGATTTTTTTTTATAGTCTTGACTAGTCTCGTGCCTATCGTGTCCTGACTTACTCCTGGCACTACTCGAACTTAGCCTAAGCTAGGAATTGACAAAGGAAGTTGAGAATATTCCGACCTTTCTTGTTGATCCCTTGCTTTATGATGCTCAAGAACCCGAGTCTCAAGCTTGCAAAGAAACCCTTGCTTTGGATGCTCTCAATTGCTCTCAATGGACCTGTGAAAGTCCCAAAATTAGCTCAAGACTTAAATTCAAATGATAGACAGGTCACTTTCATGCATGTAATTCACAGGCCAAATCCCCTTGCCTTTATGGAAAACAATCCCAAAGACCCTTCAACTTTCCTACCCCGGGGGATGGTCAACTTCAAAATACCCTATCTGATAATCCTGATATTAATTTTACCATAACCAGTGGAAGTTTTGGTTGTACTCCCCACGAGCTTTCCAACAAAACAAGAATCACAGCAAACGGATTTCGTATGAGAAAGTTATGACAGTTCAGGGTTCTGGTGTTAAAACAGTGCTCAAACAGGCTGACAGATCACAGGATTTTTCTCAAAAATACACGTGTAGGGACCTCACAAATCACTAATGACTCTCTAATTATGCCCAAAATTCCCCAAGGACTTGGAAAAATTTAACCCTAAAATTTTGGCCGAAAAGCCTGTCAATCGCGATCGACAGGTCTGTCAATCGCGATTGACAGAGGTGTCCGTCGGGGCCTGTCGGTCGCGATCGACACGTCAATCGTGATCGATAGTGTCAATCGCGATCGACAGAGTCGATCGTGGGTCCTGTCAATCGCGATCGATGGTGTCAATCGCGATCGACACTTTTTCCGGTTTTTCCATCGTAATTTCAATCAATCGAGGATGTGTCCGTCGCGATGGACACATGGCAATGCGTGAAATTCAGTCAATCGTCAAAATTCAGTCGGTCGCGATCGACGGTGTCAATCGTGATTGACAGGGTCCTACATGGCAGTCAGTCGGTTGTGGGGTCTGTCGGTCGCGATCGACAGGTCTGTCGGTCGCGATTGACAGGGTCTGTCGGTCGCGATTGACAGATGTTGTCGATCGTGGCTGTCAATCGCGATCGATGGTGTCGGTCGCGATTGACAGAGAAACACATAATTTTTCAACTGTTTTTAGTGATTTGGAATGTGCTCATCATGTAGATTATGGTGGTGCACTTTGTTTTACCAAATGGGCGATTTTTCTGTCGATCGCGATCGACAGAGGTCGGCGACACAGAGACAGTTCCGTTATGTTTCGTACCTGCGCGGAGTGCTGGAGATGATGATGCAGCAAGTACCTGCAAGAAAGCTCAAAAAAACATGCAAAAGCACAGCACACAAGTCGCTCTCTCGCTCTCTCTCACAAGTGGAATGAGGGAAATGAGGTGGAGAAGGTGATATGATCAAAAAACTGATTTTTTTTTCGCGATGATGGAGATGGAGATCGGATATGGTGAGGATGATGATGGTGATGATGATGAAGTAAACAAGAGAAAAATAAGGAAGAGTAAAGAAATTACCTACAACGCCAACGTCTCAAATCTACGTCTTACCATCACACACTCGTCCTCAAAGCTCGATCCCCGGCAACGATGCCAAAATTTGGTGTAGCTCAGTGATGAGTAGCACCTCCTTTAATGTCAATCCGGGAAGACGTGAGGATGGTATGATGACCTCGAGCAAGTGAAGGTACAAGTGCGTGAGTGCGAAGCACACTAACATGCACACACATACACACACACGCGCACACAAGGCAAGACAAAGAGTGAGTAGCAATGAAGTTCTTTAGATTACTTTCAAAAAGCTCATACAAGTTCAAATCAATTACAAGCTAACCTCAAAAATGAGCTCTCTAGCTCTATTTATAGTTTTTGACTAGGTTTTGGCCGTGTCCAGACCTAGTGTCCGACCTAGTTAAAAATTAGGTTCTCTACCCTATTTGGAGGTTCAAACGAAGTCTAAAAAATGTGAAAACTGACAGGTAGGTACTTCTAAAGCTCCTCAAGCTCAAGGACTCCTTGGCTTGCACAAAATGGAGCTACAAAAATATGAAATGGTATTTACAATGGTTTTTAGTGATGAAAATCACTATTTTTGTAGGGGTTTCTATTAACATTTTGACATACATTTCCTGGAGCTCCCTACTTGCTCCTTCTCCTTGTGTGTCCACCTCTTTTATATGCGTTAGTGTCCTGAAAAAAAATATTGGCCTACTTGCCAGATCGTCGTTGATTGCTCTGTCTGCTTGTACTTTCTCTTCTCTCTGACTCCCTTCGTAAGCTTCCTTGCCTTGTGAGTCCTTCAGTTCCAACAATGGTTCTTGTCGAGGGACAAGAATATTTGTTTTTACATGATGTACAGAAGGCATTCGAGCTATGACTGGATGAATGCCTAAGTTTGTTTTGTACTTTGTCAGAGTGTCGTTTGGATAGTACCTCTGACTTGTTGGAGAAAAAGTGTTTGCCATTTGGTGACTCAGTGGCCGACACTATAAAATTGGTTTGCAATGACATACTTACAAGTGAAGATCAACATATCACAGAAGAACAATTTAGTAATGCACAAGAAAGGATATTGGAATCAGAAGTTCCCACCTCACCAGTAATCGAGCAGAGTGGGATGTCCCACTCCAACATTAATTTACATCTTCAAGAGAGAGGAGAAGAAGAAGATAGAGTTCAAGATGTAAGTATCTTTAATTCATTTCATTCATTCTTACAAACACATGAAGCTACTAATCATAAAACTTTGTGTAGGAGGTGATTGAAGTCAACAAGTCTGCAGCAAGGAGTGGAAGTGATCGAGTGGCTCGTGGAGGTGGCTGATCCCTTGCAAACTACATTGTGAAACTTCCCAAAGAACATTTTTTCATTATCCATAAAGAGTTCAGTCCTCAGGGCCACTTCATGACATGGTGTCTAAAGGCCTTAAGTAAATTGCTTTGTTTATCAACCATTACGTAGAGGAGTAATTGTATCTTTTTAGTTAAGAAATTCCTTATAACTACAACCTTAGGTTCCAACTTCCGTGGAAAGGTCTTAGGTCAAATAGGTATATCTGTAGGTCTAGGAGTTAGAAATGTTGATGAAATAGCAACCTCAATTTTGACTTACACCCTACCCATGGCTTTGGAGCGTCGAAAGAGAGTCATTGAGAAACTAAAAGCCAATTGATGTAAACAATTGAATTAATATCAAATTTTCACTTTGCTTTATTTACAATTGTCTCACGTCTTTCTTTTTTAGTATATTATCTAAAATTCTTTTGGACCTGCATGTAATGTATTGATTGCAGGGCCTTCTCCCATGTTTCTGTGGCAGGGCTTTATTTGGCCTCCCAATGCCCTAGATAACCTTAAATGAGAGTAAAGAAGTCATGCTCAATACATTACATGCAGGTCCAAAAGAATTTTAGATAATATACTCAAAAAGAAAGACGTGAGACAATTGTAAATAAAGCAAAGTGAAAACTTGATATTAAAAAACGTTTGCAGGGCCTTCTCCCGCATTTCTGTGGCAGGGCTTTATTTGGCCTCCCAATGCCCTAAATGACCTTACATGAGAGTAAAACTACACTAAATGGATGTTTTCAAGAATGTTGTACTCATATGTTTCAAAGATGTGTTTTTCATGTATGTTTTTGGAAATTCATAGTGCAAGGTATAGGGAGGTCAAAAGTTGTCCATGTTCACTCCTCATGAACTACTTTTACTCTTCATGATCCTTCATGTGAAAATAGGGCATTTTTACAAAGAAATAAGCCCTACCACAGAAACGCGGGAGAAGGCCAGGGCATGGTTTTAGCATTAAATCAATATACAATGATCAAAATGACAAGATAAGAAAACAATCACTGACATATGAGAGATAATCACAAGAAAACACATGGGAATGTATAATGACTGCTCATGTTTCATTCTAAATAATGAGATTATAAAGAGAATAGAGGAGAAGTGCTCATGTTTCATTGAAAATGGCAATATTTACAAAAAATCTCTTGTCTGTAGAGATCCGTTACAAAGCTTAGCTACGATTACCCCTAATTCTCCTAGCTAATTGTATGTCCTTCGGTTGTATAGTGACTTGCTTAGCATGGATGGCACACAACTTGGAATCCTCGAGCATTGATATCAAATATGCTTCAGCTTCCTCTTGTAAAGCTTCTAAAGCTAGACCTTGGATCCTTAACCCTGCACAATACCTTTGTAACTCTTCTTTAACCACCCTTGCAAAGGTTCTTCTAGGTATCAGAAGCTAAGCTTTCCTTTGATAGTGCCTTATCTCTGCAAATGCCTTCATATATCTTCTTCTTCGTTGTGGTGCTCTAGCTTGTGGTGATGGTGGTCTTCGTTGGACATTTTCTTGTGGCCTTGGTTGGGGTGGTCTACGAGGGGGTTGAAAGACTTTCTTCTTACTTTGCATGCATCTTGAGCTTTCTCCTTGTTCAGGATGTTGCTGGCTTTGCTCCCTCTCTTGATCACTTGGTATGGCCCCCTGATTTGTTGGTAGAGTCTTTCCCGCTACAGTAACACTATGATTTGTAGGTATTTCTTGGTTAACCCATGGTGGCATTGTTTGACTCTCCTCACTTGATTCTGAATGTTGTTGAGACACATCCTCATGCAATTCATCAGAATCGTCATTAGAAACTACCTGTTTGTGAGCACGCTCCTTCACTCTTGTCTTTGTTGGTGCCTTTGGTGATGGAGGCTCATCATATGATGATGGTGGTGATTGGGGTTGATTTACAGCCTCTTCCCTGGATCGCCCATGTTCCACTTGTTCATGCAATTTTTCACTCCCAAAGGTATGACCACCACCTGTTTCGCGATGGGATGCAGAGCACGAGACACTATGTGGCCTTTTGTGGTGATTCATCCATGGTGGCTTCTAAGTGCCTTGCACATAGGTAGGAAAGTTAATGGGATCCTTCCTTGCAGTTTGCTTTGTTTGTGCCATCCTCTGTAGTGCTAGAATGTTGAAATGAGACAATGAGTCTCCTTTTATAATGTTTCACTTAAAAAGGTTCTGTTCACATCTGAATGGACAAAAAATAGTTAAAAAACCTTAAAAAATTGCAAACACGAGATTAGTCTGTAGCAAACCTTATGAATTATTCAGATAAACCCTATCATGTTCTTGTAGCCCGCCATTGAGCATGATGTAAAGGTCCCAATGATGACTTCCATTTTTCACTAGCTAAGTTGTGTTGATTAATTCTTGCAAGTTTTGCAACTTTCGACTCCTTGGCTCGTTCCATTGCATATGTCCTTGAAAATGCAGTATGATAAAACCAATTAAACATCTCTTCCATATAGTTTGATTGCATTGCACCACCACCATGTCGTTTGTTCTTGAAGTAAACACCTCTAGCCTTGTAATGTGACTTCTCCATTCCTTGTGTGCTAAAAATCTCCAACGAACCATGTCGATGCATAAAAAATGCTCCATGTGCAAATAAAATATGCTGAAATGATATAAGTACATATAACACACTCTTATCAACAAGAAAATTGAAAAAATAAGAAAACTTACAATGTAATGTGTAATATTGCTCTCTCCCCAAGATAGGATGAAACACTTTGCAAACTCCATTAATGTAATGTGAAACAATTGACGGTCATTTTTGTTGGAGCTATTAAGACTCATTAAGCCTACCAACTTATCTAAGCATGACCAAACCTTATTTCGTCTATTACTAAGGTCAATTTGAGAATCATTATCAGTGGTGATCATGCACAAGTCTTTCCATAGCTCCCCGCATTCATTTTTCTTAGGGTTCATGCCTCTTCTGAAAAATTTTCTTGCCTTCTTCCCTGTCATTGACACTTGTTGCAAACTATTTTGCAATTCACCAGGTTTTTTGACAACTAGAGTAACATTACCACCATGAAAACCAATCGAACTAAGCAACTCTTCCAATTTTTTGATGGCTTGTACAGATTTATCTATTGGCTTCATGGAAAATGCATATTCTATGTGGAGCTTCAATAATCTATCAAATATTCTCATGAATGCATGCAATGTGCAAAAGTGAACATTCACTAATGGAAATGGAATAATGGGATTCCAATCTTTATCTAATGTGTCACGGTTAGGTATTTCTAACATTGGACACCTTAACAAAGGTCTATCCCATTCCGTGGAAGTAGGTGCATCTATGTATTCATCTAAGCTAGATAATATTTTTTGTTGTCCCTTTGTTACTTTATAGCCTCGTGTACAAGATGGACATGGATAACGAGCAGATGCACCTTTCTTGCAACCTAACATGCATTTGATAGTTTTAAATCCCCACCCAAGTGCCAATCTATCTCAAAATCACCAAAGTTTTCTATGTGGAGCTTTGCACCATGAATTTAAGAAACTATTACTTTAGTGATCCATGGGGTCCTACTAAAAATCCATGAAAGAACATCATTGGATTCTTTAGGTACTTCAATAGCACCTAACCACCATATTTCTTTCTCGGATTGAACACTATATGTAGAGTTAGAGCTAGATTTACTACTTTCATAAGATATGGCATTTATCATAGCTTCATTCATGAGTGTCAAACTCAATCTCTCCATTCGTCGTTCCTTTATAATCTAGCATTCATCTAGCTTCAATATAAACTTTAATTTGGTATTACAATCTTTAATTTGGTATTACAATCTGCATAAATTACCAAATTTTTTATAACATCAAAATACAATGTATATCAAGGTAACAATAGTGGACATACCTGGTATAGTAGATTTGTAAAATTAAACCATTGCCTGTTGAAGCCTCTCCAAATCCACGAATATGTTGTTGTACTTTGTGTAAGGAAATCCATTTCCAGCTGCGCTTTTCAACTCTTTTTTGGATGTAGATAAATGATAAATAGACATAGGCATAATATCCTCTATATATAAGTAGTTTCCAAGAATACTAGCTATATCTTCATTGGACATTGACTCCTTAAGTGATACCTTGTAAGGAGATGGAAACATATTCTGCAAAGTACCTTCTCTTTGTAATGAATGCTTCAAAAGGTTGTACAATGCACTGTATCCTTTAGTACTAATTCCTCCTGCTTGTTGGTCAAACAAGAATTTAATAACTTGAATTGATCCTCTGTTGTTGATGAAGCACTAACATCTTCAACGAATGACCTACAGAACACACACACACACACACACACACACACACACACATATATATATATATATATATATAT
Source organism: Ceratopteris richardii (assembly GCA_020310875.1). NCBI lineage: Eukaryota > Viridiplantae > Streptophyta > Polypodiopsida > Polypodiales > Pteridaceae > Ceratopteris > Ceratopteris richardii. Next base: position 37,307,455 of record CM035424.1, read on the forward strand.
ATATATATATATATATATATATATATATATATATATATATATATATATATATATATATATATATATATATATATATATATATATATATATATAAGTCTTTCAAAAAGAGAAACAAATACAAGCCAAACCTTATCGCAAAAACTCGTCGTTTGCGTGCTCCACCACCAATTGAAAGAGAGTCAAAGGATGTTAATGATCGTCTCCTATGTCGCATCCCAAGTGGAGTCTCTCTCAAGTGTTGGACATTGTTTTTTAATTTCTCAATTGTTCTCTCCTTTTCTTCCATATGCTTTTTAAGCTCTGCAAGCTTTTCTTGTAAAGATATGATTGTGCTTTCTAAAGTGACCAACCTTGTATGATTTAATTGATATTGTTGAATCCAATACTTAGTAATGACAGTTGAATGTGTAGATAATCGTTGACAATAACCTAAGAGCCCAACTTTATCGGCGGCAATGAACTGAAGTAAAGTTGAGAGGTTATGGAATGTTGGATGGTAAGAAGACATTGGATCAGGATGGTATAATGAACCATGAGTCCAAAGATCAATATTCTTTTCTCCAGCTTCACGACGCTCATTTTGAGAGTTCACATCATTGTTGCACTGTATATTTGGAGCAAACCCTCTAGGTACACGAACATGGATACTTGTTGATGCTAGGGCATGAGGACGTCCTAATGTGAGGTTTGTAATAGGTGTCAACACCATCTTTTCCAACAATTAGACAATACTGAGAAAGAGACCAGAAATTTGTTTGGAAGAGATGCTAGAGCATGATTTTCTCAGGAAAATTTTGTTTTCTTGGATGTGGATGGGTCACGGTGTGTTTTTCCACTGAGAATAGTCAAAATTGATGAAATTTTGAAAAAGTCATTTTCTGGGTGAAGAGTAGTTATGGATTTGATGATGTGGCACTCTACTTTTGGAGGGATTTTAAAAATATTACTTTTTCAAAAGAAAAATGAAAAACTAAACTAAAAAAAGTCACTTTTGACATATATATTAAAAAATGAGCCCTTTCAAGTAAATAGACACTGAAATTGAGACTTTGAAAAAAAAATCATTTTTTTATTCCCATATGTGCTCGAGTTTGATGATGTGGAAAGTAGATTCCCTTTCTCTCTCTCTAATAGAAGAGAGAGAGGAGCCTAGTAAGCCTTAAAAAAAGGCTACTCCAGGCTACTAAAAAGTGCCCTATTAAATGCAATTTGTCCCCTTAAACAACAACAAAATTAGGCTTAATCCCTAAAAATTAGGGATCCTTACAAGGCCCATGCAGGGTTCATCTTTTTTCCTAATGTTACAGGAACTACCCCATTTCACAGGTCCATGGGAAACTAAGTCTACTTGCATGAGAGCACCCACGATCATGATAAGAAACGAAGGCTCAATCATACCTAGGAATATGGAGGTAGTAAAGAACACTAAAGTGCAGTGCAATCTCTCTTTAGAAGAGCTACTCAAGGTTAGGCAAGAACTATGGAAACATGTAGTCAATCAAATGCTAGAAGTAGCAAAACCTCGTTCCCAGGTAGGATCTCATAGAATGGTGCCAGAAATACCCTTGGACAAGATAGGAGACATGAGCAAAGGTGAAGAAGGAAACACCTATCTTCCAGTTATCCATCAGGGGTAACCAAGGCAATTTTGGACTCAGGTGCAGGAGTTGCAATTGCTACCACTTCCCTATGGAAGCGTTGGGGCAAGCCAACACTTAGGCAAACAAGAATGAAACTGCAGATGGTTGATGGTCACATTGAGAGACCCTTAGGACTGCTAGAAGGAATAACTCTCACCACATGTGGTGTAGAGTTTGAGCATACTTTTGTTATCTGTGACTTTAGCAAGAATCAAGCCTATGAGTTGATATTGGGAAGACCATTTATGGAGCAGTTGCAAGTGGTACATGATTGGGGAACCAATTCCTTGTATTTGCAACACTTAGGTGTTACAACCAAAGTGAATCTCAAAGATTTCTCTCATAGAGATGTGCCCCCTATTCAATGGAATCCCATCCATAGAGCTAAGGGAGTCAGTGCATTCCATAGGATCAGGATCCTCATGGATGCATGAAGACACCCACTTATGGATGTGCAAAGTAGCAGTAGAGGAAGAGAAGAGAGAACATGCCAGAGACTTAAGTGCGAAGGAAACTCATAGATCAATTCAAGACCTAGCCTATGCACCCATAGTATTTCCTGATGAAGAATTTGAACCTCATGGCTGGGTGGAGATTTTAGCGACCATGGATGTAGCCATCAATGAAGAACAATGGACACCCCACTGTGATGAGAATGGCTATGACATTTCAGTCTTCACAATAGAGCCACTAATGTGTGATCCAATTATTGAAGAATGTGAACGTAGCACTGATGCATTCGAGGATGCAAGTGACTCCAATCTAGAGTCAATCATTATGGACCCACCCTTTGCATCAGATGAGGAATATTTCTATGAAGTAGAAGCTCACCCGCAGAGACACAAAGAAATTACAAATGAGGTGAGATTAACCACACAAGTGACCACTAAGAACGAAGGCAAGAAGAGGAAGAAGAGAGAAGTCACACCAGAGAAAGAAGAATCTTTGTTTGAGGTCCCTGAAAATTTCAAGAAATATGAAATAGAAGATAGGAGAGTCATGGTAAGAATGCCAAAACATGAAGCAGTCATAGGAGAGGCCTATGATAACAAAGAAACTACAAAGAAGACCATAATGACCATAGAGGAAGGTGAAGAGCGATCCACATACATAGGACATGACCTAAGTAAGGATGAGGAGCAGGAGTTGATAGCCTTACTACGAGAATATAGAGATGTCTTTGCATGGAGTTACAAGGACCTGAAAGGTGTAGACCCTGACATATGCTCACATGCGATCCCCATGACCTCAGATGCCAAACCCTCTAAACAAAAGCCATACACATACAATGACAACTATGCTGCCAAGATCAAAGAAGAGATAGATCACTTGGTGGAAGCTGGATTTATCTATGAAATTGAGCACACTGAATGGGTATCGCCCATTGAAGTGGTGCCCAAAAAGAATGGCAAATTACGTGTATGCATTAACTTGAAGAAGGTTAACGCAGCCACTATCAGAGATAGTTATCCTCTTCCTATCATGGAGCATCTATAGAAAGGGTACCAAGCAAGGAAGTGTACAACTTTCTAGATGGGTTCTCTGGTTATAATCAAATAGCCATTGCACCAGAAGATCAGCACAAAATGGCTTTTGCCACAGAGTGGGGCATATTTGCTTTTTGGGTAATGCCATTTGGTCTAACCAATGCACCCGAAACCTTCCAGAGACAATGTGCCATGTGTTTAAAGAGTTCTTGAGGAATAATTTGGAAGTCTATGTTGATGATCTTTGTGCTCATTCCAACATTAGACAGACACATATACCTGAACTCAGGCAAATCTTTGACAAATGTAGAGAATATCAAGTCTGCCGGAACCCAAAAAAGTGTGTTTTCATGGTCAGGCAAGGCAAGATTCTAGGACACATAGTGTTGAAGAACGGCATATCCACTAACGAAGAGAAAGTGAGAGCTATCGTAGAACTACCTAGGCCAAAGAATGTTAAGTGCAAGCTTTTATGGGGCATTGTGGCTAGTATCGAGGTTTCATACACATGTATGCCATCATTGCAAAGCCTCTGTACGGACTTTCGATCAATTTTGAGTGGATTGATGAATGTGAGAAATCTTTCAATGAGCTTAAACGACGATTGTGTTCAGCACAAATCTTGACTACACCAGATTGGAACAAGCCATTCCATGTCCGCGTGGATGCATCCAATTATGCTATTGGGTGTGTACTTGCTCAACCTATGAGAGAAGGTAATATGGATCTTCCAATTGCCTATGCTAGTAGACAGTTAAATGCAGTTGAACGAAATTATACCACTACTGAGAGAGAAGGGTTAGGCATGGTATATGCAGTTAAAAAGTTTAGACATTATTTGCTTGCAAATAAGTTTTAATTTTTTAATGATCATCAAGCTCTACTTTACTTGGTAAACATGCCATGCAATACAAGTAGATTAGTAAGATGGTTCCTCTTACTAATGGAATATGACTCTGAGGTAGTGGTGAGGAAGGGCATGCTTGATAGGGTGTGATGTGTCATCACTTGTTTCAACATATCCAAGAACTTATAATTTTTGCAACCTACTAAACCATTCTACATGATTGGTCATGTGATTTGAAGCTCTTGAATCACATATTAGACATTACCATTCAATTTTGGAACACCAATAGACATCATATTCATCATGTGATGTTGCACCATGAACAATTTCTGAGAATCATCTACACTTGTGGATGCATAGTTGTTTTGTTTCCTTTTGTTATTTTGATTTTTCAACCTACAATCATATTCAAAGTGTCTAGGTTGGTTGCAATTACCACATGTGGGTGCATTAGAGTAACACTACTCGAGGCAAAGAACTTTACAGACACTAAGGAGACTCGGAGTGCACTGGCCAACTATGGAAGCAGATGTCCGTAGGATGTGTAAGGATTGCTCAATCTGCCGTACTAAACCACCAGTGGAACATGCCACTCTTTATCGGGTGTCTTTAGTGCCAGATTGGAGCGAACCATTAGTAGCCTTTTTGAGGATGAGAACCTTTCCCAAAGATATGACATTGGCTAGACAAAGGAGCTTAGAACAAGAAGCTTTATGACTATACCCTCATTGGAGATAATCTATATAGACGAGGAAAAGATGGGTATCTTAGATTATGTGCCCACGAGAGTGAATATCTGAAGATCTTGGAAACTGCTCACCAAGGGGTAGCAGGAGGACACTTTGGACCAGATAGGGTGACCAAGGCAATACTATTTGCAGGTCTTTGGTGGCCCACACTTCACATGGATGCACATACCTACGTGAAGAGGTGTGATGTTTGTCAGCGAACTCCGTATCCTATACGCAAAGATGAGATGCCATTGAAACCTATGATGGGTGGATGTGCATTCTCTAAGTGGGGAATAGACTTTGTCGGTCCTATTAACCCCCCATCTAAGGGTTCCCATGCTGAATACATTATTGTAGCCACTGATTATCTAACCAAATGGGTAGAAGTAAAAGCTACAACAAAGAACGATGCTCAGACAACTGCTAAGTTCTTATTTGAGAATGTGTTCACCAGATATGGGTTACCAATAGAGCTAGTAAGTGATAGAGGCACGTACTTCTTGAACGAAGTCATAGAAAACCTTCTCCAAGAATTCTTGGTGATACATAAGAAGTATGCCCCCTATCATCCACAAGCTAATGGATAGGCTGAGAGCACAAATAAGATCCTATGCAGTGTATTGAAAAAATTGGTTAATAATAAACGCTCTGATTGGGACAAATAGCTACACCATGTTGTTTGGGCATACAAAGTTGCCTATAAAACGGTACTCCAAGCCACACCCTTCCAGATGGTGTTTGGCCAAAATGCAGTGCTACCATTGGACTTTTTGATACCTACATTGAAGGTAGCACAAGAGCATGACTGGACAGGCCATGAGCTCTCCTCTAGAATCTTCGATCTTGAATGATTAGGTGAAATACGATTGAGAGCTACAGCAGGAATTTTTGCAGCCAAGAAGAGACAAAAAGCATATTTTGACACACATGTGAAGGATAAGGGCTTGAAAGTAGGAGACTTAGTCCTAGTCTACACCTTAAAGCAACATGCACAAAAATTAGAGAAGAGAGGCTATGGACCAATGATTATCAATAGGATCTCCACAATTGGAGCAGTTCAACTAGCCACTCTTGAAGGCGATATTTTACCAAGTTACATAAGTGGATGAAGAGTCAAGTTATATCAGGAACCCCTCATGGAGGAGATGTTAAATCGACTCAATACTACAAAGAAACGTAAAGAAGAGGAAAAGTGAATTAGAGAAGAAGCACAGGTAGAAGCTTTAGAACGCATCCGACGAATGCAATTGAGAAGACAAGGTAGAGATTAGCCTATGCCTGACACTCAAGAAGCTCTAGGCTATCACATGGCCATGTGCGAGGCTTTAGGTGAACGTTCCCATAGGATAGTCGATCGGCGACCTTTTATGATCCTAGAGGTAGGACAAGGAGAGAGTGCAAGGACCATGAGAGCTTTAATTGACTCAGGAGCAACCACTAGTGCAGTTCAACTCTCTTACTGCCAAGAATTGCAATTGAAGGTCAATCCTATCGAGGCATATCTCATAGGATTGGGAGGTGTGGAAACCCCTTAGATGGGAGAGGCGGAACTTCCGCTCTACATTCAAGAGGTTCTAATGGTAGTCAAAGTGCTAGTATGTGAAGATGAGGACCTTACCGAACCTCTTGTCTTGGGGCAAGACTGGATCTATGATCATGCAGTCAACCTCAACCTAGGAAGTGGACTTCTTCAGGTTTGGGTAGGCCAAAACCACATCACAATTGAATTAGAAAATCAAGCACTTAGGCCACTAGAAAAGGCACCAAATCCTGGTCCCTCTAGGAACCCACATGAAGATAACGATGCTATTCTTGTCCGAAGATCTATGGTGCAGAAGATTGTCACTCTTAACGAAGGTGCAAAAGTCAATGAGGAGTTGCCTTCTTTTCCAAAAAGGATTCGAGTAAAGACAACTAGGAAACACACGATACAGAGGAAGCCGATGATCCAAAAGCATGAGCACCAACCTGTGCAATGTAAAGTACCTCTTGGCATGAAGTAGATCTAGATATGCAAGGGAGGAAAATCCACGGTTCCAGAGATAGGTTCTCAAAGATGCACCAAACGAGCTACACCATCGAGGATTACAACAAAGGAGTACCCTAGGCAACACTCTAGACATACCCTTTCTATTTGGGTCCCGAAGCGATCAATGAAGGCTAGCCCAAATGCTAGACAGATATGGGTGCCCAAGACCTGCTTACCAGCTCAAATAGCTTCACCTCCATTCACAAGACTGAATCAATACTCACAAGCACCCTTGGCACAAATCCCAGGGCAAACATCTACACTCCACACCATTACATCTTCGGTCACACCTAGGAATGTCGGGAAATGGATACCCAAAAGGTCCCAAATCCAACACACACTACAAGAAAAAGGGGGGCGTAGCGACACCCCCGAATCGGGAAAAAAACGAAAATCGTCGCTTATGCGACGAAACCGTCGCATAAGCGACGGTAAAACTTTCGGATTTTTTTTTTTGGCTGAGCCTCGTCGCATAAGCGACGATAGCGTCGCATAAGCGACGCTAAACCAGAAGCATCGCTAGTAGCGTCGCAGGTTAGCGACGCACTTAACGACGATGGCAAACTGCAGAGCGTCGCATATGCGACGCTCTGGAATGTAAAAAAAAAAATTCAATTCTCCCGGCACATTTGTGCCGGGCCTTGAACGCGAGGAAGAACACAGACCGAGAGAGAGAGAGACATACAGCGCGTGAGAGGGAGAGAGAGAAGCGAGACATACACAAGGTATGCGCACACACACACTCACACACACATATGTACACACACATATACACGCATAGACACACACACACATACGCAGACACACACACATACACACAAATACACACATAGACACACATACACAAGACGTGCACACACATACACACACATAGACGCTCACACACATACACACACATATACACTCACAGACACATACACACATAATGATGCATCCACACACATACACATGCATACACACATAGACACACATATACACACACACATATGCATACACACACACATAGAGAGACATACACACACATACACATACATGCATACACATACACACATAAACACATACACACACATAGACACATACACACATAAACACATACACACTCATAGGTACACACACATACACATAGACACACACACATATAGTATATACACACACATGCACACATAGACACATACACACATACACATGCATACACACACATACACATGCATACACACATACAGACACATATACACACACATACACACACATATATGCATAGACACACATAGAGAGACATACACACATAAACACATACATGCATACATTTGCATACATAATGCATATGCATATGCATATAATGTACATACATACTTACATGCATACATAATGCACATGCATAGATACATACACACACACAGATACATACACACATAGACACATACACACACATGAACACATACATACTCATAGATACACACACATACACATAGACACACACACATACACACACATACACACATAATGATGCATACAAACACATACACATGCATACACACATACAGACACATGTACACACACATACACACATAATGATGCATACACACACATACACATGCATACACACATACAGACACATGTACACACACATTCACACACACATTCACACACACATTCACACACATTCACACACATATACATACATGCATACATATTGCATATGCATATGCATACATACATACTTACATGCATATGCATACACACACATATGCATACATACATACTTACATGCATATGCATACACATGCATATGCATATGCATACATAATGCATATGCATATGCATACATAATGCATATGCATATGCATACATAATGCATATGCATATGCATACATAATGCATATGCATATGCATACATAATGCATATGCATACATAATGCATATGCATACATAATGCATATGCATACATAATGCATATGCATATGCATACATAATGCATATGCATATGCATACATACATACTTATATGCATACATAATGCACATGCTTACATACACTGTCATAATGTATACACACACACATACACACATAGACACATACACACATAATTATGCATACACACACATACATATGCATACACACACATATGCATACATACATGCATACACATACACACACATAGATACATACATACATATAAATACATACACACTCATAGACACACACACATACACATAGACACACACACATATACACACACATACACACATAGACACATGCACACGTAATGATGCATACACACATACACATGCATACATAGACACACATAATAATGCATACACAAACATACATATGCATACACACACATGCATACAAACATATACACACATATACACACACACATGCATACACACATATACACACACATATACACATATACACATACACATGCATACACACACATGCATACACACATACAAACACATATACACACACACATACACACACATACACACATAGATACATACACACGTAATGATGCATACACACATACACATGCATACATAGACACACATAATAATGCATACACACACATACATATGCATACACATACATATGCATACATACATGCATACACATACACACTTAGACACATAGACACACATAGATACATACATACACATAAACACATACACACTCATAAACACACACACATACACATAGACACACACACATATACACACACATACACACATAGACACATGCACATGCAATGATGCATACACACGTACAAATGCATACATAGACACACATAATGATGCATACACACACATACATATGCATACACACACATGCATACATACATGCATACACATACACACATAGATACATACACACACGTAGATACATACATATACATAAACACATACACACTCATAGACACACACACATACACATAGACAACACACACATATACCTACACACATACACACAGATGCATACACACACATACACATGCATGCACACACATACACATGCATACACACACATACACGTATATATATATTGATTTCTAACCATTTTGTTTTATATGTTAGGTATTATGGATCCCAGTAAAGAGAGAAAGGCGAAACTCACTCTCATAAAAAGTCTTATGAGAGCAAGAGTTCCGTCAGATACTCTAGGGGCCATAATGCGGGACTACGCAGACATGTCCGATGAGGAGCTGGATTATACGATCCAGATGCTTACGCGATCAGACGAGGGCTCTTCTGCGGATCCACATGCAGGAAGAGAGCTATCTGCTCATAGGTATGTTTTTTTTCATAAATTTTTTTAATGATATTATAGCACATATTTTTATTTATTTCTATCTATCTATTTTTAGGACACCTATACCACCTCCAGCACGTGATAGCAGAGCAGAGTTGCCTATGAGGACATGCATAGGCACCTTAGGACTAGAGTGCGACATAGAGCCGGAGGGGAACATTGTGTACATAGGGAATGGATTGGAGTTCAAGAGAAGAATGCGGGCACTATGCGACTCTTACCTGCGCTTTATCCACTTACCATGGAAGTAAGTAAAAGTTTTACATATAAATTGAAATGTATATCTTATGTTTTATTTACATTATGTTTTTTATTTTTGTAGTGAGCATGATGAGAGGGATAAAAAGTACGTGCTTAGTTCACTTGAGACAGAGTTTGGGACAGGATGGTCCCTTAAGTGGTGTTTAAAAGAGATGCGGACACTTATGGCTCATCGTCGCGACAATGCACGGTATGTATGTATATGAGAGAGAGAGAGAGAGAGAGAGAGAGAGAGAGAGAGAGAGAGAGAGAGAGAGAGAGAGAGAGAGAGAGAGAGAGAGAGAGCTATGTATGTATGTACGTATGTATGTATCTATATATGCATCTATGTATGTATGATGTCATTCCTAAAATCTATTACTCTATGTTTACTGAAAGGCATGTATATTAACTTATATATGTATCTAATATACATGTTTCTATTTTTGTAGTATGTATGTATGCATGTGTATCATGTATGTATACATCTATGTGTTGTGTATAAATGTAATATGTATATACTATGTGTATATATACATAAAAATGTGTGTATTACATTACACGTATGTATGTAGTATATATTTACTGCTATGTATGTAATATAATATAATCCATGTATGTATGTATGTGTGTGTGTATATATGTATGTATGTATCTATGTATATATATATATATATATATATATATATATATATATATATATATATATATATATATATATATATTTATATATATATATACACACACACACATATACATATAAAAAAATATAAAATAAAAATTGATTTGTACGCAACTTTATCGCAACTTGGGGTTCGCAACTTGAACCCGTTGCTAACGCGTTAGCAACCCGTTGCCTACGACGTTGCCATCCCGTTGCTAACCACTATGAGAGAGACAGATAGCACTAATCTCGATATTAGGGTTTTGAAATCCCTAATTTAAAAACTCTAATTCAACCTTTTAGCCATATGTTTGAAGTATATGTACACCTCCGACGTCCTACTAGAGAGATGTCTCTCCTCCCAACCTTATGCCTCTATATATAGCTACTCGAATCAACGAGGATCATGATTCATAATATATGTAAAGATATATACACATCATGTAGATAGGATACATAAATATAAAATGGAGTAGATATATTATGCTTCACACATACATGCCTAAATGCACACATAAATATATATATACATACTAACATATTTACATGTACATATTTACACATACATGTACATGCCTACATGCACACATAAACATATATATACATGCATACATATTTACATGTACATATTTACACATAGACACATATACATATATACATGTACACAATTATAAACACTTGCATATATTACGTACATGAATACATGTATACATATATCACACACATGCAAACACATACATATACATGAAATACATATATATGCATACTAATATATGTATACATATAATACACATGAATACACACACATATGCATACATACATGATAAAAATTTACTCCTCGAAGATAAAGCTATATATAAAATAATTAGGCATACCCCCGAGCTTCATGTTCTAACTTAGAAGAACATGATTTCATCTCTCTAGTAGGATTCATCGTTATTCAAGTTAATAAAAAAAACCTATTACCTGATATCCATTCAGAAGCTTCAAGTTACTATCTAATCTGCTCATATGTTTTCATTATTGCCATCATTTTGGTAAGACATCAATATAGTCTCATCTTCATTATCCTTATTGATTTCATTTATTTCTTCTATTGTTAAATCTATGTTCTCATGAATCACATCATCTATTGGTGGATTAATATCTATTTCTGGTAATTCCTCTTCCTCATCAGTAGAATCAGCATGTAGAGAATTATCCTCTTCATCAAAAAGATTAGTATCATTATCACGTATAATGAGTCTAATTTCTATTCCAGATGTTGATGTATCAGTATCTGATGCTGAATCATCAAGAGGACTTTCTTCAATCTCTCTAACAATAAACTGTTCAAACAATGACCTACCTCTAGGTTGCACATGAATGACTTGCCACCAAGGATGAGCATCTGGGTTTTTATAAAAAAATGCTTGTTCAATATGCCTAGGAAGAATATATGGTTCTTTAGTAGATCGCATTACCTTGGAAGAATCAATTGCCCAAAACCCAGATAATTCCTTTCTTATTGTAGAATTACTACCTTTATACTCCGCTCGATACCAGTCAACCTTCAAAATGACCTATCAAAATATATAACAACAAAAACGTCCCATTATTAGGTGCTTAAAAAAATAACTAACTCTAAAAAAAATATATAAACTTTTTTCTACCTATTTGAATGTACGAAATGAAATTTCGTAGATACCAACAATAGTTCCTACGTAACCAAGTTCGCTATCTATAAGGTTTGTGTCTTTTGAGCTAGCACGTGATAGTTGCTTGAAACAAGCAACAATACTAGAATCCTCTGTTTTACGTAAATAATCAATGGATTTGATTCTAATATGCTGTCCAAAAGCCCACATATTAGTGAACATTCGAGCCTGCAAAATAAATTCAATTAGTAAATAGAAACTAACATACATATATGAAAAAAATAAAATATATATTTTAATAAAATTACCTTTTGTTCACAACCTATCATTAACTCTCTTTGCTCATCTGAGATTTCTTCATTATTTGCGTTGGCGCGTTGCAAACGACTATATAGCCAATCCGTGAAAGAAGGTATATCTGTAATCTCATTATTATCGAGATTACGTCTAGATCTTTTGTTTTTTCGCCTTTTACTTTGGAGACTTTGAAGTTCCTCGTACTCGCTAACGAATGCTTGCATGCATTCGCTATTATATGCTACAAAAGTAGAAACATCATTTTTTTCTTGAAATGTAAATAAGAATGGAACCCCCTTACCTGATAATACCTCATCTGTTATTTTTGAAGAAGACTCGTTGGTCCATGCACGTGGAGCTTCTTCATGAACTCTTTCAAGGTACTCACTAACGTAATACATGCACTCTTCAAGCATCCAACCCTTTGCCATGGATCCTTCTGGTTTTGCTCTTTGTCGCACATAACCTTTTAGTATTCCCATAAATCGCTCGACCCAAAACATCCATCGAGTGTTGACAACACCGGCAATCTCTATCTCATCTACAAGATGGACTAGTAAATGAACTTGAATATCAAAAAATGAAGTAGGAAGTTCTTTTTCCATCAAACATAGTAGCTCTTTGCATTCACGTTTTTTTTGTGGGATCGAATTTTTATCGATCTCTTTGGATGTAATCCACCTATACAAATCATAAAAACAATTGTAAAGAAGTTAATTAAAAAATAAAAGATATCCAATATTCATACATATTAAATATAAAAGTATCATAATTACCTTATAAGTGATCCAAGACGATAGATCACATCTCGTACTCCTTTCGTTGTACATCCATCGATAACCAAAGGTAAAATATGTTTCAAAAAGTTATGCCAGTCATGGGTCTTTAATCCAGATAAGCTCTTATCATCCATAGTAAACATGTTTTGAAACTATGCTCCATATCCTGTAGGAGTCTTGATCAATTGAATTCTATTGTTGATAGTCTGTATCTCTTTTGTCGTAAGTACCCAAGGAGCAGATGCATAAGTCGTTTCTTGTCGATGTCTATCAAAAATTGGCCATAACTTTGGTTTGGATTTTTGATCTTTCAAATCATTCCTTGATGTTGTGGTATCTTTTAGTCCAAGAAGATGCTGCCATAGTGAATAACCAATATTTTTGAATATATGCATAGGATCAAGAAGATGACATACTTTTAACTCTTTCCAATACTCCAAAGAATACCATATTGATATGTTCTCTGCGAGTGCCAATTTCCCTTTACCTTTGTTCACATACTGAATCATCACTGAAGATTTCTGCTTCTGGATCTATCAGAGGTCCATCTGTCCATTTTTTATACCAATCCATAGGCGTCATAGGTTTTGGATACTGGCCTGTTTCAAGCTTTCCATTAAAATGTATCGCTTCTCTTTTAGATCTTAATGGATGATCATCAGGCAAGAATCGTCGATGTCGAAGATAAATATTTTTGTTGAGATTCTTACTATAGATTGATCTCAACCAATCACCACAATATGGACAAGCTTTATAACCCTTAGTAGATATTCCTGCATCATGGAAAAGGATAAAAATATAATTAGATTAAATCATATTTATTTACATGCATATTGAATAAAAAAATTACATCAATACCTGAACAAACGCCATATCCAGGAAAATCGTGAATAGTCCAAGCCACAATACCACGAATCGTAATATGTCTTTCATTGATGCTTTTTGATATATCAATGACATTAATACCTCTCCATAACTCTTGAAGATCGTCAATGAGAGGAGCAAGATATACATTCATATCTTTAACTTGTCTTTTGCCTGGGATTAAAAGTGAAAGCATTAAATGTTCCTTTTTAATGCTAAGATATGGCGGAAGATTGTAGTTTATGACTACCACTGGCCATGTTGACCATTTACTGGATTTCATGGAGAATGGATTAACCCCATCTAATGCAACTCCTAACTTTAGATTCTGTGGATTTTGTGCAAATTCAGGCCATGTAGAATCAATATGCTGAAAAGCAACACTATCATGAGGAATTCTGATTATTCCATCAGTACTTTTGTGATCATGTCCCAAGTCAAAAGCTTTGATAATTCGGGGCTTTGAAACATATGTCTAATCCGTGGAGCCAATGGAAAGTACCATACTCTGCCTCATGTTCAATACATTCCAATCGTGGTCTTCGATACGTGCCATAACAAGAGTTACACCAACATATAATATGCTCTTGATAGTAAAATTCATCATAATTCCTATCGGAGGACACATGTGAAGTCGTTGCATGGGTAGGAGGTGGTGGAGTACCCTCTGATTGATCAGAATCTGCACATCATAAGAAACATAAAAAAAATATATAAGTTATGTATCCATCAAATATAGTTAAAATTAAATATTTCATATACTTACAGTATAAAGTCGTTGCACGATGAGGAGACGGTGGTGGAGTTCCATCTGATTGATCAGAATCTACAAATAATGGTATTTGATATTAATAATTTGATTATCTACATAAATAAAAAATTCACATATACATATTTACACATACACACATATTCACATATACACATTTATACATACACACATATTCACATATACACAACACATATTATTGTGGGATAAATGCATGTATTTTGTATGAATGAGTGTATATGCATGCATGTGTGTGTACGTATATATGTGGATATGTATATGTGTGTTTATGTTATATGTATGTATATGTGTATATATATACATATATGCATGCGTATATGTTTGCATGTATATGTGTATGTGGGTATGTGTATGTGTATGTGTATGTGTATATGTGTGTATATATGTGTATGTATTCTGACTTTTTTTCTGTTTGAGATTAAATTAACAGGAGATATTGTATGGTCGAAAAAAATAAGAGGCGAGCTAACATACCACCTGAGTCGTGGCAGTTTTTTCGTAGACAGCTACGTCTTCAGGAGTCATTTCCTCAGCAGAAGGTACACAAATTAATAGTTTATATTTATAATTTTTAGATATTTTAGTAATTTTTTAATTTAATTTATGTATTTTTTTCCTTGAATAAACAGGCTGCTGCAAAGAAGAGAGTGGAGTCGGGCCACACATCGCACTTAGGCCAAATGGGCCATAATGGTTTTGTAGCTACGTTTGTAAGTATATGTGTTATTGTGAGTATATTTTTTATTTTAGTTAAAATGCAAGCAACTAATGTTTTTTATTTGTTTCATTGCAGCGAAAGGATTATGGCCGATATCCTATGAAACACGAGATCGAGTATGCTACACATTTTGGATATCGGCGTTTGAGCGAGTATATACAAGATCATCCTGATGCCTTTGTGAGTATTTTTAAGTTTTATATAATTATTTTGTTGTTATGAATGTTTTAATTATTTTATTGATTTATGTTTGTTATATGTAATACAGGAGTATTTTGGGGAGACAAATATGGATGAGGTGGAGAGACAGACACAGGAGGGACGATCTCGATCGTCACAGGGTGATCATGAGGATGAGGATGAGGAAGATCAGGATGATCATGATATTGCTGATGATGATGATGATCATGATGATGATGATTAGGATTTTAGACGTTGATTATGACATTGGATTATATGTATTTACATTGATATATACATATATTTATCTATATATTTTTCATTTCAATCATGTTTTGAATTGTGTGTATGGTATTAAGTAATGAAGAGTTTTGTTCTATTGATTGTTATTATTGTTTATATTAAGCATGTGTTTTAATACTTTAATTATATAATTCATTCATATGTGTGTACCTAAGTGTATATGTATGTGTGTGTATATGTATGTATGTGCATGTGTATGTGTGTGTATATGTATGTATGTGCATGTGCATGTATAAGTGTATATGTGTGTATGAGTATGTGCATGTGCATGTGTATGTGTGTATATGTATATGCATGTATATGTATAACTCTATGTGTATGTGTGTGTATGTGCATGTATATGTGTATATGTGCATGTGCATGTGTGCGTATATGTATGTATATGCATGTGCATGTATAAGTGTATATGTATGTATCAATATGTGCATGTTCTTGTGTATGTGTGTGTATATGTATAACTCTATGTGTATGTGTGTGTATGTGCATGTATATGTGTATATGTAGGTATATGCATGTGTGTGTGCTTCTTCATCATGTATAAGTGTATGAGTGCATATCAATAAGTGTGAGTATGGTATGTAATGAAAATAACACAATTCAAATGATCTACAAATAATAGAAATTGTACTTACAATTGTGATCCATAGTTTTTGCTTGGTTAGCTTCTTGAATAACCTGCAATAAAGAGAGAGAAGAGAGAGAGAGAGAGAGAGAGAGAGAGAGAGAGAGAGAGAGAGAGAGAGAGAGAGAGAGAGAGAGAGAGAGAGAGAGAGAGAGATCTAGAGAGAGAGAGAGATCTAGAGAGAGAGAGATCTAGAGAGAGAGAGTGAGATCTAGAGAGAGAGATCTAGAGAGAGAGAGATCTACAGAGAGAGAGAGAAAATTCAAAGAGAGAAAGATGTAGAAAGAGAGAAACAAAGGCAGAGGGAGACAATAACAGAGAGCTTAAGCAAAACAACAATTCTGCATATACTTGCTTCAGCTCGTAAGCGCAGCGCAATTGCGAACGTTGGAGAGCTCTTCGATCGGATGCGTGAAAATGCCGATTGCAGAGCCTCCAACGTTTTAATTTTTGTCCATCAACAGATCGTCGTATAAGCGATGCAACGCGTCGTCGTATAAGCGACATTTGCTTAGCGTCGCGTATACGACGGTCTGGACCGTCGCTTATACGACAGTGTGGCCGTCGCATAATGGACCATGGACTGTCGCTTATGAACCGTCGCTTATGCGACGCTAAAAAGCATCGCTTAAGCGACGCAAGAAAGCGTCGCTTAAGCGAGGCAAGAAAGCGTCGCTTAAGCGAGGCAAGAAAGCGTCGCTTAAGCGACGCAGAAAAGCGTCGCTTAAGCGACGCCTTTGACAAGCGTCGTTTAAGCGACGTTAGGCAAATACCGTCGTAAATACCGTCGCTTTTTGCGTCGTATAATCGACGGTCCGCGCTCGACGGTAATTCCGACGCAAGTTGCAATTTTATAGCGACGAAATTCTGTCGCGTTAACCGTCGCTACATGCCCGTATTCCTTGTAGTGACAATCCAATCCACAAACCTTCACATGTCATCACCACTAAAAGCTACGATTCCACAATCAAAGTTTGGAGACTTAAACCCCGTATCAAACCCCCTGACCCACCTTTGTGAAACATTCACACACATCACAAACACTTCACCCACTAACCCCTAACCACTTGGAATGTCATATTAGTATTGTGGAGGGAACACCATAACATCCTGTTTCCTATGCAATGCTAATGTGCCTCTCTTCTTCTAGCAGATAAGCATCAACAACTACAAGCAGTCTCATGGCAGAAGCAGTGGGCCCGAGCTCACAGGCAGAGTAAGTATTGCAGGGATTAATGTGGAGAGTCTACCTATTGATGTGCCACCAACTGAACGACCTGTAGAGCTGCAACACCTCCAGCAAATACCTATACCAGACCCTCCCACATGAATAACAGAGAGAGTCCATGCAAATTCTCATTGGTTCAATGGCATGCCAGGGCCCTTAGGAGAGGCTAAGTACATCTGAGAGTCCAAGTGTGAGTATGACAAGTCATGGGTCTGATTCCAGTTCTTTTCCAAAGAATTTGAGACCCTCCAGAACACACAAGACCTTCAAACCATATGGCAACATGCAGGGCTATCAGAGTACTTTGAGGCAGCCTTACCCAAACCAGATCTACTATGATGTTACTATTTGGTATCAACATTACAGGCTAATGAAGAAAAGGACAAACCAAGAGCGTTCCTTCTTCCTTCTTTGCTGGGAAACAATGAGTTGAAAAGGTTCAAACTTACATTGGAATTGGTGAGCTCTACTTTGAATATGCACGACACACATGTACCCTCTGAGAAGGATGCTCTCATTCCCACTAACATGAAGAATCGAAAGCTACAAAAGTTGAAAGATATGGCAGCACTCACACCAAACGTGTCCATTCCTCTTCGGATGTGCATGCAACATTTCACATTTCTTGGTCAAGATCGATTCACACAACCCCACAAACGAATATGTTTCGCTCTTTACTTGGCGGGGACAGGTGCATTACCAATTAAGCTTCCCGTATGGATCGTGGAGTAGTTGTATGAAGCAAATAAAAGGTCATCTAGAAAGCTAGTGGTGAATGGTTGTAGTGCAATCACGCGCATCATCTACAAGTGCTTAGCATACGATGTACCCATTGAACGTGCTTTAACATGGTCACAACCACAAATGTTCAAGAGAATCAAAACTACCACACATCAATCCAAGCGCATGAGGGGCACGATTCCTTATGTTCAAACATGCAAAGTTATGACGACCCTTGAAGTCTCGCCACGAGGGGGTGCCATTGTGCCTCCCTTTACCATCCGAATACCTAGATCTGGATCTGAAGGCACATCACAAGCTGCCCCATCGGCTCCTCCTGTCCCTCCTAAATTTGAATTTCCTACGACTGGAGACGTTGAAGGGATGAGTACCTTCGATTTTGAATCATTCTTGCAGAATACACAACTCTCTGATGTAGAGTTCTTTTCAGACACAGAAGAAGAGGGCACCTCTTCCCAAAGACGAAGGAAATCCACAGAAGGCCACCATGTACATTGGGATGATGATCAGCAGAGAACTTTATCTCAACAACTAGAACGCTCAGAGGGAGAAGAAGAGGAAGGAGAAGAAGCAAAAGCAGAAGAAACCACCGGAACCCTAGCATATACAGCAAAACTCCGAAGGCTATATCAAATCATGGAACGAGTGCAGTCGCAACAACTGCTCATCGAACAGAGCAGTAGGGTGCTCATGGCTCAGCTATTGGAAGAAGCTGGAGTTGACTCTGAATACAGCGAAGGCCTACTATTGGTGGCAAAAACGTATGGGGTAGTGGAAGCAGTTCGATCAGCGATGATACAGAGGCCTCCTGTTCAATATGATCCACGAAGATTCCAAACATGACCATGGTCTGGTAAAAACATCTAGATTCCTAGTACTATGATGGAAGGACCTATTATTACATCCGAACCCATTGAGACAACCTCCCAAGCAGTAGTAACCTTTGGCCAAGAGCTCCCAGTCACCCATGATGAATCAATCGAACCACTACCACCGACCCCCCCACCATCCCCTCCTCGAACAAAAGCTGTAAATATCACCTCGACTACCCAACCCACAGAGCAAACCTTCATTTTCTGTAGTCCCACCTCCAGTTCCACTTTGTTTTCCTCCTTTGAAAACCCTCTATATAATACCACCACCGTCATAACAAAGTCCTTCATAGAGCCTTCCATAGGACAACCAGCCCCCACGCCCTCGGCCATAGGCCATCCCGACACTAGATCCATATTCTTTGGACTCCTTGCCACCATGCCACCTTTCATGGCCTTCTCGCCTCCGGTTTCTCACTTCCCACCCCCCATACCACCAGTCCTTCAATGCGCCCATGACTACTTTTGTAGAATGTTTCAAGCCACCTCCCAACCCCTCTAGTCGATCCCATTCCCAACCTCCACACCACACTTATTCACCACGATCACACACACACCACCTACCATTCCGGTATACATGGTAGACACTACACTCACCTCCACCCCTGAGGGTATGGACATTTCACCACCAACGGCACCTCCACCTCCCCCCACACTCCCACCCCGCACACACATCTCCAATGGACACAACATTCACTCTTCCCATTCCCCAATCCCCTCCTCTTGCATTTTCCATTGTACAAAATACACCTTCATCTATAGGTAATGCATTTGACACCATGCTCACATGTGTTTCACAATTAAGGACAGAATACAATCAGCTCCAGCAACATAACGAACGACTACAAGAGCACTAAAAAATGCTACAACATCGTCTTGCTACACTAGAAGAGGAGAATGCTCGCCTCCAGACACAATTTCAAACTTTACAAGAGGCTCATAGCATATTGGAAGTAAAGTTACAGAACGTAGACCAAGAAGCGATACAAGTGGTGGAAGGCCATCTACAGATACAATTGGAACGCAACTCAAAACTTCAACGAAATATGGCCCTACTCAAGCGACACCTTGCAATTGCTCATGAAGAAAATCGACGTCTCCCACTATAGAATCAGGAAAACTTGGAGGCTACCATCGAAAGCACACCCGGGCCAATGATCAGTCCCTCAAAATTCCAAGCAGTGATCTCGAAAAACATAAAGATAATCCTTGAAGATTATGCTATACTACTTGAGGCACATGAATAGTTATCAGAGGAACTGGATCAACTAAAGCAAAAATGACAGAAAGACATGACAACAGCCCCTCAAACCACTGACTCCACTGCTTCACTTCTCATGGACTCAGAGGCCCTAAAAGATCTCCAAAAATAGGTCACAGAATTGCAAGCACGCCTACTACAATACCAAAGACCACCTTCCCCACCCGAGGCTTGCACTGACAAAGAAACAGTACAAATTCTTGTGGAACAGACCTTTGAAGAGGACTATGAGCCACAACCCATCCCAGGGGGACGACAAACAGAAGAAGGTCAGGATACTTTTGAAGCACCATGACCTCCGTGGCTAAAACAGGTGGAAGAAATTGGGAGTTCTCATGAAGAGCGCACGGTGGTGCAAAATCAGGCCATGAGAGTCATAGAGGAAACATTATTAAAATCCAGTTACTTCAAGAACGTGTCATCTAGATGTCTCATCATATCATCAGAACTCCAATACAGACCTTACTATATCATTCTGGCAGATTATAATGCGGAAATACAGAGAGTCAGAGGAAAGATTCCTTCCTTTGCAACTAAGTTTCAACCAGAAGACCTTCCTCCAGAAGCACAGAAAGGTAGGATCTATCAACCGACATGGTGGCAAAAGCTTCTAGAGACATGCCCTGAAATGCTGCACACATGGAACCATGTGCCTTTACATCTACTTTAAAATCCATGCTACGGCCCCGTTCCATGATGCAGATCATGGAAAGCATTCAACATAAAGGTACAGAATAATGCTCAATGTAAGGAGTGGCTCAATTATCTGTACATAGTGCCACCGTAGGGACCACCATCGACAACATACATGATGGCCACAATTCGACATTGGATGCCATGACTGAAGCCCATGCCAGATGTTGCAACCCAAATGATGCTCAAAATTTTTGATATGATGCAAGTTGTACTCAAAACTTTTAGAAATGCAGCAGCACCACAAGTACATCTACCGGGGTTTACCAATGGAAATTACAATTTGGTGTATGACATGAGCACCACCCCCAGCATTCGTGTGGCTTATGCTTGGCATGCATGCATCAAATATCTTCCCACCTGTTACAAACAAACGTTCGAAGACATGTTCAGAATAGGTTTCTGGGAGTATCACTCGGAGGTCTTCGCACCTAAGCCCACACACCTACTTCATCTCTTTGCATGTGAACAAGCCATGTACTCTGAGTACTACATGACACCGCAACCAGATGTCCCAAGTGCAATAAATTGAGATGCATTGGAAGCTGATCTCGCAAGAGGCTTATGCCTAGGTGAACATGAGCTAGCCACGAATGTCCTACAATACTATATAGACCACCCTATAACAGAGAAGAGGTCTGTCAGGGGCGACAGATGCTAGAGAGGGGGGAGTGTTGGCATACAAGTCATAAGAAAAGCATACAGGTACAAAGGAGCAGTCATGCATAAGCTGATAACAAGGCCTAATCATTTTTTCCATGAACTATTTCCAACTCAAGTGATTTTCATCACTACACAAACATTGTAAATTCCATTTTTGGTAGAATAGGCTCCATTTTCTTCAAGCCGAGGAGTGCTCGAGCTTGAGGATATTAGAATTAGCTACATACAAATTTTCATAATTTTTAGACTCTGTTTGAGCCCTCAAATAGGCTCGACTAGAACCTAATTTTTAACTAGGCTGGACACTAGGTTTGGATAGGGCCAAAGCTAGTCAAAAAATTATAAAAAGAGCTAGAGAGCTCATTTTTGGGGGTAGATTGTTAGTGATTTGAGCTTATGTAAGAGACATTTTGACTAATGCAAAGAACTCCATTGTTCCTCTCTTTGTTCTTGCCTTGTGTGCGCATGTGTGTGTATGTGTGTGCATGTTTATGTGCTTCTCACTCACGCACTTGTGCCTTCACTTGCTCATAGTCTTCATACTAGTCCTCACATCTCTAGGGATTGACAATTATGAGGTGGATTTCCTCACGTTGGTACTTGCCATTGTGCTAGAGTGACACCATGGGACCCCCCTTATCCCACAAGAATAGGGGTTTACATAACTGGGTTAAACTGCGGTCACAATTACTGCGGGGTAGGACAAACGGTGGCAGATCAGCCACAAGGTACAACTTTTCATGTTAAACACATCCCTTACATGGTGCCGGTGGAGGTTGAACCCTTGCCGCTGCCTCAAGAAGCGAGAGACCCAACCACCCAGACAAGCGACCTGACCTGGGACAAACGAATCACATTTTGTATGTTGAATAAATAGATCGTATAATGGATTATGGCAGCATGTGTGTCGGTGCTACATCCTGTACGAGTATGAGTCTTATGTTGGGATTTCTTTACAAAAACCTTTACTCGCAATTTGTCATGTCTTACATATCGAGTCATTGTGTAGGGACATCCTTGCCTCCGAATAAACCTACTTCATCTAATTTAAAGTTGGAACTACTATTAAACTAGCTTTGAGTAGTTTGTAGGGTGGCAACTATGAATGAGTTAGTTGGTGTTATATGGCCAACATTGATGGTCGTCTGTAGATGTAGATATATAGGTACCACAATTTCTTTTATTATGGGAGATGTGATTGATGATGAAACAATATAGGGAAGGATCCCTATGAAATAGTAAGAGGATAGCAATTAGGCTCTCTTAAAAAGAGCATCTCATTTTTCCTAATTTTACCCTTTACTCTTTATTGAAAGCGGTACTAAAGGGGACCCACTATAAAAGAACCCATCTATCTCCTTTTTCGGAGGCTTTTCAATATAATTCTGAGTAGTGAGGTCTTCTTCAAAATTCGTTTATAAAATCCAATGGGCATAGTTTAGGGGATGTGCGCAGATGACCATGGTTCAAGTCTCATCTAGGGCTGGATGCCTCAGAGTTCTCTAAAATGGATGCCTCTAACTTACGAGGTCGGATGTGTGTGTGTCTTTCCAATTCATTCATTGTACTCTTAAAAAATGAAAAAAAAAAATCGTTTATAAGCCTTCCCTACATGTTTTCTTGAGTTTCAACGTTGATTGTATATGTGGTTGTGATTGAAATACGAGTTACTCCTAACCTTTATCTATCCATTAAATATACGTTTACATCATTAAATATACATTATGTGGCTCTAACTTATGCTTTTCTATTGCACTTGCATGTGCTATATATTTTTAATAGATTGTTGTTTTGAGTTTGAGGGTACCATACATGTTACCTAGTGGATCTCATCAAGAGCTTTGTGCCAAAGTTATGAGCATATTGTTGTGTGTGGGTCATTTTGATGTTGAACGGTGACTAGGGGTAGTTTGGTGTTAATCTCTTGCTTCAAAACCATCCATCACATCTGCCTCATGCCACTATACTCCATTGTGATCTTCTCCTCACATTGACAAACTTATTATTATCGATCACTCTACTACATATTGGGAGTAACACTTTTTTTTGCATGGTTTCTAGGGAGAAGTACATATTGGGGAGTTTGTATCAGATTAGAAATCTCTTGGTAAGTGCACGTTTATTACCAATTGTTGTGGCTTCTCATATTCACACTATTTGGAGTGGTTGTATTAGAAATAGGAACAAGTTTAGGGTTAAAAGTAGGAAGAATGTCAAATTAAAGTGGCTCACCCTCTTTCTCCTCTCTCAAATTGAAGTAATGACCCTTAGGCCGCATGTGCACATGTATGGAACTTACAGCAATGCCCCTTAAGCTGTATGTGCACATGTATGGAAGTTTACAGTAGCTATAAATGAGCCTTCAAGAGCTCGATATATTGCACCCAAAAAAATTGCACATGTGGGAATATATTGGTCCTATATGCTGCACACGTGAGTATTTAGGGGAAATGGATGTGCAACTCCATACTTAGGCACACAAGAACGTTTTTGTTTGTAAATCTCCATTTTGGATTGTGTATTTGGCTTCTTTAAATATCCTCAATTCGGCTTCTTTACTCAATTTATAGGTGAAAATTTTGATGAAACTCTATCTTTTTAAGTGGATTTTGGTATCCATAAACCCACTTTCAAATATTTTTTACGATTTCCAAGTGTATATTTTGACAAATCCCCATTTTTTAGGGAGAATCTGGTATTTTGGAATCTAAATTTGATATGTGGCAAGTATGGAATTTGTATTTCCATACTCTATCAAGAGATGGAGATAATTTTATTCCTATTTGAGAAATCCACCTTTGCAATGGCAGGCCTTTGGTTGGACTCCATAGAAGCCATCCAAGGAGACATACCTATGACAGCGCATATCTTGATACTCGAGACTTGGGCTGAACGAATTTAGTTTCATTGTGAACCTATCTAAAGAGCATTTTATGGATATCAAAGTTTTGTAGCTTGCATCAAGAAACTACTCTCTAGTCGCCTTTGCAATGTCTAGAGAGGGATTAGTCAACTTGTATTAGACACCCTTGAGTGGTATACTACTATGAATGGTATGTTATAACTTCCTATGGGATGATAAAGGTTGTAGACTATTTATAAGCCTCTAGATGTATGGTGAGGATTGAAAAGGAATCCTTGAAAGCTTGGAAAGCAAAGATTTACCTTTATGGCTGCCAATGTAGCATCACTTGCTTTCAAGTGGGCATATCCTCCAATCTATTTATCCGTTTTGCATAATCTTAGCGTATTGTGAAGCTTGTTAGGTCAAATTTTGAATATCTATGAAAGTTCTCAATTTTTGGCTTCATGTTCTTTTTTTTTGCACCTTGTTAAAGTTTCCAACCGATTTAGAGGATGCCCAATGTGTCTTCTGACATCCAAATGAGTTGATTTCACTTGGAATGTAATTATAACAATGTGTATATTATATATAATAGAAATTAATCTCATGCAATGGACTAGAAAAGAGCCTTAAAGAGCCAATTTTCATGGCTGAGAATCGATTAACTTGTATTAGGCTCGATTGTGTGCATATATGCACTTTGTATTTGTAAACCCTATCTAGGTCATCAAGGATTGAATGTGACATGGATATGGATCTGGCGAGGATGTGAGAAGGGGGTTATGGATGACATTCAAGAGCTTGAGGGTTCAAGTTTTCATAAAAAAGAAACAAGGAAGCATCTTGAACAATTATCTATATTCTTTTGTTTTCTTATGCTAAGCACATGTTTTCAAGCTAGATGATGGCACATGTCCATGTGCTTGTTGATTTTACCCTTGCATGATGAGAGATATATCATAGAGTAGTTGAATGTTCTGATATCCCATCATCTTGTATGAGTAAGAATGCATGGATGCCTACCATTCATGCATGACATTTACGATTCTTGGTTTCTTTTTGCTCCCACATCACATGGAATTTATACATGGTGCGAGATTATTTCTATATCCACTCTTTATAAAATGGTGATTACTTTGATGAGGATTAAAGTTTTTAGAGGATAGATAGATGATACCTATCTTATGGAGATAGGAATATTTCACACATAGATTGGTATAAGAAATTCTATACACATTCCATTGTGAGGATTAGGTATCTTTAATAGATATCAATTCTTTATTTCAAAGCTAGTGAAGGTAATGAACCTTCAAGGAGAGTCTCTTAGTAGTGGAACTATGGGTTATAGATTGGAATTAGATAAGCAATTGAAACTTAGGTCTAGCTTTTCTACATGGCATATCCTACATAGAAACCATGTAAAATGTTGGCATCACCTATGGGTTTCACATGGAGCATAGATATATCCTCACATGACTCACTTAGAAGGTCTTTGTATTGACCGTGGCTCCATTAAGAGCATTGGATCCCTAGGAAGATAGACAAATTGGATGCCATTTAATAGAGGGATCTAAAAAGTACCTATGTTGATACTTATGAACTAGTGATACTTGGGAGATAGGTGATATAATGATCATCTAAACCAAGCTAGTCCAATCACAAGAAAAGTGGAATTCATGAGAATCCACCATTTATGATGTATGAGAGCTCCATCTAGTTATGGAAATTAGATTTGTGACTTCCATGGATTGGAGATGACAATCATTGATCTAGGATGGTGGGGATTATCTCCCTTTGAGAACTCTTCTTCAATTGGACTTCGAGGTCTATGGAAGCACACAAACAACACAAGAAAGAAAAATAATCTTGGAGCACAACACAATATTGAATGTATTACCAAGTGAATGTACAAAGATAAGTGATCCAGTAGGGTTATAGGCATATATACAAACCACAAGAAGAAAAAAGCTCTTATAGAGGGGAAAAAGTTCCCTGACAAACTAAGTGTGTTCACACAGACCACCATCAAAATATATCAACAGATCCCCACTGTGAGTGATGCGGTGAACAAGGAGCTAGCACTCATGTATGAGTAAGTGCCAAGCTATATGGAAAGAAATCAATCCATGGATTCATTCTCATAAAAAAGACTACAGACAACCATTGCATAATAATCTCATGCAAAGGAAGGATTCTGAGAGGTTAAACGAGTACAATATATTTGCTATCTCTTAAACTCTTCACCAACCATTTAGGCATAATTTTTGTCTCTTCTATGCCATCCCGTTCATCAAAAAGTGCATAGCATAAATTTGCATAAGAAATGGAATTATCTACATCATCATTTCCTACCTGTAAAGGCTAAGAAATTGCCACATTTGGACCAACACTTGACTTTGCAACTATAAAAAGAGGTAGCAAAGCGTCATATGCATCCATTGAGCTAACTAATGCCTTCCTTGTACATGAAAGTAAGGGCTGAATTTCATCTTCTACACAAACACAACATCATGGATAACTAGAATGTGTTTAGTCTATGGATGATACAAGTGATAGCCTTTGATTTTAGAACTCTACCCAACAAAA
The DNA here is from genome assembly GCA_020310875.1 of Ceratopteris richardii. NCBI lineage: Eukaryota > Viridiplantae > Streptophyta > Polypodiopsida > Polypodiales > Pteridaceae > Ceratopteris > Ceratopteris richardii. The sequence continues at coordinate 37,335,483 of CM035424.1, forward strand.
ATACGTTTCACTACTTTATGATCTTGTTTTTTGCATTGTTGTTCAAGCACCAATGCATATGCCAAACAACTAAAGACATGTAGATGAGCAATAGATGACTTGCAACCATGCCAAGACTCAAAAGGAGTGATCGATTGCAATGCTTTGGTGGGATACCTATTAAGTACATATGTTGCACATATAACAACCTCAAGACAAAAGCTATGTGGTAAAGTCTGACTTTTGATCATACACCTCTCTATTTCCACAAGAGACATGTTCTTTCTTTCAGTAGATCCATTTTTTTAGGTGTATAATGCATAGTACACTGACATTTTATCCCATGCTCAATTAAAACTGCATTAAAATGAGAAGACATGTGTTCCCCCTTGATTAGAATGGAGGGTGTCCAATTTACATGGTGAAAGATTTTCAACCATAATGAGGAACTATTTAAAGCACATAAATACTTCAGACTCTACTTTCAATGGATACACCCATGCATGCGTGAAAAATTCATCAATAAAATTCACGAAGTATAGGTAGTTCCCAAATCAAGGTGTCTACATAGGACCACAAACACTATGAACAAGCTGCAATTTATGAACAATTGTAATTGAACCATCTTTTGGGAAGGAGCAATGCTACATTTTGCCTAAAATACAAAATTCATAGACATGTTTAGAAGGCACCTCAAGTTTGACCAATGAGGACACCATTCGAGACTTCTGTAGGCATAACAAACTAACAAAATTCAAATGAACAAAGCATCGCGTGCCATAGCTTTGCATCTAAGATAGCTTAAGGAACTTGAACTGTGCATGTTGAATCATTCATAGGTTTTTTATAGTCTGTCAGCTTATACAACCCATGACATAAAGTGCCAAAAGCAATAATAACATCACCATTGGAGAGATCATGAACTATATATCTTTCATCAACAAAATTGATAGCCGAACCGATTTTGGATAATGCTAAAACTCACAATAGATTTTTCTTGATCATTGGCACATATTAAAGCATATGACAATGTGAAAGATTTGCCATCAATACTATTTAGAATGATATTTCCAACTCCCATTATGGGATGAGAGGAGTGTTGGAGTTGGATGTCTCTGGAAGCAAGCAAACAACACAAGGAAGAAGAAGAAGCTTGGAGCACAACACACAATATTGAATGTATTACTAAAGAATGTACAAAGATAAGTAGCCCCTTAGGGAAATAGGCGTATATACAAGCCGAGGGAAAAAACTTCCTAAAGAGGGAAAAAAGTGCCCTGGTGGTCCTAGAGTGTTCACACATATCACTACCTAAATATATCAACAAATCCCCCTTGGGAGTGATGCAGTGAACAAGTAGCTAGCACTCATGTATAAGGAAGTGCCAAGCTATGTAAAGGAAGTAAGCCCAAAGCTTTGCGGAAAGCTTCAAACGTCTCCCTAGGCAGAGCCTTCATGAAAAGGTTTGCAATGTTCTCCTATGTGGGCACATATGCCAAGCTGATCTCCCCAACAGAGAACCTCTCCCTGACATAATGATAATGCACCTCAATGTCTTTAGTGCGAGCATGGAACACAGGGTTCCTCGCAAATGCCAATGCACTCTGACTGTCAGTGAAGATGGTGGTGGCAGAAGATTGACCAACACCCAAATCAGCCATAAGGCATCTGAGCCACACACACTCAACAGTCACTGTGAAAGCTGCCCTATACTCAACCTCACAACTGGAAGTGGCTAGAGTAGGCTGCTTCTTGCTCAACCAAGATATACATGAGCTACCAAGCATGAAGCAAAAGCCACTAGTGGACACACGAGTGTCATATAAACCAACCCAATCAGAGTCAGAAAAAGCATGCAAATTTGGCGGTAGTGATCCGCCCTTGGGATAAAACAACCCAAGTAGCCAAGTACCACTCAAGTAGCAAAAGATGTGCTTAACCGCCTACCAATGCTTGACTCCTAGGCAATGCATAAACCTACTCATCTATGAGATAGCAAACTGAATATCTGGTCAAGTAATACATAAGTAAATCAAGCATCCAACAGCCTACTGATAGAGAACAACATCAAATGCATCTCCAGCATCATGAAGACTTAGTCGTAAACCTATCTCCATAGGAGTGGCAATAGGTTTACAGTCCTCAAGGCCAAAATACTGCAATAATGTGTTAATATATTTCATTTGACACAAAGCCATTCCACCATCAACTTGCATAAATTGAATGCCCAAATAGTGATGTGAATGCCTGTTGAAGCATAATACGTGCATCAAAGAAGTGGACACACAAGAAGAAGGAGCACATAGGGAGCTCCAAGAAGTGTATGTCTAATTTTCAGAAGAAATCCCTATAAAATAGTGATTTTCATCACTTAACCATTGTAAATATCATTTCACCTTTTTGTAGCTCCATTTTGGGCAAGCCGAGGAATCCTCGAGCTTGATGAGCATTAGAAGTACCATCGTACCAATTTTCATAAGTTTTAGACTTCGTTTGGGCCCTCAAATAAGCCATGGAACCTAATTTATAACTAGGCCAGACACTAGGTCTGGGCAGGGTCAAAACTAGTCCAAAAACTATAAAAAGAGTTAGAGAGCTCATTTTGGAGGTTGGCTCATTTTGTAAGATCATAGATTTGCGACGTTGGAAGGTAAAAAAAAACTGTCATTTCTGTTATTTTTCTGATTTTTCTTCTCCATCTTCATCATCTTCATCATCTCCATCTTCATCCATCTTCTTCTTCATAGAAATTTCTTGTTTTTTAGTGCATTTTCACCATTTTCATACCATTTTTCATGCATTATTGTGTGAGAAGGAGTTAGGAGGTGCAAGGGAGAGCAATCGCTGTGTTTTTTCATGATTTTCTCCACATACGGAGCTCGCCATTGCTCGGTGCTAAAAAATTCAAATTTCCCGCCAAAAAACATGATTCTGTGATGAAAATCGCGATTCTGTGAAAAATTCAAATTTTTTTGAAAATTGCGATTTTCTATTTTGCACCTAAAAGCTTGTTGAAAGAAACACGATTCTATGGTCATTCTCAGAATCGCGATTCTGTGGTTGTGCTCAAAATTGCGATTCTCTAAATTTCTAAAAACCACGATTCTGAGACAAAATCGCGATTTTCAAAACACGATTCTGTGAAAACACGATTTTGTGAAAACATGATTCTGTGAAAACACGATTATGTGAAAACAGGATTCTATGAAAACAAGATTCTCTGCTGGCAATCGCGATTCTCAAAAACGCAATTCTCTTGGTTTCACAGCATCGCGATTCTCTGATTTTATGGCATCGCGATTCCCTTGGTTTCATAGGATCACGATTCTCTGATTTCACAGCATCGCGATTCTCTGATTTGACACGATTCTCTAAAAACACGATTCTCTGTTGGTGATCGCGATTCTCTTGAGATTCACAAGATCGCGATTCTCTGATTTCATAGCATCGCGATTCTCTTGGTTTCACAGGATTGCGATTCTCTGATTTCCTAGCATCGCGATTCTCTTGGTTTCACAGGATCGCGATTCTCTGATTTCATAGCATCACAATTCTCTTGGTTTCACAGGATCGCGATTTTCTTGGTTTCATAGGATCACGATTCTCTAATTTCATAGCATCGCGATTCTCTTGGTTTCATAGGATCACGATTCTCTGATTTCACAGCATCGTGATTCTCTTGAGATCCACAAAATCGTGATTTTCTCCAAAAGGTTTTGTTTGCCTGTTTTGACCCCCAGGAGCCCAATTTGGCGTAACTTTTTCATCCAAAGTCCATTTTTTTTGCTCTATAGCTCGTTGGAAAGCTCGTTTTGAATCCTACACGTCCTCAATGTTTTTGGTAAGAATAATGCATTGATTTTCATATAGTATTATTTGAATTTGACCCTCAAGGGGAACCAGGAAAACCAAGGGGGCTCCAAAAGATTTTTGAGCAATACCAAGGGGGAGAAAAATTGTGTCATGGGAAAGAAAAAAAGCAAAAGAGAGAAGAAAGGGGGCTAAGATGGGAAAAGAGAAGGGAGATAGACATGAAGTGCATGAAATAATCTCACATGAGGGTGAAACATCTAGAGAAAAATTACAAGGAGTCAAGGAAACGGGGGAAATGTGTAAGGGGGTGGGATCCTTATTTGCAACAAGAGAATATGATAATACTTTTGTGGATATCAGAATAGGATATGACCATAGAAGGTTGGGTGTTTACATCAATCCTAATTGTGAGTGGAATTTAATTCATATTGACCTAGTGGTCATTATCTTTGAGAACATTCAACCAGCAACTCATTCTTCTATCCTCATGGATGGTGAACATTATGATTGCATGGGTCAAGTTGTGTTACCTGTTATGGTGGGCGATATGCAATTTTTTGAAACATTCTTTGTCATGGATGCTATAGATGAAGACTTGGTCATTGGCACCCAAAGGTTCATTACACAAAATCATCAAGAATCTGAGTTGTCTTCTCCACCTATTATGCGTGCTTCTACACACACACACACACACACACACACACACACACACACATATATATATATATATATATATATATATATATATATATATATATATATATATATATATATATATATATATATATATATATATATATATATATATATATATATATATGGAAAATCCTAATGACTATCCACCGTATGATAATTGGGGACAAAACCATCTTTTCAAAGAGTGTGCTTTTCATGAACAAAATTTTCTTTCTACTCATGTTTTTGAATCTAATCCTTCTTTGAGTACATTACAGGAGACCTTGGAAAATGGAAAAATGGAGGACTCCAAATGTTTGGGGGATGTGGAAGGACCATCTCTTCCTGTAAATATGGATTCCCCTCATGAAACCATAAGCAGTGATGATCTACACTCGGATCATCAAGAAGGAGATGATCAACAAATACTTTGTATCAATGAGGTGGATAATAATGTCGAATCTATGGTCAATCACGACAATCCATCACCCGTTTGTACATCTAGAGATTCTATGTGTAATAAGGATAAATATATCGATGAATCTCTAGATCAATCTCCAAGCACACAACCCATTGATCCCTTGCATAAGCTTGATGAATGTATAGAAGACCAACCTTTGTTGCATTCCCCATGTAAAGATGAGTTTTCTCAAAAAAATCACATAGAAGCCCCCAAAGACCCTTACAACAAGAAACAGAAATCACATTTTCTTGGTAATGTCAAGCAAATTTGGGTGGCCAAGAAATTACTTAGAGTCCAACCGAATCGCACTATGATATGGGTGCCAAAGAAAGCCCTTGTACAAAATCAGCTCCCTCACACTAGACTTCAAAATCTATGGTCTAGGCCTACGATGAATTATCATCAAGAAAGAACACTTCCAATCAAAGGACCCAAAGTAATCAAGCCTAAACTTAGAAAGAATCCAAGGGGGGACTTCAAGGCAACAACCTACACAACAAAGACACCAAGGCGAGGTAAGGGACTGAATCAAGCTCTGAGCTCCAAAAAAGATCAAAGAACCTCTACTACAAGGATATGGGTTTGGAAGACGAAAGCACAGATAGCATCCATCAAAGCAAAGAGCCAACCACAATGGATCAAACCCTCAAGAAATCATTCAAACATGAAGCGGCCAAAGGTGATCACCACCCAGTCACAGACTGTTCTCAAATGGATCCCTATAAAGAGGAATGATTAGTTGTCATCTCGAGATACAATGGATACCTCCAACAAAGATGGCATCAACATTTGCAAGTGCCATCAAGCCTCGACAAGAAAAAACCATGTGCTCCTTGCACAACCCTGTCTTTTGCACCATTTAGGTCATGCATTTCCAAAGTATGCATTAATATAGGGCCACATTACATGGCCGTGCATAGACACATGAGAATCCTAGGCACAAGAGCACTTTGACATATTTTTTGATACTAATCTTTGTGTGCTTGTTTTGTGACACTATTCCAAAAAAAAAAAAGAAGAGAGAGAGAAGAAGAGAAATTGTTCCCAGGTTTGGCTCATGAAACATGTAGGAGTCATGCTTATGTGAAAGTGGAACGGTTGATGACTGGGCATTTATCAGTTTGGATAGACGTGCGTCTCGGCTAGCAGATGATATTATTGCTGCCTTATATAGTAGATGTCAAGAACTTGGCACGAACAGTGCATCCACAACTATTGTTTCCCCTTACCATGGTAGGAGGGAAGATCTCGAAGGTCCGTAACTTGAGAGACACTTAACTATTGTATGTACGAAAGCATCCAAGGAGATATCTGCAAAGGGTAGTTTTGATACACTGCAAATCCTTGTATGTATACTGGATGAGAAGACTCCTGCTTATGGTGAGCTAAATAGAACGTGTGAAACTAAGCTTGGTGGAGTTACCCAATGTCATTTGTCAAGGAATATAAAGAAATTCAATTCTTAGTATTTAGCAAATGTTGCTTTGAAGAGAGCAGATAGGACCAGGCACTCAAAGAATTTCATCAGTGGATCCTCAACATGGACATTCATTAACAGTGTCCATCACAAATGCCGGGAGCACAACACGAAGAGATAAACATTGATCAATGCTTCACCATGGTAAGTATCTTTTATCTTGGCAACACCATAACCATGATAGATTAGGAAACCTCTTCGTCGGCATACCCTTGAGCACTTAGCTCAAGACCCCAATTTTTGCACCATACTTCTTCCAATGCATTTTCCAAGTAAGCATGTATAGGGCTACATGACAAGGCCGTGCACAAGGCACAAATTTTCCTCAACCTATGCATGAACACACTTACCCATCACTCATTACAGGTTATGAGTACTTGGCATGGCTACTCTAAACATCATATTTAGAAGAGCTACATGACATCATGGGGACAACTCAATACCTAGGAAGCAATTCGAAGCTAGCAGTTGCTCCAACTCAATCTTGACAACCTCTTTTGAGCAACTCACAATTTTTTAAGGCTCACAATGATGCATTCATGCTGGAATCCATGAAAGCAGCACATACTAAGGAACTACGACTTGCAAAGGCTTGAAGTGAGAGATAAAGAACCGGACAACCAACGTTGCCAAATTTGGAAGATAGACGGTTCTAGTTCGTACAGAATGGATACTACCTCTCAAGGTGCTACATGGAACAACGACTACAACAAGGGTCTGTCAGGGACGACAGACTCGAGAGGGGGGGAAGTGTTGAAGCTCAAGGTCAAGGACTAGCATAATACGTGCATCAAAGAAGTGGACACACAAGAAGAAGGAGCACATAGGGAGCTCCAAGAAGTGTATGTCTAATTTTTAGAAGAAATCCCTATAAAATAGTGATTTTCATCACTAAAAACCATTGTAAATATCATTTCACCTTTTTATAGCTCCATTTTGTGCAAGCCGAGGAGTCCTCAAGCTTGAGGAGCATTAGAAGTACCATCGTACCAATTTTCATAATTTTTAGACGTCGTTTGAGCCCTCAAATAAGCCCTGGAACCTAATTTTTAACTAGGCCAGACACTAGGTCTGGACAGGGCCAAAACTAGTCCAAAAACTATAAAAATAGCTAGAGAGCTCATTTTGGAGGTTGGCTTGTTGTAGATTTCAGTTTTGTAATAGATTTCTTTTGTAATCAAACTCCTTCCATTGTTCCTCTCTTTGATCTTACCTTGTGCGCGCGTGTGTGTATGTGTGTGCATGTTTGTGTGCTTTCACTCACGCACTTGTGCCTCCACTTGCTCGTGGTCTTCATACCGGTCCTCATGTCTCCGTGGATTGACAAGTAAAGGAGGTGGTGCTTACGCTTGAGCTACACCAATGCCCCAAATCAGACATCTCTAACGAGGCATGCAAATCAACCTTAAAATCAGCAATATGCTTCTCAATAGGACTAGTGAGCAGCATGTCATCAACATAGACAACAATGATCAAAAGTACATCATGAGCACGCTTAACATATAAGGTGCTTTCAGTTGGATTGCTCTCAAAACCATGTGCAATCAGATAGGCATGTATTTTCTCATACCAAGCACGTGGTGCTTGCTTTAAACCATGTAAGGCCTTCTTTAACATGCACACCTGGTTTTCATGCCCTTGCTGCACAAAGCCACGGGGCTGAAAAACATACACTTCTTCATGCAAGTCACCATTCAAAAATGCTGTTTTGATGTCCAACTAATGTAGATTCCAACCATGATGGGCTGCAAGTGCACAAATGCTTTGAATGGTAGTCATACGGCATGTAGGTGCAAAGGTCTCATCAAAATCAATGCCTCTTTCCTGTGCATAACCTTTTTCAACAAGCCTAGCCTTATACCTATCACCTATTCCATCAGGCCTACACTTTAGCTTGTAAACCCACTTAGTGTCGATGGCCTTCTTGCGAGGAGGCAAGTCACATAAAGACCAAGTACCATTCTTCATTATAGCACCATATTCTGATTGCATAGAAGCCATCCAATTTTCTGAATTTTGTGCTTCATCAAATGAAACAGGCTCATTCTCATCACAGAGACTAGATGCAGCCATAGCATAACAATCTGATGCAAAAGAGGCACTATGAGAGCCTGATTGAGTATGATATGACAGAGGTGCATCTAATTTGCTGTCATCCAAAGTCTGCACCAACCATTTTGGCATAGTTTTTGCCTCCTCAATATCAACTCTCTCATCAACAAGTGCATCATGTAAATCTGCATTAGAAATGGGATGATATGCATCATCACATGAGACCTACAAAGGCTGAGAAGTTGACGCATTAGGACTAGCACTAGACTGTCTACGTGTAAAAAGAAGCAACAAAGTATCATACATGTCTTTGGAGCTAACATATGTCTCCTTAGTACATGAAAGCAATGGCTGAATAGCATCTTCCACAAAAACAACATCACGACTAACTAGAATGTGTTTAGTCTGTGATGATATAGACGATAGCCTTTACTTTCAGAATTGTACCCAACAAAAATACATTTTACTGCTTTATCATCCAATTTTCTGTGATGTTGTTAAGACACTAAGGCATATGCTAAACAACCAAAAACATGCAGATGAGCAACAGATGGCTTGCGATCATGCTAAGCCTCATATGGAGTGATAGACTGTAGTACTTTAGTGGGACACCTATTAAGTACATATGTTGCACACATGACAGCCTCAAGCCAGAAAACTATGTGGTAAAGCCTGACTCTTGACCATACACCTCGCCATCTCCACAAGTGACCTGTTCTTTTGTTCAGAAACTCCATTTTGTTGAGGTGTATATGGCACTGTATACTCGGGTTTTACCCTACATTCAACCAAAAATGCATTAAAATCAGAAGACATATACTTCCCCCCTCGATCAGAACAAAGGGTGCCCATTTTACATGCTGATAGATTTTCAGCCAAAAGTAAAAACTATTTGAAGCACATGAACACTTCGGACTTTGCCTTCAATGGATATACCCATGCATGCCTGAAAAAATCATCGATGAAAGTCATGAAGTAAAGATAATTTCCAAAAGAAGGTGTCTGCATAGGATCACATACATCACTATGTACAAGCTGCAATTTCTGAGTAGCCCGAATTGAACCATCTTTTGGAAACGAGGAACGCTGCATTTTGCCCAAAATACAGCCTTCATAAACATTTTTTCTAGGTGCCTCAAGTTTGGGCAAAGAGGACACCATTTCAGATTTCTGTAGGCATAGCAAACTAGCAAAATTCAGATGACCAAAGCGTGCATGCCAAAGCTTTGCATCTGACATAGCCTGAGAATCATGTACTACACATGCCAAATCATTTACATATCTTTCATAGTCTATGAGCTTATACAACCCACGACATAAAATGCCAAAAGCAATAATCATGTCGCCATTTGATAGATCATGAACTGTGCATTTGTGATCAACAAATTTCACAACCAAGCCAATCTTGGCTAATGCAGAAACTGATAACAGATTTTTCTTGATCCCTAGCACAAACAAAGCATCTGAAAAAGTGAAAGAACTACCATCAGCAGTAGTCAAAATGATCTTACCAACTCCCATAACAGGATAAGAGGAGTTCTTGGCACATGTAATAGTATTCCCTGTAGGGGAAGGCTTGAGTGAAGAGAAGAAACTGTGCTGTGAGGTAATATGTTTGGTCGCCCCACGGTCAAAGTACCAAACATCTGAGTCTATTGTAGACATGCACTGCTCATGAGAAGATGGGTCAAAACTGAAAACAGTAGTTAACACACATTCTTCTTCCTGCACAAGATTAACAGACTTTGTTTTTTATGTAGAGACCTTTGTAACAACCATTCCAGCCTCTTGTTCTTTGCCTCTTTAGCAGCCAATTTTGGATAGTTCTTTATGATATGATCATTTCCTTTACATGCAAAACAATTTCTGTTGTTCTAATTTGTTTTCATCTTTGTCTTCCCTCTTCGATTGTGCAAAATTAGCAAATTCTCCTTACTAGTTAAAGAGCTCCATTTTCCTTTGCCCTTCTGACTAGCTAGGAAAGCTTGATCTACAACACGCATAATGGACCTGTTTGCCTTGACTGATCTTCCTGTAACAAAACAAAGACTAACTGCTCGAATGGTAAGGCATTTGGATTTCCTTTCATCATCAAACGAAGAGTAGAAGAAAAACTCTGATATGAATTAGGAAGACAATTCAAAACGGTTTGCACAAGTGATCTATCTGGTATAATTTCATCAACAGAAATCAATTGTTCCTTCAAATCTTTGATCTTTGTTAGAAAACTGTCCATAGAATCACCTTCATTCATGTGCTCACTCTCCAACTGTTTTTAGAGGTAAGCAACACGAGCCTCATTCCTAGCTTAGTACAATGTGGTAAGTGTATCCCAAGCATCCTTAGCTATTCTGCAAGAGCGAATGTGAGGAATAATGGCATGTTTGACAGACAAAGCTACCAATGCATGTGCCTGGGCATCTCTGCCATCCCAACAGATTTGCTCTGTAGTAGGTGCAGTAGAAACCGCAACACAAACAGGAATATGTAGAATATAATCATCTTCGACACCTTCTACATCAACTTCAGTACCTACAGTTGTAACAGTTGTAGGTGTGATAGGACATTTTTCAACACCCTGCACAATGTTCCACAGTCCTTTTACAACCAATACATGTCGCATCATATAAGCCCACAATGGGTAGTTGGTACCATCCAACTTATCCTCAATAGCCAACATATGAAATACATCACTACTTTCAGCCATGGCCGGTGACTAAAATACCTTGATGCAAAAAATTGACTGTATCTCAAAAAGTTGAATAGAATTACCCATACAAATTCTACTAAACCTGTAGCCGACTTCAAAACGCTTATATTGGTGAATTGAAATTGGTATATACCTTTGTCATAAAAAGACAAAATAGCCTACATAAACACTGCAATAGTGTGTTTAGAGGCTGAAATGAGCTCAAATCGGGATTTCAGCACCAAACAACAAAGGTGTTTTGATCTCTGAAACACCCTGAGTATACATATCAAATTTCATGCGATTTTGAGACTATGACCGGAGGGGTGTTGACGATGCCCTAGATGAAGCGACGACCTGCTCTGATACCAATTGTTGGAGTTAGACGTCTACAAAAGCAAGCGAACAACACAAGGAAGAAGAAGAAGCTTGGAGCACAACACACAATACTGAATCTATTACTAGAGAATGTACAAAGATACGTAGCCCATTAAGGCAATAGGCATATATACAAGCCGAGGGAAAAAAAACCTCCTAAAGAGGGTAAAAAGTGCCTCGGCGGTCCTAGAGTGTTCACACACATCATTACCTAAATAGAGTGTTCACTATCAACAAGGAGTTGTTCGCACATGTGACAATATTTCGTGTAGGGCCAGAATCAAATGAAGTGAACAAACTCCACTGCAAGGTAATATGCTTGGCTGCACCATTAAGTACCAAACATCTGAGTCTACATGTGAAGATGGGTCATGATTGCAAAGAGTAGTAAATGCCCATTCTTCATTCTAAACAAGATTAGTAGACTATGTTTTAGGTGTAGAGGCCTCTACAAAAACCATTCAAGCCTCTTTCTTCTTTGCCTCTATTGCAACCAATTTAGGACAACTCTTTATGACATGATCATTTTCCTTAAGATACTTGAAAAATTATTTCTAATTTTTTTTTATCATCCTTGTCTTCCCTTCTTTGACTATGTAGCCTTGGAAAATTTCTACTTACCAGTAGATACGCTCAATTTACCTTTGCCCTTCTGACTAGCTAAGAAAGTTTGATCTACAACACACATAATTGACATGTTCTGCCTAGACTAATATCCTTGCAACAAAACAAAGAGAAACTCCTTAAATATCAAGGCATTTGGATTTCCTTTCATCACCAATGAAAAAGTAGAAGTAAAACTATGATATGAATATGGAAGAGCGTTAAGAATAGTTTGCAAAGGGAACTATCTTGCAAGATTTCATCAGCAAAAATCAAATACTCCTTCAAATCTTTGATCTTTTTAAAAAATCCATAGAATCTCCTTCATTCATATTCTCACTTTCCAACTATTTTTGGATCTAAGAAAGATGACCCTCATTTCTTTCTTGTTACAAGGTTGTGAGAGCATCCCAAGCATCTTTTGCTATCTTGCGAGAGCAAATATGAGGGATAATGGCACGGTTGATAGAAAAGCCTATCAATGAATATGCATGTGCATTTCTGCCATCCTAATGAAGTTTCTCTACAATAGGTGCAAGAGGAGCCACAACACAACCAAGAAATTGAAGATCATCATCTTGAACACCATCTACATCACCTTCAATAAATGTATTTGCAGGTGTAGTAGGATGATTTTCAACACCCTGCACAATAGTCAACGACCGTTTTGCTACCAATACATGAAGCATCATATATGCCTGCAATGGGTATTTAGTACCATCCAACTTGTCCTCAATAGCCAACATACAGAATACATCATTGCTTTCAATCATGGCCAATGACTAAATACCTTGATGCAAAAATTACATTGTATCTCAAAAAGTTAAACAAAAATACCCTATCAAGCTTTGCTAGACTTGAAGCAAACTTTGAGGAGCTTGTAATAGCAAACCAAAACACACACACACATATATGTGTGTGTGTGTATGGCACAAAAGGATGAAACTGCCTACACAATCGCAATGATAATGCATTCAAAGACCAAAATGAGCTCAAATAAATATCTCGATGCCATAGAAAAGGTGTTTTTAAACTCCTAATCACCCCAATTATCCTCACCAATTTTTGTGTGATTTTGAGGTCATGACCAAGGGGGTGTCGACAATGCCCTAGATGAAGCGATGACCTGCTCTGATACCAATTGTTGGAGTTTGAGGTCTACAAAATTACACAAATAGCACAAGGAAGAAGAAGAAGAAGCTTGGACCACAACACAATATTAAATGTATTACCAAGTGAATGTACAAAGATAAGTGAACCATTAGGGTTATAGTCTTAATACAAGCCAACAAAAAATAAACTCCTAGAGAGGGAAAAAGATGCTGCGATGGTCCTAAGTATATTCATACACATTGTGAAGAGATGGATTTGTAGTTGATGAAGATGAAGTGGTGCTGCAAAAACTTTGCACTACACCAACCAAATGGACTCCAGAGATATGTGGTGGGCCCTTTTATCTTGCCAAAGGATGTATTAGACACCCTATTTACCTTGGAAGATCACTCTCAAAAAGTTGAATCAAAACAGATAAGTTGGAGTAGAAGAACCAAAAACTTGCTATTTATGTTCATACACCTGTCCAAAGTTTTGAACAATTCTCTGTCCACAACAACAATTAACTTAGTTCCTTTTGGGGAACTCTTACAAACTTAATATGCTAACAATCATGAGTGACTTGATAAAAAATGATGAACCACACAAAGAGAAACAAACTTAGCAAGTCATAGGATGACTCCGATTTTCCCGAGCTGCAATAGTACTTAGACCCACGAGCAGTAAAATGCACATATCTCAATATTCAAGAACCAAATGATTATAAGATTTTGTACTCATAATACTAGACAGTATGAAGATTTTAATAAGCTTTAAATCATGGAAAATGGTGAAGTACACACATTGAGAAACAGCTCTGACAAAATGACTATTATGAGAGAGTGTTGGCAGAGAAGAAGAAAATGAGGTAACACAGTTGACTTCAAATGATCATAACTGAAGATTGGCACATAAAAATGCAATGAAAATTGGTGCGCATACAATAGACTTAGAGAGCTAGCTTTACTAAGTTAAATCACTGAAAATAATGCACCAAGCTCAGAGAAACCATCTCTGGAATTTGACTGAGAAAACTGAGAGATATGGCAATGAACAGTACACTTCACAAGAACATGAAAATATGAACTCAAATGATCATGAAAATGAAAGTATATTGATTGTACAATACAATGGACTTACTGATACATATGTGTGCCTTGAAACCACACCTTGACATGGCATAAAGCTCAGCTCTTGGAGGTCTTCTCTAACCACGACTAAAAACTGCCATGTATTTATAGTTGATCTTGAGAGCTTAACTTCCCACAATCACTCTTCAATCTATTAGTGATTTATTTGATTCTCCAACTACCATCAATCACAAATTTGTGGATTCTCTTTCCTCTTTTGATCAAGTGGACTCAACCACTTAAGATTCTTTCACTTTTACATCAAGTAAGACTTCAAAAAGTTACAAGAGGAAATTCACAAGTGAACCTTACATTGTCTTCATGTTAAAGCTTCTTCTATGACTTTGTGGGACTCAAGCCAATACTTAGTCTTGTCATAGACTTGCCGCAACAACTCCCCCTAAAGCCAAGTATGCTTGAGGTCTTTAATCTTCCAAGATTACCTGCAAACCTATCATAGCCTTGAATTTGCAAAGCTTTGTACCATCCAATGCTTTCGTTAGAATATCTACACATTGTTGATGAGTGGACACATATGATATTTGAATCTCCTTGCCCACAATCTTCTCTCTTACATAGTGATAATGAACTTCAATATGTTTTGTCCTTGCATGAAAAATTGGATTAGCAGCTAAGGAATAGAGCTCATATTATCACCAAAAAAATTTGGAGTTCTAATCTCCAAACCAAGATATGTGAATAGTGTCTTCATCCACATAGCTTCTTGAGTAGCTATGGCAAGGCCTCTGTATTCAGCTTCAATAGAAGAGAGAGAAACTGTGGGTTTCTACTTGGATGACCATGAAACAAGTTTTGAACCTACAAAGGTAAGATAACATAAGGTGCTCCTTCTGTCTTCCTTGGAGCTAGCCCAATCTGCATCAGAGAACAATTTCAAACTGAAATCAAATAAATAAGGGTAATATAACCCCTCATTCATGGTCCCTTTGAGATATCTAAGTATCCTCTTGGCAGCATCCATGTGAGGTTTCCTGGGTGTCTGCATAAATTGACTTAGCACACTCACACTATAACATATATCAACCCTTGTCAATGTGGCATAGTTCAAACTACCCACAAGGCTTTGATAACCTGTCACATCTTCTATGAGTTCACCTTCATGTGAGCTCAATTTATGATTAACCTCCATTGGAGTACCTGCAATCCTGCAATCTTGCATCTTGAATTTTGCCAACATGTCTTTAATGTACTTTCTTTGAGTAAGAAACAAACCATGATCTTTGTAGACAACTTCCAATCCTAGGAAGTAGGTAAGTGAACCCAAATCACTTATCTTGAATTCTTCTCTCATCTGTTCTTTCATTCTCTTCATGCAATCTGTATCATTGCCAGTAAGTATAATATCATTTACATACACACACAAATAGATGACTTCAGAATTACTCCTTTTTATGAATAGTGATGGATCTGCCTTGCTACGTTGAAATCCTTTGTCCTGCAAGAATGAGACAAGCCTGTGATTCCAAGCCCTTGGGGCTTGTTTGAGTCCATATAAAGCTTTAATAAGTTTACACACATAATCAGGATATATGTGATTCTCAAAACCAGGTGGTTGTGCCATATATACCTCTTCTGTTATCCATCCATTAAGAAATGCATTTTTTACATCCAATTGAAGTATCTTCCAATTCTTGGAAGAGGTAATACTAAGAAAAACCCTAATGGTAGGCATCTTTGCCATAGGAGAGAAAGTCTCCTCATAATCAATTCTCTGAGTTTGTGCAAAGCCTTTTGCCACAAGCCTTGCCTTATACCTGTTAATGGATCCATCTGAGTTCTTCTTCAATTTGTAAATCCACCTTGAGCCTATCACTTTCATTGATGGAGACTTGGGAACCAATTCCCAAGTGTTATTCTCCTCAAGAGCTTCAATTTCTTCTTCCATTGCATGCCTCTATTTTGATTTCTTCTTTGCTTCCTCAAATGTTGAAGGTTCCTCTTGATTTATGTCCTGTGCTAGATAGATTTAATGTTTAGTGACTAGAGAAGTATCAAACCCATACCTTTCTGGCTTTCTTTTCTCCCTCATGGACCTTCTTAGGCCATGATGTGATGATTCTGCCTCTTGTCCAAGTTCTTGCATTTTCGCTTTACCTTTAGACGTACACAATTATCCTTAACAAATTTTGGAAAATCTTCATCAAGATCATAAGGTAGGTTGACCTTTCTACGTGAATCTTCATACCAAGAACTATTCTCATCAAATACTACATCTCTACTCAACAAGAATCCTTTGGTTGTTGGGTTGTATAATCTGTAGCCCTTTTGATTGTTGTCATATCCAATGAATACACACCTTTTTGCTTTGGGATCCATCTTGCCTCTAACTTGCAAAGGAACATAAGCAAAAGCAACACATCCAAAAATCTTACAATGATCCAAGCTTGGTCTTCTTCCATTCCAACCCTCATATGGTGTCATGCCATCAAGTGTTTTTGAAGGTAACCTGTTAATCAAATAAGTGGCTGTGGATACAACCTCAGCCCATTAGTAATTAGGTAAGTACTTTTCATTTAGCATAGACCTTGC
This sequence comes from Ceratopteris richardii, assembly GCA_020310875.1. NCBI lineage: Eukaryota > Viridiplantae > Streptophyta > Polypodiopsida > Polypodiales > Pteridaceae > Ceratopteris > Ceratopteris richardii. Next base: position 37,352,384 of record CM035424.1, read on the forward strand.
AACTTCAACAATTGTCCTATTCCTTCTTTCTGCCACTCCATTTTTCTCAGGAGTGTATCTTGTAGTGATCTCTCTTTTGATTCCTCTTTCTTGAAGAAAGGAGTCAACTTCATGGGAGAAGTACTCTCCCCCTCCATCTGAGATTAGCCTTTTTAGTGTTTTACCTGTTTGATTCTCCACAAGAGTCAAATATCTTTTGAAGCATGAAAAGACTTCATCTTTGTGTTTCATAAAGTATAATATAGTCCACCTACTGCAATCATCAATGAAGGAGACATAATACCTTGATCCAGATATTGAAGCATCCTTGGTAGGTCCCCATACATCTGTATGAACCAACTCCAAGAGATCTCCATGCATATATCCTTTCTTCATGAATGGTAACCTGTGAGACTTTCCAAATTGACATGCACTACACTTATAAATCATGTGTTGTTTTGACAAGTTAGGGAGTCCAAGTACATTTTGGTCCCTGCAAATTTGCTTTAATGATCTTTCACCAATATGTGCTAACCTTTTGTGCCATACTTCCAATTCTGTGAGTGTCTGACTACCATAGTTAAAGAGAGCAATGTTCCTAGTGTCTTGTAATTCAAATGTGAACAATCTACCTGTCTTTTCACCTTCTGCAATTCTCCTAAATCCTTGACTTGGATCTTCAATAAATGCTCCTGATCTTGTGAACCTGACTTGCAACCCTTTCTCTACTATCTGCCCAACACTTATCAAATTCTTTGTAATGGTAGGGACATAGAGTACCTTACTAAGTAAGTTGATGTTTCCATTAGGTGCTTTGACATTTCCTATTTTATCCACAAGGTGTCTTGTATCATCTCCTGTTTGTACCTCATGCTTGTTCCTTGGATCTTCTAAATCTGATAGGAGGGCCAGATTTCCTGCCACATATAATTTCTAGCTTAAGGCTATTATGTGTGCAACATATATATGTAACACGTGTCCCACTAAAGCATTGTAGTCCATTACTCCATATGAGGCTTGGCATGGTCGTAAGCCATTTGTTACTCACTTGTGTGTTTTTGGTGTCTGGCATATGCATTAGTGCCTAAGCAACAACACAGGAAATTGCATGATAAATCAGTGAAATGTACTTTTGTTGGGTACAATTTTGAAAGCAAAGACTATCTTCTATATCATCCAAATGTGTTTTGGTTAGACGTGATGTTGTATTTGTGGAAGATGCTATTTATCCATTACTTTCATGTACTAAGGAGACATCAGTTAACTCCAAAGACATATATGACATTGTTGTCTCTTTTTACAGGTGGACAGTGTTTGAAGGGAAAAACAAGCTCAGATTGTGATTCCAAAACCACACAGCAAAGTTGTTTTGACCTTCTACTCACCCCGAGTATGCTAACCAAATTTCATGCAATTCTGAGACTATGACCGGAGGGGTGTCAACAATACCCTAGATGAATCGGCGACCTGTTCTGATACCAATTGTTGGAGTTTGAGGTCTGTGAGAGCAAGCCAACAACACAAGGAAGAAGAAGAAGCTTGGAGCACAACACACAATACTGAATGTATTACCAAAAAAACAAAGATAAGTGATATGTTAGGGTTATAGGTGTATATACAACCTTGGGGGAAAAAACCTCCTAAAGAGGGAAGAAAGTGCCCCAACAGTCCTAGTGTGTTCACACAAATCACTACTGAAATATATCAATATTTGCAAGCTCTACGTTTTTACTTTTGCACCACTTAGAGCCTCCTGAGATCTAATACCATATAAGAAAATGACAGCACAACAGAATATACCAATAGACAAAGTTGAGAGAAAAACGCACCAAGAGATAGATTCAGATTGAGAGATAGAGAACTCAAATTCTCAGATTGCCAAAAGTAATGCAACTCCAACGATGGTGCTATCCACTTGTCCACTCCCAATGTGGAGCTTAGATGGTGACCTAGAGAGACTCTACATGAAGGGCTTACTAGTTTGCAATGTTCTGTAAAGTTCAACATGGGTCATTGTTATGTAGCTTTTACAAGGCCAATCGGTATAAATATATGTAGTCAGAAGATATGAAATAGTCAACAAAATATCTAATCCAAAAATATCTCCACGACCATAAGTCCTTGTGTTTTGGCCCTACGTGTCGGGGGGTATAGCCCCCCTGAACCCCATAGAAGGAGGCAAGCTCCCCTCTACACTTCCCCCATTAAGTTTCTATGGGGAAACCACATGGCACCACAAGGCCTTTATTTTTCCCTTTAATAGAAACCTAATGGCCTAGAAGTTTATGCCCTACCTAACCTAATGGTTAGGCTCACAAAGATCATCAACTACAATCAACGGTCACACATAGACCTCATCTAACTTGGAAGTTAGATTTCCACAAATATCGAGGCTCTAATAATGGCTTCTCCTCATAATGGGGGCATTACAACTTAGAGCACCATGGATCATTTGTGGTCACTTGGGGGTGGAGTATTGAGTATATCTAACAGCAACATGCATGGCTAAAGAGTTCTCCCAGTGCCATCACTCTTGACCATGAAGATGAGACCTACATATAGAATGAAAATAATCTCTATTTATGGAGCTATCCATATTTTCTTAAAATACTTAGCCATCTGAGTTTCTCTAGATAGGTTGAGTGCACATGCAAGATTTTTTCCTATATATCCATTGTAACATATTTCACAACAACTTTTTTGCTCCTCAGGATGGTCAAGTGGATGCCCTTCAAGCGCCAAGCATTTGGATAGTTGATTTCCTTGTGGTATATGAATGCATCAAACAATAGCCACATAGCCTTAAGTTTTGGGTCAGTTCTTAAGGTGTAAGGCGTAATATTATTGTCCCCATTAGAGGCTTAGATGAGGCAAAAGGAAAATTTCAAGGATAGTTATTACCTTCCGAGCAAAGGTAAGGAGCGACATCTTGATCAAGTTTAATCTTATGAGCGTCCAGAAAAGGTTCAACAATGTCAGATTGAAGGCAATGGGGGAGCAAGAGATGAGGAGGAAGGTGGGTGGGGAGTCACACTCAATCCATTGATCAAGTAAAAATTGAGCCTTGCTCAATCTGTCCAAAACATAGACGAGAGTGATGGGGGACATAATACTCAACTCCAATGTGGTAAGGTATCCAATGAGCAAGGAGAGCACATGTGAGACTCAAATCCAAAGCCCAATTGAGAAAAGGAGAATACTCCGAGATATTGACACTTTAGTGTGGACCATCCTTAACCAAGGAGGGGGAGCCTTTGAGGATATGGAATCAAGGAGAATGGGGTGTGAAACTCCACCTGCACATAGGAACTCGTTGACCTCATGAAGCACCTTCACAACCACCTCATGGAGTTGTTCAACATAGTGTGGGAGAAGTCATCAACATTTTAGTGTGAAGGCTTGAGAGTTGAGTTGGTCATAGGTCAGAGAAGAGGAAAGGTGCAGAATATGCTTGCATCCATTCAGGTAGAGATGATGAGGAGCAAGGTGTGGCAATAGAAGGAGATGAAAGAGGAGTCAGAGGCGAGGGACAGAGAGAGCGCGTTCACACGAACTCGACCCCATTGCAAGTTGATAATCCCCCCCAACCACGAAAATGGTAGAAGGGATTACCCTTGCATGCCTGAGGCCTACTTTGAATGGTAGAGAGAAAGGGCATTAATTACCCTCACAACTAGATGCATGTTGAAGCCCATAGGATTTGTTTCATATGGGTGAGAGAATGGACTAGTAAAGACTCTCACGATCACCCATGTACTAGTGATGCTTCCATGCAAATGAAGAGGGGAGAGGAGATTCCAATCCTAATTCGAATTTTGTGTGCATAGATGCTTAACTTTTTAACATCAATCACCTCCCAACTACTCAATGAAGTGAACCATTTGTTGAAAAAGGAATCAAATTTGCATTTTTTTGTTTTTATTAATTGAAGAGAGAGAAGGGACTACCCATCCCCCTACCCAAGGTAAACACCAATTTCAAGAAAGGATAGAGATGAAAAGTGATGCTAGAAGTGACTGTGTGGAGGAGCATGTATGTGTGTGTGAGAGAGGGAAGGGGGTTAAGGGAGGTTTTTCATTCAAACAACAAAGATGAACATAAACTAACTACAAGAATGAAAAAATGGTGTTTAAGATGAGCTAATGGAAAAAGGAAGGATGAAAATGACATGCAACAAATCAATCCTAAGTAAAAAAGTAGAAAAAAAATCACAAGTCAATATTTTACCACACGTTCTTGGGCTCTCAAAGTAATGAAAAGTTGTTCTCCCTGGTAGTGGTTCCAAAATATTGTTGTTGTAGTATGACCAAGGGGATCCAAGACCCACACCACCTTGCATGGAAGTAATGAGAAAGCTCAAGAAGGACTTTGCTTTCATCCAACCAACCCTCCCTAAAGAGCTCAAGACAAGGGCCAAAATGCTTCTAGCAATGCCACAAACCCTTGAGAACATGGAGGGGATGTCTAGGATCTAGTCCTCAAATGGAAAATATAAGAGATGCACATTTTACTCACACACAAGGAGAGGCAAGCATGGACACACACCACACTCTCACACACAAAGTTAAATATATACGCGTGCACATAATCTTAAAAGTAGAGAGTCCCCTTCATTCTAAAAGATATGTACATAGAGCTCACGTGAACCAAAAGCTCTCCCCTTCCAAAAATGAGCTTCTCTATTTATAAGCTAAGCTCTTTTCTTCATGTGCTCTAAAGATTAATAAAAAAGTGAGCATGTGCATAGCTAACATATCCTAAGGGAATCTTCAAAAATATACTCCTAACAAAATCACCAAGAAGAATCCATGTGCAGGCTTTTTTCCTACATTCTTGAAGTTACAAAAATTGGACTAGACTTCAAGACGGTCTTGGAGAATAATTAAAAAGGTCATAAGAGGGTGTCCCATGTGCAAGCCTACAAATATGCACAAAGGGGTGTTTCTATGAGCAAGAGAGGGTTCCCATGCACAAGAGTATTTCTTTGTTCAAATATATGTGCACAGCCTACAGCCCAACATAGACTTTGAGAGATAGAAAATTAGATGCACTTTTGTCATATCATACTTTTTCAAGCTCTCATAGTGCTTCCTTTGCATCAGATTGTTATGCAATGATTTTCTCTAGTCTTTGTCATGAGAACAATCTTGTTTCATTTGATGAAGCACAAAATTAAAAAAATTGGATGGCTTCTATGCAATCAAAATATCTTCATGTTCTTTGCTTCTAGGAAAAAAGGCCATTGACACTAAATGGGATATAAGTTGAAACATGAACCTGATGGAACAATTGACGGGTATAAAGCTAGGCTTGTTGTCAAAGGTTATGATTGAAAAAGAGGTGTTGATTTTGATGAGACCTTTTGCTCACACATGATGAATGACCACCATTTGTAGCATTTGTTCACTTGCAGCTTACCATGGTTGGAATGTACATTGCTTGCAAATTGAAATTGCATTTTTGAATGGTGACCTACATGAAGAAGTGTATGTATTGCGACCGCATGGTTTTGTGCTAAAAAGGGCTTGAAAACAAAGTGTGCAGGCTAAAAAAGGCATTACATGGTTTGAAGCAAGCACCACATTCTTGGTATGAAAAGATACATGCCTACTTCATTGCACATAGTTTTGAGAACAATCCAATTGGGAGCACCTTATTTGTTAAACGTGTAGATGATGTACTTCTGATCATTGCTTTATACGTTGATGACATGCTGCTCATTGGTCCTAATGACGAGCATATTGCTGAATGTAAGGCTGATTTGTATGCCTCCTTTGAGATGACAAATTTGGGGCATTTACATTATCATTTGGGAATTCAGTTTATGCAAGTTGATAGTGGAATAACTTTGTATCAAACAGAATATATTGACACATTATTGCAGTTCTTTGGCCTTGAAGAGTACAAACCTATTGCCACTCCTATGGAAACAAGTTTATGGTTGATTCTTCATGATATCAAAGATGCATTTAATGTTGTTTTCTATCAACCGATTGTTGATGCTTGATTTACTTATGCCTAACTTGGCCTGATAATAAGTTTGTTGTCTCTCAGATGATCAGGTTTATGCATTGCCTAGGTGTCAAGCATTGGTAGGTGCTTAAGCGCATCTTTTCCTACTTGAGTGGTACCCGACTACTTGTGTTGTTTTATCCCAAGGGGAATCATTGACGCCACATTTACATGCTTTTTTTTGACTCAGATTGAGTTGGTTGCTATGACACTCATGTGTCCACTAATGGTTTTTGCTTCACGCTTGGTATCTCAGGCATATCTTTGTTGAGCAAGAAGCAACCTACTATGGCCACTTCTATTTATGATGCTGAGTATAGGGAAACTTTCACAATGATTGTTGAGTGTGTGTGGCTCAGATGCCTTTTTGTTGATATGTCTGTTGGTCAATCTTCTACCACCACCATCTTCACTGATAGGTAAAGTGCATTGGGAATTGCATGAAAAACTATTTTCCATGCTTGCACAAAGCACATTGAGGTGCACTATAATTATGTCAAGGAGAGGGTCTCTACTAGAGAGATCAGTTTGGCCAGTGTGCCTACATAGGATAATGTTGCATACCTTTTCACAAAGGCTCTTCCTAGGGAGAAGTTTGAAGCTTTCTCCAAAGCTTTGGGATTACTTCCTTTTGTGGATTGATCTCTTTCCACATATTTTGACACTTCCTTATACATGAGGGCCAGATCCTTGTTCACCACATCAATCCGCTCCTTGTCCGCCACATCAATCCTAGGGGAGATAATTTGGTATATTTTGTAGTGATGTGTGTGATCACACATAGTAACTTCGAGGCACATTTTTCCCTCTTTAGCAGATATTCCACTACCCCTCTAGCTTGTATATACACCTATAACCCTAACAAGTAACTTATCTTTGTACATTCTCTTGGTAATACATTTTTTCCGAGCTTCTTCTTCTTCCTTGTGCTATTTGTGTGCTTTCACAAACTTGGAACACTAACAAGAGGGAGATAATTGGAAAATCATGATCCTAAGCACTTGAACAAGCTCTTGATTTTTTGGTAAAATTTTGAGAGTAGAGCTAAGGTATGATGTTACCAAACGTATTTTAATAAGAGCATGATAATTTTTTCCTTAAATGAATGAGTAATTAGAAGATACAAAAAATCATTCTTTTGCTTAATGTGAAGTTAATGTCAAAATCATAGAAGTTTTGGATTTTTTTTTTGTTGCATGAGTAAGGAATAAACAGGTGCTTATGAGGGTATAAGGAAATTGAGAAACATTGACAAAATTGTTTGTATGAATGAAGTGTGAAAATCACAGTTCTGAAGGAACAAAACACAATTGTCTATAGACAGTCACATTTTTGAAACAATAACAAAACACGATTGTGATCAATCACTATTGTCAAACAAAATAAAAAATATGATTTTCAAGAAAATCATGATTGCATTGGGATTCATAATTTCACTATTCGATCCCACACGATTCCCAATCACGATTATGTAAATATGATTGTGAAAAAATAAAACTTTCAAAGAAAACACAATTTTGAGGGAATTGCAAAAAACATGATTGTGTAAAGTTAAGGATCACGATTTTCTCCTCATTGAGAGATGTAATTGTCTACTCAAAGTCACGATTCTATCAAGACAATCTGATTCTCTATTGAGAGTCGTGTTTTAGAAAGAAAATTTGTGATTTTGATCTCAAAGTTTTGAATTTCACAGAACCATGTTTTTGAAAAATTAATGTGATTCCCTACACAGAATCGTCATTTTCTCAAATCAAATTAAAAAAAATATGATTGTGAGCTGAAAAGTACGTTTTTCATGATTGTTATAATTTAAGAATAAGTGGAAAAGGATAACCATAAATTAAAGGAAGAGTGAAACTAAAGGACAATCAGTCATGATTGTTTGTGAGAATCATGATTCTAAGCAAAAAATCATGATTTTTGTCAAAACATAAAGGAGAGATAATCTGGATGTAAGTGTTTGGTAAAGGGTGCATACAAGTTCTTGGTGCAATAAAAAGCAAGGAAATCAATCAAAACTCGTAAGAAATACAAAAAGTCTAATTCTAAAGCAAGAGGGAACAAGGGTTAAGATAAACAATTGTAATTGATGAAATTGAGGTCTAGATTGTTAAAAGAGAATGCATAGAGAAGGTTGTGAGTGTATTTTTACCAACAATCCAGGTAAAACCAATGATTTGGGTCAAAGTGCTGACAAGGCAACTTGGGCCAGAATTCAGATAACCATATGAGCATCAAAGAGGTAGTACACATCACACTTCTACTGAGAAGCAAAGGGAAAGAGGACGTCAAAGTTCACCTAATCCTTTTTTGAGAGAGGGAGATGCATTAGAAGAATTTCCTATTAGGAAAAGAAACGATTGGTATAATCAAGGAAGGAAACTTAGACCATCATAAGTGGCTGAGTGTATAAAAAATCAATAGTATGGGTCTAGTTATCCTCATGATCGTGTAGTAGAGTATATGCAGATACTGAGGGCAGAGGAAGTTAATGAATACACAACTCAATTTGAAGCTTTTGGGTTAACATTAACAGGACCTGCTTTGTCTTGGTTTCGACCCTTAAGAAAGGAGATGTTTATGGAAATTGAAAAGTTTTTGGAGGAATTCATTGGGGGATTTTCCAAAAGAGGGATCAAACATAGCACATCTACTTTGATTCACACTTTTAAACAAAAATCTAAGGAGATTGTAAGAATTGTTGCAACAAGAATTAAAGTATACGTGGATAGATGTTCTAATGATGGAAATCGATCCATGCCAAAAAGGGTGTCATTGATCATCGAGGGATTGGTAAATGCTCAATCAAGAACTATGGTTTATTGCAAAATATGTAAGGATCTAGACTCTTGTATAAAAGAAGCCATTGATCTAGAGGATAATAGAGGGCAAGATCTCATGATATATGAACAAAATGTTGGTGAAGAAAGTAAAATTCCTCCTACTGAGGAGTTACTTCAAGCTATAGTAAAAGCATTGGAAGCAATTGTAAAACAAAACACTTCTAGCCCTAGAATGACACAAATTAGAAGATGTTATGTTTATGGAGAAAATCATTCAACCCAAATGTGTAGTTATCGACCACCTCATCTATAGAATAAAAGAGCTTTGAAATATTATACCCTAGATAAAAAAAAGGACAAATCACACAAGGGATGAATGTTTCTATAATAAACAACATGTAAGAGAGAAAAAATACCATGATCAACCAATGCAACTATGAGAAAGAGAATTTTTGGATCGACCTATACGAGTTCTAGAATAACAACTACCAATACCAATAAATGTAGTTCCATTTGAGTATGCACTTGTTGAGGAAAATTTAGAAAGATCTTTGGTCTTGACCAAAGAATATTATGATCGATATAATAGTCATTTAGATGATCATTCAAAAGATACCAATTGGCATTATGTGTATAACAAGGAATGTGAGTTGCAAGCATTGGATAAGGGGAATGGAAAAATTGAAATGGATGTTGCTACATTCATGTACATTACATTATTGAAAAGGTAACCTTTTATAGGTGTGGAGGAGAACATTTTGTGAGGGATTGTCCTCAACCTCCAACTTTAAGAGTAGGTGTTTATTGCAAATATTGTGGAAGAGAGCATCTGATTAGGGATTGTCCAAAAGACACTAATAGATAAGTTTCTCATAAAATAGTGCCATTAAAGATAGTAGACATCATGTCTATCTCTGATAGTGAAAACTATGAAGTTCTGCCCATTAAGGTGAACACAAGGGCACAAGCTAAAGCTCAAACAATGTAGTCAAGGATAGAAGGTAAAGAGAAATCAGGAACAACCATAAAGAGGACTACGACCAGTTCACTGATTGCGCATCCTTATAAGTCTATGCGCAGCAGCTATGGTTCATTTGGAAATCTAAAGCAACTCTTGAGTGGCTCCTTAGAACAGATGGAATTGTTTAGATCTACAATTACCCTCATTGAAAATGCATTGTTCTAGCAGGTCCCAATGAGCTCTGTAAATACTGGGCAGGCACAAATTTTCCCCAAAAAAGAATTTTGTTTATTTAGTTAACTAATTTATTCTCTTACAAGTTCCACAAACAGTTTATGGGAACTGTAACGACATTGATTTAACAAGATGTGCCATATTAATTTAACAAGATGTGCCATATTTATCCTTAAAGCTTTTAATTGACATTTCTGAAAATTGCAGTTCCTAGTCAAGACGACAGGATTTTGACTTTTATTGACCATGCAGAACAGATAAAAGCATGTTTTACAGTGCAAACAAAAAGACACTTAAAAGTCCGTGAGTTTGTCCATGAAAGAATTTGTTCCTTTATTCGAACGCAAGATCAATATTCACAGATCCATCTACATAGAAAGCTCCAAATTAAGTGCATTCTTCTGTACTGGCCATTAAGATTGACACTGTTCTAATGGTGACCTTTTCTTCAAAATCCTTCGGAAGAATTAAGCACTGATGGTGAATAGAGTGTTACAGGGATGAATGCACCTGATTAAGTCTCATCGGCAGTCTCAGTACACAACCAAAAGGGAAAAAGTTAATATTATGTTCATTTATTCCTGGTTTCCCTCTTTTTATGGTTCTATTATAAGGAGATTATTGATCTGGTAGTTTCTTGTGATTATCGGCCTTGTCCACTCAACCCTCTTCTTTCCATCTATGATAAAACTGATCTATCAAGGTAAAAGAATCCACATGACTATCTTCCACAGATATGAAGGTGATATTTTTTCCAAGCTCAGGAAAGGGGTGGGGAGAGAATCATAAAGCTAACCTCATATATTCCAGGATATAACCAGAGTGCCGTTTCCCACATTTGGTCCCTGCCATCAAAGATAGACTAGAAAAGTGAAAAAATTTACATACAGTTAGGTTTTAGTATATGTATATTGATATGCTGATTTTTTAATTACTTATCATTTATCCTTCAGCATAAAAAACCATTATAAACATGCCTAATTGACTGCGATGAAGGAAAACTTGAAAGATAAACAAAAATTCAAGGGCAATATAATTTGATAATTCATGAGCACAGATTGTTTCTGAGGAAGCTTTATGCTTCCATCCCATCATGCCAAAATGTTCATTCAGACTTGCTGTTCTCTCATATTGCATGCATATTGCAACATAATATTGAATATATTGTTGTCATTATTTTGGTCTAGCATCAACTTATTTGACTCTAGCCAAGGAAAAAAACAAAAAGGTTGAAAGTTGACCTTTAATATGAAGCATCAAGAGAAGCATTAACCGATTGGATGAAAAATAGGCTGACTTCTCATAAAACTGACTAGGCCTCACCATTTTTACTCTTGGTTCAGCCGATGAGTTGTTCGAATGAGATTTTATCCAACTTAAATGGACCAAAATCTGAGCAGTTGTTAGTAGTAGCATCTGCTTTGGCACCATAATTAGATGATAGAAGACTTGCTCACACAGCTTCCTGCTCAAAAAGAAGATCTGGACTGATGTTCTAGACAGAATTGAATGAAACATATGAGATTGTTATTATTCATAAGCATGAAATTCATTGCTTCATATATAAACATGAATGGGATCATGGCAATTGCAGTTGACTGTACTGACAGAGCCCAAGAACATAAAAGCCCCTGGCAGCAATGGGATTTGGACTTCAAATTATGGTCTGAAGCAAAACCCAAGGGCTTAGTATGCATAAATCAATGTGTGCTTCTTACACACGAATAAGTATTATTGAGGGTAGTAAAAATAGTATTCTTAGGAGCAAGTATTTAAATTTCCTCATTAATACTACCAGGCACAAGACCTTGTTCCACAGTTCATTTAAATCTACATAATCAATTCTTTCACTGACTCCCAATAGCATAAATTCCATAGGGAAACCATTTTTACCACAAGTTTTTCCATTACCAATGTTGGAATACACATAAAAGCTCAGTGCTCACCTATTGTGAATGTTTTTTTCCATATCCAAAAGGTTATTTCATTGCTTTTATGGTTGCACATAAGAAAGAAGCTAATCTGATACTTGTTTGTTTTTTAAGAATAGTTGTTATTTCTTCCCATCATATGATAAAAATTATCAAAGAAATTTATTGGTAATTCACTATCCACTCATTGTTATAATTAGGCTTCCTATTACTCTTTTTTTTTTTCAACTCATGAATTGTTCGGAAGCATTGCCAATGTTAGGGTGCTCCAATTTCCAAGAAGCAAACACTTTTGCTTTGAGTAGAACGCAATTTGTTCTTATATAAAGTACTTTTGAAACTGAAATATTTCCAACATATTCTTGGATGATTAAAACTATTTCATCTGCAAGCTTCCTTAGTTCCCTTATCAAGATTGGCATACTTATCTTTCTCACTTTCTAAGGTGGCATAAAAATCTTGCATAGTATCTTATTATATTCTGCATCTTATGAATATAATGCGAGAGAATAAATTCCTCATCTGTTCATTACCATTTTATTTGTTATTTAATGTCACAGCTTCTAGCTCTCTCTTTCAAAATATGCTTTTCATAAATGTAGCTCTAGACTACTTCTTAACCAAACTACATTTCCCCAAGCTTATATATTTGGCCTTCATACATACTGGTAATGTGTGTTTTGGAGAGAGAAGAGAGAGAGAGAGAGAGAGAGAGAGAGAGAGAGAGAGAGAGAGAGAGAGAGAGAGAGAGAGAGAGAGAGAGAGAGAGAGAGAGAGAGAGAGAGAGAGAGAGAGAGATGACATATGTGGAGCACCTTGAGTGAGGAGATTTGTAGAAAATCTATGGTTGGCACTCAGAGTGGAGATCCATATAATGTTCGTGGTTCTTACCAAAGAAAGAATCAGCAATGTGGCAGGAGCAAGAACGAGGAAAAGAATGGTCAATGAAATAAGAGTAGAAGTAAATCAAGGCAGAGGGATATCGAATGCCATTATTGAGAAAGGACACATGAAGAAAGATTGCCATGCATTAAAGAATGTTAAAGATAAAGGGAAAAATGTCGATGGGCATGTTAAACAACTACCTTCACCATCTACTTTGACTGTGAAGATTGAAGAAATCAATGCTATTTCTGATGATGTTGTGTTGACACTTGATAGTACTGTGCCTAGTGAAGCTCTTATGGTTGATTATCTTTCCAAATTCCCACATATGGCTGCTAGATTCTAGTGCTTCTTTCCATGTGACAACACATAGAGAGTGGTTCTCTACTTATGGAGCAAAGTCTCTTAGTACTATGAGACTTGGTCATTCTTATCAGGGTGACATTGTCGAAATTGAAGATGTGAATGTGCAGTTCGTTCATTGATGGTTCAAAATTTACTATGCATAATGTACGCCATGTACCTCATTTATCACGTAGTCTGATGTTAGTTGGTCAACTTGGTGACCTTGGTTACAAGGTGCCCTTCTATGCTCAGTTCTTTTGCATATCAAAGGGCAATATGGTTATTGCAAAAGGAAAGTTGGCTCACTTTATCCTTTATTTGTATCACAAAAAGAACACTCGTTAGTTGTTACTGAACAACCTATGGCTTGTATTTGGCATGGTTGTTTGGACCATATATCACGTAATGGAATGGAAAATCTTTCTCATTCTGGCTACTTACCTATGTTATCTTTCTCTGATTTTTCATTTTGTGAGCATTGTCAATATGGAAAGCAAACTAGGAATGTGCACATACACATTGACTCTTCAATGCAGCCTTTAGATCTCGTTCATACAGATGTGTGTGGTCCTATGCTTACAAGGTCATTAGGTGGTTCTCTTTACCTTGTCACTTTCATAGATGATGCTACTAGAAAAGTCTAGGTATATCTTATCAAAGCAAAGGATGAGGTATTCCTACTTTCAAAAAATGGCTTGCTTCAATTGAGACTGAAAAAGAAACTAAGATTAAGGCTTTACATTCATATAATGTGGGTGAGTATACCTCACATGAATTCAACCTTTTTTGTCAGTCTAGAGAAATTCATAGAGAGTTTACAACTCCTTGTACCCCAGTTCAAAATGGTGTAGCTCAAAGGATGAATAGAACTACTCAGGATAGAGTAGTTTCTATGCTTCGTCATGCAAACCTTTCACAAGCTTTTGAGCAGAAGCAATAATAACTTCAGTTCATGTGATTGACCTTTCACCTAGTACTACCAAACGTTTGAAAGTGGAACAAGAGTTATGGACATAGAAGCCACCATATTATGATCAGAAATGCATTTTTCTTAGATATGGTCGAGAAGGCGAATTTGGATTAAGAAGAAGAAGAAGATTATTCTTCCTTGCCTCAATTTGTGTGTGTGCTCCTCTTTGAGTGCGAGAGTGTGTGACTCAACTCTTTTCCTTATCTCCTTCCTCGTGACAAAAAAGAAGTTGAGTGTGACATTTGATATGAAGGATTTGGGGGATGTCAAACATATTCTTGGCATGCACATTACTTGTGATAGGAGTAAAAGATGCATATACTTGTCTCAAAGTGAGTGCATATCCAAAGTACTTCACAAGTTCCATGTGCAGGGTGGAAAGGCATTGAGTACATCTTTACCCACATATGTGAAATTGAGCAAGGATGATTGCCCCAAATCAGATGAGGAAAAGGAATTCATGACCAAAATTCCTTATTAGCCTACTGTTGGTAGTCTCATGTATGGTATGGTAGCTATGAGACCAGACATTGCCTTTGCAGTGGGAGTTGTGAGCAGACATATCTCGAATTCTAAAAAGAAGCGTTGGGAAGCAGTCAAGATGATTTTAAGATATCTGAGTGACAATAAGGACAAGTGTCTATGCTTGGGTAGAGGGAAAGCATCCATTATTGGTTACACACATTCTGATCATGCTAGTTGTGTAGACAACCATAAATCTGCATCAGGGTACTTCTTTTTTTTTTGGTGCTCAAGATGCTATCTCTTGGAGATCTCATCTTCAAGAATGTACAACTGTTTCCACTACAGAAGCACAGTATGTTGCAGCAAGTGAGGCACGTAGGGAAGCATCGTGGCTTTCTTGTCTTGCTTGTGATATGAGTCTACCTAATCATGTACCTCTTTTACTCAATGATAGTCAAAGTGCCATTGCATTAGCTAAGAATATGGTCTATCATGCAAAGACCAAGCACATTGAGGTGAGGTATCACTTCATTAGAGACTCCTTAGCCACTGAGTTCATTATTCTTGAGAAAGTTCATACTCGAGATAATGTTGTAGATGCTTTGACTAAAGCTCTACCAGAGGTGCGTCTTCCTTGATCGTTGAGGTCCTCCCTCACACATAGCCAACGGCACCAACGATGACTTTGGTGACTCAGATGATAAGGTATGCCAAGGTCTATGCCTTGGTCGCCACCTTAGTCGTAAGCTTTGGAGAAAGCCTTGGATGGGTGGGTGGGTGCTCACTTCGTTTGCACAAAAGGAACAAAGCTTTTGCATCAAAATGCTTTGATACCAATGAAGTATTTTGACGATGATGCACCATACTGCAACTCTCCTTCTCAAGAGATCCACGATGATACCCTCATAGTAGAAAATGAAGCTCCAGACACTGCACACAGTAGTCCACACAAGCTATAAAATACGCAAAAAAACACAGTATACAGGGAGCACGAAGATAGATTTCGTAGGTGTTACAAATGTAGTCGAACTTCCAGTCTCTGGCTGACTGTAGCTCAGTGATGAGTAGCACCTCCTTTAATGTCAATCCGGGAAGACGTGAGGATAGTATGAAGACCACGAGCAAGTGGAAGCACAAGTGCGTGAGTGAGAAGCACACAAGCATGCACACACATACACGCACACGCGCACACACGGCAAGAACAAAGAGAGTAAGACAATGGAATCACTTCTATTGCAACAAAGTTCTCATACAAGCTCAAAACTACAAGAAGCTACCCCAAAAATGAGCTCTCTAGCTCTATTTATAGTTTTTGACTAGCTTTGGCCCTGTCCAGACCTAGTGTCCGGCCTAGTTAAAAATTAGGTTCCAGGGCTTATTTGAGGGCTCAAACGAGATCAAAAAATTATGAAAATTGGCAGGCAACTACTTCTAAGGCTCCTCAAGCTCGAGGACTCCTCGGCTTGTACAAAATGGAGCTACAAAAAGGTGAAAATGGTATTTACAGGGGTTTTTAGTGATGAGAATCACTTTAAAATGATATAAGGGTTTTGAAAAAAATGAAGGGTTGCCCTAGTGCTAGATCTGCATGTGTGTCCGTACTTGCTTCGTCCCGTATATTGTCAACACTCTCCCCCCCCTAGGGTCTGTCGCCTCTGACAGACCTCTGTTCCACAGTTTGATCAATGTACTTCTGCAGGAGGTCGGTTGCCAATTCTTGTTCTTTGATTCTTAAACCTCTGATCAGGTCTCGTTGCAAAGCCTTCCAATCAACTGTACCAGGCATGTCAGGTAGTGGCATCGTGTAAAGCTCGGAATGCATTGTTTGCTCGCATGCAAAGAGATGGAGTAAATGCGTAGGCCGTGGCGCGAATACCTCTGAATGTGCTTCCCAAAACCCCGTGGTGAACATATCGTCGAATGTTTGCTTGTAGCAGGCAGGGAGATATCTTATGCGTGCATGCCATGCGTAAGCCACTCGTATGCTCGGGGTTGTGCTCATATCATATAGCAGGTCGTAGTTACCATTAATAAACCCGGGAATAGGAGGTTGAATACGGCATACATTGCGAAAAGTTTTGAGTACGACCTGCATCATATCGAAGATCTTGAGCATCATCTGGGCAGCGACATCTGGCATGGGGTGGAGACGTGGTATCCAATGTCTGATGGTTGCCATCATGTATGACACCGTGGGAGTACCGGTTGGGGGAGCGATGGCGGGGTAATTGAGCCATTCTTTACAGTTCGCGTTGTTCTAAACCTTGATTGCAAAAGCTTTCCATGATCTTCGTCTTTGCACTGGCCCAAAACACGGATTGTACTTTAAATGCATGGGGGTGTGATCCCATGTTCTAAGCATTTCTGGGTAAGTTTCGAGTAACTTCTGCCTCCAAGTGGGTTGGAATATGGCCCCTTTTCGTGCTGCTTCTGGTATATCTTCTGGTTCGAACTGTGTGGCAAATGTTGGGCACTTGTTGGTGACTCTTTTGATTTCTGCGTTGTAGTCGGCCAACAATACAAAATAGGGCTTGTATTGTAATTCTGAGCTAGTGATAAGGCGTCTAGAGGCAATGTGCCTGAAGTACTCTGAGTGAAGGATGGTGTCCTCAATGGCCTTCATTGCCAGCATCTGAGTGGATATCCGTTCCTGATGAGTTTTCCCCATTTCCTCTACCTGTTTCATCCATGCTGATGGGGGTTCCTCATAGGTATCTTGACCTTCTTCTGTGATGCGTCCTCCTGGAAATGGTTGAGGCTCATAGGTGTCGTCAAATGCTTCCACCACTGGAATAATAACTGCTTCTTCTTCTAACGGTTGCTCTGGTGGGGAAGGAGGTCGCTCGTACTGCATCAACTTCAATTCTAATTCTGCAATCTGTTGCCGTATCTCCAGTACGTCATTGGTCGTTGAATGTTCAGGTTCAGGTGAAGTAGCAGCGTCGGTCATCTCTTTAGGTTCTCGTTGGTGTGGTGTAGACTCTTGGGATCTCTGTAGGTCCTTCAGTTGGTCGGCCAGCTGATCATGTGCTTCTAAAAGATTGGCATAAGTTTCCAAGATCTGTTGTATGCTTTCTGAGGGAACAGCTTGAAATTTAGCCGGGTCTATGGGTGCTCCCGGGGTGTTCTCCATGGCAGCCTCGAGGTTCTCTTGGTTTTGTTGTTGAAGCCGTCTGTTCTCTTCTTGAGCTGCTGCAAGATGTCGTCGTAGCAAGGCCATGTTTCGTTGAAGCCTTGCATTGCGGCCCATTTGATCTCGCAGCTGTTCCTCCATGGCTTTGCTCGCTTCCATATGCCTCGCTTCCAGTTGCGCATTTGCATGTTCGAGGGCGGATATTTTGCTTTGTGACTCCGTATGACTGGACTCCAAAGCATTGACACGCTCTTGAAGTGTTGCCGAGAGGGTGCAAAGCTCCTTGTTATTTTCTTCCAATAATTTATATTCCTGCTTAAGCTGAGTGGCAGCTTCGAGCATGGTGTCGAGTGCATGACTAAATGAAGTGGGTGCAGGGGTAAAGGTGGAAGATGCAAGGGGTCGAGGGATGGGAAAGGGAAAAGTGGATGTTGTGCCTACAGTGCTTGGAAATGGCGACGTGAGTGAAATGATACGTGGTGATGCTGGAATAGCAGTGGTGGTGGGTGATCCTGAGGATGGTGAGATGTCCATGGGATCGGACGTGAGAGTGTATGATTCGTGCATTGTGAATACAGGAATGGTGGGTGGTGTGATAGTGGTAGCAGTGAATGTGGGGGAGTGGGGTTGGGAAAGGGACTTTTTATTATAATTATCCACCTGTTGGAGTATATTTACAAGGTTTGTCCAAAATGAGGGTTGTGTGACTTGGGCTGAGTGTGAGGCAGTTGCTAGGGGAGTGGTGGATAGGATTTGGGTGTGGGTGAATGGAAAAGGATGGGATGAGGTCTGGCTATTGGCAAGTGGTTGTCCAAGGGCGGGGAGATAGGAAGGGTGACCTATTATGGTTTGATCGGTGGCCGGATGTCCGGTGTGAGGTTCAAAAATTTGGGTGGAAGTGTGGGACGTGGGTAAAGGGAAGGATGTAACAACGGAGGTGTGTACCAGGGTTTCGTGATGGGTGGATATCGGTTGTTCAGGAGGAATAGTGGGGAGGAGTTCTGAAGGGTGGATGGAAGGTGGCTGTGGAGAGGGTACGTGTGTAATTACCTCATGTGCGTCGGTGGGACTCGGGCTCGTCATGTGAACATCCTCTGAAATTGTAGTAGGCAAGGCGGTAGAGGTTTCCATTTGAATCATTTTCCCACGTCGTGGTCGTGTATCAATCCTTCGTTGATCATAGACAGGGTTTTCCTGATAGACCATTGTCCTCAATGCCTCCCCGATCCCACATGTCTCTGCCAATAAATTCAATGATTCCACAAAGTTAGAGTCAACATTCTCGGCTTGAAGCATCTGGTTCACTAGAGCTCTATTCGCCTCTTCTGTCATCTTATGTCTTCTCTGTACCTGCTTGATTGTCTTGTACAGCCGTCTGAGTTGTGCTGTGTAGGCAGGGACCTCCTCTTCACTGTCTTCCGGGTCATTTCTGTGTGCGCCTTCCTGCACTTGTGTGTTTGGGTCATGAGGATGTTGTGCCACTTCTTCCCCATGTACTCTGCTCGTCTCGCCCCGTGGCTGTTCTCTTTGGGCTGATGCACCCGGACCCACATTGTCAAGGGAATCTTCACTGTCGGATAGGGGGACTGTCTGCAGGAATCTTTCAAAATCGAAATTTGGATCTTCTGTGAAGGTGGCCATAGATGCAAACTCTGCATCGGTAGGTAGTGGAGGGGCGGATGGAACGGGTTGTACCACCTCTCTAGCTTGAACTCCTTGAAGATGGATCGTGAAAGATGTGACTTGAGCTTCTGGTCTGGGAGAAGCTTCAGTCGTGGCTTCTTGAGGGATCGTTACCTGGGAGAGCGATCCACGCATTCTTTTTGCAGGCTGACTCCCTGACTTCCGCCCTTTGAACAGCTCCAGGTGTGCATACTTTAGGGCTCGGGCAACTGGCACATCATATGCAAGACATCTGTAGATGATTCTTGTCAGCGCACAACAACCATGTAAAGTGGGCTTCCTCACTCCCCGCTTGCCTGCCTCATACGCTTGATCTAAGATCCATACCGGCATCTTAATGGGCAAGCTTCCGGTCTCTGCTAAATATAGCCCGTACCATATCTTCTTGTGAGGCTGAGTGAAACGGTCCTGAGCGGGAAAAGCGAAGTGCTGGAGGCACATCCGCAGAGGTATGGCGATGTTGGGTGTGAGGGCGCACATTTCTTTTAGTTTCTTGATTCTAGTGCTTTTCATCGACTCCGGTATCAAGGGGTCGCGGTCAGAAGGCACATGCGTGCCATACATCTGAAGTGCTTCCCTGATTAAAGTCACATTTAATTCGAACTTCCTCATTTCCTCCAGATTGGACAAGGAGGGCACCCAGAATGTGCCTGAATGATCCTTATCCCCTGTCGGCTTCAGCGTAGCAATTAAGTAGTAGCACCTGAGGAAGTCTGGTTTAGGCAGAGCTGCACTGAAATAAGCTTGTAATCCTGCTTTTTGCTGCAAATATCTTGAAGTGGAGCTGCATTTTGCAATGCTTCGAATTCTCGTGAGAAGAATTGGAAGGTCCACCACACTCCTCCACATTCCATCTTGGATTCCCAGATATGATCCGCGTCTCCCAAATCTCGTGGCATCTCATTGAACCAGTGAGAATGTCCCTTTACTCTTTCGGCTAGGCCGTTTGGTGGATCTGGAATAGGAATCCTCCGCACATTCACGAACTCCTCAGGTCGAGCTGTTGGTGGGGCCTCCACCGGCATGGCATCCCAGTTGATTGGAACACCAGATCCTGCCTGAGAGCTTGTGCCTGCCGCTGTTGCCATGAGAGTAGGTTGCTTATCTGCTGGAAGACGAAAGGCACATTAGTGTTGCATAGGAAACAAGATGTAATGGTGTTCCCTTCACAATACTAACATGACAATCCCGGAAGTCAGTGGTTAGTGGTGAAGTGTTTGTGATAGGTGTGAGTGGTGATTAAAGGTCAGTGTCATCCTAGATGCATACTTTGGTGATGCAATGGGCTCGAAATGCTCCTGTGTTAGTGTGGACGGATTTACAGAATAGGGTCAGGGGGTTTAGTACACAGTTTAATTCTCCACACTTTGATAGAGGAGTCGTAGCTCTTAGAGCTAAAGACAGGTGAAGAGTTCTGGATGAGAGTGTGATGTATTTGGGACCTTTTGGGTACCCATTTCCCGACATTCCTAGGGTTGATGGGGGTGGGAATAGGGAGAGGTGTAGGTATCTTTTCATTTTCTGAGTTGTTGGTCATGAGTGCTTGTGGAAGTTGTTTCATCCTAGTGCCTGAAGGTGAAGTAATTTGGGCTTGTAAGCAGGTCTTGGGCACCCATATCTGTCTAGCATTAGGGGTGGCCTTCATTGACCGCTTAGGAACCCAAATAGAAATGGTATGCCTAGGAGTTATCCTAGGGGGCTTCTTCACTTTGTTCCTTGATGGTGAGGCACGTTTCTTGTCTCCTTGAGAGTCTGCTATTAGAGCTGTGGGTTTTCCATCCTTGCGTATCCAGATCTGCTTCACGCCACGAGATGCTCTATGTTGCACGGGTTGGTGCTCCTGCCTCTTGCTCAGCGGCCTCCTTCGTGTAGAGTGATGTTCGGTCTGCTAGTTTAGAATCTTCTTTGGATCAGTTAGGAACTCCTTCTTGGCTCCTGAACCTTCAATAAGATCGACATTCCTCTGCACCATAGAAGTTTGGACAAGCACAACATTGTTATCTTCATGTGGATTCCTGGAGGGACCAGGAGTTGGTGCCGGTTCTATTGGTTTGAGTGCTTGACTTTCTAATTCAATCGTGAGACGGCTTTGGCCTACCCAAGCCTGAAGAAGTCCACTTCTTAGGTTGAGGTTGACTGCGTGATCATAGATCCAGTCTTGGCCTAAGACAAGAGGTTCGGTCAGATCCCCGTCTTCACACACTAGCACTTTTGCTGGCATGAGGACCTCTTGTATGTAGAGGGGAAGATCCACCTCTGCCATACAAGGGGTTTCAACACCTCCTAACCCTATCAGATATGCTTCTAGGGGTTTTACCTCCAATTGCAGCTGCTGGCAATAAGAAAGCCGAACTGCACTTGTGGCTGCTCCTGAATCAATTAAAGCTCTCACGCTTGTGCTGCGGTCTCTTTGTCCTATTTCTAGGGTCACAAAAGGTCGGCGGTCCACTATCTTATGGGTACGTTCACCTGAAGCCTCACACATGGCCATGTGATAGCCTGGAGACTCTTGAGTGTCAGTGACAGGCTGATCCCTCCCTTGTCTCCTCAACTTCATTCGTCTGATACGCTCTAAGGCCTCTGCCTGTGCTTCTTCTCGAATTCGCTTTTCCTCCTCCTTACGTTGCTTAGCAGTATTGAGTCGACTTAGCATTTCCTCCGTGAGGGGTTCCTGATAAAGCTTGACTCTGCATCCGCTAATATAGTTTGGGAGGACATCCCCCTCTAAAGTGGCTAGTTGTACTGCTCCACTCGTGGAGATCCTATTAATGATCATAGGTCCGTAGCCTCTCTTTTCTAGCTTTCTTGCGTGTTGTTTCAATGTGTAGACTAAAACTAGATCTCCTGCTTTCAAGCCCTTATCCTTCACATGGGCATCAAAGTATGCCTTTTGCCGTTTCTTTGCAGCATAGATGCCTGCTGCTGCTCGTAGCCTCGTCTCACCTAAACGCTCTAGATCAAAGATCCTAGAGGACAACTCGTGTCCATTCCACTCATGCTCTTGTGCTACTCTTAAAGCTGGAATTAAGAAGTCTAATGGTAGCACCGCATTTTGTCCGAAGACCATCTGAAAGGGGGTGGCATTGAGTACCGTTTTGTAAGCAACTCGGTATGCCCAAACAGCATGATGAAGTTGTTTGTCCCAGTCAGAGCGTTTATTGTTTACAAGTTTCGTCAATACGTTACATAGGATCTTATTCGTGCTCTCGGCTTGTCCGTTAGCTTGTGGGTGATAGGGGGCAGACTTCTTATGTATCACCATGAATTCTTGAAGTAGATTTTCAATGACCTCATTCAAGAAGTGCGTACCTCTATCACTAACCAACTCTATTGGTAACCCATATCTAGTGAACACATTTTCGAATAAGAACTTAGCCGTCGTTTGAGCATCATTCTTTGTCGTGGCTTTTACTTCCACCCACTTTGTAAGGTAATCTGTGGCTACAATAATATATTCTGCGTGGGAGTTTCTAGCTGGGGGGTTGATGGGACCTACAAAGTCTATACCCCACTTTGAAAATGCACGTCCTCCCATCATTGGCCTTAAAGGCATTTCATCTTTTCTTATCGGATATTGAGCACGTTGGCATGTGTCACAACTCTTCACATAAGTATGTGCGTCCATATGAAGAGTGGGCCACCAAAGTCCTGAGAATAGAATGGTCTTAATTACTCTGTCAGGCCCAAAGTGTCCCCCTGCAGCACCGCTCTGTGCAGTTTCTAAGACTTTCAAATAGTCTGATTCATGAACGCACAGTCTTAGGTAACCATCCTTGCTTCTTCGATATAGGTTGTCTCCTACTAAGGCATAGTCTTGAGCCTCTTGCTCCATGCTCCGTTTTCTTGCAAGACTAGCCTGATTGGGTAATGTTCCCGATCTCATGAACTCGACCAATGGAGTACTCCAATCTGGGATTAATGACACGTGATAAAGAGTGGCATGTTCCACTGGGGGTCTCTTCTGGCACCCTGGACAACTCTGGATCCACTCTTGTACTTCTTTGTCCATGCTAGGCCAATACACTCCTAAGCGTCTTAGATTCTGCAATGTTCGTTGTTTAGAGTAGTGATTTCCTAGCAATCCCTCATGGGCTTGTTGCAACCAACTAGTATGTTCATCGTCCTCGACACAACACGCTAATACGCCCTCGGCATCTTGCTTGTACATACTTCCGGCCAATATTTGATACTTTAGTGATTTTACAATTTCCTCTTTGCTTGTTTTCACATTCTTATTTGCAGGCCCGAAGGTTAGGACTGGTACCAACTTATTTGCCCATTTAGGAACAACTTCTAAATTGAACAGATAAGCATCGGGCACTTCATCAGACACTCCTTGCGGTGGCTCTCCTGAAGTGATGCGAGAAAGATGGTCTGCCCTAAGATGGGTTCTACCTTTCCTGACAACAACTTCAAAGTCGTATTCCATTAGTAAGAGGAACCATCTTACTAAGCGGCCTGTATTGCAAGGTTTATTCACCAGATATAGTAAAGCTTGATGATCAATGAAAAACTTGAACTTATTGGCCAATAGATAGTGTCTAAACTTCTTCACAGCATATACCATACCTAAGCCTTCCCTCTCCGTTGTGGTATAATTTCGTTCAGCTGCATTTAATTGCCTACTAGCATATGCTATTGGCAAATCTAGGTTTCCTTCACCTGTGGGTTGTGCTAGCACACATCCTATTGCATGATTGGAGGCATCTACATGGACATGGAAGGGTTTGCTCCAATCCGGAGTAGTCAATATTGGTGCTGTGCACAAACGTCTTTTCAGCTCGTTGAAGGAAGTCTCGCATTCCTCGTTCCACTCAAAATTTGTTAACAACCCATAAAGAGGTTTAGCTATGATGGCATACATGTGGATAAACCTACGGTAATATCCACAATGGCCCATAAAGGCCTGTACCTCTTTAACATTCCTTGGTCTGGGCAACTCTGCTATTGCTCTTACTTTGTCTTCATCTGTTGAAATTCCATTCTTAGAAACAATGTGACCTAAGATCTTACCTTGTCGTACCATGAACACACACTTCTCTGGATTCAGACACACTCGATAATCTCTACACTTGTTGAAGATTTGCCTGAGCTCAGGGATGTGGTAACTTCTTTCTTGGGAATGGGCGCATAAATCATCCACATATACTTCTAAGCTCTTTCGCAAGAACTCTTTGAAGACATGACACATGAGTCTTTGGAATGTTGCAGGTGCATTGGTGAGCCCAAATGGCATCACACGAAATGCAAAGATTCCCCATTCTGTGGCAAAGGCCGTTTTGTGTTGATCTTCGGGGGCAATGGCTACTTGGTTGTAACCTGAAAATCCATCAAGGAAGCTATAAACTTCCTTGCCTGCCACACGCTCCAAAAGATGTTCGGTGATTGGAAGTGGATAACTATCTCTGATCGTAGCGGCATTAACTTTTTTAAGGTTAATACACACTCGCAATTTCCCATTCTTCTTGGGCACCACTACAATGGGGGACACCCATTCAGTGTGCTCAATCTCATAGATGAATCCAGCTTCAATCAGCCTGTCAATTTCCTCCTTTATTTTGGCTGCATAATTGTCATTATATGTGTAGGGCTTTTGTTTGGTGGGCTTGGCATCCGCGGTCATCGGAATCGTATGAGAACAAATCTCTGGATCTACTCCTTTCAAGTCTCTATAGTGCCATGCGAACACATCCCTATATTCCCTTAATAGAGCTACAAGCTCTGCTTCTTCTTCTGCACTTAGGTCGTCTCCTATGTACGGACATCGCTCTTCGTTCCCTTCAATGGTCACTACAATTTTTTTGGTCTTTTCTTTATTGTCATATGCTTCTCCTATAATGGCCTCTCTCTTAGGCATTCGTACCAAAATTTTCCGGTCTTCCACTTCATATTTTTTGAAATTTTCTGGTACTTCAAACAATGATTCTTCCTCTTCTTGTCTTACTGCTTTTCTTTCTTTTTCTTTTGACCTCCTTCACTTCCTTTCTTTGAACTTATCGTTTTAATACTTGCAAGGGGTTCTTCTTCCTTTTGGGTTAACACTCCTAGGTCTTCTAAGTAGTGTTCCTCTGAGTCGAAGTATGTATCCATCACAATGGATTCTAGATCATCGTCATTCTCTTCTTCTTCTATGAACTCACTAGGATCACACTCTTCCAACAAGGGCTGACACATGAACACTGAAATATCATAACCCTCCTCATCACAATGAGGTGTCCATTGTTCTTCATTGACTGCAATGTCCATGGTAGCTAAGATTTCTGCCCAACCATGAGGCTCAAATTCCTCATCTAGAAATATCATCGGTGTATAGGCTGGGTCTTTTATTGGTCTATCTCCTGGGGGAGTTCCTTCTTCTCTCTCTTTTAGGCGCTTTTCCTCTTCCTCAGCGACCTTGCACATCCACAAGTGAGTATCTTCATGCAGCCAGGATGGTTCAGGTGAACTTCCAGAATGCACGGAGATAGAATCTTCTTTCGCTTTGTGGATAGGATTCCACTGTAGGGGTGGTACATCTCTGAAGGTGTAATCCTTCAGATTGACCTTGGTGGTGACCCCTAAGTGCTGTAAGTACAAGGAGTTGGTTCCCCAATCCTGTACTATTTGCAATTGTCGTAGGAAAGGTCTTCCTAGGATCATCTCGTAAACATTATTTTTCTCAAAGTCACATATAGCAAATGTATGTTCAAACTCTACACCACAAGTGGTTAGAGTTATCCCTTCAAGCAATCCGAGAGGTCTTTCAAAATGGCCATCTGCCATTTGAAGTTTCATTCTCGTTGGTCTTAAGGTGGGTTTGCCCCATCGCTTCCACAAGGAAGTGGTCGCAATAGCAACACCAACACCCGAATCCACAATTGCTTTGGTTGTGTAACCTTGGTAGGTGATCGGAAGATAAGTGTTACCTTCTTCACCTTCGCTCATGTCTCCTATCTTGTCGAGAGGTATCTCGGGAACTTTTTGCTTAGAGCCTACTTTTGGTATATTGGATTCAAGTTCTGGAACCTGATCCTTCACATGATTCCAGAGCTCCGGTTTTGCCTTGAGAAGCTCCTCTACAGTGAGATGACATTGAACCTTAGTGTTCTTCACAACATCAGTGTTTCTTGGAATCACTGAGTCTTCATTTCTTACCAATATTGTGGGAGCTCTGATCTGGAGAGATTCGGATTCCCATGGGCCTGTGAAATGAGGCAACTCTTGTAAAGAATTAGATTCAAAATCTAATCTCTCATCCTCTTGTTGCTCTGTTTGATCTCCATAGATAGACGGAATGTCTTGGGGAAATTGATCGCGAAGATCATCAATCTCAGGAATAGGAGGGGAATTACCCTTCTCCTTGGCCCATTTCTCTTCTTGTATTTCCCGCAAGAACTCTTGAGAGTACTGTTGAATAGAAGGAGGTATTCCAGCATCCGTGGAATTAGGAACATAAGCTCCCTTTGGTGGCGAGCTTCCTCTTTCAACAACTGGTTGAGCCTGTGGAGGTAAAGAAACTTGTGATTTGTTTACCAACTGCTCTAATCTTTCTAGTAAGCCTTGGAAATGCAAATCCGGCTTGACAGAGTTTGTCTGATTGAACTTTTGACTAGTCTCAAGTATAGCTTGAGCTTGTTCTACCATTTTCATGCACATTTTCATCCGTTCAATCTCTAAATCTGCTCTAGGGTAACTCTTGTCTAGGTTTGCAGCTGTTGGCCCTTCTTGAAGTCGAGCCTGGTAGGCCTTGAACATCATGTCCAAGCCTTCAGGAGTGGGGTCAGCTAATACTGATCCTACTCGGGGTGGTGGGTGGGTTACGTGGGGTGTATTAGAGGGTGGAGGAATGGAGGGTGATGGGGATGGTAGTGGTGGAAGTGTGTGGGAGTGCGGTTGAGATGTGATCTCTATGATTTTTGCCTTGGTTTCTCTCAAGCTTTCTTCAAGTTCGTTTATCTTTTTTGCCCATTGCCTCTTCATTCTTTCACGACTATCCTTCCAGGCTCTAGTCCTCTTTTTGGGTATGCTCTCTGTTTCACTCACCTCGGGGCTCTTTTCGGGACCAACACCTTGGTGTTGTTGAAGTGCCTGGGCTCTTGTGATCACCTGCACAGGTGCAGTGGAAGTCACACTCCCTGTGGAGTCTACAACTAACCCAACAACATTGATAGGAGTGATTTTAGGCATGTTATTAGGGTTCTTCGGGCAATCTCGTAGGAGATGCTCTTTCCCGCAGTCTTGACAGAAGCCCTGAATGGTTACTGGTTGAGGCTGTGTAGGGGCAGGCAGTGGACAATCACGTATCAGGTGATCTCCCTGACATCTGAAGCATGGTCCTCTAGGAAATGGGGGTCGTACCTGCCTAGGTTGAGGTCTAGAGTTGGGGTTTGTGTACATGACATTAGAATACTCAGGTTCCCCACTATTTTCACTTAGGTCCTCATAATAGTATGACTCGTTATGCTCGGGTGACTGCATGTAGTAAGCCTGTGGGCTATCAATATGTGTGGAGTCAAAACTATGGTCACTTGGATCACTGTCTGATAGCAATGGGGTGACTGGGACTATGGCTCTATTCGGATTTTCTTCAGTAGATGCATATTTCACTGGGATCACATTGGTTGGAGCAGGGGGTTGCTGCACTAGGACTGGTTGAGGTCTCTGCTGCCCTTGATAAGGTGGCTGATAAGTTTGCTGTGGTCTGTTGTATTGTGGTGATGGGTACTGATTCTGGTATCTACCATGTTGTGGATATGGCTGAGGATAATTTTGCCTAATAGTTTGTTTGTTATATGGGCAGTCTTGTGCAGTGTGGTTGGTGTACCTGCGCTCTATGGTGCAGTACTGGCTACTAGGATTCGCCTGGGGTTGGGCCATAATGGGGCATACGCTTGCCATATGTTCACCGCCACAATTGTAACACCGCTTAACTGGGGCAAATCTCGGAATTTGCTTGCTAGAGACACCTAGTTTTTGGGCTACCTTCTCTGCAAGTTCCTCGATGGATGTGGATTGACCAGATGTCATGTTACTAGAGCTATCAGAATCCTTATAGATTTTTGATAGTTCTAATTCCTCACCTAGATTGTCCTCAATGTCTATGCACATGCGCACGCACTCTTCTATCATTCTGGGGTCCTTCAGGTACACATATGACCTGAGCTTAGTGCTCAATAATCCATCTAGGAACAAGGCCACTTGTTTGGCTGGTGTGGGTAACTCCGACATCGGGCATCTCTCCAGGTACTGTCTAAATCTTCTTCCAGCTAGTCTGACCGTCTCTTGAGGTGTTTGTTTGAAGCTGTGAATTAGTGAGGAGGTGTTATGCCTGATTCCACTCTTAGAAAACTCAACAATAAATGCCTCTAAGAGCTGGTCTATGTTTCTGAAATGCCTCTCATTTAGTGGTTGAAACCACGTAAGGGCAGTGTTCCTAAGAGTTAGACCGAAAGCATTATATTGTGTGAATAGGTCCTCTACCTGTTTAGCTTTCAATACTTGCCGAAATTCTGCCACATGGTCATAAGGGTCTCCCGTGCCATCGAAGTAATTCTTCATGGACTTCACTAGTTGAGTTGGTCGCAGGGTCCTAGTGTGTTCTCTCGGCCTTGGCAAAGGAAAATCATCAATATTCCTTTGATTCCATGGGGTTCTATGTCTCTCAGGTTCCACTCTATTCTTTTCTGTTCCCGTTCCTTCTCTCCCCAGAGAGTTGGCAAAACTTATCTCAGGTTTGTCTCTACTTCTATCTCTTTGAGCTCCATGAGCTTGGGACGTCCCAGCTCCTTGGTGACCAAAGGACACATTAGACCTTGGTTGGGGAAAAACAAATTCTCCCTTCCATGTGTAGGCATGTCTGCCATGCTCAGTGACCACGAAGATTCTCTCTGATGCATTGTCTAGGTAGGTTACTTGGCCTGGGCTATCAGGGTCTTTAAACTCATAGATTGTGAGGGTGCTCACTTCCTAAGGTTGAGAAGATTTGTATCTCCAAAAAGCCTCATCGGTTTCTCGATTTAAAAGCAGATCTATGCTTTTATTATCCTGTGGAATCCACTCTGGAGTCATGATTCTGGTCAAGACAGATTTACCACGGGGAGTTCTTGGCTCTCTCTCTAAGTTCCCTTGCTCTATATCACCCATGTCAGTCTCTGCAATCACATTTCCAAACTCATCAGTTCTATCAGGGAGAGTGGTGACTACATATATAGTCCCCTCTTTATCTAGGTATGCTCCATTCTCAAACTTGACTACCGGGTGGTCTAATCCATGGGGTTGATCGGGGTTCTTAATCTGGACCACCGATCTTCTCAGTCCGTCTTCGTAGACGCGAGCACCTAGACGATTCGTCCTGATATATTCCAATTGAGTCTTGTAAGGTCCCTCTGGCTTTTCTAGATAAGCCAACCCTGAACTACCTATTGGTCTCTCTATGTGATAGGACATCTCAGAATCACTTGTTTCTGATATGGGAATGTATGGGTAATCACTCAACTGCTGGGCCCAAAACCTGGCAGTGTGATTGACACTAGCTTCAGAAGATCTGAGGCTTTGTCTGTCTCGGCCTAAGTGTCTGCCTGATCTAAGGTTCATATGCCTGATTTATCTACCCCCTTGGACTCAAGCACACTCTCGTTGCAAGTTAATTTGCACCAATCACTTTGTTCTTTTGAGTTGAATATTATGTTTATGGTCTTGTCTGAAATCGCGTCGTCAGGAGTACTTAAGTGAATATCCGCACTTGAGAAGTGATCGACTCCAGTTTACCTTTTGTCCCTTAGGGTTTTCGCACTTACGACCTATTTACTTCTTGCACTTGGTTGCTTAATACTCTTGGACTTGATTCGTGCCTAACGTTGCCCTAATTAATTACCACAACTAAGTCGTACTTAGCCTAGGCTAGGAATCGACAAAGGAGGGTTGAGAGATCTTCCAACCTCAATTAGCTGGTAGACCAGACTGCTACTCAAGCCCACGAAGCCTTCTCCCAAGCTTGGTACTCACCCTTGCTAGCTTGCTTTGGATTGCCTTGAGTGCACACAAAGTTCCTGCAAAAACTCACCAGTTAGTATAGCTTTATTACCACAAGTAATTGGAAGACACACATCAATATTTTTAGTCTCCCTGGAGTAACTCACTATACCCCCTGAATCTGAGAACAACTTAGTTCCACCTAAAGGTCAACTTAAAAATGCATGTTCTAAAACTCCGCGTATGATTCTTACAAAAACTAGTTGAGGTCCACGTAGGATTCTCAACGAGCTTTCCAACGAGACCAAAATCTCATCAATCGGAGTTCGTATGGTCAAGTTATGACCATTCAGGCACTATAGGGTCAAAACAGGCTCTCAGGGTTCAGGAGATCCCTCTCTGGTTTCTAGGTTTTTTGCCCACTTCCAAGGTTCTAAAGTTATACCAAGGTGCCTAAAATTAAGCTCAACTACCCTTCAATTCACTCAAAATTAACCCTAACTTTTCATGCGTTAAAGGCCGTGTATCGCGATAGGTCGGGGTGTCGCGATAGCTCGTGAAGTGTCGCGATAGGTCGGGGTGTCGCGATAGCTCGTGAAGTGTCGTGATAGGTCGGGGTGTCGCGATAGCTCGTGAAGTGTCGCGATAGGTCGGGGTGTCGCGATAGCTCGTGAAGTGTCGCGATAGCTCGGGAGGTGTCACGATAGGTCGGGGTGTCGTGATAGCTCGTGAAGTGTCGCGATAGGTCGGGGTGTCGCGATAGCTCGTGAAGTGTCGCGATAGGTCGGGGTGTCGCGATAGCTCCTGAAGTGTCGCGATAGGTCGGGGTGTCGCGATAGGTCGTGAGGTGTCACGATAGCTCGTGAAGTGTCGCGATAGGTCGGGGTGTCGCGATAGCTCGTGAAGTGTCGCGATAGGTCGGGGTGTCGCGATAGGTCGTGAGGTGTCGCGATAGGTCGTGAGGTGTCGCGATAGGTCGTGAGGTGTCGCGATAGGTCGTGAGGTGTCGCGATACCTTGAGGTGTCGCGATAGCTCGGGATATGGTGAATTTTTCTGTTCTATCTAGTGATCCTGGGAGCTCTAGGCCTGCGCAGTGTCGTGGTGCACTCAGAATCGTGATTGGGTGAACTTTTCGGAGTGTCGCGATAGCTCGAGCTCAACGCCTCGGGGACTGTGCAGACAAATTCTGTACCTGCTGAGCTTGCTGGAGATGATGATGGAGCTGCCACCTGCAAGAAACATGCAAAAAACACACAAAGACAAGCACACACACTCGCTCTCTCTCAAACTCGCACACAACAAATGAGGGAATGATAAGGAAGAGGGAATATGTAGTGGAGAAGGAGGTGGAGGTGGAGATGGAGAAGGAGATGGAGATGAAGATGGAGATGGAGAAAAATCAGAAATTTACCTACTACTTACCATTCCAATGCGTCCTCTCTACGTCTTACCATCACACGCTCGTCCTCAAAGCTCGATCCCCGGCAACGGCGCCAAAATTTGGTGTAGCTCAGTGATGAGTAGAACCTCCTTTAATGTCAATCCGGGAAGACGTGAGGATGGTATGAAGACCACGAGCAAGTGGAAGCACAAGTGCGTGAGTGAGAAGCACACAAGCATGCACACACATACATGCACACGCGCACACACGGCAAGAACAAAGAGAGTAAGACAATGGAATCACTTCTATTGCAACAAAGTTCTCATACAAGCTCAAAACTACAAGAAGCTACCCCAAAAATGAGCTCTCTAGCTCTATTTATAGTTTTTGACTAGCTTTGGCCCTGTCCAGACCTAGTGTCCGGCCTAGTTAAAAGTTAGGTTCCAGGGCTTATTTGAGGGCTCAAACAAGATCAAAAAATTATGAAAATTGGCAGGCAACTACTTCTAAGGCTCCTCAAGCTCGAGGACTCCTCGGCTTGTACAAAATGGAGCTACAAAAAGGTGAAAATGGTATTTACAGGGGTTTTTAGTGATGAGAATCACTTTAAAATGATATAAGGGTTTTGAAAAAATTGATGGGTTGCCTCAGTGCTAGATCTGCATGTGTGTCCGTACTTGCTTCATCCCGTATATTGTCAACACTGACCCAAGCCACATATTGACTAGTGGAGTATTTTGATGAAATTATACCGTGCTAAAACTCTCCTTCTTGAGAGCTCCACGATGATACCCTCAGAGTAGAAAACCGAGCTCCAGGCACTACACACAGTAGTCTGCACAAAAGCTATAGAATACACAAAAAAACACAGTGCATGGGGAGCACAAAGATAGATTTTGTAGGTGTTACAAATGCAGTCGAACTTCTAGTCTGTGGCTGGCCAGGTCAATAAATGTTTTATTAAGGAACATATACAAAAGTGTCCGACGGCCATTTTGTCTTTCACATGAACACTAATGATAACAAGTGATTGAGGATAGGCTCCAATCCCACTATAGTCATTCAGACAGCCTTGACTCCAACGCCACCTATGTACCACATACTACATCCACATATGAGCACTAGTTGGTGGTATTGTGCCACTTAGATGCCTTCTCGGAGACCCTAGTTTTCTTCTTTTCTAGTTTTGCATCAATTTTTATTTTCAGCATGGTTTGTCTTTCCATTTAATCGGAGACACAAACTATGTACATTGATTCTGTCTCATAGGTCGAGTTCGGCCTTCTAACAGACGTAAAAAATATTTCTTCTCTCTCTCTCTCTCTCTATCTCTCTCTCCCCCCTGCCTCCCTTCATTGGCACTGGTATAGTTGTTGCTGTGCCCTTTCCAACATGTTTCTCTATGTGGATCGTCAAAAAAGTAAAGCATGTTTCTCCAACACAAAAAGCATGTATGTATATGAAGAAAGTTAATTTCATGGTTTGTCTTCCTGTTCATGCATGCATGCTCATGGAACTACTCTCCCATAGGTTCAAACCAGCCCTGTGTGTGTATATATGTGTGTGTGTGTATATATATATATATATATATATATATATATATATATATATATATATATATATATATATATATATATATATATATATATATATATATATATATATATATATATATATATACATATATATACATACATACATACATACATACATACATACATACATACACACACACATATACACACACACACACACACATATATATATATATATATGTGTGTGTGTGTGTGTGTGTATGTATATGTATATGTATATGTATATGTATATGTAGATGCATATGTATGTGTTGGAGTTAGATGTTTGCTGAAGCACGCGAACAGCTCAAGGAAGAAGAAGAAGCTTGGAGCACAACACACAATATTGAATGTATTACCAGTAGAATGTACAAAGATAAGTAGCCCATTAGGGCAATAGGCATATATACAAGCCGGGGAAAAAAACCTCCTAAAGAGGTAAAAAGGTGCCCCAGCGGTCTTAATCTGTTCACACACATCACTACCTAAATATATCAAGAAACCCCCCTGGGAGTGATGCGGTGAACAAGGAGCTGGCACTCATGTATAAGGAAGTGCCAAGCTATGTGGAAATCACTCCACAAAAGGAACTAAGCCCAAAGCTTTGCGGAAAGCTTCCTAGGGAGAGCCTTCATGAAAAGGTCTGCAATGTTCTCCTGCATGGGCACATATGCTAAGCTGATCTCCCCAGCAGAGAAAATCTCCCTAACATAATGATAATGCACCTCAATGTGCTTAGTGCGAGCACGGAACACAGGGTTACTCACAACTGCCAATGCGCTCTGACCGTTAGTGAAGATGGCGGTGGCAGAAGACTCACGAACACCCGAATCAGCCATAAGGCATTTGAGCCACACACACTCAACAATCGCTGTGAAAGCTTCCCTATACTCACGCTCACAACCGCAAGTGGCCACATTAGGCTGCTTCTTGCTCAGCCAAGATATGCATGAGCTACCGAGCATGAAGCAAAAACCACTAGTGGACACAGGAGTGTCATAGGAACCTGCTCGATCGGAGTAAAAAAAAGCATGCAAATTTGGCGGTAGTGATCCCCCCTTGGGATAAAACAAACCAAATAGCTGGGTACCACTCAAGTAGCGAAGGATGCGCTCAACCTCTTGCAAATGCTTGACTCCTAGGCAATGTATAAACCTGCTCATCTTTGAGACAAAAAACTGAATATCTGGCCGAGTAATGCATAAGTAAATCAAGCATCCAATAGCCTGCTGATAGAGAACAGCATCAAATGCATCTCCAGCATCATGAAGACTCACTCGTAAACCTGTCTCCATAGGAGTGTCAATAGGTTTACAATCTTGAAGGCCAAAACGCTGCAATAATGTGTCAATATATTTTGTTTGACACAAAGCCATTCCACCATCAACGTGCATAAATTGAATTCCCAAATAATGATGCAAATGCCCCAAATCAGACATCTCAAATGAGGCATGTAAATCAGCCTTGACATCAGCAATATGCTTTTCATGAGGACTAGTGAGAAGCATGTCATCAACGTACACCACAATGATCAGTAAGTACATCATTAGCACGCTTGACATATAAGGTGCTTTAAGTTGGACGGTTCTCAAAACCACGTGCAATCAAATAGGCATGTATGTTTTCATACCAAGCATGTGATGCTTGCTTTAAACCATATAATGCCTTCTTTAACCTGCACACCTGGTTTTCATGCCCTTTGTGCACAAAGCCACGAGGCTGAAAAACATACACTTCTTCATGCAAGTCACCATTCAGAAATGTTGTTTTAATGTCCAGCTGATGCACTTTCCAACCATGATGAGCTTCAAATGCACAGATGCTACGAACAGTAGTCATACGACAAGTAGGAGCAAACGTTTCATCAAAATCAATGCCTTTTTCCTATGCATATGTAAGCCGCCGGATTGGCCATTGTAAAATCCTTTTCCTTTTCACATTCCGCACGAACTAAGAAGTCACTGCGAAGAGATGTAACCATTTATAAAGCAATGAAAAGACACTTTCGGTGACGACCAGAAGATCGCGAGACTGTCTGTGTGAGCGATACGTCTGTGGAGTTACGTTGTGTTGTTTTTGAAAAACTCTGAGTCATACTATGTCTTTTTTGTCTTTGTTTGCTTGTTGCACATGTGCGGTAAAGATTGGGTTACGGTAATGTTACATTAAGTGAAGTATTGAATCGCTGCTCTGTAAGTTGTTTACTGTAAGTCTGTGTTACGGTAATGTTTATCCTTGGGTTGTGTATTGAGATGTATTGATTGGAATACGAATAGTAATTCTGTAAAGGAATGATCCAGAGTTTTCTGTTAGAAAGTTTGGATTAATAGAGTTGTTTTGAATGAAAGGTCATGTGAGTGAGTTGATTTGGGAAAATCAAGTATAGGGCCTCTGATTATTCAGACCCCTTCCACTCCCAAGAACCCGGAAAGAGCTTAAATTCGCTTTTGATGGCAAAAGCGCGTTTAACACTGGCGCCGTCTGTGGGAAGGATGTATTCCCACGTTATGGATTACCTTTGGAACTTGTCACAGATCAAGGGACCCACTTTATCAACAATTTAATGCGAGTGTTAACACACACTTTTTAGATTCTGCATAAATTCAGTTCACCGTATTATCCTCGTGCTAGTGGCTTAGCTGAAAGTACAAACAAAACGTTGTTGACTATGCTTCGAAAATTGATTATGGAATCACCAGAAAGATGGGATCAGTTACTACCTGCAGTATTATGGGCATACCGGACTACTTACAAAGTAACCACCATACTGACTCCTTTCAAACTTGCATATGGAATGGAGGCAATTGCACCAATGGAACTTGTAGTACCAAGCTTACGTGTGGCCATCTGTCAGAAATTGTTACCTGAAGAATCTTTACCATTTCGGTTGGACACACTCAGAGAATTAGATGAGCATCGCTGGGAAAGTTTTCTGACTCTTCAAGAAGTGCAGTTGCGGCAAGCTCGTACACATGATCGGTATCTTAAAACTCCAATTTTTACGGTAGGACAACTTGTGCTGTTTTATAATGCAAAAACAAATCGTTCTGCTGGAAAGTTCAAGTTACGATGGTTTGATCCTTACCGGATTACTGAACAAGTGGGCCCAGCTTCTTTTCGGTTGACTACTTTGATCGGAATTCCTCTTCCGAAAGTGATAAATGGTTCAAAGTTGCGGCCGTATCATCAAGCGCCTGATTCGCACTGAAGTGTTCTGCGGTTGCCCGCGTATTTTTTTCTTTTTTTTTCTCTTTTCTTTTCTTTTCCTTTTTAGTTTTGCGTGATTAATAAAATAAGTCTGTAAATATCCTCGTTTTGATACCTAATTATGGTCAACAGCCACCCTGCATTATCATTCTACTCATGCATGCACACCGTAGTTATGAAGGTTATCATCTCAACATCGCACAATGATTAACAATTTTGATCGCCTCACACTGCCAACTATCTACTTAATCTTTTTCATTCCACTGTTAATCGCTATTGTGTCTCCGTGCTTTGTGAACTTTGTGTTTCTTGTAAACCCTGTGTCTGCTTGCTATTTATGTGTGCATCATGGAAGCTCTGGCAAACTTTGCTACCTTCCGTGACGGACTCCCTGCGGATGTCAGTGAGTTCCTGCGTGTCCGTGGGTTGTCCAATTTCACTAAATTGCCTTGGCATTTAGTGGAATGTCACTTGTTTTACGCTCAAATCATTGCCACCATTGCTGCCACACCTGCTACGGAGCACACCTCTTTACCATCTCGTACTGTAATCATCCTACAGTCCTTTGCTGATTCTTTCCGACTCTCTCTGGAAGGCCGAGAGAATGGCCCTAATTTGCCGATAGCTACAATGATCCAATTGTTCCCTAGATATTCGTCAAATGAATATGCCATCCTTTGTCGTCTTGAGCCTGAAAGAACATCCCTACAATTTTTAGTAGAAATACTAAATTTGTAGAAATGTACATATGGCATATCTCGCCCATTCTACTCAGCGATAGATATGGCTGCTAGAAAGCCTGTTATTTTGCCTCTTACTATTTCCGCCGCATTCATCGTGAATGCGTTTCAATCATTAGACAGGTTAACAAAGGAGATATGCCACGATCACGACTACCGCACATCATTTCCTTTTTGTTTCCGGTCCTCCAAGCAGCTCAACCACCACCTAGAGGTCTAGTTCCATATCATGAAGAATCAGCGCAAATCCTGGAAGATGATGAAGAAGATGACGAAGAAATCTTCCAGCTACTCCATCGAAAATGCATCAGGATTAGTTTGTCTGATAGTCAAGTGCAAGGGTCTGCCACAGGAGATAAAGAAGACAACAATGAAGAGGAAGGGCATGAAGACGAAACTTTCCACGACACAGCTACATCAATGAATCATGATTCATCAACGCAGTCATCTCCAAAGAAGCAACAAGAGCATGATGATACCGCCGATTCTGGAGCCAGTTCTTCTAAAGAAGAATCTTGACAACAGTCCAGACAGGAAAAGCAAGAAGAGGTACAACATATTATTACCGAAATTTTTGAAGAATTGATTACAATAGTGGATCTACAGATGCCCATCCTGATAACACTACGCAACAATCCACTGAAAAGGTATTAGAAACTAACACTGTTCTTCTCACTCCTCCCCCCGAACCTCCAATTAAGCCCATTGTCCCTGTTCCACCCATTGTACCTGACGCAACCGACTCATCATCCTCTTCACCAAACTATTCTCCACCCAATTCCCATCAACTCCTCACCACTTCTTCATCTCAACCACGTCCTTCTCTTCTGTTTCCTTCGCTACCTGTATTTAATGAGCTCGCATCCATGGGACAGATGTTGATTCATTTATCGCAGCAACTACCAGCACAAATGAAAGAAGTAACTGATAATATCAGAGATGATTTCCAGCATAAAGTCGATGTTCTGGAGGCAGATATTAGTCCACTCTAAGAAGTAATAGATGTAGTAAAAGCAGAAAATCAAGCTTTAGAAGTACAGATTAAAAATTTACAGGCCAGACTTGCCGAACAGGAAACAATAATGAGTCAACGAGATGCTACATTGGCTGAAGTCAAAGAAAAAGCTGATTTATTGGGTGTTGCTGATGCCGAAATTATTCATTTGAAACAGTTAGTCCAAGATAAGGAAGATGCCCGCATAGCACTGGGAAATTTGTTAGAAGAGACTAGAGCACAACTGGATGAAGCAGTACAGAAAGGACAGGAGATGACGGCTTTATTAAAGCAAATCAATAAAGAGCTAGAGTTTGCAAATGCAAACCTATTTGAATCCAGTGCTGCTCTTAAAAGCCAGATGATGTTGGTCGCTCAACTACAGAAGGAGATACCGGGCATAAGACGAGAAAGAGATGCCTATTACAAAACAATTCAATTTCAGAATCAAGAGTTGGAAAGAAGAGAGAACCAACTGGATGCTCAAAAAGAAAGACTATCCAGAGTTGATAATGCAATCATGAAGGTGAACCGGGATGCGGCTCTGTCAAAAGACTTCTATCTGCAGGAAGCTTTTCTGCAGACACAAGCAGAACTTTTGATGAGCAAGGTCATTGCAACAAGTTCAGTACGGATAGATGCTCAACTTGTAGAACTCAAAGTCCTAAAACAGATGTTGGATTCACTAAAAAAGAAAATTGCCAGGACTTTTAAATTAGCTAGAACTATGTATTTAGAGGGTATACTCGATGAGCCATAGAGTTTTGTATACCTGTGGGTTCAAGTCCACCGTGCGTGCCAATGTAAGCCGCCGGATTGGCAATTGTAAAATCCTTTTCCTTTTCA
This sequence comes from Ceratopteris richardii, assembly GCA_020310875.1. Classification (NCBI taxonomy): domain Eukaryota; kingdom Viridiplantae; phylum Streptophyta; class Polypodiopsida; order Polypodiales; family Pteridaceae; genus Ceratopteris; species Ceratopteris richardii. The sequence continues at coordinate 37,391,461 of CM035424.1, forward strand.
CATTCCGCACGAACTAAGAAGTCGTTGCGAAGAGATGTAACCATTTATAAAGCAATGAAAAGACACTTTTGGTGACAACCAGAAGATCGCCAGACTGTCTGTCTGGGCGATATGTCTGTGGAGTTACGTTGTGTTGTTTTTGGAAAACTCTGAGTCATACTGTGTCTTTTCTGTCTTTGTTTGCTTGTTGCACCTATGCGGTAAAGATTGGGTTACGGTAATGTTACATTAAGTGAAGTATTGAATCGCTGTTCTGTAAGTTGTTTACTGTAAGTGTGTGTTACGGTAATGTATATCCTTGGGTTGTGTATTGAGATGTATTGATTGGAATACGAATAGTAATTCCGTAAAGGAATGAGCCAGAGTTTTCTGTTAGAAAGTTTGGATTAACAGAGTTGTTTTGAACGAAAGGTCATGTGAGCGAGTTGATTTGGGAAAATCAAGTATAGGGCCTCTGATTATTCAGACCCCTTCCACTCCCAAGAACCCGGAAAGAGCTTAAATGCGCTTCTGACGGCAAAAGCGCGTTTAACACATAACTGTAGGTGGTGAAATGAAGTGTGTGAGTGCAGGGAATGCAAAATGCACTACTCCTGGAGCGCATGTAAGCACATGGGTATATTAAGCACATTACCATAATAGACACTTATCACCAAGCCTTCGTATCATCACTCCAAACTACACTTAGAGTACGAGTCACAACGGCAAGCATGCAACAAAATAGAGCACAAGACAACACCAACTAGAAAACCAAATGTAACACAATCTGAATACAAGCCATTACCTAATCATACCACCACTAATCATACAACTTATCATTCTAATCATACCACTTATCATTCAAATGCAAAGCAATGGAACAATAGAATTCAACCTCCAAGTATTCTCACATAAGTAGCATAAGCAAACAACATAAGCAGGTCTCTACAAGCTCTAAGCCTGCTCTCACTCTTAGCTATAGTCTCCTATAGTGTGCACTATATGCTATATCCCTCTCTTGAGGTTTCCCCTTTTTATAGGAGAGAGGTGAGGAACCGGTACAATCGGGGAGTCTGTTACATGAGAGTAATGGGAAGTTAATGCACTAGGCGGTTTCATTTGTCAACATGGCCGCTAGTACCAGACTTTATCATATAATGATGAGTGGCTTGGCCCCACTTGGCCGCCTTGTCAGGTCTGCTTGTTTGGGCATGCCTTGGGCATGTAGTCGCCCAGCTCTACCATCTGAATGTCTTGGTGCCCAACTCCAGATTTTGGACGTCTTGGTGCCCAACTCTAGATTTTGGACGTCTTGGTGCCCAACTCTAGATTTTGGACGTCTCGGTGCCCAACTCTAGATTTTGGACGTCTCGACGCCCAACTCCAGCTTTGGGATGTCTGGGCGCCCAACTCCAGCTTTGGAACATCTTGGTGCCCAGTTTGATATTTGGTTCCTTAGTGCCATCCTTTACTCTGTCCTTCAAAAATTTATTCTACAGGTTGCCCGCCACTAGTGTCTCTCTGTCTCGGAGAGAAAGGAAAACTGAATAACTGAGGTGTTACAAGAGAATAAATGGAGTGATTACATTGTGAATTGCCAAATATATCAAGAGAGAAAGTGGAGTGAATACATCATGAATTGCCAAATATAATTCTGAGTTCTGCGGGTACAAAATAAAGTTCCATGAACTTCATAAAACTGGTGCAAAATACAATACTATGACACTGTGCAGCAATAAAATAAAGTACTAGGACACTCGACAGCAAAAAAATATGTGATCTTTGTCCAAATGACAATGATGCTAGTCACATGCAGGCTCCTTCCCAGGCCTTCTATTCTCAACTGGAGTGTCCTCCTGTTCTTCATTTAGAGTATCTTCCTGGTCTTTTTCTCTTGTTGCTGCTGGTGGGGGGACGTCCTCCATGTCTGAAGATGTGAGCAAGGATTTTAATGCACTAAATTTGGATTTTAGTGCATCCCTTTGCTTCTTTAGCAATGCATTTTCAGCCAATAGTTTCTTGTTAGATGATTTAAGGTCCTTATTCGAAGCCTTCAACTTTGTGCTCTTCTCTTCTTCATCCTGTAGAAATGCTTCTAGGTTCTGTACTTTCTTTTCAAGCCTGTTTGCATCCCTGAAGTGCCCAAACATTCGACGATTTGCATGCACATCTCTTTGTTGATGAGACTTACTCTGAGACTTTCTTCATTCAACATGTCAGCATGAGTGCATCGTCGATTCTCTAAATCGACACAAGCCTGCCTGTCTTCCATAAGTTTGTTAGTAATCTCGAAAAATCTATTTTTGGCAACATCCATCTGGCACATATTCTATAAGTATTCGGGAACTAAGGGTCATATGTTTTTTTTGTACCTTTCATTTGCGGATAGCTGTTGTTGCTTTGAACTAGGTGAATCAACAAATGGATTCGGAGGTAAATCTGTAGTGGGGTTATGTCGGGAAGGAGAGAACCGAAATGGTGGTGGAAAGGGTAGTATTTCAAACGACGGTTGTTGAATAGTGTTTTGAGATTGCATAGGTGAGATGGGTGTATTATTTGGGGGGATAGGTGTCGGTGCTGGTGGGAGTGGTGAAGGGGGATGTGATGGTGCCAATGGTGATGGGGAGACGGGTGGTGCAGGTTGTGGAGGGGAAGGTGGTGGTGTGGATAATGATTGAAATTAGAGATGAATTGGGTCTATCGGTGGATCAATTGTGATGTAAGTGGGAATGGTGGGAGCAGGAGCGGGGGTGGGATGAGGTGTGGCAATGGGTGCAGTGGTTGCGTCTGAAGTGTGTGGGGTTTCTGAAGGTGGGGGAGATGGCACTATGGGAGAGGCTTTCTTAGAGGAAGTAGGCACGAGTTTGATAGGCGAAAATGGGGTATTAGCTGATGTGTGTATATTTTTTGATGTTCAAGCATATCCTTGCTGGTCAATTGGAAGAGTATCGAGGGGCTCCTTGGAATCCCTTTATATCTTCACTCTTCGTCTCTTGCGAGGATGCACTGCACTATGTTGTTTACAGGACGCCGGACCTGACCCATCTCTCGAATGTAGGGCTAAAAAATACTTGGCAATGTAGAGCATAATGTGACCTCCTACCACTTTGAAGGTAAGAGCCTTCTTGCCTACCTACTGCCCATAGCATTTTTTTCGTTCAGCTAGTGTCTGCAGAAGAGTTTGGTTTGCCATTGACGAAGCAGAGAAGGGGTTCACATAATTTAATGTTCGTGAAGTACCAATTATCTTTGAGGAGGAAGAACGCTTTAAATAAGAGTAGCTGCTTCATCATTACTTGACTACAGTTTAGGGTCGAAAAACCAGTTGCACATGCCTGTAATATATCAGGAACTGGTAACTCGGCATAACTGCCTGCCTTCTTTGTTTCTGGAATCCCTTGGCTACCCAACATAATTGCTAACTTTTCCTTAGTGATCCTTCCTCCAGAAAGTGATGGAATGACTTAAAGAGTGTTAAGATCTCCATATCACAATTATGAGGGTCACTGAGGGAGGGGAGCTTGGCTTTTGCTATTGTGATTAACCCCATATTGTTCAATTCCTCTAAAGTGAATGAGTTTTGAAGCTTACCAGAAAAGCTTAAATCCAACTTTAGAGAAATTTCCCCTGGAATGGAGATGATGATCTCTGTTGTCGTAGCCACATTAGTTACATTTATTGATGGCGCCCCACTGTTCCTTATCTGAGTGGTTGAATGAGTGTCTGCTATAGAGGCATGCTCATTATGTTGATCCTCCTCTTCTAGTGAATCTGATTCGGAAGGCTTTTCCTCAGAAACAATGTACAGTGAACCACTAGAGTCGTCATTGGAACTGGATTGACCAGATGCACTCTCTGTGTCTGTATTCAATTCTGAAAATGTTTCTTCAATTTCTACTGAAGATGATGCCATGATAACCATAGTTTCTCTTGTGAACTGAGTGGGAAGTAACGAGCAGATAATGAGGTTGAGGTAATAAATGTAGCAAACCTAGACAACAGACTTGGTTATCAGAAAATCTATTGACGTGGACGGAAGGTTGGATTGTTCAGTCCCTCTTTTAGCAATGGATAGCCCATATAGAGGGTGGATCGACTAGGCCTTGAATACATGAAGATAAAATTGGATCGGCCAACCTTAGCACACTCATGCTACAACAGGTACCCGTGGACTTGATGCCCATAGAATTGATATCCGGATTGTTGCTCAACTGATGCGAGCCCAATAAATGTTTGTATAAATCAAAGAAGTAATTAATTTCAGAACTGCAGAACTGGATAACAGATAATTGGAGGTCTTTAGAGTAGTAGGTCCGCTAGCTTGGAATTCAGAGGCCTTCAGTAGATAATTGGAGGTCCACTCTTCCTTCAGAGTAGTAGGTCCGCTAGCTTGGAATTCAGAGGCCTTCAGTAGATAATTGGAGGTCCACTCTTCCTTCACAGCAGTAGGTCCACTAGCTTGGAATTTAGAGGCCTTTAGTAGATAATTGGAGGTCCACTCTTCCTTCAGAGCACTATATCCGCTAGCTTGGAATTCAGAGGCTCGTAGTAGGTACAATGTGCTGGTACTTCTCAGCTTAGTACTCCAAATTGATAGCACTCAGGGGTTACAATGAGGATTAGGCGACACTAGATAACACGAGTCTTGTTGCACAATGAGGTTCGCCAGGCGAGTGAATGCTAGTATCGCCATATAAGAGTTGTGGTGATGATGCTGAAATGAATTGGTAAGGTGCCGATTATAAGGAGGGACATGGGTGCTCTAAATGGTGCTCAGTCTATATTGATGGCGCTCACCTATCCAATTATAGAGTGTTCTCTATGGCCTCTTCGGACGCTGATAAGCTGCATGAGCAGCACTCACTATTAAACAAATGTGGCATGGTGGCCATATGTTAGATTGAAGGGCGCAATTACTGATCTCAGAAGTTAGTCGTTCAATTGCAAGTTCAAGTCTAATTATGGCAGCTATGTAGAGCCCAACAATTACGGTTGGTCAGTTTGCTAATTTTGTCATCTAGGGTATGAGGTCTATAATAGCCGATAGCTGGACACAATAGCCGGACACAATAGCTGGACATAAGGACATTCGTGATGGTCGCCTAATCATGGGGAGAGGCCTGATGGAGAAGGCGTAATTGCACTTTATTCGTGGAGAAGGGATGACCTATGATCTTCAAGCGGTTGTATGGTTGTATGATAGCCAAGGTCGCCATATGTAAATAACTTGAAGATGTCGTATATAGAAGGGGAGGTCGCCAGGGTAAAATGAGTAAATGGTGTGTAGAAGAACGAGTAGTTAAGTTAGGAAGCAAAGGGGAGGTGAGGTCGCCAGTCAGGGTGGAAGAAAGGGGGAAGGAAGGTCGCCGCTTTTGTGATGTCGCCTCGTTGGCAACGTAGCCTCATCCATTTTAGATCAATTTCGCAATTCGGGCTTGCCAAGTTATCTGGATTGGAGCTGTTGAGGAATCCAGATTGGCAGGTGGGCCTCTTGGTGAGGTGGAAGATCCTCTCTACTTGACTTATGGGCATGGCTGATATTCCAAGGCCTTCGTTGAGTTGAAGGTTAAGGCACTGAGGGTATGCTAGTTTTCTCGGATTATTTGGCTGATCCATTCGTGGTAAAAGACCTTTATTATTCCGTGGATTAAAGTTCATGAGCATTCGCAAGGGATCGGGAGATAAAAAATTATTGGCTATGGGCCAATAGTGGAGGTGGGAGGAGGGGTCGCATAGTTCATACCAAAAGTAGGGGGTCGCTGATGCTAAGATTTACAAAGAGGAGGTATGTCATCAAGGAGGATGGGTCTCCCTAGTGAGGTCGCCAATGCTTAGACTTAGAAAGAGGAGGAGGTAGGTCGCCAAGGAGGAGGGGTCACCCTAGTGAGGTCGCCCATGCTTAGATTTAGAAAGAGGAGGAGGTAGGTTGCCAAGGAGGGGGGGTTGCCTAGTGAGGTTGCCCATGCTTAGATTTAGAAAGAGGAGGAGGTAGGTTGCCAAGGAGGGGGGGTCGCCCTAGTCGGAGGTGTTGGAACATCAAGCTTACACTATGCTTGAGGTGGATTTGATCTACATCAAAGGCTATTGCGTCTAAAGAATATCCGTTGGAGAGTTCTTTTTCTTATGCTCATTTATTGTATTTTTTGAGAAATTTTTGATGGTTCATTTACCATTATAAAAGCCTTGAGCTTTACACATGTAAAGGTAGAAAGATAGAGCCCAAATCCCACGAATTTGTGGTGGTTGAAGTTGCATTCAATCAAGCAATCAATCACCTAAAAGTAGATCAAAGTAAATCTTCACTTTTCCTAGATTGTAGGAAAGTGAATTGATTCCCTCCAACAACCATTCCCACCTTCATTTGAATTCAAATTCAACTTGTAAAAGTCGTGGAACACTCCTAGAGGCTATATAAGGACTTGAAATCACTTGTACATTACATGGAAGCAATATACATACACTTGTGACCATTATTGTCTTGCTCCTTCAATTTTTTGCATCATCTTCTTCACCAACAGTAATCTTGCAGAGGCTGCAAATTGAGTGCAAGATGACGCATTTGAAAGTTATAAGTGTCTAGTTTATTCCTATACATTTTAAAAGCATTTGGTTTAGTAGATTGGGAGAAATCTCAGTTTTTCTGTCTCGGGGTCAATCTCTGCGTATTCCTGAAAAATAGGAAGTACCACCGGTGAATGTCGCATTCATTCCTATAGCATATTTTTCTTATTCCTTAGCTTAGATTCATTGACTAGGGGCAGTATTGTGCTTGTCAATGTGGAGATTTGTACTGCACCTTTTGGAAGTGTGCGTATGACCCTAAAAGGTCCGTTCCATCTCGGCATCAACTTCTTCTTGGCTTTCTTCTCAAAGAGCTGCGGGTGGTACAACAAAACTAAGCTTCCTTCCTTGATCTTTGATTTCCATAGGTTTACATCATGATCATGTTTTCGTTTTTCCTGTACTGCCACTAGAGTCTCATTGCCTATCCTTCTCTTTTCTTCAAGAAGTTGTAGCCTCACAATGTTGGATGAGAGTGCGCTAGTAAATCCAGGAATTCGATTAGTTCCCATGCGATTGGAGCCATGCAAGAACTCAATAGGAGCAATTGCTTGTATTCCATAGACTAGCTCAAATGGGGTGTGTCCTATTGTGGCTTTGAATAAAGTTCTGTAGGCCCACAAGGTTCCCAGATATGTCTGGCCCCATGTATTAGGAAACTGTAAGCATGTTTTTCTTAGTAAGAGCATGAGAACCGTATTTGTGCTCTCTGCCTGACCATTTGCCCTTGGGTAGTATGCATAGGACTTCTTATGGAATATTTGATACTTTTCAAAAATTAAAGTTAGCACCTTGTTGACGAAATGGGATCCTTGATTTGTTGTGACCTCTATTGGACATCCATATCTGCAAAAGATGTAATTATACAAGAAGGTGGCTACCATTTCAGCAGTACATTCCTTAGTGGCTATTACTTCAGCCCACTTAATGGCATAATCCGTTGCTACTAGAAGATACTTTGCACCTGAATCTTGTGCTACTAGAAAAATTGGGTCAACAAAGTCTATTCCCCAATGCTCAAAGGGTTGCCAAGCTACAGAGATATTAAGTGGTTGGTTCCTTTGTCGTGTTGGTTTGGGTGCACATCGTTGACAAACATCACATGCCTTGGCAAATTTAGTGGCATCTCTGAAGAGATATGGCCACCATAGGCCACTTTGCAGTATCCTTAGTGCAATGATATGTCCAGCAAAATGACCACTAGACTTACCCTCATGTGCCACTTGAAGAACAATTTCAGTTTCATGTGGTTGAAGACACTTTTTGTACATTCCATCAGGGCCAACCTTATAGAGGGTGTCTTTTGCCATTATGAAATTCTTACTTTTCAAGAGGATTCTACGCCTTTCCAATGGAGTTGAACCAGTACGGAATTGACCCTTTCCTAGGAGCAGAGTCAAATCATCATACCATATAGGTGCAACATTTACCTTGTAGATTTGGCTGTCTGGGAAATCATCTTCTACTCCCTTTGTTGCTTGAGTTGGTTGTCTGATGCGAGAGAGGTGGTTTGCAATGACATGTTGCCTACCACTTCTCTGCACAATCTCAAAATCAAATTCTTGGAAGAGAAGCAACCATCTCCATACTCTTCTTGCAACTTGTGGCTTATTCAACAAATATTTTAAAGCTTGATGATCAGTAATCACTGTGAATGTAGTGCCTAATAAATAGTGCCTGAATTTCTTGAGGGAAAATACAATAGCCAATGCTTCCCTTTTTGTACTGCTATAATTCTTCTTAGCTTTTGAGAGGAGCCTACTCATGTAGTGAATGGGCCGATCTAATTTGTGTGCTTCGCTCGGTTGAGTCAGTATAGCTCGTACTGCATACAAGCTTGCGTCTACATGCACGTGAAATGTCTTAGACCAATCTGGTGAGATGAGTATAGGTGCAGATGCCAACCTTTGTTTTAGATAAGTGAATGTAGATTCTTGTTCTTCAAACCATTGAAAGGGAAAACTTTTACTGGTAAGTCGTGAAAGTGGTCGTGCTGCCTTTGCATACATGCGTATGAACTTGCGGTGATATCATGTGTGCCCCAAGAAGCTCTGGACCTCTTTAGCATTTATAGGTCTTAAAAGCTTAAAAATTGACATTACCTTATTTGGATCTGGAGTCATCCCTTTAGCAGAGACCACATGTCCTACAAAAGTACCTTGGGTTACCAACAAGTGACATTTGTTAGGGTTTAGTTTCAAACCTGTCTCTCGGCAACGCTGGAATACTTGTTCTAATTGCTTCAAATGTCCTGGTACATTCTCTACTGCAGTGGTGCAGGCTGCTCCAGAGAAGGCTAAAAATTCATCCATGAAAATTCTTAAGAATTTTAGGAGCAACTTGTTGAAGATCAGATATACTATCCTATTAAAAGTGGCTGGTGCATTTCTAAGGCCGAAAGCCATTTTGGTGTAGATATAGGTTACCCAAGGAGTTACAAAGGCTGTTTTTGGTTGATCCTCAGGATGGATTTCCAGTTGATTGTACCCACTGAAACCATCCATGAAACTGTAAAGCATATTTCATGACACATCTTCAATCACTTGTTCAGAAAAGGGGGTGGGAAACCCATCAGGGATGATTACCTTATTTAATGCTCTGAAATCGACACAAACCCTGATTTTTATTAGGTTGCTTCTTAGGTGCGATGACCATGGAGGACAACCATTCTGAATGTTCTACAGGAATTATGATACCTGCATCTGGATTTCCTTCTTGACTGCTTCTGCATATTTGGGATTTAGCCTATACATTTTCTCTCTAATTGGCCGAGCTTCTTCCACTAGAGGAATAGTGTGTATTCCTAGCTCTTTTGGTATTCATGTCAAATCCCTGTAACTCCATGCAAATACGTCTTTAAAAAATATGCATGAATGTTATTACCTCTGTAAGAAGAAGAGGGTGGTCCCACAACCAACTTGCCAGTAGAAGATTTTGTGGATTTTCTTCTCCTCCTAAGTTGACTTCTTTAACTAGCTTCGAAAGTGCCTCTTCCTCGTCCTTAAACAACATTTCCTTGGTGAATGCTGGATTATCATTGATGGTGATTTTACTGGGTCTTTTCTTGTGTCCATCCTACTAGGACTTCCACCAATGGGAAAATGCTTTCTACTAGTTCTTCTTCTGTTTGGCTTGCTTCAATCCCTTTTCTTCCTTCAACTCCTTTCAAAACTTTACCTCTTCGGAAATCTTTAGCTGGTTCTCCTAATACCACAGACTCCATAGTAGGTTCTTCTTCTTCTTTTTCCTTCACATTCGCTCTTGCAGAATAGCTAAGGATGCTTGGGATACACTTACCACATTGTACCAAGCTAGGAATGAGGCTTGTGTTGCTTACCTCCGAAAACAGTTGGAGAGTGAGCACATGAATGAAGATGATTCTATGGAAAGTTTTCTAACAAAGATCAAAGACTTGAAGGAATAGTTGATTTCTGATGATGAGGTTATACCAGATAGCTCACTTGTACAGACCATTCTGAATGGTCTTTGTTGGCATACAAAGCAACAAAGGAGTCATGCACAATACGGCAACAAGGCCAGATTATTTTTTCCCATAGATTATGTACAACTCAAGTGATTTTAATCACTACACAAACATTGTAAATCCCGTTTTTGGTAGAATAGACTCCATTTTGTGCAAGCCGAGGAGTCCTCGAGCTTGAGGAGTATTAGAAGTACCATCGTACCAATTTTCATAATTTTTAGACTTCGTTTGAGCCCTCAAATAAGCCCTGGAACCTAATTTTTAACTAGGCCGGACACTAGGTCTGGACAGGGCCAAAACTAGTCAAAAACTATAAAAAGAGCTAGAGAGCTCATTTTTAGGGTTAGATTGTAATTGAAACGGACTTGTAAGAGCTATTGAAAGTAATCTAAAGAACTCCATTGATTCTCTCTCTTTGTCTTGCGGTGTGTGCGCGTGTGTGTGTATGTGTGTGCATGCTTGTGTGCTTCTCACTCACGCACTTGTGCCGCCACTTGCTCGAGGTCTTCATACCATCCTCACATCTTCCCGGATTGACATTAAAGGAGGTGCTACTCATCACTGAGCTACACCAAATTTTGGCGCCGTTGCCGGGGATCGAGCTTTGAGGACGAGCGTGTGATGGTAAGACGTAGAGTTGACGCGTTGGAGTTGTAGGTATTTTCTTCACTCTCATCGTTTTTCTTTTACTTTCTTCTCCATCCTCATTTCCATCATCATCATCACCATCTCCCACCTCCATCTCCATCATCGCGAAAATTTCTGTTTTTTGATCATATCACCTTCCCCACCTCATTTCCCTCATTTCACTTGTGAGAGAGAGCGAGAGAGCAATATTGTGTGTGCGTATTTTGCACGTTTCTTGAGTTTCATTGCAGGTTCTTGCTGTACCATCATCCCCAGCAGTGTGCGCAGGTACGACAGGCTCTGCACAGGTCCCGGGACGACGACCTCTGTCTGTCGCGACAGACAGAAAAACTTTAAATTTTGTGAATGCATGTTTAGCACGGTAATCTACACCATTAGGGCACTCTAAAGCACTAGAAGTTTCTCAAAAATTTGCGTTTTTTCAGTCTATCGCGACAGACACAGTCTATCGCGACAGACAGCGTCTATCGCGACAGACAGCGTCTATCGCGACAGACTGAAATTTCGCGACAGACAGCGTCTATCGCGACAGACTGAAATTTCGCGACAGACTGAAATTTCGCGACAGACAGCGTCTATCGCGACAGACCGAAATTTCGTGACAGACAGCGTCTATCGCGACAGACAGCGTCTATCGCGACAGACCGAAATTTCGCGACAGACAGCGTCTATCGCGACAGACTGAAATTTCGCGACAGACAGCGTCTATCGCGACAGACAGCGTCTATCGCGACAGACAGCGTCTATCGCGATAGACCGAAATTTCACGACAGACAGCGTCTATCGCGACAGACCGAAATTTCGCGACAGACAGCGTCTATCGCGACAGACACCGTCTATCGCGATAGACAGACATTTTCGGCAAAAGATTAAGGGGAAAATTTTTGGAAATTTAGGCTAAATTTTGGGCATATTTGCACTCTCAAGTACTCATATACTTACAAAGGCCTTAGAAAATGCATTAAAACCCCTGAAAGGTTCTGTTTGTTTAGTCAACCCCCTAAACCCTGAACGGTCATAACTTTTACATACGAAATCCATTTTTGGAGCTCTAAGGCTTTTCGGAAAGCTCGTTGATTTTCAGATAGGACGTTTGGAAGTTGACACACTGAGGGGTAGGAACACCAAGGGAGCTCTAGAGGAAATTTCTAGCAATACAAAAGGGGGAACAAGGGTCATTAAAAAAGTGTCTGAAATAAATTGTCTGTCAATTGAAAGGTCTACTTGGAGCTAATCTTGGGATTTATGCAGGCCTATTGAGAAGCAATTGAGAGTATCCAAGCAAGGGTGTTGCGCACGCTTGAGAATCAACTTCTCGAGCACTAAAGAGCAAGGTTCGGCAAGAAAGGTCGGAATATTCTCAACTCCTCTTCGTCAATTCCTAGCTTAGGCTAAGAACGATTAGAAGTAGGAGTAAGTCAGGGCGACGATAGGCCACGATCAAGTTGAAGACTACCTAAAAACTCAAGTTCAAGCTAAAAACTTAATCTCTGTACTGTCGACAACATAAAGGAAAGAACCTAACGTGGAACGATCAACCTGAAAGTACGAAGAACATTCAAGTATTCCTGACGACGTAATAGCAGACAAGACTTTAAACACGAGGAATAACTAAAAAGAATCAAGTGACTGGTACCAATTGATCGGCAACGAGGTTGTACTCTGGGCAAAGAATTGGGCTACTTAGATAGGCATATGAACCTTAGATCAGGACGACACCTAGTAAGAGAGAGACAAAGCCTTAGGTCTTCAGAGGCTAGTGTCAATCACACTGCAAGGTCTTGGGCTCAACAGATGAGTCACCACTCTCATTACCCTAGCTCTGATACCAGTGAATCAGGGATGTCTCAAGGTATGGACAGACCTACGGGAAGTTCAGGTGTGCCCTACTTGTACAGGGTAGAAGGCCCTTACAAAACACAGTTGGAATACCTTAGGACCAACCGATTAGGTGCGAGCATCTATGAGGACGGCCTAGGAAGATCTATGGTCCAGATTAAAAACCCTGACCAATCCATAGGACTAGAGCACCCAGCTGTCAAGTTTGAAAACGGTGCATACCTGGACAAGGAAGGAACCATATACATAGTCACCAGTCATCCAGATAGGACAGATGAATTTGGAAATGTAATTTCAGAAGCGGACTTAGGTGACTTGGAACAAGGAAACATGGGAGTGGAACCTAGAACCCCTCGAGGTAAATCAGTTCTCACTAGGATTATCACGCCTGAGTGGGTCCCCCAAGATAACAAGTGCATAGATTTGCTTCTCAATCGAGAAACAGACGAAGCCTTTTGGAGGTATAAACCGGATCACCCAACTGATATAGGAACAATCATGATCTATGAGTTTAAGGATCCAGATAGCCCAGGTAGAGTGACCTACTTAGACCACACTTCGGAGAGGATCTTTGTGGTGACAGAAAATGATAGGCATGCTTACACTTGGAAGGGCGAATTCATTTTCCCCCAACCAAGATCAAATGTATCCTATGGTCACCCTGGAGCTGGAACATCCCAGGCTCATGGTATGCAAAGAGACAGAAGTAAAGATAGACCAGAAGTAAGTTTTGCCAATCCAGTGGGCAGAGAAAGAACGAGAACGAAGACGAATAGGGTAGAACCTGAGATGCTTAGAGCCCACAGGAACCAAAGAAATGTAGATGGATTCCCTCTGCCGAGGCCTAGAGAGCACACAAGAACTTTGAGACCCACCCAACTAGTTAAGTCCATGAAGAATTACTTTGACGGCACAGGAGATCCCTATGATCATGTGGCGGAGTTCAAGCAAGTCTTGAGAGCTGAACAAGTTGAGGATCTATTCACGCAGTACAATGCCTTCGGTCTAACCCTGAGGAATACGGCACTTACATGGTTTCAGCCATTGGATGAGCGCCAGTTCAGGAGCATAGACCAACTCCTAGAAGCATTTATTATTGAGTTCTCCAAGAGTGGCATAAGACACAACACCTCCTCACTGATTCACAGCTTCAAGCAAACCCCTCAAGAGACTGTGAGACTTGCAGGAAGAAGATTTAGACAATATCTTGAAAGGTGCCCTATTTCGGAGCTACCCACATCTGCTAAACAAGTAGCCTTATTCCTTGACGGATTGCTGAGTCCAAAATTGAGATCCTACGTGTATCTGAAAGACCCTAGGACTATAGAAGAGTGTGTACGTATGTGCATTGACATTGAAGATAACCTAGGAGAAGAGCTAGAGCTGTCCAAAATTTACAAAGATTCAGATAGTGCATCTAGTCAATCTTCCACACAAGCCACATCAATTGAGGAACTTGCTGAAAAAGTAGCTCAGAAATTAGGTGTAACTAGCAAACAAATCCCAAGGTTTGCCCCTGTGAAAAGATGCTATACATGCGGTGGTGACCATATGGCGAATGTCTGCCCTATTATGGCTCAACCCCAAGTAAACCCTAGTAGCCAGTACTGCACCATAGAACGGAGATACACCAACCACACCGCACAAGATTGCCCATACAACAAGCAGGCGGTTAGGCAACCCTACCCTCAGCCCTACCAACAAGGCAGATACCAGAACCAGTACCCTCCACAACCATATGGCAGGCCACAACAAAATTTCCAACCTCAATATCAAAACCAACAAAGGCCTCAGCCTGTGCTAGCACAACAACCCCCAGCCCCAGCTAATGTGATTCCGGTAAAGTATACTGCTGCAGAAGAGAACCTGAATAGAGCTATAGTCCCTGTAACATCCTTGCTTTCTGAAAGTGACCCGAGTGACCATAGCTTTGATTCTACACATGTTGATAGCCCCCAGGCCTACTACATGCAGTCTCCTGAGCATGGTGAGTCCTATTATAGCGAAGAGACAAACGAACCGAGTTGGGAGTCAGATTACACGAACGTCATGTATGCAAACCCCAACCCTAGGCCTCAACCTAGGCAAGTAAGACCTCCATTCCCAAGAGGACCGTGCTACAGATGCCAAGGAGATCACCTCATTCGTGATTGTCCCTTGCCTCCACCTACACAAACCCAGTCAGTGACGATCCAAGGCTTCTGCCAAGATTGTGGAAAAGAGCATCTCTTACGAGATTGCCCAAAGAACCCCAATAATATGCCAAAAATCACGCCCATCAATGTTATTGAGTTAGTGGTAGATTCCAGCGGAAGTGTTACTTCCACTGCACCCGTACAGGTAGTCACGAGAGCTCAAGCAGTGAAGCAAAACCAAGGGGTAGGCAAGGAAAAGAGCCCAGACACTAGCGATACTGAGAGCCAAAATAAAAAGAGAACAAGAGCTTGGAGAGATAGCCGCGAACGCATGAAAAGGCAATGGGCAAAGAAGATGAGTGAACTTGAGGAAAGTCTACGAGAAACCAAGGCTAAAATCATAGAGATCACATCTCAACCGCACTCTCACACATTCCCACCGCTACCATCCCCATCACTCTCCATCCCTCCACCCTCTAAGACACCCCACGTAACCCACCCACCACCCCAAACAGGATCAGTATTAGCTGATCCCACTCCCGAAGACATAGACATGATGCTTAAGGCATATCAGGCCAGAATCCATGAAGGGCCAAACGTCACGGATCATGACAAGTGCTATCCTAGAGCTGACCTAGAGATAGAAAGAACCAAACTGTGCGCGAAAATGGTCGCACTGGCTCAGACTATGTTTGAAGCCAGTCGCCTTTTCAATTACTCGGGCTCAGCCAAAACGCAATTACACTTGGATGGATTCCTAGAGAAATTAGAGAGAATAATTGCAAGATCTGCCAAGGACGAAAAAAATCAAGAGAGAGAGAAATCAAGCAAAAACATGAACCATTCCCCATCGGAAGTTTATGCGGCCAATTCCACTAAACCAGACAACTTCCCCTCCTTAGAAGGAATAGAGAGGCTAATTGCACACTCAGAAAAGGAACCTGCCCCTCAAAGAAAGGAAAGGGCGAGAGAACAGATAAGCAAGCCTCTCCAGGAAGCCCATGAGCCTCCTCAAGAAACTTATCTTCCCCCCCAAAAGGCAGATGAGCCTCCCGCGAAGGCTCACGTACCTCCACAGGTTGCCTACATTCCTTCTCAGGGAGCGTATGAGCCTGTTCGGAAAAGTAATAGAATAAGTAACCCTCCCCAAGAAGCTTATGAGAACGAGGAGAGAGCCAACGAAAGAATAAGCCCTCCTTCCCAGGTTGCTTATGCGCCTAATTCTACTGAGCCAGACACTTCTTCTTCTATGAATCGGTTTGCACCAGACTTCCTACGAGAGATTCAAGAAGACAAATGGGATAACGAAAGTGAAGTCGCCCCTCCCTTTGAACTTGTGGATGATGCACACGACCAATTCCCACAAGACATCCCATCTATTTACGGGGAACATGAGAGTACTCAGTCTCATGAGAGATTGGACTTTGAGTCTAATTCCATACAGGAGCTACCCCACTTCACAGGTCCATGGGAAGCAAAGTCCACATGTATGAGAGCACCCACAGTCATGGTAAGGAACGACGACTCAGTCATACCTAGGAACACAGAGGTAGTGAAGAACACTAACGTGCAGTGTAATCTCAAGTTAGAAGAGCTACTCAAGGTTAGACCTGAATTATGGAAACATGTAGTCAAACAAGTACCAGAGATAGCAAAACCTCGTTCCCAGGTAGGATCCCATAGGACAGTGCCAGAAATTCCCTTGGATAAGATAGGAGATATGTGTGAAGGTGAAGAAGGGAACACCTATCTTCCCATCACCTACTAGGAATACACCACCAAGGCAATTTTGGACTCAGGTGCAGGAGTTGCAATTGCCACCACCTCCTTATGGAAACGTTGGGGCAAGCCAGCACTCAGACCAACGAGGATGAAATTGCAGATGGCCGATGGTCATATTGAGAAACCCTTAGGATTGCTAGAAGGAATAACTCTCACCACTTGTGGTGTGGAGTTTGAGCATAGCTTTGCTATATGTGACTTCAGCAAAAATCATGCCTATGAGATGATTTTGGGAAGACCATTTATGCGACAGTTGCAAGTGGTACAGGATTGGGGGACCAATTCCTTGTACCTGCAGCACTTAGGTGTTACGACCAAAGTGAATCTCAAAGATTACTCTCATAGAGATGTACCTCCTATCCAGTGGAATCCCATCCATAGAGCCAAAGATGATACAGAATCCGTGCATTCCATAGGGTCAGGATCCTCATGGATGCATGAAGACACCCACTTATGGATGTGCAAAGTAGTAGTAGAGGAAGAGAAGAGAGAGAAAGCCAGAGAGGTAGGTGCAAAAGAAACCCATAGATCAATCCAAGACCCAGCCTATGCACCTGTAGTTTTTCCAGACGAAGAATTTGAGCCTCACGGTTGGGCAGAAATTTTAGCAACAATGGACGTAGCCATCAATGAAGAACAATGGACACCTCACTGTGATGAGGATGGCTATGACATTTCAGTCTTCTCCATAGAGCCAATCATGGGAGAGGCAGTTCTAGAAGAATGCGAACCTAGCCCTGATGCATTTGAGGATGCAAGTGACTCCGATCTCGAGTCAATCATTATGGACCCACCATTTGCATCAGATGAAGAATACTTCCAGGAAGTAGAATTTCAACCCCAGAGGCATGGAGAGGTTACAAATGATGTAAGATTAGCAACACATGCGAGCCCAAGGGAAGAAGGAAAGAAACGAAAGAAGAGAGAAGTCTCACCAGAAGAGGAAGAATCTTTGTTTGAGGTCCCGAAAAATTTTAAGAAGTATGAGATAGATGACAGGAGAGTCATGATAAGAATGTCTAAACGAGAGGCACAATCAGGAGAGGCCTATGATAACAAAGAAACTACCAAGAAAATCGTAGTGGCCCTAGAAGAAGGAGAGGAGAGATGCACGTATATAGGCCATGACCTGACAGAAGAAGAAGAGCACGAATTGATTGCCTTGCTAAGAGAATACAGAGATGTATTCGCTTGGAGTTACAAGGATTTGAAAGGGGTTGACCCGGACATATGCTCACACACTATCCCCATGACTTCAGATGCCAAACCCTCTAAGCAAAAGCCTTATACATATAACGATAATTACGCTGCCAAGATCAAAGAAGAGATAGATAGACTGGTGGAAGCTGGATTTATCTATGAAATTGAGCACACTGAATGGGTATCCCCCATCGTAGTGGTGCCCAAGAAGAATGGCAAGCTGCGTGTGTGCATTAACTTGAAAAAGGTTAATGCCGCCACGATTCGAGATAACTATCCGCTTCCCATCACAGAACATCTCCTAGAAAGAGTGGCAGGCAAGGAAGTGTACAGCTTCCTTGATGGATTTTCGGGCTACAATCAAGTAGCCATAGCTCCAGAGGATCAGCATAAGACAGCCTTTGCCACAGAATGGGGCATTTTTGCTTTTAGAGTAATGCCATTTGGGCTTACCAATGCACCAGCTACCTTCCAGAGGCTGATGTGCCATGTGTTTAAGGAGTTCCTGAGGAAGAGTTTAGAAGTCTATGTTGATGATCTCTGTGCTCATTCCAATGTTAGACAAACCCATATCCCTGAACTCAGACAAATCTTTGACAAATGTAGAGAATATCAAGTCTGCTTGAACCCAGAAAAGTGCGTTTTTATGGTCAGGCAAGGCAAGATTCTCGGACACATAGTGTCAAAGAATGGCATATCTACTGACGAAGAGAAAGTGCGAGCCATAGCAGAGCTACCTAGGCCCAAGAATGTCAAGGAAGTACAAGCTTTCATGGGGCAGTGTGGTTATTACCGACGATTTATACACATGTATGCTGTCATTGCAAAGCCCATGTACGGACTTCTGACAAACTTTGAGTGGACGGATGAATGTGAGAATTCCTTCCAGGAGCTTAAACGAAGATTATGTTCAGCACCAATCTTGAC
The DNA here is from genome assembly GCA_020310875.1 of Ceratopteris richardii. NCBI lineage: Eukaryota > Viridiplantae > Streptophyta > Polypodiopsida > Polypodiales > Pteridaceae > Ceratopteris > Ceratopteris richardii. The sequence goes on from CM035424.1 coordinate 37,410,016, forward strand.
CACACCAGATTGGAATAAGCCATTCCATGTTCACGTGGATGCATCCAATTATGCCATTGGATGTGTGCTTGCACAACCTACTGGTGAAGGTAATATGGATCTTCCAATTGCCTATGCCAGTAGACAATTGAATGCGGCTGAACGTAATTACACCACTACAGAGAGAGAAGGCTTAGGCATGGTATATGCAGTTAAGAAATTTAGACACTATTTGCTTGCAAATAAGTTTAAATTTTTTAGTGATCATCAGGCATTGCTATATCTCGTAAACAAGCCATGCAATACAGGAAGATTAGTAAGATGGTTTCTCTTGCTCATGGAATACGACTTTGAAGTGGTGGTAAGGAAAGGTAGGACTCATTTGAGAGCTGATCATCTCTCGAGGCTAACATCGGGAGAAGCCCCACAAGGAGTGTCAGATGACCTTCCTGATGCTTACTTGTTTAATTTGGAAGTGGTGCCGCAGTGGGCCAAGACATTGGTACTAGTATTGACATACGGGCCTAATCATCCAGTGATAAACACACGGAATAGAGAGGTTGTAAAAGCCCAAAAGTACCACATCATGGCAGGAAGCATGTACAAGCACACAGATCAAGGGATCTTGGCTTGTTGCGTAGAAGAGGATGAGTACGCTAAATGGTTGCAATTAGCACATGTAGGTGCGTTAGAGCAACACCATTCAAAGCAACGAACTTTACAGACTCTAAAGAGATTCGGAGTGCATTGGCCAACTATGGAAGCTGATGTCCAAAAGTTGTGCAAGGAATGCCCAATCTGTTGCACTAAACCACCAGTGGAACACGCTACTCTGTATCAAGTATCCATTGTGCCAGATTGGAGTGAACCTCTAGTATCATTCCTGAGGACAAACACATTCCCTCCAGACATGACTCTGGCTAGGAAAAGGAGTTTAGAACAAGAAGCCTTGGATTACTCACTCATTGGTAATAATCTATACAAACGCGGCAAGGATGGTTACCTGAGACTGTGTGTCCATGAGAGTGAATATCTTAAGATCTTGGAAACTGCTCACCAAGGTGTAGCAGGAGGACACTTTGGACCAGATCGGGTGATCAAGGCGATACTATTTGCGGGCTTCTGGTGGCCTACCCTTCACATGGATGCACATACCTATGTGAAATGGTGTGATGTCTGTCAGAGGACTCAGTATCCTATACGCAAAGATGAGATGCCACTGAAATCTATGATGGGTGGACGTGCATTCTCTAAGTGGGGAATAGACTTCGTAGGTCCTATTAATCCCCCAGCCAAAGGTTCTCATGCGGAATACATCATTGTTGCAACAGATTATCTCACCAAGTGGGTAGAGGTAAAGGCTACAACAAAGAACGATGCTCAAACAACTGCTAAATTCTTGTTTGAGAATGTATTCACAAGATACGGGCTACCTATAGAGCTTGTAAGTGATAGAGGCACTCATTTCTTAAATGAAGTGATTGAAAATTTACTCCAAGAATTCTTGGTAATACACAAGAAGTCTGCCCCCTATCACCCTCAAGCTAATGGACAAGCTGAGAGCACTAATAAGATCTTATGCAATGTACTGACAAAATTAGTGAACACTAAACGCTCTGACTGGGACAAACAGCTACACCACGCTGTTTGGGCATATCGAGTTGCCTACAAAACGGTACTCCAAGCCACCCCATTTCAGATGGTATTTGGCCAAAATGCTGTGCTACCCTTGGACTTCTTGATCCCTACATTGAGAGTAGCACAAGAGTATGAATGGACAGGTCATGAGCTCTCCTCTAGGATCTTTGACCTTGAACGATTAGGAGAAACAAGACTGAGAGCCGCTGCAGGAATATATGCAGCCAAGAAGAGACAGAAAGCATATTTCGATGCCCATGTGAAGGATAAAGGCCTGAAAACAGGAGATCTAGTCCTAGTCTATACACTGAAACAACACGCGAGGAAGCTAGAAAAGAGAGGCTACGGACCTATAGTTATCAATAGGATCTCCACGAGTGGAGCAGTACAATTGGCCACATTGGAGGGTGATGTTCTCCCTAACTATATTAGTGGATGCAGAGTCAAGTTGTATCAGGAACCCCTCACGGAAGAAATGCTCAGCCGACTCAACACTGCTAAGAAACGCAAAGAGGAAGAGAGGCGAATTAGAGAAGAAGCTCAAGCAGAAGCTTTAGAACGCATCAGACGGATGAAATTACGAAGGCAAGGTAGAGAGCCGCCTAGGACAAATGACTATGCAGATCAAGGATATCATATGGCAATGTGTGAAGTCGCAGGAACCAGCTCACCTAGGATAACTGATCGACGTCCTTTCGTAACCCTATATATAGGACAAGGAAAAAGTGCAAGGACTGTAAGAGCCTTGATTGACTCAGGTGCAGCCACTAGTGCTGTTAGAGTGTCTTACTGTCAAGAGTTACAGTTAACTGTCAATCCTGTGGAAGCATATCTCATAGGATTGGGAGGCGTGGAAACCCCTTGTATGGGCGAGGTGGAACTTCCCCTCTACATTCATGATGAGGCAATGACAGTTAAAGTACTAGTGTGTCAAGATGAGGATCTCACTGAACCTCTTGTCTTGGGTCAAGACTGGATCTATGACCAAGCAGTCAACTTAAACCTAAGAAGTGGACTTCTTCAGGTATGGGTCAATCATAGTCGAATTACAGTAGAGTTGGATAATGGAGCACTCATGAAACTAGAAAAGGCACAGACTCCTGGTCCTTCCAGGGGTACACATGAAGATGACCATGCTGTTCTTGTTCAAAACCCTGTGTTGCAGAGGAATGATATTTGCAAAAAAGGAGTCAAGGATGCAACGGAACTCCCTTCTTTTCCAAAGGCCAGAAGGAGACAACAACCAAAGGCGGATCACAGGCACAAGAAGCAGAGTACTACCTATGTCCGAGATCAAAAGTACCTGCGCAGCAGAATGTCCCAGAAATTAAACCTGGTGTGGGTGCGGAAAGGCGAACAACCGGTTGCACCACCGTCAACTACACGGGCAAAGCCTCTTATTAGTAACCAACAACACGACGCTAATAAGAAGTCTTTCAGGAACTCTTCTGCTAAAGTAAAATCTATTTGGGTGCCCAAGAAGTCGATGAAGGCAAGCCCACAATCAAGACAAATTTGGGTGCCTAAGGCTTGCTTGAGGGCACAAGTAGCTACGCCAAGGCCACAACCTATGCAGCATAACCCAACTACGAGTACAACCAGTATTCACTCGCTCTCAACACTTAGGAACACACCAAGAACCAAGAGCACGCATGTAATCACTTATAAGTGGGTCCCTAAAAGGCCCGATTCCCAAACCGCGACACCGAGACCGCTCTCTAGAGTCTCTACGAAACCGAAAGCAAAGCCCATTCACTGCATTTGGCAGTCTAAGACCTGTAATAAACCCCCCGACCCCAATTTGTAAATTCACCCCCACTTACTAACGGCAGTAGTCTCCTAGGAATACACAAACATTAACTACACACACTGTCTTCGTGCACATACTAACCACTAACTCACCATCTACCTCATGTTAATGTTGTAACGGGGACAACAACGGATTTATTCTGTCCATTACGATGTTAACACATGGTTCTATATTCTCACAGAATCAGAAGGCAAGAAGTAAAATGGCAGAAGCGACAGGTTCGGGCTCACAAGTAGGGATACTTACTGCGGGAATTGATGTGGATAGTCTACCCGTGGATGTGCCCCCGACTGAACGACCAGTGGAGATGCAACACCTTCAGCAACTCCCGGTGCCAGATCCACCTACAGGAATCACGGAAAGAGTCCATGCCAATTCTCATTGGTTCAATGGCATGCCCGGTCCATTAGGAGAGGCCAAGTATATCTGGGAGTCTAAATGCGAGTATGACAGATCATGGGTGCGATTCCAATTTTTCTCCAAGGAGTTCGAGACTTTACAGAACACCGAAGATCTCCAGACCATATGGCAACGAGCAGGGTTAGCAGAGTATTTTGAAGCTCCACTACCTAAACCCGATCTCCTCCGATGTTACTATTTGGTCTCCACATTACAAGCTAATGAAGATAAGGACAAACCCGGATCATTTGTTCTTCCCTCATTGCTGGGCAACAACGAGTTGAAGAGATTTGAACTTACTGTGGAGTTGGTAAGTGACGCTTTGAATATGCATGGCACGCATGTACCCTCAGAAAAGGATGCTCTTGTTCCCACTAATATGAAGGACAGGAAACTGCTGAAGCTTAAGGACATGGCAGCACTCACCCCAAATGTGTCCATCCCTCTCCGCATGTGCATGCAACATTTCGCCTTTCCCGGCCAAGACCGATTCACGCAACCACACAAGAAGATCTGGTTCGCTCTCTATTTAGCGGAAGCAGGTGCGTTACCCATTAAGCTCCCAGTATGGATTATAGATCAGTTGTATGAAGCAAACAAACGGACATCTAGGAAATTAGTGGTGAACGGATGCTGTGCAATCACATGCATCATTTACCGATGCTTGGCATATGATGTCCCCATTGAGCGTGCCTTAACTTGGGCACAGTTACAAATGTTTAAAAGGCTCAAGACGTCCACACATCAGTCCAAGCGCATGAGGGGCGCAATCCCTTGTGTCCAGACAAGAGAAGTCCTGACTACTCCTGAGGCATCACCATTAAGAGAGGGCACTGTACCTCCCTTTACCATTAGGATACCCATGTCGGAATCTGACACTACGACACAACCTACCCCATCGGCTCCTCCTGTTACACCTGAATTCGAATTTGCTGCCACTGGAGAGGCTGAAGGACTGGACCCCCAGGATTTCGAAGCATTCCTACAAAGCACACAATTCTCTGATGTGGAGTTTTATTCAGAGGCAGAGGAGAAGGGCACATCCTCACGAAGAAGAAGAAAGTCTACAGACGGTAGACATGTCCATTGGAGTGACGCTCAGCAGTATGCGATCGCAGCAGCTACTCACTGAACAGAGTGCGATCGCAGCAGCTACTCACTGAACAGAGCAGCAGAGTACTTATGACTCAGTTGTTGGAAGAAGCGGGAGTTGACTCAGAGTACAGGGAAGGTCTCTTATTGATGGCAGAAACATATGGAGTAGTAGAAGCAGTGCGCACTGCCATTCAGAGACCTCCAGCTCAATATGACCCACGAAGGTTCCAGACACGACCTCGCTCAGGTAAAAATATCCAAATTCCCGTTACAGTTGCAGAAGAGCCAACTACTACACCAACCTCCCAAACAGCTAGTCAGCAGCACCCCGCCACCCATGAGGAGGCCACCGAACCACTACCATCCACTCCCCCACCATCACCTCCTAAAAGAGAAACAGTGGAAACCACATCGACTGCTCAACCCACTGACCCCACCTTCATCTTCCGTACTCCCATCTCCAGTGCCACCCTATTCTCTACCACTGATAACCCGACCTTTGAAGCAAACCCCATCACTACACAACCCACCGAAACCCTTCCCGAGCCTGCCCTAGGACAACCATCCCCAATGCCTTCAGCCACGGGTCATCCTGACCCCAGATCCACATTCATGGGCTTCCCTACTACCACGCAACCCTTTCCACCCTTCTCAAATTTACGACCCCAACCCCCGATATCCCTCTCTCCATTTCTACAATCCCTCCATGACATCTTTGCTAGGGCTTTTCAACCAGGCTCTCAACCATTCCCTGCCTTTTCAGCTCCCCACCCCACTTCGCATCTATTCACCACTTCCACACGCACACCACCTACCATACCAATGTATATGGCAGACCCCACACCCACATCCACTCCTGAAGGTATGGACATTTCACCACCCACGGCACCTCCACCCACGGTTTCACCTCCTCCCGTTCCCCCTCCACCAATTTCACCCACACACACAACTTCCGTAGACACATCATTCACTGTCTCCCTTCCCCAATTCCCTTCCCATGCATCTCCCACGATAAACAACCCACACTCATCTATAGGAAATGCATTGGACACCATGTTGGCTTGTATATCAAATTTAAGAACAGATTACATTCAGCTCCAGCAACAAAACGAACGCCTGCAAGAGCACTCAGCGACACTACAGCACCGCCTTGCGGCACTAGAAGAGGAGAACGCTCGCCTCCACACACAGTTCCAAACCCTCCAAGAAGCCCATAATATATTGGAGGTACAGCTACAGAACGTAGATCAGGAGGCGGTGCAGGTGGTAGAAGGTCACCTACGGACACAGCTGGAACGCAACTCAAAACTTCAGCGAAATATGGCGCTACTTAAACGCCATCTTGCGGCTGCTCAGGAAGAGAACAGACGTCTGCAAATACAAAATCAAGAGAACTTGGAGGCAGCTATTGAGAGCACACCGGGGGCACCCATCAGCCCATCCAAGTTTCAAGCAGTGACCCCCGATAATATCAAGATTATATTGGAAGATTATGCCATGCTGCTCGAAGCACATGATAAGCTATCGGAGGAGCTAGGACAACTGAAGCAGGAACACCAACAAGGACCAACAGCTGCCCCCCCAACCACCCCCTCTGCGGTTTCGCTTCTCACAGACGCAGAGGCCATAAAAGATCTCCAGAAACAGGTAACTGAATTGCAAACACGCCTACTACAATATGAGAGACCATCTTCCCCTCCGGAGGCTCCCACGGACGAAGAAGTTGTGCAAATTCCTGTGGAACAAACGTTTGATGAAGAATATGATCCGCAACCATTCCCAGGAGGCCAACAAACAGAGGAAGCGTAGGACACGTTTGAGGCACCACGGCCGCCATGGTTACGACAAGTGGAGGAAATCGGGAGTTCGCACGAAGAGCGCACCGTAGTGCAAAATCAGGCCATGAGGGTCATAGAGGAGACTGTGTTACAATCAGCTTACTTTAAGAACCTGTCATCGAGACGCCTGATTCTCTCATCGGAACTCCAATACAGGCCGTATTATATTATCTTGGCTGATTATAATGCAGAAATACAAAGAGTCACGGGTCAGATTCCTACTTTTGCGACCCAATTTCAACCCGAAGACCTTCCTCCAGAGGTGCAAAAAGGCAAGATTCGTCAACCAACATGGCGGTAGAAACTTTTAGAGACCTATCCAGAAATGCTACGCACATGGAACAACGCGCCGTTGCACCTCCTGTACAACCCATGCTACGGTCCAGTCCCCCGCCGCAGGTCGTGGAAGGCATTTAATATCAAGGTACAGAACAATGCGCAATGCAAGGAATGGCTGAACTACCCGTACATCGCGCCACCACAAGGACCACCATCGGTAGCATATATGATGGGGACCATTCGCCACTGAATGCCGTGCTTGAAGCCCATGCAAGATGTAGCAGCGCAAATGATGCTTAAAATCTTAGATATGATGCAAGTAGTCCTGAAGACCTTCAGAAATGCAGCCGCACCACAGGTACGTCTCCCGGGGTTTAGCAATGGAAATTACGACTTGGTGTATGACATGAGCACCACCCCCAGTATTCGTGTGGCTTACGCTTGGCATGCACGTATCAAATACCTCCCCGCCTGCTACAAACAGACCTTCGAAGAGATGTTCAGATCAGGTTTCTGGGAGTATCACTCGGAGGTTTTCGCACCAAAGCCAACACATCTGCTTCAACTATTTGCTTGTGAACAAGCAATGTATTCAGAGTACTACACCACCCTGCAACCCGAAACCCCTGGTGCAATAAATTGGGATGCATTGGAAGCTGATCTAGCAAGAGGCTTAAGGATAGGAGAACATGAACTGGCCACCAATGTCATCCAATATTACATCGACCACCCGAGGGAACAAAGGTCTGTCAGGGGCGACAGACGCTAGGAAGGGGGGAGTGTTGGCATACAAAGCAACAAAGGAGTCATGCACAATACGGCAACAAGGCCAGATTATTTTTTCCCATAGATTATGTACAACTCAAGTGATTTTAATCACTACACAAACATTGTAAATCCCGTTTTTGGTAGAATAGACTCCATTTTGTGCAAGCCGAGGAGTCCTCGAGCTTGAGGAGTATTAGAAGTACCATCGTACCAATTTTCATAATTTTTAGACTTCGTTTGAGCCCTCAAATAAGCCCTGGAACCTAATTTTTAACTAGGCCGGACACTAGGTCTGGACAGGGCCAAAACTAGTCAAAAACTATAAAAAGAGCTAGAGAGCTCATTTTTAGGGTTAGATTGTAATTGAAACGGACTTGTAAGAGCTATTGAAAGTAATCTAAAGAACTCCATTGATTCTCTCTCTTTGTCTTGCCGTGTGTGCGCGTGTGTGTGTATGTGTGTGCATGCTTGTGTGCTTCTCACTCACGCACTTGTACCGCCACTTGCTCGAGGTCTTCATACCATCCTCACGTCTTCCCGGATTGACATTAAAGGAGGTGCTACTCATCACTGAGCTACAGTCTTCCTGATTCATATCAGAGTTTTGCTTCTACTTTTCGGTTGATGATGAAAGGCAATCCAAATGACTTGTCATTTGAGGATTTAGTCTCTGTTCTGTTGCAAGAAGATCAGTCTAGGCAGAACAGGTCCATTATGCGAGTTGCAGATCTAGCTTTCCTGACTAGTCTGAAGGGCAAAGGAAAATGGAGCTCTTCAAGTAGTAAGCAGAAATCTGCTAATTTTGCACAATCGAAGAGGGAAGACAAAGATGAAAAGAAATCAAAAAAGCAAAAATTGTTTTGCAAGTATTGTAAAGGAAATGATCATATCATAAAGAACTGTCCTAAACTGGCTCCAAAAGAGGCAAAGAAAAAAGAGGCAAGAATGGTTGTTGCAAAGGCCTCTACTCCAAAAATAGAGTCTGCTAATCTTGTGGAGGAAGAAGAATGAGCGTTTACTACTGTTTGCAGTTTTGACCCATCTTCTCATGAGCAGTGCATGTCTATAGTAGACTCAGATGTTTGGTACTTTGACAGTGGGGTGACCAAACATATTACCTCGCAGGGCAGTTTTTTCTCTTCACTCGAGCTGCCCCTACAAGGAATACTATTACATGCCCTAACAACTCCTCTTATCCTGTTATGGGAGTTGGTAAGATCATTTTGACTACTACTGATGGTAGTTCTTTCACTTTGTCAGATGTTTTATTTGTGCCAGGGATCAAAAAGAACCTGTTATCAGTTTCTGAATTAGCCAAGATTGGCTTGGTTGTGAGATTTGTTGATGACAAGTGTACAGTTCATGATCTATCAAATGGTCACGTGATTATTGCTTCTGGCATTTTATATTGTGGGCTGTATAAGCCCATAGACTATGAAAGATCTATGAATGATTCGGCATGTGCAGTACATGATTCTTAGGCTATGTCAGATGGAAAGCTTTGGCATGCACGTTTTGGTCATCTGAATTTTGCTAGTTTGCTATGCCTGCAGAAATCTGAAATGGTGTCCTCTTTGCCCAAACTTGAAGCACCTGGAAAACATGTTTGTGAAGGCTGTATTTTGGGCAAAATGCAGTGTTCCTCATTTCCAAAAGATGGTTCAGTTCGGGCTACTAAAAAATTGCAGCTTCTACATAGTGATTTCTGTGGTCCTATGCAGACACCTTCTTTTGGAAATTATCTTTACTTCGTGACTTTCATTGATGATTTTTCCAGGCATGCATGGGTATATCCACTCAAAGTAAAGTCCGAAGTGTTCATGTGCTTCAAACAGTTTTTGGTTTTGGCTGAAAATCTGTCAGCATGTAAAATGGGGACCCTCCGTTCAGATCGAGGGGGGGAAATATATGTCTTTTGATTTTAATGCATTTCTGGCTGAACGTGGGATAAAACACCAGTGTAGAGTTTCGTATACACCTCAGCAGAATGGAGTTGCATAAGAAAAGAACAGGTCACTCATGGAGATGGAGAGGTGTATGGTCAAGAGTCAGGCTTTACCACATAGTTTCTAGCTTGAGGCTGTCATTGTATAGCATATGTACTTAATAGGTGTCCCACTAAAGCGCTAAAGTCTATCACTCCATATGAGGCTTGGCATGATCACAAGCCATCTGTTGCTCATCTACGTGTTTTTGGTTGTTTGGCATATGCATTAGTGCCTGAACAACATCGTAGAAAATTGGATGATAAAGCAGTAAAATGTATTTTTGTTGGGTATAGTTGTGAAAGTAAAGGCTATCGTTTGTATCATCCATAGACTAAACGCATTCTAGTTAGCCATGATGTTGTTTTTGTGGAAGATGATATCCAGCCATTGCTTTCATGTACTAAGGAGACATCTGTTAGCTCCAAAGACATGTATGATATTTTGCTTCCTCTTTTTACAGGCGGATAGTCTAGTGTTGGTCTCAATGAGGCAACTTGTCAGCCTTTGCAGGTCTCATGTGATGATGCAGATCATTCCATTTCTTATGCAGATTTACATGATGCACTATGTTGCTCTAGCACAATGGTAAGTACCACGTTAAGAAGCTCCACCTCCTTAATGTCAATCCACGAAAGAGATAGGAGTGATATGAAGATCGTGAATGTGAGATGTGGTGAAAGTGAAGGTGAGAAGCATAGAGCTACACACACACATACACACACATACACATGTAAAAGACAAGCAAGACACAATGGAAGGTAGGGAAATGGACTCTATTACTCAAGATCTCAATAACAAGCTGAAGCTCACACTAGCTCATACAAGTTTACACTAGCGAACCTCAAAAATGAGCTCTCTAGCTCTTTTTATAGTTTTTAGACTAGTTTTGACTAGTTTCACATCTAGTGACCAGCATAGTTAAAAAATAGGTTCTAGGTGCTATTTGAAAGGGTAAACGGAGTCGAAAAATAACCAAGATTGGTAGGTTCGTTCTACCTAAGCTCCTCAAGCTCAAGGACTCCTTGGCTTGCACAAAATGGAGCTACACATTACAAAAGGGGTTTTTCTATGTTACATATGATATAGTGGTGATGAAAATCACTATTGAGTGTTTTTGAAAAGTATTTATAAAACATATTTGTTTGAAAAAATGATATTTCTGGCTCCCCACTACTTCATTGTGCTTCGCTTTCACATGCTTCCGCGTCGTCTGTGCCTCTGCCTACTGTCAACACCCAAAATCATCTCATATGCATGATTTTTGCTAAAATCACATATAGCAAAAGTATGCTCAAACTCTACACCACATGTAGTGAGAGTTATTCCTTCTAGTAGCCCTAAGGGTCTCTCAATGTGACCATCGGCCATCTGCAATTTCATTCTCGTTGGCCTGAGTGCTGGCTTGCCCCAGCGCTTCCATAGGGAAGTGGTAGCAATTGCAACTCCTGCACCTGAGTCCAGAATTGCCTTCGTTGTGTATCCTTGATGGGTAATGGGAAAGTAGGTGTTTCCTTCTTCTCCTTCGCTCATGTCTCCTATCTTGTCCAAGGGTATTTCTGGCATGGTACGATGAGATCCTACCTAGGAACGAGGTTTTGCTACATTTCACACTTGATTGGCTACATGTTTCCATAGTTCTGGCCTAACCTTGAGTAGCTCTTCTAAAGTGAGATTGCACTACACTTTCGTGCTTTTCACTACCTCTGTGTTCGTAGGTATGACTGAATCTTTGTTTCTTACCATGACAATGGGTGCTCTCATACACGTAGACTTAGCTTCCCATGGGCCTGTGAAATGGGGTAGTTCCTGTAGTGAATTGGACTAAAGTCTAATCTCTCATGAGATTGGGTGCTATCCTACTCCTCATAAATGGAAGGAATGTCTTGTGGGAATTGATCATGCACTTCGTCTACAAGTTCAATGGGAGGAGGGACTTCACTCTCTTTAGCCCATTTCTCTTCCTGAATCTCTCATAGGAATTCTGCTGAATACCTATTCATAGAAGACGAGGTGTCAGGTTCAGTGGAACTAGGCACATAAGCTTCGTGGGGAGGGATTCTTATTCCTTTGCTTGCCTCATCTCTTCCTTGGGAGTTTCCTCTGTGTCTTAGCTGAGCAAGAGTAGGTGAAGAGGTGGCTGGCTTCAAACATGGTTTGAGCCAATGCTACCATTTTAGCATAAAGCTTGGTTGTTTCTATCTCTAGATCAGCTCTAGGGTAGCACTTGCCGTGATCTGTCACGTTTGGCCCTTCTTGAATTCTGGCCTGATATGCCTTAAGCATCATGTCTATGTCTTTTGGAGTGGGGTCAGCTAATACTTATCCTACTCTAGGGGGTGGTGGAATTGTATGAGGTGGGTTGAAAGATGGTGGATTAGATGTGATAGGGATGTCTAATTCGCTCATCTGCTTAGACCATTGTCTTTTCATTCTCTCTCGGCTATCTTTCCATGCTCGTCCATTTCTTGGCTATGCTCTCAGTTTCACTAACCTCGACACTCTTTTCTTGGCCTACACCTTGATTTTGCTGCAATGCCTGAGCTCTGGTGACCACTTGCACTGGTGCAATGGAAGTCACACTTCCTGTAGAGTCTACTACTAACCCAATAACATTGATAGGAGTGATTTTTGGCATATTATTGGGGTTCTTTGGGCAATCTCGTAAGAGATGCTCCTTCCTGCAATCTTGACAAAATCATTGAATTGTCACTGATTGGGGTTGTGTAGGGGCAAGCATTGGGTAATCATGAATGAGATGATCTCCCTGACATCGATAGCATGGTCCTCTAGGGAATGGGGGTCTTACTTGCCTAGGTTGAGGTCTAGGGTTGGGATTTGTGTACATGATATTTGCATACTCTGGATCCCAACTAGAGTCATTTGGATCTTCAGAGTAATATGACTCATTATGCTCAAGTGATTGCATGTAGTAAGCCTGGGGGCTATCAATATGTGTAGAATCAAAGCTATGGTCACTAGGTTCACTTTTCGAAAGTAATGGAGTTACTGGGACTATTGCTCTATTCAAATTTTCTTCTGCAGCTCCATACTTTACGAGAATCACATGAGCTGAAGTAGGAGGTTGTTGGGCTAGCACTGGTTGAGGTCTCTGCTGGGCCTGATATTGTGGTTGGTAGGTTTGTTGAGGCCTAGCATACTGTTGTGGTGGGTGCTGGTTCTGGTATCTTCCTTGTTGAGGGTATGGTTGTGGGTATGTTTGCCTAACTGCTTGCTTATTGTAGGGGCAATCTTGCACAGTGTGATTGGTGTACCTCCGTTCTATGGTGTAGTACTGGCTACTAGGATTCACTTGGGGTTGAGCCATAATGGGGCATACATTTGTCATATGGTCACCACTGCAAGTATAACATCTCTTTACTAGGGCAAATCTTGGGATTTGTTTGCTAGAGACACCTAGTTTTTGAGCTACTTTCTCAGCGAGTTCCTCAATAGAAGTGGATTGCGAGGAAGAGAAGCTAGTAGAACTATCTGAATCTTTGTAGATCTTTGAAAGTTCTAATTCCTCCCCTAGGTTATCCTCGATGTCGATGCACATGCGTACACACTCTTCTATGGTCCTAGGGTCTTTCAAGTACACATATGATCTCAACTTTGTACTTAGAAATCCATTTAGGAATAAAGCCACCTGTTTGGTTGGTGTGGGTAACTCAGGAACATGACATCTCTCTAGATATTGCCTAAAACTTCTTCCTGCAAGTCTAACCGTCTCTTCGGGGGTCTGCTTGAAGCTATGAATCAGTGAGGAAGTGTTATGCCTCATCCCACTCTTAGAGAATTCGGTAATGAATGCCTCTAGAAGTTGGTCTATGTTCCTGAACTGTCTCTAGGTCCTCAACTTGTTCAGCTCTCAAGACTTGCCTAAACTCGCCACATGATCGTATGGGTCTCCAGTGCCATCGAAGTAGTTCTTCATGATTTTAACTAGCTGTGTAGGTCTCAAAGTCCTCGTGTGCTCTCTAGGTCTTGGTAGAGGGAATTCATCCGCATTTCTTTGGTTTCTTGGGGCTCTAGGTCTCTCAGTTTCCACTCTATCCATCTTTGTTCTCATCCTTTCTCGACCCAAGGGGTTGGCAAAACTTACCTCTGGCCTGTCTCTACTTCTATCCCTTTGAGCTCCATGAGCTTGGGATGTTCCAGCTCCTTGGTGGCCAAAAGAGACATTAGATCTTGGTTGGGGAAAAATGAATTCACCCTTCCAAGTGTAGGCATGTTTACCATGCTCTGTGACCACAAATATTCTTTCTGAAGTGTTGTCTATATAGGTTGCTTTGCTTGGGCTATCAGGATCTTTGAACTCATAGATTGTGATTGTTCCTACCTCATTTGGTTGATCAGGCTTATAAATCCAAAAGGCTTCATTGGTCTCTCGGTTTAAGAGCAGATCTATGCTCTTATTGTCTTGGGGAACCCACTCTGGTGTGATAATCCTAGTGAAGAATGATTTGCCTCGAGGTGTTTTAGGCTCTCCACCTATGTTTCCTTGCTCTAGGTCACCTATGTCCGTCTCTGGGATCACATCCCCGAATTTGTCTGTTCTATCTAGGTGACTGGTTACTACGTATATGGTTCCTTCTTTGTCCAGGTATGCTCCATTTTCAAAATTGACTGCTAGATGGTCTATTCCAATGGGTTGATCTGGGTTTTTGATCTGGACCACAGATCTTCCTAGGCCGTCCTCATAGATGCAAGCACCTAATCGGCTGGTCCTAAGGTATTCGAGTTGCGTCTTGTAAGGACCTTCGACCCTTTGTAAGTATGGCACACCTGAACTTCCTATGGGTCTCTCCATACCTTGAGACATCTCTGATTCACTATTCTCAGAGCTAGGGTAGTGTGAATAGTGGCTCAACTGCTGGGCCTAAGACCTAGCAATATGATTGACACTAGCCTCTGAAGACCTAAGACTCTGTCTATCTCTTCCTAGGTGTCGTCCTGATCTAAGGTTCATATGCCTAATTGAATAGCCCCAATTTTCCCAAGTACAACCTCGTTGCTGAGTTCTTTTGTATTAATCACTTGTTCTTTTAATTTCTTTGGATGTCACTTCTTGTCCAATCAATCGTCGTTACAAGGAACACTTAGGTTTTATCGTACTTGAGTTTGGTCACTTGATTTAAATTCTTTTCCCTTAGGTTGTTTTGCAAATGGAATTTCTTTGTACTTGCACTTGAGCGATTAGAGTTCTTGGACTTGCTCGGGCTTAACGTATCCCTAATTGATCAAAACCTCTATCTGTACTTAGCCTAAGTTGGGGATTGACAGAGGGTGTTGAGAATTTCCAACCTTTAGTTTCTCTCCTTGCTTGCCCTTGTGTGCGCAGGAAGTATGTCCCCAAGCTTGCACTTACTCTGGCTCAGAATGCCCTTCGATGCTCTCAATGGACCTGTAAAAGTCCCAAAGTTAGCTCAGGATTTGAATTCAATTGACACAACCAATCATCTTCATTCATGCAATTCAAAGATCAAACTGTTTTGTGGCTTTCCAACGAGTCTAAAATCACCCCGAACGGATTTCGTATGAGGAAGTGATGACTGTTCAAGGTTCTAGGGTTAAAATAGGGTTCAAGCAGGCTAACATGCAAGTAGGACTTCTTGAAATACTTTGTGTAGCGGCCTCCCAATGCTTTTCTAAACCTTAAATGCTTCCACACATTAGCCAAAAATAGACCAATATTTTTTGCCCTAAAAATAATGCCGAAATTGCTCGTCAGTCGCGATCGAATGGTCTATCAATCGCGATCGAATGGTCTGTCAATCGCCATTGATATGTCAGTCGCGATCGATGTGTCGGTCGCGATTGACAGGTCCATCGTGGCTTTCAGTCGTGATTGATGGGTCAATCGCGATTCACACGTGGCCCGTAATTTCAATCAATCGTGGTCAAATGATCGTTGAATCTGTCGATCGTGATTGATGGGTCGATCGCGATTGAGACGTGGCACGAGGGGTCTATCGATCGTGGTCAGACAATCGTTGACTGGGTCAGTCGCGATTGAAAGGTCCATCGGGACTGTCAATCGCGATTGATGGGTCGATCGCGACTGATGGGTCCATCGCGATTGATGTTGATTCATCGTTTCAAACAGACCCCTCAAGAAATAGTTAGACTCGAAGGAGGTAGCTTTAGACAATACATTGAGAGATGCCCAATGCAAGAGTTACCCTCACAGGCCAAGCAAGTGTCATTGTTTTTAGATGGCCTCTTAAGCTCTAAACTACGCTCCTATGTATACTTAAAGGAACCCAAAACACTAGAGCAATGTGTAAGAATTTGTCTAGACATGGAAGGCAACTTAGGAGATGAGTTGGAACTCTCAAAGGTCTATAAGGACTCAGATTGTTCATATCTTATAGCATCCTCAAAACTGTCCAGCTCGATAGAAGATCTAGCAAAAAAAGTGGCCAAGAAACTAGGAGTTTCTAGTAAACAGATGCCTAGGTTAACAACAAACAAGCATTGTTACACCTGTGGTGGTGATCATATGGCAAATATGTGTCCCAATGCAGCACAACCACAAGCAAACCCTAGTGGCCAATATTGTACGATTGAGAGATGATACAGGAATCATACGACTCAAGACTACCCATACAACAAATGTGAGACAAAGCTACCCACAAGCATATGCAAAGCAAGGTAGGTAACAAGGTCAATATAATGCTCAGCCTCATTACTATAGGCCTCCTCAGAATTATCCTTCTTACTAGGCTCAACAGAGACCACAACCTGTTTTAGCTCAGTAGCCACCCCCACCAACGAATGTCATTCCAATCAAGTATGTTGCTACATAAGAGAACCTAAATAGAGTGTTAGTGCCGTCATCACCTCTGATCACAGAAAGTGACCCTAATTCCAATATTTTTGACTCTACACATGTAGATAGTCCACCCGCATATTACGCACAGTCACGAGAACATGTGGAAACATATCAATACGATAGTCCACCATTATAACCCAGTTGGGAGCCGACTACGCTAATGTGATGTATACAAACCCTAATCCACGGCCCCAACTAAGAGAACAAAGACCACAGGGCCCTAGAGGACCATACTTTAGGTGCCAAGGAGATCATTTCATAAAGGATTGTCCACATCCTCCAATAGCAGGACAGTCACAATACTATAACATACAAGGCTTTTGTGCCGCATGTGGTAAAGAGCATATCATCAAAGATTGTCCCAAGAACCCTGCTAATGCTTCAAAAGTGACACCGATCAACGTGATAGGTATTGTAGACAACACAGACGGATCCAACCCTACTTATGTGCCTATCCAAGCTATAACGAGAGCCCAAGTGCTCTTACAAAATCAACAGCCTAATTTTGAGAAAATAGCTGAAACTAGCGAAGTTGGAGAGTCTAGTAACAAAACAACAAAATCTTGGAAAGATTCCAGAGAAAGAATTAAGAGAAAATGGAGTACAAAGCTAACTGAGTTGGAAGGAAGTTTAAAAGAATCCAGAGCCAAAATTCTAGAATTGTCTTCGCAAGAATCTAATCAAGAGAACCCAGCTCAGAGATCAGGATCAGTTCTAGCGGAACCCATACCAAAAAACCTAGACATGATGTTTCATGCATATCAGGCAAGATTAAAAGAAGGACCCCAGATAGCTGAAATGAGTAAGAATTATCCAAGAGCAGATTTAGAAATTTAGAGAACTAAACTTTGTATGAAGATGGTAGAATTAACACAAACTATGTTTGAAGCCTCTCGTTATCTTAATTGGAATAACATGGCAAAACCTGAATTACATTTTCAAGGACTACTGGAGAGGTTCGAATACTTGATCAATTGCAAGGAGAAAAAGAATTAGCATAGGAACCCTATTATCTTGGAGACACAGGAAAAGAATGTGCCATCCCTGTCTCAAGTACCCAACACAGAAGGTGAAGACCACCTGTCTTCCATACATAAGTATTCACATGAATTTTTAAGAGAAATCCAAGAAGAGAAATGGAGAGAAGAACAAGGAACCCATCCTCCCATTCAAGAAATAGAGGACTTGCAAGAGCAATTTCCCCAATACATCCCCTCTATCTATGATGATGTAGAGGAAGAGAAACTGAGTGAACACACAGGTTTTGAATCCAATTCTTTGCAAGAATTACCTCAGTTCACAAGACCTTGGGAGGCCAAGTCTATTAGCATGAGAGCACCCATGATATTAGTGAGGAATGAAGAATCAGTAATCCCTAGAAACATGGAAGTGATAAAGAACACCCAAGTACAATGTCATCTCACTCTAGAGGAATTGTTGAAGGTCAAACCAGAATTGTGGAAACACGTAGCAAATCAATTCCCTGAGGCTGCTATTACTCCCTCTCAGATAGGATCACACAAGAAGGTACCAGAGATACCTGTAGAAAGAATCGGAGATGTAAGCGAGGGAGAGGAAGGTAACACTTATCTTCCAATAACCCGTCAGGGCTACACCACCAAAGCCATCTTAGATTCAAGAGCCGGAGTAGCCATCAGTACCACCGCTTTATGGAAACGTTGGGGTAAGCCAACATTAAGACCTACCAAGATGAAGCTACAAATGGCTGATGGACATATAGAGAATCCATTAGGCTTACTAGAAGGCATATCTCTCACCACTTATGGTGTGGAGTTCGAGCATACTTTTGCCATTTGTGATTTTGAAAAAAACCAGGCTTATGAGATGATTTTAGGACGACCATTCATGCCTCAATTGCAAATTGTACAAGATTGGGGAACTAATTCTTTTGTACTTGCAACATTTAGGAGTGACTACTAAAGTCAATCTTAAAGACTATTCCCATAGAGATGTACCCCCAATACAATGGAATACCATCCATAAGACACAAGAAGAAACAGAATCAATACACTTATTGGAATCACATCCCTCATGGTTGCATGAGGATACTCATCTATGGATGCGTAAAGTAGCAAAACAAGAGGAAGAATGGTTAGAAGCCAGAACTTTAGGTTCACAACAACATCCACGAACCCTTCAAGACCCATCTTATGTACTTGTAGTATTTCTAGACGAAGACTTCGAGCCTCATGGTTGGGCAAAAATTTTAGCAACAATGGATGTAGCCATCAATGAATAACAATGGACACCCCACTATGACGAGGATGGCTATGACATTTCAGTCTTCACAATAGAGCCAATCATGTGTGATCCGTCTCTGGCTGACTTACACCAAACTCATTGGTATGATTTGGCTAAGTACTTAGGATGTACATCGTTCCTTCTTTGTCTATGTATGCGTCTCTCTTAAATTTCACCACTGGACATTCCAATCCAATGGGTTGATCAGCATTATGCATTTGTACCACTTGTCTTCATAAACCATCCTCATAGATGCGAGCACCTAAGTGGCTGGTTTGGACAAATTCTAATTGAGTTCTATAGGGTCCTTCGAGTCTTTCCAAATATGCTATGTTTAACCCTCCTTCTGGTCTTTTTGTGCTAAAAGCCATTTCCGATTCACTCGTATTTGAGCTCAACTTGTAAGGATAACTATTCAATTGCTGAGCCCACGAACGTGCAGTTGTTCCTACACTTGCTTTTGATGATCTAAGGCTTTGTCACTCTGACTTACCTTTATGCTTGCTCAATCTAAGGTTCATGAATTTACTTCCTGGCACTCTCTGATCGTCAAAAGTTGTTTGTTCTTTATTGCTTGGTTCGTTTTAAATTCCTTTTAGTTCTTGTCTTGTCTTTATGTATATGTCAGGAATCAACTTTTTGTTATATTTTTGAGTTCTCGTTCCGTCAGACTTAAGTTCTTTCCTTGAGGTTTTCATATCGCACACTTTTGAACTTTGATATATACACCTTTAGGTCCCTTTTTGCTTTGCCCAAATTTTAATGCCCCTAGGCTTTTTCTAGTCCCACAAATGGGTCAACCTCAAATTATCTTATCTAAAACACAACATCTTCTTTTTGAAAAAAAAACAATTTAGGTCACGTAGTACTCGTAAAGAGCTTTCTAACGAGCTATAAAGCTCAAAAAACGGACTTTGGATGAAAAAGATATGAACGTTCAGGCCCTTAGGGGTGAAAACTGACAATTATGGTTTTTCTTCGAATATGAGCTAAGGGGTCTCCTATGAGCTTAGTGACCCAAAAATTTGCTTAAAATAACTCCACATTTTCCCAAAAAATGAAACCCTAATTTTTGCATTTGGGGTGGACAATCGCGATGGTCTGGGACCATCGCGATGGCTCAGGTCAACCATCGCGATGGCTCAGGTCAACCGTCGCGATGGCTCAGGTCAACCGTCGCGATGGACTGGTACAATCGCGATGGTCCGATAGTGCAAGGCATCTTGATGTTCTGATATGAACCATCATGATGGTCTAAATGAGTGTTGTGATGTTCTAACTGTGAGCAATCGTGATGGTCAAAATGAAGCATCACGATGGTCTAATCGGCGAGCAATCATGATGGTGTCGGTCAACCTCAAGCGAGAAGCTATGCAGTAAAGCTTGACTTTTGACCATAGACCTTGCCATTTCCATAAGAGATATGTTGAGATGTATATGGCACTATATACTGATGTTTTATCCCACCCGCAGCTAGAAATGCATTAAAATTAGAAGATATGTATTCCCCCCTCGATCAAAACGAAGGGTGCCTAATTTACATGCTAACAAATTTTTAGCCATGACTAGAAATTGTGTGAAGCATATATACAGTTGGGACTTTGCTTTCAATGGATACACCCATACATGCTTGGAGAAAACATCAATAAAAGTCACAAAGTAAAGGTAGTTCCCAAAAGAGGGTGTTTGCATAGGACCACAAACATCACTATGAACAATCTCCAATTTATGAGCAACTCAATTTGAACCATCTTTTGGGAATGAGGAACACTCCATTTTGCCCAAAATAAAACCTTCACAAACATGTTTACAAGGTGCCTCAAGTTTTGGGCAAAGAGAAAACCATTTCAAATTTCTATCGCATAGCAAACTAGAAAAATTCAAATGACCAAAGCATGCATGCCAAAGCTTTGCATATGAGATAGCCTGAGAATCTTGAACTACACATGCTAATTCATCCATATATTTTGCATATTCTATGAGATTATACAACCCACTACATAAAAATGTCAGAAGTAATTAACATCACCATTTGGGAGATCATGGACTATAGATATGTCATCAATAAATTTGACAACCAAGCCAATCTTGGCTAATGCTGAAATTGATAGTAGATCTTTCTTGATCCTTGACACATACAAAGCATCAATAATGTGAAATAACTACCATAAGAAGTAGTTAGAATGATTTTACCAGTTCAGATTATAGGATAAGATGATGTTTAGTGCATGTGATAGTATTCCCTATAGGGAAGCCTCAAGTGAATTGAAGAAACTACATTGTGAGATAATATGTTTGATTTTCCTACTATCAAAGTGGCAAACATCTGAGTCTAATATAGACATACACTACTCATGAGTAGATGTGTCATAGTGATAAACAATAGTGAAGGCCCATTCTTCGTTTTGAACAAGATTAGCTGACTCTATTTTAGGTGTAGATGCCTCTACAACAACCATTCTAGCCTCTTTCTTCTTCACCTCTTTCACAGCTAGTTTTGGACAACTCTTGATGAAATGATCATTTCCCTTACAAAATTTGGAAAA
Organism: Ceratopteris richardii; assembly: GCA_020310875.1. NCBI lineage: Eukaryota > Viridiplantae > Streptophyta > Polypodiopsida > Polypodiales > Pteridaceae > Ceratopteris > Ceratopteris richardii. The sequence goes on from CM035424.1 coordinate 37,431,453, forward strand.
TTGTTTCTATATTTCTATTTTCTTCTCATCTCTATTTCCTTCTTTGACTATGCAACATTAGTAGATTTTTGATTACTAGTAGATGAGCTCCATTTATCTTCACCCTTTTTGCTAGCTAGGAAAGCTTTCTCTATAACATGCATAATTGACCTGTTCTAGCTAGAATGATCTTTCTACAACAAAATGGAGACTAAGTTCTCAAATGTTAAGGCATTTGAATTGCTTTTCATCATCAATCAAATAGTAGAAACAAAACTTTAATAGGAATCTAGAAGATTGTTGAGAGGAGTCTGCACAAGTGAACTATCTGGTAAGACTTCATGTGTAGAAATCAATTGCCCCTTATAATCTTTGATCTTTGTCAAAAAATTGTCCATGGAATCTCCTTTGTTCATATGCTCAGTCTCCAACTATTTTTAGAGATAAGCAATAAAAGCCTCATTTCTTGCATGGTATAAAGTTGTAAGTTTATCCCACACATCGTACGTTGTCTTGCAAGAGAGAATGTGAGGGATAATGGAACATTTAATAGACAAAGCTATCAATAGATGTGCCAGAGCATCTTTGCCATCCCAACAAAGTTGCTCTATAGTGGGTGAAGTAGGAATTACATAATGAATATGACTTTGAAGATCATCATTGTTGTTCATGACAAGGATGAGTATCATGTCGTGGAGCTCCACCTCCTTAATTTTCAATCCACAGAGATGCAAGGAGGATATGAAGATTGTGAACGAGTGATGTGCACAAAGGTTAAGGTGTGAAGCACTCTACTGCACACACATACACACACACACATTAAAGAGACAATAAGAGAGGGAATGGAAGGAAAATCACTTCTTCTTATTACTCAAACTACAAATGATCTCATACAAGGCTCACCCCTTAACTAGGTAACCCCAAAAATGAGATCTCTAACTCTATTTATAGTTTTTGAGGTGAAATAACCAATTTCACATCTAATGATTGGTCTAGTTAAAATTTATGTCCTAAGCCACTTTTGGGGTATCAAATGATGTTCAAAAAATATGAAAATTGGTAGGCATGTTCTATCTAATATCCTTAAGCTCAATGACTCCTTGGCCTACAAAAAATGGAGCATTGCAAGGAAAAATTGGTTGGTTATATATCACATTGGTTAGTGATTAGAATCACTATTGATGTTTTTGACAAGATTTGATCACTCTAAATCAATATTGTATGGAAATATTATTTGTGTGGCCCCCTTTGGTCTCCTTCTTACATAGTCCCTCTTTGTCTTTGTCATAAACTATTGCCAGCATGCACCTCTCTCTCTCTCTCTCGTGTCTTTCATCACCAACAGAACCTTGCTATATGGAGTGATTAGTGTAATTCTGTAAGAGGTCGTGAGTGAGGGTGTGCTCGTTTATATGTATGCCCCAAGCAAGGTCAGCTTTCAATCTATCCCAAGTTGTGGCCCACAATGTATCAAGTGGTGGATAGTCATAGTGAGACAAATAGGCAAGTTATTCATAGATAAATAATTGGAGAAGATGGTTAGGCTTGGTAATGAACATTTCATAATAATATTCCCAAAACTTGGTGGTAAACATCTCCTTAAAGGTTTGTTTATAGCATGCATGCAAGTACTTTATTTGGCAACACCAAGAACAACAAGTTTTGAGCGAGGAGGTGGTGCTCATATCATATGCTAGATCTACATTGACATGCTTGAAGCTTGGTGTTGAAACATGAAGTGCATGGACCCTTGTGAAGACCTTGAATGTGGTTTGCATGAGGTAAAAAATTTTGATGGACATCCTAGCTACTATATCAGTCATACGATTCAGACATGGAAGCGAGTGTCGGATGGTTGCCATCATGTACACCACTATGGGGATCCTTTAGGGGATGCAAAGTATGAGCAGTTAACCCTTCCTAACACTTTATATCATTTTTCACTTTAATGGTGAATTTTGACCAAAAGGGATGTCGAGGCAACGTGACATAACATGGATTGTATATTATGTGGGTAGGAGCTTTAGACTAGGTGTATAGCATTTTTGGGTATTCTGTTAATAGATCCAGACTCCAATTTGGTTGAAAGATTGTGCCTTTAGTTGCTTATGGAGGGAGGTCCTCTACTTGGAAATGTGTGGCATGTGTTGGTTTCTTCCTTGTAATGCACTCTATCTCTAAGTTGTACTCGGTCAGATACATAAATTATGGTTTATATTGAAGTTCATTAGTCAAAATGTATCTCCTTGGCATAAGTTCTACAAAATAAGTAGATTGGAGTATGTTCTCTTCAATTACCACCATTGCCTTGAGTTGAGCTTTGATGCGTACTAAGTGTGTCTTGCCCAGTTCCTCTACAAACTTCATCTATGTAGGGCATGGTAGCTCAAAAGTGTTTTGACCCTTATCAATGACACATCGGCCTATTGCTATGTGTGGCTCATACTCTTCTTCAAAAATTGGGTCAACTCAAATAGTGGCATTGTCTTCTGGCTCTAGTAGGTCCATTGGGGAATCAAGCCTTTGTAGTGCTATCTATTCTGGTAGTTGATTCTAAAGCTTAGTAGCATGCATCCATAGTATGTTATTTCTTCTAGGATCTTTGGTGGAGTAACATTTTGTGGGGGAGGTGTAGCTAGATGTTCCACTAATAGTGTGATAGCTCAAGCTTTTTGTAGAGTGTTACATTCTTTTGTAAGTTTATCACAATCCTCTAGCAATCGAGTGTGGTCCTCTAACAAAAGCTTTATGGTGTTTGAGGGGATTGCTTGGAGTCGATTGGGACTCAGTGGCATGTGAGGGTTATCCACAGCTACTTGAAAATTGTCCTTGTTTTGTTCTTGTAACCTTTGATTTTATTCCCGTGTTGCAGCAACGTGACCTCAAAGAAGTCCCATATTTTGAGTTAACTGTGCATTGCATTCCATTTGCAATTGAAGTTGATCTTTGGCTTTTGCAATGGCCTCTTTGGTCTTTTTTTTTGGCTCTGACTCCATAGTATGATACAAGTCTTTAAGCTCTCTATAGCAGGCATTGAGGGAAGCATTCTCTATGCTTAATGAGTTAATTCCAGCTTGGATTTGAGTGGTGGTCCATTGTAAGTCTTGGTACTTCTAGCCTAGGAAGATGAATTCATCATGGACTTGATGCATGTTGTTGAACATCTAGTGTAATGTATTGTTGATGATGGATGATGCGAAGGTGGAGAGTGAACGCATAGTGGTATGCGGGTTAGTGTGAGTTGCAGAAGGGAAGGGGAAGGGAAAGGGAGAAGTGGATTTTGAAGTGAATGTGATGGTGAGTGATTGTGAAATGGATGGTGTGGAAGTGGAAAGTGGTGTGGAAATTGTGAGTGGAGGTGCCGTGGGTGGTGATATGTCCATGTTGTTGGATATGTTATTAGTGGTGTCAATGGTGTAGAGTGGAGTGGTGTAGGTGAAAAAAAATAATTGACACGGATGATGGTTGAGTAAGTGGAATGGACTCAGATAAGTGTACTTGAGATATCAATGGCTAGGGTGGAGGGTTGAGAAAAGGTTGTAGAAGGGATGGAAGGTTGGTAGTGTTGAGGGGGATAAAGGAAAGAAATGATTGGGTGGAGGGCATGCTCGGAGGAGATAGAGGTGGAAATAGTGGAAAGGGTGGGAGAGAGTGTGAAGGAGTAGAAGTTGGAAAGGTGGCAATAGTCGGCTGAAGGGGTGGCACACTATCAATGGGGGTGGCTTGTGTCTCAAAAAATTAAGGGCTTTGACAATGCCCACTACCTCAATTAACATGTTGAAGGTGCTGATGAAGGATGCATCGAAGCCACTATTTTCAAGCTCTCTTTGTAGCAAATCATGACTCTGTTTCTTTCTGAGTTGACTTCATGCCATACTGCTTGCATCATGGTATAGAGCTTTTCCACTACTACAATATAAGCTGCAATATCTATGATGGATTCCTCATGAGATATTCATAACCCACCTTGTCCTTCTTGGTGCTTCTCCTCTTGTTGTTGCTGAGTTCCATGATTGGTTTCTTGCTCGTGCTGATTTGTTTATCTTTCTCATCATCTTTATTTATCGTGCATTCATCATCTTCTTGATCTGTGGTTGCATGACCCTTATCATGATCTGTGTGGGAGCTCAGGTATCTTCGTCACTCATATTCTTGTGAAAGGAATTGGGTGTCTGAGAACTAGAAATCACTAGAGAGTGGATCCTGCATCTCAAAATCAAAGGTAGTATTAAAGTGATATGTCTCCATGTCAGATATGGGAAATACAAAAGTCCCTGGAGCACTAGTATCAATGGGTTCTGTGACCGCTTGTTCCATTGCCAATTGTTCGGCACTTACGGGGGTTTTTGAAGTTATACTTCTACGTGGTATTGTGCTAGGGATCAGAGGATGTGGCCGTGGAGGTGACAATTATGGTAATGGTTGTGGGGATGGAGATGCTTCAACTTGTAGACATGGGATGGAGCCTCTCATCCATTTAGCTAATTGAGATTTGGATGTGCAGTTGCTCTTGCATCTGTTGAGTTGATTGTTAGTGAGAGCATGCTCAACTAGAATGCCCACTTGAGCACATCTCCTTTCTTCATAGATTTGTGGATTAAAGTCTCTCTTTTTGAGGGAACATGTGTACCATTGATCTCGAGGGCTGCTTGGAAAAGCTTATGTGTGAGCTTCAATTTATTGAAGGGTGGGTCTGTCATGAGAGAGGGTAGTACGAAGGTTCTTGAGAGCTCTTTCTTTGTCTATGGGTTGGAGTGTGGTGACCAAATAATAGCATCTATAAAATTTTGGCTTTGGTGGTGGTGCTTCAAAGTATTCTTTGAAGTTGGCCTTCTCCCATAATAATTGCAGCTCCATGACGTTCTGTAATGCATCAAATTCTCTAGAGAAGAATTGGTATCTTCCCCATGTATCACCATTGAAAGTTATCCTTGCCTCATAGATATGCTCGGCATTGGCAAGAGGTTCTTCTAGTCCTTGGAACCAATGCAATTTAGCATGAATGTTCTCAATATTCCCTTTAGATGGGTCCTCAATGGGCATAGGACCTTGGAATTCATGGAAGTCCGGTGGTGGTAGCAAGGGATAATCCTCAGTTGGGAGGTTGCAGTAGTCCACCATGTGTAGGCTAGGAAATGTTGTGGATGATTCTCCTACTTGCATTGTGATCCTAGGTGCTTGTTACAAAGATGTGCTACAAAATGAGAACACATTGTTATGGAAACAAATTTCGATCTCAGTATGGCAAGACTGCAATCCCTTTCCAATATTGATATGCATCCCATGTAGCGTAGTGATGTGTCATGATATTCATGATGTCCTCATGCCTGATGCGAGTTGCTAGACTTCCTACATGCATACTCTTGAGAGTGCATAATCTCATATGCATGATTGGTGTCATCATATTTGGTTACAACATATTGGGGGGTGATTATTACAAGGTTGATTGTTTAGCATGGGTGTCAATAAGGAATTAAAAATACAAGGGGTCAATGAATGATTTACCAAACTAGAGGTTAGTGGATGGAGGTGGACCTAGGGTTGTTTAGGCACCCTGTTGGCAGTAGTCTTGGTACACCAGGACTTACAAGACGTGAAAGTCAAAGAAGGGAGTCAGAGCGAAGGGACAGCACAAGCAAACAGGGCAGTCAAAGAAGATCTGGCAAGTAGGCCAATATTTTTTCAAGACACTAATGCAGATCAAAGAGATGGACATGCAGGGAGGAAGAGCAAGTAGGGAGCTTGAAGATATGTATGGCAGATCACTAGAAGAAACCCCTACAACAACAGTGATTTTTATCACTAACAATCATTGTAAATATCATTTCACATTTTTGTAGCTCCATTTTGTGCAAGCCAAGGAGTCCTTGAGCTTGAGGAGCCTTAGAAGTAGTTGCGTACCAATTTTCGTATTTTTTAGATCTCGTTTGAGCCCCCAAATAAGCCCTGGAACCTAATTTTTAACTAGGCCGGACACTAGGTCTGGACAGGGCCAAAGCTAGTCAAAAACTATAAAAGGAGCTAGAGAGCTCATTTTTGAGGTTAGATTGTAATTGAAACGAACTTGCAAGAGCATTTGAAAGTAATCTAAAGAACTCCATTGATTCTCTCTCTTTGTCTTGCCGTGTGTGCGCGTGTGTGTGTATGTGTGTGCATGCTTGTGTGCTTCTCACTCACGCACTTGTGCCGCCACTTGCTCGAGGTCTTCATACCATCCTCACGTCTTCCTGGATAGACATTAAAGGAGGTGCTACTCATCACTGAGCTACACCAAATTTTGGCGCCGTTGCCGGGGAACGAGCTTTGAGGACGAGCGTGTGATGGTAAGACGTAGAGTTGACGCGTTGGAATTGTAGGTATTTTCTTCACTCTCATCGATTTTCTTTTACTTTCTTTACCATCTTCACTTCCATCATCATCATCACCATCTCCCACCTCCATCTCCATCATCGCGAAAATTTCAGTTTTTTGACTATATCCCCACCTCCACCTCATTTCCCCATTTCACTTGTGAGAGAGAGCGAGAGAGCGAATTTGCATGTGCTGTTTTTGCATGTTTTCTGAGCTGTCTTGCAGGTACAGGCTGCATCATCATCCCCAGCACTCCGTGCAGGTACGGAAATCTGAGTAATTGTCTGTGTGTTGCCGAGCTCTGTCAATCGCGACCGACAGAAACATTGCTCTAATTGCTAAACAAAGTGCATATCCATGACCTACAGGCCTAGAGCTTCCCAAAAATGTGTTTAGTTTTTTGAAATTCCACATATTTCTGTCAATCGCGATCGCTCTGTCAATCGCGATCGACAAACCACGACGGACAGACCTGTCAATCGCGATCGACACGTCAATCGCGACCGACAGCCCACGACGGCTCTGTCAATCGCGACCGACAGAGTCAACGACCGATTGACCATGACTGACGGATCATACACGCGACACGTGTCAATCGCGATCGACTCATCAATCGCGACCGACGCAGTCAACGACTGTTTGACCACGACGGACAGACCACGACGGCTCTGTCAATCACGATCGACGCAGTCAACGACTGTTTGACCACGACGGACAGACCACGACGGCTCTGTCAATCGCGATCGACACAGTCAACGACTGATTGACCACGATCGACAGACCCTTGCGACCGACCTGTGAATCGCGATCGACTCATCAATCGCGACCGACAGAGTCAACGACCCTTTGACCACGACTGATTGACTTTTCGTAACCCCTGTCGATCGCGACTGACCAGTCAATCGCGACTGACAGCCACGATGGACCTGTCAATCGCGATCGACACGTCGATCGCGACTGACCTGTCAATCGCGGCCGACAGACTTTGCGAACACGTTAGAAGGGCAATTTAGGTCAAATTTTTAAGGTAAAAGTAGTGGTCTAAATTTTGGCCAAGTGTGGGACAAACACAAGGGTGTAGCATTGCATTACGAGGACACGACCCAAGTAACTTTAGAATTCCTGTTTGCCTGATAACCGAGCGCAATCCTGTTTTAGCCCCAAAACCCTGAACCGGCATAACTTTCTCATACGAAATCCGTTTGCCGTGATTTTTGTTTTGTTGGAAAGCTCACAGGGGTTATAGTTAAATTAAGATCAGGAATATTTGCTAGGGAATTTTGAAGTTGACCATACCTAGGGGGAACAAAAATTCAGGGATCTCTAGAGTTGAGTCCAAAAGGTCATAGTGTAAATTGGTGAAGTATTGCAGGAATGAAAGTGATTGAGTGTGTCTTTTGAATTTAAGTCTTGAGCTAACAGTGGGCCTTTTACAGGTCCTTTGAGAGAAGCAAAAGGTACACAAGGCAAGAGTAAGTGCAAGCTTGGGAACGCGCGTCGTGGGCACATTTGGGCAACGCCACAAGGAAAGGAACTCAAGGTTGGAAAACCCGCAACACTCTCTGTCAATTCTTAGTATAGGCTAAGTGCGGATAGTGCTAGAAGTAATTCCAGGGAACGACAGGCACAAGCTAAGTCAGAGATTATCTAAGAAAATCAAGTGCAAGTTAAGAGATAACCTGTGTGTGTGCGAACGTCAATCCTAAAAGGGAAAGAACCTAACAAGAAACGACTAAACTAAAGTGCGAAACTAAACTCAAGTATTCCTGACGACGGGATATCAGACAAGAGTATAAACACGATAATCAACATAAAAAGAACTAAGTGACAGATACAAAAGGACTCAGAAACGTGGTTGTACCTGGAAAAACATTGGGTTAATCAGTTAGGCATATGAACCTTAGATCAGGACGACACCTAGCAAAAGAGAGACAAAGCCTTAGATCTTCAGAGGCTAGTGTCAACCACACTGCTAGGTCCTGGGCCCAGCAGTTGAGCCACCACTCGAACTACCCTAGCTCTGAGACCAGTGAGTCAGAGACGTCTCAAGGCATGGACAGACCTACGGGAAGTTCAGGTGTGCCTTACTTGTACAGGGTAGAAGGCCCTTACAAAACACAGTTGGAATACCTTAGGACCAACCGATTAGGTGCTAGCATCTATGAGGACGGCCTAGGAAGATCCGTGGTCCAGATTAAAAATCCTGATCAATCCATTGGACTAGAGCACCCAGCTGTCAAATTTGAAAACGGTGCATACCTGGATAAAGAAGGAACCATATACGTAGTCACCAGTCACCCAGATAGGACGGATGAATTTGGGAATGTAATCTCAGAAGCGGACTTAGGTGACTTGGAACAAGGGAACATGGGTGCGGAACCTAGAACCCCTCGAGGTAAATCAGTTCTCACTAGGATTATCACACCTGAGTGGGTACCCCAGGACAACAAGAGCATAGAGTTGCTCCTCAATCGAGAAACCGACGAAGCCTTTTGGAGGTATAAATCTAATCAGCCAACTGATATAGGGAGTATCATGATCTATGAGTTTAAGGATCCGGATAGCCCAGGAAGAGTGACCTACTTAGATCACACTTCAGAACGGATCTTTGTGGTGACAGAGAATGATAGGCATGCTTACACTTGGAAGGGTGAATTCATTTTCCCTCAACCAAGATCGAACGTATCCTATGGTCACCCTGGGGCTGGAACATCCCAAGCTCATGGAATGCAAAGAGACAGAAGCAGAGATAGACCGGAAGTAAGCTTTGCTAACCCAGTGGGCAGAGAAAGAACGAGGACGGAAACGAATAGGGTAGAACCTGAGATGCTTAGAGCTCACAGGAACCAAAGAAACGTGGATGGATTTCCGCTGCCGAGACCTAGAGAGCACACAAGAACTCTGAGACCGACCCAGCTAGTTAAGTCCATGAAGAATTACTTTGATGGCACAGGAGACCCCTATGATCATGTGGCGGAGTTCAAGCAAGTCTTGAAAGCTGAACAAGTGGAGGATTTGTTCACACAGTACAATGCCTTCGGTCTAACCCTTAGGAACACAGCACTTACATGGTTTCAGCCATTGGATGAGCGGCAATTCAGGTGCATAGACCAACTCCTAGAGGCTTTCATTGTAGAGTTCTCTAAGAGCGGCATAAGACACAATACCTCCTCATTGATTCACAGCTTCAAACAGACCCCCCAAGAGACTATAAGATTGGCCGAAAGAAGATTTAGACAATATCTTGAAAGGTGCCCTGTTTCGGAGCTACCCACATCTGCTAAACAAGTAGCCTTATTCCTTGATGGATTGCTGAGTACGAAATTGAGATCCTACGTGTATCTGAAGGACCCTAGGACTATAGAAGAGTGTGTACGCATGTGCATTGACATTGAAGATAACCTGGGGGAAGAACTAGAGCTTTCAAAAATCTACAAAGATTCAGATAGTGCATCTAGTCACTCTTCCACGCAATCCACATCAATTGAGGAACTCGCAGAGAAAGTAGCTCAGAAATTAGGAGTAACTAGTAAACAAATCCCACGGTTTGCCCCTGTGAAAAGATGCTATACTTGTGGGGGCGACCACATGGCGAACGTCTGTCCCATTATGGCTCAACCCCAAATTAATCCTAGTAGCCAGTATTGCACCATAGAACGGAAGTACACCAATCACACTGCGCAAGATTGCCCATATAACAAGCAGGCAGTTAGGCAACCCTACCCTCAGCCATACCCGCAGCAAGGAAGATACCAGAACCCGTACCCTCCACAACCATATGGCAGGCCACATCAGCCGTATCAGCAACCCTACCAAAACCAACAAAGGCCTCAGCCAGTGTTAGCTCAACAACCCCCTGCCCCAGCTAATGTGATTCCGGTAAAGTATGCTGTTGCAAAAGAAAACCTGAATAGAGCTATAGTCCCTGTAACATCCTTGCTTTCTGAAAGTGACCCGAGTGACCATAGCTTTGATTCCACACATGTTGATAGCCCCCAGGCCTACTACATGCAGTCTCCGGAGCATGGTGAGTCCTATTATAGCGAAGAGACAAACGAACCTAGTTGGGAGTCAGATTACACGAACGTCATGTATGCAAACCCCAATCCTAGGCCTCAATCTAGGCAAGTAAGACCTCCATTCCCAAGAGGACCGTGCTACAGATGCCAAGGAGATCACCTCATTCGTGATTGCCCCTTGCCTCCACCTACACAACCCCAGTCAGTAACGATCCAAGGTTTTTGCCAAGATTGTGGAAAAGAACATATCTTACGAGATTGCCCTAAGAATCCTAATAATATGCCAAAAATCACTCCGATTAACGTTATTGGGTTAGTGGTAGATTCCACAGGAAGTGTCACTTCCACTGCTCCCGTACAGGTAGTCACTCGCGCTCAAGCCTTACAGCAGAATCAAGGAGTAAACCAGGATAAGAATCCAGAGGTTAGTGAAACAGAGAGCGTAACAAAGAAAAGGACTAGAGCATGGAAAGATAGTCGGGAAAGAATGAAAAGACAATGGGCTAAAAAGATGAGTGAACTTGAGGAAAGCATAAGAGAAACCAAAGCTAGGATAACTGAAATCACCTCTCAAACCCCCTCTCACACTATCCCATCACCACCACTCCCATCGCCCTCCGACCCGCCACCTTCCAACCCACGTCATACGATTCCACCACCCCCTAGAGTAGGATCAGTATTAGCTGACCCCATTCCGGAAGACATAGACATGATGCTTAAAGCATATCAGGCCAGAATTCAAGAAGGGCCAAATGTCACAGATCATGACAAGTGTTACCCTAGAGCTGACCTAGAGATAGAAAGAACCAAACTGTGCGCGAAAATGGTCGCATTGGCTCAGACTATGTTTGAAGCCAGTCGCCTTTTCAATTACTCGGGCTCAGCCAGGACGCAATTACACTTGGATGGACTTCTAGAGAAATTAGAGGGAATAATCGCTAGAGCTGCCAAGGAAGAAAAAAATCAAGGAAGGGAGAATGTAAGTAAAATCATGACCCATTCCCCACCGGAAGCTTATGTGCCAAATTCCATGGAACCAGACAATTCCACCTCCCTAGAGCGAATAGAGAGGTTAATGGCACAATCAGAAAAGGAACCTGCCCCTCAAAGAAAGGAAAGGGCAAGAGAACGGATAAGCAAGCCTCTTCAGGAAGCCCATGTGCCTCCTCAAGAAGCTTATCTTTCCCCCCAATAGGCACAAGAGCCTCTCTCGGAAGCTTGTGTACCTCCACAGGTTGCCTACATTCCTTCTCAGGGAGCGTATGAGCCTGTTCGGAAAAGTAATAGAATAAGTAACCCTCCCCAGGAAGCTTGTGCTCCAGCTATCTATGAGAACGAGGAAAGAGCCAACGATAGAATAAGCCCTCCTTCCCAGGTTGCTTATGTGCCTAATTCTACGGAGCCAGACACATCTTCTTCTATGAATCGGTTTGCACCAGACTTCCTACGAGAGATTCAAGAAGACAAATGGGATAACGAAAGCGAGGTCGCCCCTCCTTTTGAACTTGTGGACGATGCACACGACCAATTCCCACAAGACATCCCATCTATTTACGGGGAACATGAGAGTGCTCAGTCTCACGAGAGATTGGACTTTGAGTCTAATTCCATACAAGAGCTACCCCACTTCACAGGCCCATGGGAAGCAAAATCCACATGTATGAGAGCACCCACAATCATGGTAAGGAACGACGACTCAGTCATACCTAGGAACACAGAGGTAGTGAAGAACACTAACGTGCAGTGTAATCTCAAGTTAGAAGAGCTACTCAAGGTTAGACCTGAATTATGGAAACATGTAGCCAAACAAGTACCAGAGATAGCAAAACCTCGTTCCCAGGCAGGATCCCATAGGACAGTGCCAGAAATTCCCTTGGATAAGATAGGAGATATGTGTGAAGGTGAAGAAGGGAACACCTATCTGCCCATCACCTACCAGGAGTACACCACCAAGGCAATTTTGGACTCAGGTGCAGGAGTTGCAATTGCCACCACCTCCTTATGGAAGCGTTGGGGCAAACCGGCACTCAGGCCGACGAGAATGAAATTGCAGATGGCCGATGGTCACATAGAGAGACCCCTAGGATTGCTAGAAGGAATAACTCTCACCACTTGTGGTGTCGAGTTTGAACATAGTTTTGCTATATGTGACTTCAGCAAAAATCATGCCTATGAGATGATTTTGGGAAGACCATTTATGCGACAGTTGCAAGTGGTGCAGGATTGGGGGACCAATTCTTTGTACCTGCAACACTTAGGTGTCACGACCAAAGTCAATCTCAAGGATTATTCTCATAGAGATGTCCCTCCTATCCAATGGAATCCCATCCATAGAGCCAAAGAGGATACAGAATCGGTGCATTCCATAGGGTCTGGATCCTCATGGATGCATGAAGACACTCACTTATGGATGTGCAAGGTAGCAGTAGAAGAAGAGAAGAGAGAGAAAGCCAGAGAGGTAGGTGCGAAAGAAACTCATAGACCCATTCAAGACCCAGCCTATGCACCTGTAGTTTTCCCAGACGAGGAATTCAAACCCCATGGCTGGGCGGAAATTTTAGCAACGATGGACGTAGCCATCAATGAAGAACAATGGACACCTCACTGTGATGAGGATGGCTATGACATTTCAGTCTTCTCCATAGAGCCAATCATGGGAGAGGCAGTTTTAGAAGAATGCGAACCTAGCCCTGATGCATTTGAGGATGCAAGTGACTCCGATCTAGAGTCAATCATTATGGACCCACCATTTGCATCAGATGAAGAATACTTCCATGAAGTAGAATTTCAACCCCAGAGGCATGGAGAGCTTACAAATGAGGTAAGATTAGCAACACACGTGACCCCGAAGGAAGAAGGAAAGAAACGAAAGAAGAGAGAAGCCTTACCAGAAGAGGAAGAATCTTTGTTTGAGGTCCCAGAAAATTTTAAGAAGTATGAGATAGATGACAGGAGGGTCATGATTAGAATGCCCAAACGAGAGGCACAATCAGGAGAGGCCTATGATAACAAAGAAACTACCAAGAAAATAGTAGTGGCCATAGAAGAAGGAGAGGAGAGATGCACGTACATAGGCCATGACCTGACAGAAGAAGAAGAGCACGAATTGATTGCCTTGCTAAGAGAATACAGAGATGTATTCGCTTGGAGTTACAAGGACTTGAAAGGTGTTGACCCTGACATATGCTCACACACTATCCCCATGACCTCAGATGCCAAACCCTCTAAGCAAAAGCCTTATACATATAACGATAATTACGCTGCTAAAATCAAGGAAGAGATAGATAGACTGGTCGAAGCTGGATTTATCTATGAAATTGAGCACACTGAGTGGGTATCACCCATCGTAGTGGTGCCCAAGAAGAATGGCAAACTGCGCGTGTGCATTAACTTGAAAAAGGTTAATGCAGCCACAATTCGAGATAACTATCCACTTCCCATCACAGAACATCTCTTAGAAAGAGTGGCAGGCAAGGAAGTGTATAGCTTCTGTTGGAAGTAGCCAGAGGCACAGACGCCACGGAAGCATGTGAAGACAAAGCAGGGAGCCAGGCGGATCAATTTTTCAAACAAATATATTTCTTATTAATTCTCCAAACATTCAACAGTGATTGTTATCACTAATTGTAACATATGTATCATAGAAAACCCCATTTTGTAATCCATAGCTCCATTTTGTGCAAGCCGAGGAGTCCTCGAGCTTGAGGAGCTTAGGTAGAATGCGCGTACCAATTTTCGTTATTTTTAGACATCGTTTACCCTTCCAAATAGCATCTAGGACCTATTTTTTAACTAGGCCGGTCACTAGATGTGAAACCGGTCAAAACTAGTCTAGAAACTATAAAAAGAGCTAGAGAGCTCATTTTTGAGGTTGGTTCATTTTGGTTAGTGTGAGCTTAGAGCTAGTTTGAGCTTGTAAGAGCATTCTTGAGTAATAGAACTAATTTTCCCACCTTCCATTGTGTCTTGCTTGTCTCTTCTTTGTGTGTGTGTATGTGTGTGTGCATCTTTGTGCTTCTCACCTTCACTCTCACATCATCTCACGTTCACGATCTTCATATCACTCCTACCTCTCCCACGGATTGACATTAAGGAGGTGAAGCTTCTTAACGTGGTTCTCACCATTGTGCTAGAGCAACACCAAATTTGGCGCCGTTGCCGGGGATCGAGTCTAGGACGAATGTGTGATGGTAAGAGTATAGCAAGAAGTGGCGTTGGAAGGTAAAAATTTCAGTTTTTGTTGTTGTTTTTACTTAGTTTGTAGTGTTTTTCACCTTCCCCATACTCCATCTTCATCATCGCATCATCATCTCCATTTCCAAAAAAATCAGAAAATTCACCATATCCCCCCATTCACCTCATTTCCCCTCATTTGTGCATGCGAGAGAGCGAGAGAGAGTTTTTGCGTTTGTATGTGCTTGTGTTTTCTTGAGTTTTCTTGCAGGTACAGAGCTTCAGAGCATCAGGAGAGCTTCCAAAAGGTAAAACATGTACTTTCTGTCAGAAATTTCCGAGTAGGGCGGACCATCGCGATGGTCTGCAACTTTCGGATTTTGAGGTAGGCGACCACACCACGAGGTAGGCGATCCTTGCGCACACACGGCACCATAGTTGCATTTTGAAAATTCATTGTTTGGTGGACCATCGCGATTGGCTCGGACCATCGCGATTGTGTCGCACCATCGCGATAGGCTCACGCCATCGCGACGGCTCGGCCGGACCATCGCGACGGTTCGCTTTTTCGGACCATCGCGACGGTTCACTTGAGCCATCGCGACGGTCCACTTGGACCATCGCGATTGTTCAGCTGACCCCGGACCATCGCGATTGGCTTATGCCATCGCCACGATAGTGCCACGTGTCACGATAGACCATCGCGACGGTTCGTTTTTTTTCGGACCATCGCGACAGCCCAAAATCGGACCATCGCGATTGGCTCAAGCCATCGCATCGCGGACCATCGCGACGGTTCACTTCGGACCATCGCGATTGTCCACCTTTGACCGTTGACCCGCGCCATCGCGACTGTCCGCCCGATCACGCCATCGCGACGGTTCATTTTTTGGACCATCGCGATGGTTCGACCTCACGCCATCGCGATCGTTCACTTCGAGCCATCGCGACGGTTCACCTTTTCGCGCCATCGCGATTGTCCAAATCCCACGCCATCGCGACGGTTCGCTCGGACCATCGCGATTGTCCCAGACCATCGCGATTGTCCACCCCCATCGCAATTTTTGGGCTCCAATTTTGACCAATTTTGAGGGTATTTTTGAAAAATTTTTGGACCATTAGACTCATAGGAGACCCCTTAGCTCATATTTGAGGGAAAACTGGATTGTTAGTTTTTACCCCCCAGGGCCTGAATGCTCATAACTTTTTCATCCGAAGTCCGTTTTTTGAGCTTAACAGCTCGTTAGAAAGCTCGTGACGAGTACTACGTGACCTCAACTGTTTTTTTCATAAAGAATACATCTATTTTTGGATAAGATAATTTGAGGTTCACCTAGTTTGGGACTAGAAAGCCAGGGGGCACACATTGAAAATTTGGGCAAAAAGGGAAGGGACTAAAAGGTGTATATACTCAAGTGTTTGATCATCTTGTGAATTGGTCTAACATTGGAATTTTCTAGGTCTAGCAAGGGCAAGCAAGCAAGGCAGTGAAGACAGCAGAGCTTGGGAAGCACGGCTTCTTGGGCAACAGGGCATCAGAGCAACCAGAAAAGCCGACTCGAGGTTGGAAGATTACTCAACCCCCTCAGTCAATTTTTAGCTTAGGCTAAACGGTAGTTGTGGATTAACGACGATAGGAACGCCTCAAGTTCAAGATACCTAATTCTTTCAAGTTTAAGACTTAAAGTAAAGGTGTGCGTGACACGAAAACCTGAAGAAAAGAACATAAGTCTGACGGAACGAGAACTCAAAACTATAACGGAAAGTCGAATTCCTGACGCATATATTAAGACAAGAATCCAAAGAAAAATTAAAAAGAATCAAGAATTAATCACAAAGGACCATTGACGATCTAAGGGTGTAATTGAGCGTGCAAGGAAGGAAATTAATGAACCTTAGATCAGGGAGACACATAGGTAAGTCAGACCGACGAAGCCTTAGATCATCAGAGGCTAGTGTAAGAACTACTGCTCGATCTTGGGCTCAGCAATTGAATAGTAATTACCCCTACGAGAGCTCAGAGACTAGCGAATCAGAAATGGCATTTAGCACACACAGACCAGAAGGAGGGTCCCATGTAGCATACCTAGAAAAACCAGAAGGACCCTATAGAACGCAACTAGAGTTTCTCCGAACCAACCGATTAGGTGCTCGCATCTATGAGGATGGTTTGCAGAGGCAAGTGGTGCAACTGCACAACCCTGATCAACCCATTGGATTGGAAAGACCAGTGGTAAAATTTGAGAGAGACGCTTACATAGACAAAGAAGGAACCATGTACGTCCTAAGTACGCAGCCAAACGATGCTAATGAGTTTGGCACAATTCAATTAGAGACGGAAACGAAATTTCCAGGAAAAGAACCGATAGAAGAACCTAGAACACCTAGAGGGAAATCCGTATTAACAAGAGTACTCATCCCAGAGTGGATCCCTCAAGATAACAGGAGCACCGAGTTGTTTGTAAATAAAGAGACAGATGAAGCCTTTTGGAGGTACAGAAAGGAAAACCCCAGTGAGGTAGTCACCATTACAATTTATGAATTCAAGGACCCAGATACACCTGGAAGGGTTGTATACCTGGATGAGACTTCAGAAAGAGTCTTCGTGGTGCCTGAGCGCGCTAAAAACACATACACATGGAGAGGTGAATTGGTATTCCCTCCATCTAGAACGAACATGAATACAAATCAACAAGGGGCAGGAACATCCTCAGCCCATGGAAATCAAAGAGAAGGAAATAACGAGAGACCGGAAGTAAGCTTCACTCATCCCATAGGGAGAGATAGAACAACCACGAACACTAATAGAGCGGAGAGACAAAGAGATCATGGAATACCAGGTGGTAGAGACGATTTTCCTCTACCTAGACCACGCGAACACGCAAGAGTATTGAGACCCACTCAATTAGTAAAATCAATGAAGAATTACTTTGATGGGACAGGAGATCCCTATGACCACGTGGCAGAATTCAAGCAAGTATTAAGAGCAGAACAAGTCGAGGACATGTTCACGCAATACAACGCATTTGGACTAACGTTAAAGAATACCGCTTTAACTTGGTTTCAACCATTGCAACAAAGGCAATTTAGAGACATCCATCACTTTTTAGAGTCATTCATCACAGAATTCTCTAAAAGTGGGGTTAGACATGACACGTCTTCGTTGATTCATAGTTTTAAACAAACCCCTCAGGAAACAGTAAGACTGGCAGGTCGTAGATTCAGACAATATGTTGAGCGATGTCCAATGCAAGAGCTACCCTCACAAGCCAAACAAGTATCACTGTTCCTAGATGGCTTGTTGAGCGCTAAACTACGCTCCTATGTGTACCTAAAAGAACCCAGAACGCTAGAGGAGTGTGTAAGAATATGTATAGACATTGAGGACAACCTAGGAGATGAATTAGAACTCTCAAAGGTCTATAAAGACTCAGATTGTTCTTCTCTAGCATCCACAAAATTTTCTAATTCGATAGAGGACCTAGCAGAAAAAGTGGCCCAAAAACTAGGAGTTTCTGGTAAACAGGTGCCCAAGCTACCAACTAATGTACGTTGTTACACTTGTGGTGGAAATCATTTGGCAAATGTGTGCCCCAATGCACCTCAACCTCAAGCCAACCCTAGTGGCCAATATTGCACAATTGAGAGAAGATACACGAATCATACGGCTCAGGACTGCCCATACAACAAACAAACCGTGAGACAGAACCACCCGCAAACATACCAGCAGCCAGGTAGGTATCAAGGCCAATACAATGCTCAGCCGTATTACTATAGGCCTCCCCAGAACTACCCTTACCAGGCTCAACAGAGACCTCAACCCGTCTTAGCTCAGCAGCCACCCCCACCAGCGAATGTCATCTCAGTCAAATACGCTGCGGCAGAAGAGAACCTAAGTAGGGCCTTAGTGCCTTCTTCACCCTTGATCACAGAAAGTGACCCGAACTCAAACAGTTTTGACTCTACGCATGTAACTAGTCCACCCGCTTATTACACGGAGTCACCAGAACATGTGGAGACATATCATTATGATAGTCCACCAATGGAACCTAGTTGGGAGCCAGATTATACTAATGTGATGTACGCAAACCCAAACCCACGACCCCAATTGAGACAACAGAGACCACAGGGCCCTAGAGGACCATGCTTTAGGTGCCAAGGAGATCACTTCATTAAGGATTGTCCACACCCCCCAATAGCAAGGCAAACACAGTACTATAGCATACAAGGCTTTTGTGCCGATTGTGGCAAAGAGCACATAATCAAAGATTGTCCTAAGAACCCAGTTAACACTACAAATGTGACACCGATCAACGTGATAGGTATTGTAAATAATGCAGATGGATCCAACCCTATGTACGTGCCTATCCAAGCTATAACCAGAGCTCAGGCGCTCTTACAAAACCAACAGCTTAATCAAGAGAAAGTAGCCGAAACTAGTGAAGTTGCAGAATCGAGTGGTAAAAAGACGAAATCTTGGAAAGATTCTAGGGAAAGGATAAAGAGAAAATGGAGTAAAAAGATAAGTGAGTTGGAAGGAAGTTTAAGGGAATCTAGAGCCAAAATACAAGAATTGACTTCACAAGAATTAAACCAAGAAAACCCAGCTCAAAAATCAGGATCGGTTTTAGCTGAACCCATACCAGAAGATCTAGACATGATGTTTCGTGCATATCAGGCTAGATTAAAAGAGGGACCTCAAGTAACGGAAATGAGTAAGAACTACCCACGAGCTGATCTAGAAATTGAGAGAACTAAACTTTGCATGAAAATGGTAGAACTAGCACAAGCTTTGTTCGAAGCCTCTAGATATCTTAATTGGAATAACATGGCAAAACCAGAACTACACTTTCAAGGATTAATGGAGAGGCTAGAACACTTGATAGAAAGCAAAGAGAAAAAGGATCAGCATAGGAACCCTATTGTCACAGAGACACAGGAAAGGAATGCACCATCCCTGTCTCAAGTACCCAATACAGAAAGTCAAGACAACTTGTCTTCCATACATAGGTACTCACATGAATTTTTGAGAGAAATCCAAGAAGAGAAATGGAGAAAGGAACAAGGAACTCATCCTCCTATTCAAGAAATAGATGACTTGCAGGAACAATTTCCCCAAGACAGCCCCTCTATATATGATGATGTAGAGGTGGAGCAACTGAGTGAACCCACAGGATTTGAATCTAATTCTTTACAAGAATTACCCCAGTTCACAGGACCTTGGGAAGCAAAGTCTATTAGTATGAGAGCACCCACGATAATAGTGAGGAATGGAGAATCAGTGATCCCTAGGAACACGGAAGTGATCAAGAACACGAAAGTACAGTGTAATCTCACTCTAGAGGAATTGTTAAAGGTGAAACCAGAATTGTGGAAGCACGTGGCAAATCAATTCCCTGAGCTAGCTACCACACCCTCTCAGATAGGATCACATAAGAAGGTACCAGAGATACCCGTGGAAAAGATTGGAGACGTAAGCGAAGGAGAGGAAGGTAACACATATCTTCCAATAACCCATCAGGGCTACACCACGAAAGCCATCTTAGATTCAGGAGCCGGAGTAGCCATCGCTACTACCGCTTTATGGAAACGTTGGGGTAAGCCAGCCCTCAGACCCACCATGATGAAGCTACAAATGGCTGATGGACACATAGAAAAACCATTAGGCTTACTAGAAGGCATATCTCTCACCACTTGTGGTGTAGAATTTGAGCATACATTCGCCATTTGTGACTTTGCTAAAAATCATGCGTATGAAATGATATTGGGACGACCATTCATGCGTCAATTGCAAATTGTACAAGATTGGGGAACTAATTCTTTGTACTTGCAACATTTAGGAGTGACTACCAAAGTCAACCTTAAAGACTATTCACATAGAGATGTACCCCCAATACAATGGAATACCATCCATAAGACACCAGTAGAGACAGAATCCGTGCACTCATTAGAATCAGATCCTTCTTGGTTGCATGAGGATACCCATTTATGGATGTGTAAAGTAGCCAAACAAGAGGAAGAGCGGTTAGAAGCCAGGACCTTAGGTGCGGAACAACATCCACGAACTCTTCAAGATCCAGCCTATGCACCTGTAGTGTTCCCTGACGAAGAATTTGAACCCCATGGTTGGGCGGAAATCCTAGCAACCATGGATGTAGCCATCAATGAAGAACAATGGACACCCCACTGTGACGAGGATGGCTATGACATTTCAGTTTTCACGATAGAGCCAATCATGAGCGATGCAATTTTAGAGGAGTGTGAACCTAGCACTGATGCATTTGAGGACGCAAGCGATTTTGATCTAGAATCAATTATCATGGACCCACCCTTTGCATCAGAGGAAGAATATTTCTACGAAGTAGAGACTCACACTCAGAGACACGGGGAAATTACAAACGAGGTAAGGTTAGCCACAAAAGTGACTACTAAGAGTGAAGGCAAGAAAAGGAAGAAGAAAGAAACCTTGTCAGAAAAAGAAGAATCTTTGTTTGAAGTACCCGAGAACTTCAAGAAATATGAAATTGAAGATAGAAGAATTATGGTACGAATGCCTAATAGAAAGGCGAATGATGGACAAGTATATGATAACCGAGAGAAAACCAAGAAAGTAATAGTTACCATAGAAGGAGAAGAAGAAAAATGCACATACATAGGGCATGATTTGACGACTGAAGAAGAAGAAGAGTTAGTTGCCCTATTGCGCGAATATAGAGATGTTTTTGCTTGGAGTTACAAAGATTTGAAAGGAGTGGATCCAGATATATGTTCTCATAGAATCCCTATGACTCCAGATGCAAAACCGACAAAACAAAAACCTTACACGTACAATGATAATTACGCTGCGAAGATTAAAGAGGAGATAGATCGCTTGATAGAAGCAGGATTCATTTACGAAATTGAGCATACCGAATGGGTATCTCCCATTGTGGTTGTGCCCAAGAAGAATGGAAAATTGCGTGTGTGTATTAACCTTAAAAAAGTTAATGCCGCCACGATTAGAGATAGTTATCCTCTTCCTATCACAGAACATCTATTGGAAAGAGTTGCGGGCAAGGAAGTTTACAGCTTTCTTGATGGATTCTCAGGCTATAATCAAGTAGCCATTGCTCCAGAAGACCAACACAAGACGGCTTTTGCCACAGAATGGGGCATATTTGCATTTCGTGTGATGCCATTTGGTTTAACAAATGCACCCGCCACTTTCCAGCGACTCATGTGTCATGTTTTTAAGGAATTCTTACGCAAGAGCTTGGAAGTTTACGTCGATGACTTATGTGCTCATTCAAATGTAAGACAGACACATATTCCAGAGTTAAGACAAATATTTGACAAATGTCGAGAATATCAGGTTTGTTTGAACCCAGAAAAATGCGTTTTCATGGTCAGACAAGGCAAAATTCTAGGACACATTGTGTCAAAAAATGGAATCTCTACGGATGAGGAAAAAGTGAAGGTAATTGCAGAATTACCAAGACCAACTAATGTGAAAGAGGTACAGGCATTTATGGGCCATTGCGGTTATTATAGGAGATTCATACACATGTATGCAATCATAGCCAAGCCTTTGTACTCTCTTTTGACCAATTTTGAGTGGACAGATGAATGTGAAAATTCATTCAATGAACTAAAACGACGTTTGTGCTCAGCACCTATATTGACAACCCCAGATTGGAATAAGCCATTCCATGTACATGTGGATGCATCCAATTACGCCATAGGATGTGTGTTGGCGCAACCCACGAATGAAGGTAACATAGATCTCCCCATAGCTTACGCGAGCAGACAATTGAACGCAGCAGAAAGAAATTACACCACGACGGAACGAGAAGGATTAGGGATGATCTACGCAGTAAAGAAGTTTAGGCACTACTTGTTGGCCAACAAATTCAAGTTCTTTACAGATCATCAAGCCCTATTATATTTAGTCAACAAACCATGTAACACAGGACGATTAATACGTTGGTTTCTATTACTCATGGAGTATGATTTTGAAGTGGTAGTCAGGAAAGGAAAGACGCATCTTAGAGCCGACCACCTTTCAAGATTAACCTCAGGAGAAGCTCCTCAAGGAGTAGCAGATGAATTACCAGATGCATACTTGTTTAACCTTGAGATAGCACCAGAATGGGCTAAGCCTATAGTCCCCATTCTCACATACGGACCCAAGAATCCGAGGATAAAGATCAAAGAAGGAGAGATTACCAAGTCTCAGAAATATCAAATAATGGCAGGAAGCATATATAAACAGGATAATCAAAAGATTCTTGCTTGTTGTGTAGATGAATCAGAACATGCGAATTGGTTGCAATTAGCACACATAGGTGCACTAAAGCAACACCATTCAAAACATCGAACAGTACAGACTCTGCATAGATTAGGAGTATACTGGCCTACGATGGAAGCAGATGTCTACAAGTTGTGTAAGGAATGCAACGTGTGTTGTGAAAGACCACCAGTAGAACATGCTACACTATATCACGTGTCTCTCACACCAGACTGGAGTGAACCTTTAGTGACTTACTTGAGGACGAACACATTCCCTCAAGGCATGACCTTAGCTCGACAACGCAGTCTAGAGCAGGAAGCTCAAGACTATTCACTTATTGGCGAAAATTTATACAAAAGAGGACGAGATGGATATCTAAGACAATGTGTTCATGAGAGCGATTATCTTAGCATACTAGAGACTGCACACCAAGGTGTTGCAGGAGGTCATTTTGGACCAGAGAGGATAATCAAAGCCATCCTCTTTGCAGGATTATGGTGGCCCACTCTTCACATGGATGCTCATACCTATGTAAAGAGATGTGATGTGTGCCAAAGAACTCAGTTTCCTACACGCAGAGATGAAATGCCATTGAAACCCATGATGGGCGGACGTGCATTCTCTAAGTGGGGTATAGACTTTGTAGGACCCATTAACCCCCCTGCAAAAGGTACACATGCGGAATACATTATTGTTGCCACAGATTATCTTACGAAATGGGTAGAGGCAAAAGCCACAAAAAAGAATGATGCTCACACGACTGCAAAATTCTTATTTGAAAACGTCTTTACAAGATATGGATTGCCTATAGAGATAGTGAGCGATCGAGGCACTCACTTTCTAAACCAAGTCATTGAATATTTGTTACAGGATTTTATGGTGATTCACAAGAAATCTGCACCATATCATCCTCAGGCCAATGGTCAGGCTGAAAGCACTAACAAGATACTTTGTAACGTACTGACGAAACTCGTGAACAACAAACGTTCAGATTGGGACAAACAGTTACACCACGCTGTTTGGGCATATCGAGTGGCCTACAAGACTGTACTCAATGCAACTCCCTTTCAGATGGTTTTTGGTCAGAATGCAGTGCTTCCTTTGGACTTCTTGATACCGACACTTAAGGTTGCACAAGAACATCAGTGGACCGGCCATGAATTATCAGCAAGAATAATGGACTTGGAACGATTAGGAGAAACAAGGCTGAGGGCAGCAGCAGGAATATACACAACGAAGAAGCGACAGAAAGCATATTTTGATGCACATGTGAAAGATAAACGCCTAAAAGAAGGAGATTTAGTTCTAGTATATACGCTAAAACAGCACGCACGGAAGTTAGAAAAGCGAGGTTATGGACCTATGATCATTAACAGACTTTCGACTAGTGGAGCAGTACAGTTAGCCACCTTAGAAGGAGATATAATGCCTAATTACATTAG
Organism: Ceratopteris richardii; assembly: GCA_020310875.1. NCBI lineage: Eukaryota > Viridiplantae > Streptophyta > Polypodiopsida > Polypodiales > Pteridaceae > Ceratopteris > Ceratopteris richardii. Next base: position 37,455,686 of record CM035424.1, read on the forward strand.
CGGCTGTAGAGTCAGGTTATATCGAGAACCTCTTACTGAGGATATGCTTCGACGACTCACGTTGGCAAAGAAGCGTAAGGAGGAAGAAAATAGAATACGAGCGGAAGCTCAGGCAGAAGCCATAGAACGCATTAAGCGCATGAAGCTAAGAAGACAAGGACTAGGGAGAGAACATTATAACCATCTGGAGACATCACCCAGATACCCCATGGCCATGTGTCAAGTAAAATCAACCACTCATCCTAGCATAGTGGACAGGAGACCATTCATTACAGTTAGGCTAGAGCACGGTAACCATAGCCAAGAACTCAGGGCTTTGATTGACTCAGGCGCTGCGACTAGTGTGATTAGATGGTCCCACTATAAGGATTCAGGAATAGAAATGCGGCCAATTGAGGCATACCTCATAGGCCTAGGAGGTATGGAAACCCCTTGCATGGGTGAGGTGGACCTTCCTATCCTCATAAAGGATGTGACCATGACAGCGAAGCTACTAGTGTGCCATGATGACGACCTGATAGAACCTCTAATCCTTGGCCAAGATTGGCTATACGATCACTCAGTGGACCTAAATCTTAGACAAGGCTCCTTACAGATTGGAACCTTAGAGCAGAAGCGAGTGATACCGCTTGACTCCCCTAACGGCATTCCGCTTGACGGTTGTGACCCTAGACCCTATGAAACGCATGCGACGGAAGACAGGAAGATTTTTGGGCAGACCAGTCACGTTACGTCTACACCAACCCACTCGGGCTTGGCTATAGACAGTTGTCAATCAGAAGGACGACAGGAGATCTTCCCTGGGACTTCCTGCAAACTAGAAGAGACAGTTACCCAACCGCAAGGGCAGAAGGGCACAATCAGAGGTCAGGTGGGGTGCATCAGCGGCCAAATGAGCACGACACCCTGCGGTGCTCATCCTTCCAAACTTGTTGCGGACTGGCCTAGATTAAAGTTAAATAAGGCATCACTTCCTAATGGGCAGGTCACGCAAGTGTTGGATCTCCCTTCTTTTCCAAAGCAGAGTGTCCATCCGACCTCTCAACCTCAACAACAACAGAGTCAACCACGACGAAGAAACCCAGACCGACGACAGTATCAGAGGAAACAACAAGGAAAGCAGTTTAGGCCACCCAAAGGAAGCGGCACCAGACAAATATGGGTGCCAAAAGGGAAAAAAGCATCGAAGATCTCCAACCAAGTAGAGATCGACAAGAAAAAGGCAGAACAGAAACAGAATCAGTATCCACCATCCCCTCGACCTTCTTCTACAGGTCCGAGCATTCGACAAATGTGGATCGCCAAGAAGTACCTTACCCATAGACCCACGCCCACGCAGATTTGGGTGCCCAAACTATGTATCATAGCTCAACCCATAAGCCATGTAATACATAACCCTCGCAACTCATTTCACCCTCGACACCACCACACCCGACACCACCCTTTGCCCCTCAGCAGAAACCCACCACCCACTCCAAGATCCTTAGGAAATGGATACCGAAGCGTGTCCAACCGTCTTTCCCTAACCCATTGTCTAACTACCCCCCGACTAACATACAACCTTGTACTCAATTACTAACCTTTAAACCTTGTAATAATTCACCCACCATCATCCCACATCATTCATAATCTCATCTCATCAAGAAATGTATGCATGATCTGAAACGTGTAGGAGTCTAGAGACCTGCACTAGTGCTGCAAGAAAACATTGCATCCACCACATCACAGCACTTGGCTACACGGGTTACGCATCAGTTATGGAAAGGGATTGCGGTCTCACTTTAATGGGATCAAAATTAATTTCCATGCTAATGTGTTAATCTTTTGTAGCAGATCTTTCTCATTAGCGCATCCGTCACCATGCAAACCGACGAAGGAACATCAGGAGCAGGCCCCAGTGTAGCGGCTGTGCCCCTCAACGTGCTACGAGCAGAGTCCCACCCGACTGCTCCACCGCCGGAATTTCAGGGATTTCCAGGGCCCATGCCTATCGACAATCCACCCATGGGCTACACCGAAAAGATACACAGGAACTCTCATTGGTTTCAGGGCCTTGCAGGACCCCTTGCGGACGCGGACTTTATATTTGAATCCTCTCTGACATTTGATGACCGCACATGGGGAAAATACCAGTTTTTCTCCAGAGAGTTCGAAGCCCTACAGAGCACCCAGGATTTAACTCATGTTTGGGCCAGAGCAGGCTTCACAGAATACTTCAGTGATCCTCTGCCCAAACCGGATTTTTACAGGTGCTATTATTTAATCACTACATTGCTGGCCTCGGAAAATAAGGACATCCCAGGAACCTTCATATTGCCTTCTTTAGTGGATGATCCACCTTACAAGAGATTTTACCTCTCCAAGGATTTAATCAGAGCAGCCATCAAGATTCATGGCACCCACACACCCACAGATCGAGAGAGATTAATTCCAGAACCGATGAAACGTGGGGACGTCACGAAGTGGGAGGAGATTTCGGCCATTACACCTGAGCTGTCAAAGCCACTAAGGATATGCATGCAACATTTCGCATTTCCAACTCAGGACAGATTTACCATGCCCCATAAACGAATCTGGTTCGGATTGTATTTGGCATGCACGGGACCTCAAACTGTTGATCTGGCAAGCTGGATCATAGATCAAATGTATCTGGCACAGCACAGATGGGAGCGTAAAAAAGTGCTTAATGGATGTTGTGCACTCACAAGAATTGTGTATATGTGCTTGGCTTATGACTTGCCAATTGAGCGTGCACTAACAGGAGAAGAACTGAAGGCATTCAAGGGCACAACGAAGAAAGCCAGGAAGCCCAGTAGGACACGGGCAGGTAAGCGCATGCGAGGCACCATCCCTTGCCTTCAAGTGCCAGAGTCGCCATCACCACAACCCTCTCCAGAGCGACCACAGACAGAAGCTGCTCCCACTGTACAACCTATTCGCATAAGGTTGTCCAGACCAGTGGTTACGGAGGCCACCACTAGTACTGCTGCACCTCAGGCAGCCGCCACCTCAGAACCCACCACCACAACAGCAGAAGCTCCCACCACTATTGGTGCGGAAGCGTTTTCTTTCCCGATACCACATATGGAGGCCGACCCAATAAACACGACCTTTGATTTTGAGATGCCTGATGCATTCTCAAACGAATTCCAGTATTCAGAAGCACAACTGTTCTCCCAGGAATATGAACGCCCCAGCTACCCTACCACACCACGAGATCTGCCACAGGGACAAGCTGTGTCGAACTCTGAAGAAGAAAGAACCGAAACAGACGACGAGGAAGGCGACGATGAAGCCAGCCAGGGCTCACAGGACGGACAGACAGAGGGCCAAGGCCAACAAACCGACACACACGGCGACACCAGCACATATGAAGATGAAACTTTCGAAGCCGCAGCATACACGCTGGCCATAAAGAAATTATATCGTACCATGGAGAAAGTCTGGGCCCGGAAAAAGTTAACTGAAGAAGAGAGCCAGGCATTAATTGAACAGGAACTCATCTCCGGAGGATTCGAAGATGCCTACATCAGAGGGTTCAGAGAGTTAGTCAAATCAGTAGGCTCCCATGAAGCACTCAGGTTTTTACAAAGAAAGCAACTACCACAGTTTGACCCCCGCCGAGTGCGACTACTTTCAAAGCCCGGAGAGTATATTCGCGTACCAACAGGAGCGCAGCCTTCAGCACAAGTCAGGGAGGCACGCCTCGTCCCCGAAAGTTCATTGACCGCAGAACCCATCCTTGTAGATTCCCCACCACGTACCACTGTTGTACATACCACCACTATCCTCGCCATAACATCCACCCCCTTCTACTCCCCTCTCACCTCATCTTTCACCAACCCATCCTGTGTCCCCCGCACACCCACCTGCTTCCCCCACATCCACACCTGTACAAAGCAACATAGCCACAACCTTTTCCTTACCCATTCATACCACCATGCCCACACCCAACCCTCCGCATCCATATGTTAACCCCTTCACCCCTTCATCCTTCCCAGCGTTTCCCCCACCTCTAAGACCCCCATTCCCCTTTCTAACCCCACTAACCTTCTCACCAGTCTCACCTCCCCAACCTACCATAACCCCTATTTCCCCGTTTCACCAAGCTACTCCAACCATCCCCCCTGTAAACTACACTACATTTGTAAATCCCGTATTCACACCTACACAACCACCCACAATCACACCACTTTTCACAGTCACAACACTAAACACGTCCAATGGCATGGACATATCACCATCCACCTCACCACCACCCACTCCACTCACAACACCCTCATATTTAGGCACGTCACAATTTTCCACAATCACCACTGCATCCACTGTCCCAACCCCATTTCCCATTCCCACTACATCTACTCCCACTGCATCCTCACTTAGCACTTCACTACTACTATCGCCCACCGTAGACACCGCATTTCAACACATGTTCACATGCATGACGCAAGTCCGCGAGGAGTTTGCATCACTCGGCACCAACTATCAACAGCTGCAGAAGACGACGAATGAACTACAAACGCAGCTTAATTCGTTATCAATTGAGAACGCCTCACTGAACAGCCGATACCAAGATTTACGAGAGGCCTATCACAAATTAGAACTAGAAAGTGAGGAGAAAACCAAAGAGGCCACCGCGGATTTGGATAACCTACTTCGAGCCCAGACCGTCCGCAATGCAACGCTTACTAGAAATATGGGCTTACTAAGAAGACACTTAGCCGCAGCAAAAGAGGAGAACCAGAGACTCCAAGAGCAGAATAGAGAGAACTTGGAAGCGGCTTTGGACCACCCTGAACAACCACTAAGTCCGAGCAAATTCAAAGCTATCCCATCTGAATCGATGAGGATGTTGCTAGATGATCACGTGCGATTGCTCGAGGACTATGATCGTATGAATGAAGAGCATCAAAAGTTAAAGGAAGATCACAAACTGCTACAGCTCAGGGAACCAGCAACACAACAAGTACAAGTAGCAGCAGAATTACCAGCGCCTGCGGACCCTGCCCCTGAAATTTTAGAGGAACTCAACGCACTCCGGGCCCAGGTAACAAATCTTGAATCTAGAATTGCAGTCTATGAAGCACCACCAAGGCCAGACTCCCCACCTGAGCTACCAGCTGAGGAAGAAACCGTCACTATCCCGGTGGAGGAGACATTTGAAGAGGCATACGAACCTATACCCATCCCAGGCGGACGTGTCACGGCCGAAGGCCAGATGACCTATGAATTACCTACTCCCGCGTGGATGAAGACAGTTGAAGAACTCGGAACGACACATTCGGCCAGAGTAGAGGCACAGCTACATACCATGGCCATGATTGAAGAGAGAATTTTACAGTCACCATTCTTTGCTCAATTGGCCCCGCGACGCTACATATCTGGGCATGAGCTCCAATATAAACCGTACTTCATGTTAATGGCCGAATACCAGTTAGCCATAGAGAAAGAAACAGGCATGAAACCAACGCATGCAACTCAATTCGAGCCAGAGGACTTGCCACCAAGGGCGCAGAGAGGTGAAATCCTTCAACCAGACTGGCGCAAAGATTTATTGCAAAATTATCCAGAGATGATGAGCACGTGGGTAAAAGCGCCGCTGCACTTAAAATTTAATCCGTGCTGGGGACCAGTCCCACGACGCCGCTCTTGGACTGCATTCGCTATTAAGGTACAAAACAATAAGCAGTGCCAAGACTGGTTGAACTATCCCTACTTCAAGCCACCAATCGAGTTACCCACAGTAGGCTACATGATGGCGACGATCCGCCACTGGCTCCCTAGGTTAAAGCATATGGATGATATTGCCGCGCACATGACTGTCAAAATCTTTGACATGATGCAGATGGTCTTTAAAGTCTTCCGACGCATCAAGGCTCCCCATGTAAACACCCCGGGCTTTGAGCATGGCAACTTTGATTTAGTCTATGATATGAGCACAACGCCATCGCTACGGGTGTGTTACGCCTGGCACTGCAGGATCAAATATCTACCGGCATGTTACAAGCAGACATTCGAGGAAATGTTCACCACCGGCTTTTGGGAGTACCATTCAGAGGTATTTATCAGCAGGCCCACACACTTATTGCAATTATTCGCCTGTGCACGAATGGTGTACTCCACACATTATCAGCTCCCACCACCAGACGAGCCACAACCTATCGACTGGGAGAAACTCGAGGCTGATCTAGCCCGAGGCATTCGTATATCAGAGCACACCCTCGCTCAAGACCTCCTACAGAACTACATCCGGCAGACCTCACAACAAGGTTCTGTCAGGGACGACAGAAGCGAGAGGGAGGGGGGTGTTGGAAGTAGCCAGAGGCACAGACGCCACGGAAGCATGTGAAGACAAAGCAGGGAGCCAGGCGGATCAATTTTTCAAACAAATATATTTCTTATTAATTCTCCAAACATTCAACAGTGATTGTTATCACTAATTGTAACATATGTATCATAGAAAACCCCATTTTGTAATCCATAGCTCCATTTTGTGCAAGCCGAGGAGTCCTCGAGCTTGAGGAGCTTAGGTAGAATGCGCGTACCAATTTTCGTTATTTTTAGACATCGTTTACCCTTCCAAATAGCATCTAGGACCTATTTTTTAACTAGGCCGGTCACTAGATGTGAAACCGGTCAAAACTAGTCTAGAAACTATAAAAAGAGCTAGAGAGCTCATTTTTGAGGTTGGTTCATTTTGGTTAGTGTGAGCTTAGAGCTAGTTTGAGCTTGTAAGAGCATTCTTGAGTAATAGAACTAATTTTCCCACCTTCCATTGTGTCTTGCTTGTCTCTTCTTTGTGTGTGTGTATGTGTGTGTGCATCTTTGTGCTTCTCACCTTCACTCTCACATCATCTCACGTTCACGATCTTCATATCACTCCTACCTCTCCCACGGATTGACATTAAGGAGGTGAAGCTTCTTAACGTGGTTCTCACCATTGTGCTAGAGCAACAGCTTCCTTGATGGATTTTCGGGCTACAATCAAGTAGCCATAGCTCCAGAGGATCAGCATAAGACAGCCTTTGCCACAGAATGGGGCATTTTTGCTTTTAGAGTAATGCCATTTGGGCTTACCAATGCACCAGCTACCTTCCAGAGGTTGATGTGCCATGTGTTTAAGGAGTTCCTGAGGAAGAGTTTAGAAGTCTATGTTGATGACCTTTGTGCTCATTCCAATGTTAGACAAACCCATATTCCTGAACTCAGACAAATCTTTGACAAATGTAGAGAATATCAAGTCTGCCTGAACCCAGAAAAATGCGTTTTTATGGTCAGGCAAGGCAAGATTCTAGGACACATAGTGTCAAAGAATGGCATATCTACCGACGAAGAAAAAGTGAGAGCCATAGCAGAGCTACCTAGGCCAAAGAATGTCAAAGAATGCAATGAAACAAATAAAAAACATTAGTTGCTTGCATTTTAACTAAAATAAAAAATATACTCACAATAACACATATACTTACAAACGTAGCTACAAAACCATTATGGCCCATTTGGCCTAAGTGCGATGTGTGGCCCGACTCCACTCTCTTCTTTGCAGCAACCTGTTTATTCAAGGAAAAAAATACATAAATTAAATTAAAAAATTACTAAAATATCTAAAAATGATAAATATAAACTATTAATTTGTGTACCTTCTGCTGAGGAAATGACTCCTGAAGACGTAGCTGTCTACGAAAAAACTGCCACGACTCAGGTGGTATGTTAGCTCGCCTCTTATTTTTTTTACCATAAAATATCTCCTGTTAATTTAATCTCAAATAGAAAAAAAAGTCAGAATACATACACATATATACACACACATACACATACACATACACATACCCACATACACATATACATGTAAACATATACGCATGCATATATGTATATATATACACATATACATACATATAACATAAACACACATATACATATCCACATATATACGTACACACACATGCATGCATATACACTCATTCATACAAAATACATGCATTTATCCCACAATAATATGTAGTTGTGTATATGTGAATATGTGTGTATGTATAAATGTGTATATGTGAATATGTGTGTATGTGTAAATATGTATATGTGAATTTTTTATTTATGTAGATAATCAAATTATTAATATCAAATACCATTATTTGTAGATTCTGATCAATCAGATGGAACTCCACCACCGTCTCCTCATCGTGCAACAACTTTATACTGTAAGTATATGAAATATTTAATTTTAACTATATTTGATGGATACATAACTTATATTTTTTTTTATGTTTCTTATGATGTGTAGATTCTGATCAATCAGAGGGTACTCCACCACCTCCTACCCATGCAACAACTTCACATGTGTCCTCCGATAGGAATTATGATGAATTTTACTATCAAGAGCATATTATATGTTGGTGTAACTCTTGTTATGGCACGTATCGAAGACCACGATTGGAATGTTTTCAACATGAGGCAGAGTATGGTACTTTTGAGCATGCACCATCACCTAGTCAACGTGATAATGCTTGGGTATGTATTTTCTATATATATTAATGTCATTATTTTATTTAAAAACCATGTACAAAATCAAATTATTATTGATATACGGGAATACTTGCTCGATGATGATGATGATGATGATTTTTCTCATAATGTTAATATACCTCGTACACGTCATGGACTTGTTGTTCATCAATTACAAGTAGAGGTTTCTAGAAACCCTCTACCTCCTAGTTTAGAGAATGAAACGGGTGGAGATTATCCATTGCCAGCTCATGATCGTTCTTTAGTACAAACATATGATAGAAGAAGATATGGAGGATGGAATAGAGGACCACTTCCTTTAGATGGAGAGGTTTTCAACTTTTGGGGTAATCGCTATATGATTGCTCCATCCACTATTACTAATGCTGGTCGTGGTCTCTTTATTGTAGAGGATTTGTATGTGCCTCCGAACTCTGAAGTCACTCTTATGTCATTTTGTGGTCCTATATATGGATGGGGAGATTGGCATCGACTTTCACGTTATGTTCAAAGCATGAGTACTTATGGAATATGCTTGAACGCAGCATCTCTTACTAGTAGAAGGATTTTACATGTAGAAAATGAAAGATTATATATTGATGGAAGACCTTATATAGCAGGTTTAATAAATAGTAGTCGAGGGTTACATAATAGTTCAAGGACTAATTGCACATTTGAGGAGCGTGAAAATAGTCATGAATCACCATACATGAGTAGAGATGTATCAAGATACATAGTTGTCAATGCTATTACTACATTACATGCTGGTGATGAACTATTAGTGAATTATGGATGGCGTAGACCTCCAAGAGCACCTTTTAGCTAGAGAGAATAAAAATTTTCTATCCATATTTAATAAGTTATATACTTAATTTTATATTTGAAGTTTAATTTTTATTCATTTATGGAATACTAATGAGTTTTATTTATATGTGTAGATTCCAACGTATGATGTTGATGATATTCGTCCACAACATTCACAATTACCAATAAGACCTCATTTATCAGAAGCTTCCATGAGGAGGCTATGCAAAACTAAGCTTGTGCAATATGCAAAGTTGAAAGATCTATATTCAAAAGATGATAAAGTACAAGATTTGTGTGACAATGATGAAGATGATGGCATGGCAGATTTTATTGAGGATTGGTATCAAAATGACAGTGAGAGCATGGATATTTCTAAAAATGAGAAATATCTTCGAGAGGAATGTCTAAAGCATGTATATGAAGGAAGTCATTTGACACGACTAAATGCGAGCTTACTTATTCTCAACCTTCAAAATCATTTTGGATGGAGTAATGTATCTGTTTCGACACTATTAAGGTATAAATTTCAATTTTCTATCTATTTATATATATATATATATATGCATAAATATATATACATATATAAATACATGTAGGTTTTTATTCTTACTTTAGATAAGGTTATAAGAACAAGAACTTGAATTGAATGGAAACTTTTTGTCCGCGCATCTTTTAAAACTATTAATGCATCTTTCCAAATATTCGCAATGGTGACCTGGATGAGTCGCATGCACAGAGGTTACTCAAGAGACAGCAATCTGATTATAATGGAGTAGTCCACTTTGTATCCTAAAGTTCAGATGCTCATCATTGACATGCAAGAGGTTTACTGCACACCCGATAAATCCTGCTCTATCTTGACTAACCTCTGTGCATGCGATTCATCCAGGTCACTATTATATGAACATATGTGTGAATTGACACGATACGATTGTTTTGCGTAAATATTTTGAAAGATGCATTAATAGTTTTAAAAGATGCGCGGACAAAAAGTATCTATTCAATTCAAGTTCTTGTTCTTACCTTATCTAAAGTAAGAATAAAAACTTGCATGTATATATGTATATATATTTATTTACCTTTTTTAATATATCTTTTTTTGATAAACTTACAGGTTATTATTTGAAAATTTTTTATCAAGTCAAAATATTCTTCCTACCTCACATGATGAAATGAAGAAGATAATCAACAATCTTGGTATAGATTATCAATGTATACATGCATGTCGTAACGATTGTACTTTATATAGAGGTGAATATGTAGACTCTTTGACATGTCCCAAATGTCAATCTCCTCGATATAAGGGTGAAGAAGGTAAAATCCCAAAAAAGGTATTGAGACATTTTCCATTGGCTCCACGGATTAGACATATGTTTCAAAGCCCCGAATTATCAAAGCTTTTGACTTGGGGACATGATCACAAAAGTACTGATGGAATAATCAGAATTCCTCATGATAGTGTTGCTTTTCAGCATATTGATTCTACATGGCCTAAATTTGCACAAAATCCACAGAATCTAAAGTTAGGAGTTGCATTAGATCGGGTTAATCCATTCTCCATGAAATCCAATAAATGGTCAACATGGCCAGTGGTAGTCATAAACTACAATCTTCCGCCATATCTTAGCATTAAAAAGGAACATTTAATGCTTTCACTTTTAATCCCAGGCAAAAGACAAGTTAAAGATATGAATGTATATCTTGCTCCTCTCATTGACTATCTTCAAGAGTTATGGAGAGGTATTAATGTCATTGATATATCGAAAAGCATCAATGAAAGACATATTACGATTCGTGGTATTGTGGCTTGGACTATTCACGATTTTCTTGGATATGGCGTTTGTTCAGGTATTGATGTAATTTTTTTATTCAATATGCATGTAAATAAATATGATTTAATCTAATTATATTTTTATCATTTTCCATGATGTAGGAATATCTACTAAGGGTTATAAAGCTTGTCCATATTGTGGTGATTGGTTGAGATCAATCTATAGTAAGAATCTCAACAAAAATATTTATCTTCGACATCGACGATTCTTGCCTGATGATCATCCATTAAGATCTAAAAGAGAAGCGATACATTTTAATGGAAAGCTTGAAACAGGCCAGTATCCAAAACCTATGATGCCTATGGATTGGTATAAAAAATGGACAGATGGACCTCTGATAGATCCAGAAGCAGAAATCTTCAGTGATGATTCAGATAATGAGTATGTGAACAGAGGTAAAGGGAAATTGGCACTCACAGAGAACATATCAATATTGGTTATCCACTATGGCAGCATCTTCTTGGACTAAAAGATACCACAACATCAAGGAATGATTTGAAAGATCAAAAATCCAAAACAAAGTTATGGCCAGTTTTCGATAGACATCGACAAGAAACGACTTATGCATCTGCTCCTTGGGTACTTACAACAAAAGAGATACAGACTATCAACAATAGAATTCAATTGATCAAGACTCCTACAGGATATGGAGCATCGTTTCAAAACATGTTTACTATGGATGATAAGAGCTTATCTGGATTAAAGACCCATGACTAGCATAACTTTTTGAAACATATTTTACCTTTGGTTATCGATGGATGTACAACGAAAGGAGTACGAGATGTGATCTATCGTCTTGGATCACTTATAAGGTAATTATGATACTTTCATATTTAATATGTATGAATATTGGATATCTTTTATTTTTTAATTAACTTCTTTACAATTGTTTTTATGATTTGTATAGGTGGATTACATCCAAAGAGATCGATAAAAATTCGATCCCACAAAAAAAACGTGAATGCAAAGAGCTACTATGTTTGATGGAAAAAGAACTTCCTACTTCATTTTTTGATATTCAAGTTCATTTACTAGTCCATCTTGTAGATGAGATAGAGATTGCTGGTGTTGTCAACACTCGATGGATGTTCTAGGTCGAGCGATTTATGGGAATACTAAAAGGTTACGTGCGACAAAGAGCAAAACCAGAAGGATCCATGGCAAAGAGTTGGATGCTTGAAGAGTGCATGTATTACGTTAGTGAGTACCTTGAAAGAGTTCATGAAGAAGCTCCACGTGCATGGACCAACGAGTCTTCTTCAAAAATAACAGATGAGGTATTATCAGGTAAGTGGGTTCCATTCTTATTTACATTTCAAGAAAAAAATGATGTTTCTACTTTTGTAGCATATAATAGCGAATGCATGCAAGCATTCGTTAGCGAGTACGAGGAACTTCAAAGTATCCAAAGTAAAAGGCGAAAAAACAAAAGATCTAGACGTAATCTCGATAATAATGAGATTACAGATATACCTTCTTTCACGGATTGGCTATATAGTCGTTTGCAACGCGCCAACGCAAATAATGAAGAAATCTCAGATGAGCAAAGAGAGTTAATGATAGGTTGTGAACAAAAGGTAATTTATTAAAATATATATTTTATTTTTTTCATATATGTATGTTAGTTTCTATTTACTAATTGAATTTATTTTGCAGGCTCGAATGTTCACTAATATGTGGGCTTTTGGACAGCATATTAGAATCAAAGCCATTGATTCTTTACGCAAAACAGAGGATTCTAGTATTGTTGCTTGTTTCAAGCAACTATCACGTGCTAGCTCAAAAGACACGAACCTTATAGATAGCGAACTTGGTTACGTAGGAACTATTGTTGGTATCTACGAAATTTCATTTCGTACATTCAAACAGGTAGAAAAAATTTTATATATTTTTTTTAGAGTTAGTTATTCTTTTAAGCACCTAATAATGGGACGTTTTTGTTGTTATATATTTTGATAGGTCATTTTGAAGGTTGACTGGTATCGAGCGGAGTATAAAGGTAGTAATTCTACAATAAGAAAGGAATTATCTCGGTTTTGGGCAATTGATTCTTCCAAGGTAATGCGATCTACTAAAGAACCATATATTCTTCCTAGGCATATTGAACAAGCATTTTTTTATAAAAACCCAGATGCTCATCCTTGGTGGCAAGTCATTCATGTGCAACCTAGAGGTAGGTCATTGTTTGAACAGTTTATTGTTAGAGAGATTGAAGAAAGTCCTCTTGATGATTCAGCATCAGATACTGATACATCAACATCTGGAATAGAAATTAGACTCATTATACGTGATAATGATACTAATCTTTTTGATGAAGAGGATAATTCTCTACATGCTGATTCTACTGATGAGGAAGAGGAATTACCAGAAATAGATATTAATCCACCAATAGATGATGTGATTCATGAGAACATAGATTTAACAATAGAAGAAATAAATGAAATCAATAAGGATAATGAAGATGAGACTATATTGATGTCTTACCAAAATGATGGCAATAATGAAAACATATGAGCAGATTAGATAGTAACTTGAAGCTTCTGAATGGATATCAGATAATAGGTTTTTTTTATTAACTTGAACAACGATGAATCCTACTAGAGAGATGAAATCATGTTCTTCTAAGTTAGAACATGAAGCTCGGGGGTATGCCTAATTATTTTATATATAGCTTTATCTTCGAGGAGTAAATTTTTATCATGTATGTATGCATATGTGTGTGTATTCATGTGTATTATATGTATACATATATTAGTATGCATATATATGTATTTCATGTATATGTATGTGTTTGCATGTGTGTGATATATGTATACATGTGTTAAATATGCATATGTGTATATATGCATATGCATTTATGTAAAATATTCATGTATTCATGTACGTAATATATGCAAGTGTTTATAATTGTGTACATGTATATATGTATATGTGTCTATGTGTAAATATGTACATGTAAATATGTATGCATGTATATATATGTTTATGTGTGCATGTAGGCATGTAGATGTATGTGTAAATATGTACATGTAAATATGTTAGTATGTATATATATATTTATGTGTGCATTTAGGCATGTATGTGTGATGCATAATATATCTACTCCATTTTATATTTATGTATCCTATCTACATGATGTGTATATATCTTTACATATATTATGAATCATGATCCTCGTTGATTCGAGTAGATATATATAGAGGCATAAGGTTGGGAGGAGAGACATCTCTCTAGTAGGACGTCGGAGGTGTACATATACTTCAAACATATGGCTAAAAGGTTGAATTAGAGTTTTTAAATTAGGGATTTCAAAACCCTAATATCGAGATTAGTGTTCTCTCTCTCTCTCTCTCATATACATATTGTTGAGAGCAGTATGGGCACCCAAGGACTGACTAGACAAGGAAGCTAGCGGAGAGAGTCAGAGCGAGGTGAAGGATTAAGTAGACAAAGCAGTCGACGCAAATCTGGCAGATAGGCCCTTCAAATTTTTCCAAATCAACATCTTTACAACAGTGATTCTTATCACTAACAATCATTGTAAATACCATTTCATATTTTTGTAGCTCCATTTTGTGCAAGCCAAGGAGTCCTTGAGCTTGAGGAGCCTTAGAAGTGCCTACATATCAATTTTCGTATTTTTTAGACTCCGTTTAAGCCCTCAAATTGGCCATGGAACCTAATTTTTAACTAGGCCGGACATTAGGTCTGGACAGGGCCAAAACCTAGTCAAAAACTATAAATAGAGCTAGAGAGCTCATTTTTGAGGTTAGCTTGTAATTGATATGAACTTGTAAGAGCTTTTTGAAAGTAATATAAGAACTCCATTGCTTCTCACTCTTTTTCTTGCTGTGTGTGCGCGTGTGTGTGTATGTGAGTGCATGTTAGTGTGTTTCTCACTCACGCACTTGTGCCTTCACTTGCTCGAGGTCATCATACCATCCTCACGTCTTCCCGGATTGACATTAAAGGAGGTGCTACTCATCACTGAGCTACACCAAATTTTGGCGCCGTTGCCGGGGATCGAGCTTTGAGGACGAGCGTGTGATGGTAAGACGTAGATTTGAGACGTTGGCGTTGTAGGTAATTTCTTCACTCTTCTTATTTCTCTTTTCTTACCTCACCACCATCATCACCATCATCATCATCACCATATCCGATCTCCATCTCCATCATCGCAAAAATTTCAGTTTTTTACTATATCCCCTTCCTCCTTTCATTTCCCTCATTTCATTTGTGAGAGAGAGCGAGAGAGCGAACTGTTGTGTGCTATTTTCTGCATGCTTTTGGAGTTTCTTGCAGGTTTCAGCATCATCATCCCCTCCAGCACGTCGCACAGGTACGGAAATGTGCAGAACTGTCTCGCAGTCGCCGACTTCAGTCGATCGCGATTGACAGAAATTTTCACCTTTTGGTAAATCTGAGTGCACCACAGTGGACTAGAGACCCTGCACACCACATTTCCACAAATTTTTGAAAAATTTGCAAAATTTCAATCCATCGCGATTGACAGCTCTGTCGGTCGCGATTGACTGCCTGTCCATCGCGATCGACTCCTTTCCGTCGCGATTGACTCCTGTCCATCGCGATTGACTGCCTGTCCATCGCGATTGACTGCCTGTCCATCGCGATTGACTGCCTGTCCATCGCGATTGACTCCTGTCCATCGTGATTGATCGACTGCCTATCCATCACGATTGACTGCCTATCCGTCGCGATTGACTCCTGTCCATCGCGATTGATCGACTGCCTATCCATCGCGATCAACTGCCTATCCATGGCGATCGACTCCTGTCCATCGCGATTGATCGACTGCCTATCCATCACGATTGACTGCCTATCCGTCGCGATCGACTCCTGTCCATCGCGATCGACTGCCTATCCATCGCGATTGACTGCCTATCCGTCGCGATCGACTCCTGTCCGTCGCGATTGACTCCTGTCCATCGCGATTGACTCCTGTCCATCGTGATTGATTGACTCCAATCCATCGCGATCGACTCCTGTCCATCGCGATTGACTGCTTATCCATCGCGATTGACTGCCTGTCCATCGCGATTGACTGCCCTGTCCATCGCGATTGACAGCCAATTTTAGCCAATTTTTTAGGGTTTTTAAATTGAAGAGTTAGGCTAATTTTGGGCATAAACATTTTACTCTAGAGCACATAAGGAGGCCATAGGAAAACAACTTGGGGAAAACCTGTTGCACAGTGATCCTGTTTGAACCTTGTCTTAACCCTAGAACCCTGAATGGTCATAACTTTTTCATACGAAATCCATTTTTTGAGCTCTAGGGCTTGTTGGAAAGCTCGTGGCATATGCTACACGCCCTCAACTGTTTTTTATAAAGATAATGAGTTGATTTTCAGCTAGGGTATTTTGAAGTTGACCATACCCAGGGGGATCAAAGTCAGGGATCTTAAGAATTGTTTTCCTAAAAACCACTATGCAAATTAGTATTTGTGCTACAGGAATGAGAATCATTGGTTCTGTCTTCGGAATTTAAATCTTAAAGCTAACTTTGGAACTCTTACAGATCTATTGAGAGCATCGGAAGGCGTTCTAAGCAAGTGTAAGTGCACGCTCGGGAACACACTTCCTGGGCATTCAAGGGCAACCAAGTAGGAAACAAAAGGTTGGAAACTTTCAACCCCCTCTGTCCATTCCTAGCGTAGGCTAAGAACGACTAGTGATAGGAGTAAGTCAGGGCAACGATAGGCATCAATCAAGTTGAAGACTACCTATGCACTCAAGTTCAAGATTAAACATAATCTCTTCGTGATGCGATAACCTTAAAGGAAAGAATCTAACGTGGAACGATCAACTTACAGTGCGAAAAATTAACTCAAATATTCCTGACGACGTGATTTCTGACTAGAGCATAAACACGATAATCAACTAAAAAAGAATCAAGTGATTGATACAAAAGAATTCAGCAACGAGGTTGTACTTGGGCAAATTTGGGCTATTCAATTAGGCTTATGAACCTTAGATCAGGACGACATCTAGGGAGAGATAGACAAAGTCTTAGGTCTTCAGAGGCTAGTGTCAACCACACTGCTAGGTCTTGGGCCCAGTAGTTGAGCCACCTCTCATACTACCCTAGCTCTGAGACTAGTGAATCAGAGATGTCTCAAGGCATGGATCGACCTATGGGAAGTTCAGGAGTGCCATACTTGCACAGGGTAGAAGGCCCGTACAAGACGCAGCTGGAATACCTTAGAACCAACCGATTAGGTGCTAGCATCTATGAGGACTGTCTAGGAAGATCCGTGGTCCAGATTAAAAACCCTGACCAGTCCATAAGACTAGAGCACCCAGCTGTCAAGTTTGAAAATGGGGCATATTTGGACAAAGAAGGAACCATATATGTAGTCATCAGTCACCCAGATAGGACAGACGAATTTGGAAATGTGATCCCAGAAGCGGACTTAGGTGACCTAGAGCAAGGAAACATGGGTACAGAACCTAGAACCCCTCGAGGCAAATCGGTTCTCACTAGGATTATCACACCAGAGTGGATTCCCCAGGATAATAAGAGCATAGATTTGCTCCTCAATCGAGAGACTGAAGAAGCCTTTTGGAGGTATAAATCTGATCGGCCAAATGATATAGGAACAATCATAATCTATGAGTTTAAGGATCCAGATAGCCCAGGCAGAGTGACCTACTTAGATCACGCTTCAGAGAGGATCTTTGTGGTTACAGAACATGATAGACATGCTTACACTTGGAAGGGTGAATTCGTTTTCCCCCAACCAAGATCGAATGTGTCCTATGGTCACCCTGGAGCTGGAACATCCCAAGCTCATGGAACTCAAAGAGACAGAAGTAGAGATAGGCCAGAAGTAAGCTTTGCCAACCCAGGGGGCAGAGAAAGAACGAGGACGGAAACAAACAGAGTAGAACCTAAGGTACTTAGAGCTCCCAGGAATCAAAGAAATGTGGATGAGTTCCCTCTACCACGACCTAGAGAGCACACAAGGACTTTGAGACCGACTCAGCTAGTTAAGTCCATGAAGAACTACTTCGATGGCACCGGAGATCCATATGATCATGTGGCTGAGTTTAGGCAAGTCTTGAGAGCTGAACAAGTGGAAGATCTGTTCATGCAATACAATGCCTTTGGTCTAACCCTTAGGAACACTGCCCTGACATGGTTTCAACCACTAAACGAGAGGCAGTTCAGGAGCATAGACCAACTTCTAGAGGCATTCATTATCGAATTCTCTAAAAGTGGCATAAGACATAACACTTCCTCGCTGATTCACAGCTTCAAGCAAACACCTCAAGAGACCGTGAGACTTGTTGGAAGAAGATTTAGGCAATACTTGGAGAGATGCCCTGCCCTTGAGCTACCCACGCCAGCTAAGCAAGTGGCTTTATTCTTGGATGGATTGCTAAGTACCAAATTGAGGTCATATGTGTATCTGAAGGACCCTAGGACCATAGAAGAGTGTGTACGCATGTGTATTGACATTGAGGATAACCTAGGGGAGGAGTTAGAGCTTTCCAAGATATACAAAGATTCAGATAGTGCCTCTAGCCTCTCTTCCACGTAATCCACATCAATTGAGGAACTTGCAGAGAAAGTAGCTCAAAAATTAGGTGTCACTAGCAAACAGATCCCAAGGTATGCCCCCGTGAAAAGATGTTATGCTTGTGGTGGCGACCACATGGCGAATGTTTGTCCCATTGTGGCTCAACCCCAAGTTAATCCTAGTAGCCAGTACTGCACCATAGAACGAAGGTACACCAATCACACCGCGCAAGACTGCCCCTACAATAAGCAAGCGGTTAGGCAACCCTACCCTCAGCCATACCCTCAACAAGGTAGATACCAGAGTCAATACCCACCACAACAGTATACTAGGCCTCAACAAAATTATCAACCACAATATCAAGCCCAACAAAGGCCTCAGCCCGTGTTAGCACAACAAACCCCTGCCCCAGCTAATGTGATCCCAGTAAAATATGCAGCTGCAGAAGAGAATCTGAATAGAGCTATAGTCCCTGTAACACCATTGCTTTCTGAAAGTGACCCGAGTGACCATAGCTTTGATTCTACACATGTTGATAGCCCCCAGGCCTACTACATGCAGTCTCCTGAACATGGTGAGCCCTATTATAGTGACGAGCCAAATGAACCTAGTTGGGAGTCAGATTACACAAACGTCATGTATGCAAACCCCTACCCTAGACCTCAACCTAGACAAGTAAGACCCCCATTCCCTAGAGCACCATGCTACAGATGTCCGGGAGATCACCTCATTCGTGACTGCCCCATGCCCGCACCTACCCAAACCCAATCAGTAACGATCTAGGGCTTTTGCCAAGAGTGTGGAAAGGAGCATCTCTTACGAGATTGCCTAAAGAACCCCAATAATGCCAAAAATCACTCCTATCAACGTTATTGGGTTAGTTGTAGACTCCACAGGGAGTGTGACTTCCACTGCACCAGTACAAGTAATCACTAGAGCCCAAGCCTTGCAACAGAACCAAAGCGTAGGCCAGGAAAAGATCCCAGATGTTAGTGAAACGGAGAGCATGACAAAGAAGAGGACTAGAGCTTGGAGAGATAGTCGTGAAAGAATGAAAAGACAATGGGCAAAGAAAATGAGCGAACTTGAGGAAAGCCTAAAAGAAACAAAGGCCAGGATAACTGAACTCACATCTCAAACTCCCTCTCACACTACCCCACCTCCACCATTCCCATCTCCATCCGAACCGCCACCTTCCAACCCGCCTCACCTAATCCCACCACCCCCTAGAGTAGGATCAGTCCTAGCAGATCCCACTCCCGAGGACCTAAACATGATGCTTAGAGCATATCAAGCCAGAATACAAGAAGGGCCAAACGTAACTGATCATGAAAAGTGCTATCCTAGAGCAGAATTAGAGCTTGAACGAACTAAAATTTGTGCCAAAATGGTGGAATTGGCTCAGACCATGTTTGAAGCCAGTCGCCTATTTAACATCTCTAGTTCAGCAAAGACACAGTTGCACTTTGATGGACTGTTAGAAAGAATAGAGAAGCTGATTGCACAATCAGAAAAGGAACCCGTCTCTCAACACAAGGACAAGGCAAGTAAAAGAGCAGGTCTTCCTACCCCGAAAGCCTATGTGCCTGAAGCCTATGTGCCTAACTCTACGGAGCCAGACACATCATCTTCTATGAATCGATTCACACCAGAATTCCTACGAGAGATTCAAGAAGACAAATGGGCTAAAGAGAGTGAAGTCCCTCCTCCTATTGAACTTGTGGATGATGCACATGACCAATTCCCACAAGACATCCCATCCATTTATGAGGAGCAGGAGAGCACCCAATCTCAGGAAAGATTATACTTTGAGTCTAACTCTCTACAAGAATTACCCCACTTCACAGGCCCATGGGAAACTAAGTCTACTTGTATGAGAGCACCCACGGTCATGGTACAAAATGAGGACTCGGTCATACCTAGGAACACAGAGGTAGTGAAAAATACTAAAGTACAGTGCAACCTCACCTTAGAAGAGCTACTCAAAGTAAGGCCAGAGCTATGGAAACACGTAGCCAAACAAGTACCAGAGATAGCAAAACCTCGTTCCCAGGTAGGATCCCAGAGAACAGTGCCAGAAATACCATTGGACAAGATAGGAGACATGAGTGAAGGTGAAGAGGGAAACACCTATCTTCCCATTACACATCAAGGATACACAACCAAGGCGATTCTCGACTCTGATGCAGGAGTTGCAATTGCTACCACTTCCCTGTGGAAGCGTTGGGGCAAGCCAGCACTCAAGCCCACAAGGATGAAATTGCAGATGGCCGATGGTCACATAGAAAGACCCTTAGGCTTGCTAGAAGGAATAACTCTCACCACATGTGGTGTTGAGTTCGAGCATACATTCGCTATATGTGACTTTAGCAAGAATCATGCCTATGAGATGATTTTGGGAAGACCATTTATGCGACAGTTGCAAGTGGTACAGGATTGGGGAACCAACTCCTTGTATTTGCAACACCTAGGTGTCACGACCAAAGTGAATCTTAAAGATTACTCTCATAGAGATGTCCCTCCTATCCAATGGAATCCTATCCATAGAGCTAAAGATGATGCAGAATCGGTGCATTCCATAGGATCAGGATCCTCATGGATGCATGAAGATACCTAGTTATGGATGTGCAAAGTAGCAGTAGAAGAGGAGAAGAGAGAGAAAGCCAGAGAGGTAGGTGCAAAAGAAACACATAGATCAATTCAAGACCCAGCCTATGCACCTGTAGTCTTTCTTGACGAAGAATTTGAACCCCACGGCTGGGCAGAAATCCTAGCAACAATGGATGTAGCCATCAATGAAGAACAATGGACACCTCACTGTGATGAGGATGGCTATGACATTTCAGTTTTTTCCATAGAGCCAATCATGGGAGAGGCAGTGTTAGAAGAGTGTAAACCTAGCCCTGATGCATTTGAGGATGTAAGTGACTCCGATCTAGAGTCAATCATTATGGACCCACCTTTTGCATCAAATGAAGAATACTTCCATGAAGTAGAATTTCAACCCCAGAGGCATGGAGAGCTTACAAATGATGTAAGATTAGCCACACATGTGACCCCGAAGGAAGAAGGAAAGAAACGAAAGAAGAGAGAAGTCTCACCAGAAGAGGAAGAATCTTTGTTTGAGGTCCCGGAAAATTTTAAGAAGTATGAGATAGACGACAGGAGAGTCATGATAAGAATGCCTAAACGAGAGGCACAATCAGGAGAGGCCTATGATAACAAAGAAACCACCAAGAAAATAGTAGTGGCCCTAGAAGAAGGAGAGGAGAGATGCACGTACATAGGCCATGACCTAACAGAGGAAGAAGAGCATGCGTTAATAGCCTTGCTAAGAGAATACAGAGATGTATTCGCTTGGAGTTACAAGGATTTGAAGGGTGTTGATCCAGACATATGCTCACACACTATCCCCATGACCTCAGATGCCAAACCCTCTAAGCAAAAGCCATATACATATAATGATAATTATGCTGCCAAGATCAAAGAGGAGATAGATAGACTGGTTGAAGCTGGATTCATCTATGAAATTGAGCACACTGAGTGGGTATCCCCCATCGTAGTGGTGCCCAAGAAAAATGGAAAGCTGCGTGTGTGCATTAACTTAAAGAAGGTTAATGTAGCCACAATTCGAGATAATTATCCGCTTCCCATCACAGAACATCTCTTAGAAAGAGTAGCAGGCAAGGAAGTGTACAGCTTCCTTGATGGATTTTCGGGCTACAATCAAGTAGCCATAGCTCCAGAAGATCAGCATAAGACGGCTTTTGCCACAGAATGGGGCATATTCGCCTTTCGGGTAATGCCAATTGGGCTTACCAATGCACCAGCAACCTTCCAGAGGCTGATGTGCCATGTATTTAAGGAGTTCCTGAGGAAGAACTTAGAAGTCTATGTCGATGATCTTTGTGCTCATTCCAACATCAGACAAATCCATATTCCTGAACTGAGACAAATCTTTGACAAATGTAGAGAATATCAAGTCTTCCTGAACCCAGAAAAGTGCGTCTTTATGGTCAGGCAAGGCAAGATTCTAGGACACATAGTGTCAAAGAATGGCATATCCACTGATGAAGAGAAAGTGAGAGCCATAGCAGAGCTACCTAGGCCAAGGAATGTCAAGGAAGTACAAGCTTTCATGGGACAGTGTGGTTACTACCGCCGGTTCATTCACATGTATGCTATCATTGCAAAGCCCATGTACGGGCTTCTGACTAACTTTGAGTGGACTGAGGAATGTGAGAATTCCTTCCAGGAGCTTAAACGAAGATTATGTTCAGCACCAATCTTAACCACACCAGATTGGAACAAGCCATTCCATGTTCATGTGGATGCATCCAATTACGCTATTGGGTGTGTACTCGCGCAGCCTACCGGTGAAGGTAATATGGATCTTCCAATTGCCTATGCTAGTAGACAATTGAATGCAGCTGAACGAAATTATACCACTACGGAGAGAGAAGGACTAGGCATGGTGTATGCGGTTAAAAAGTTTAGACATTATTTGCTTGCAAATAAGTTTACATTTTTTACTGATCATCAGGCATTGCTATACCTCGTAAACAAGCCTTGCAATACAGGAAGATTAGTAAGATGGTTTCTCTTGCTAATGGAATATGATTTTGAGGTTGTGGTAAGAAAAGGGAAGACTCATTTGAGAGCAGATCACCTTTCTAGGCTCACATCTGGAGAAGCCCCACAAGGAGTGTCAGATGATCTTCCTGATGCTTACTTGTTTAACTTGGAAGTGGTACCACAGTGGGCTAAGCCATTAGTGCCAGTATTGACATACGGACCTAACCACCCAGTCATAAACACATAGAATAGAGAGGTAGTAAAAGCCCAAAAGTATCACATCATGGCAGGAAGTATGTACAAGCACATAGATCAAGGGATCTTGGCTTGTTGTGTAGAAGAGGATGAGTACGCCAAATGGTTGCAATTAGCACATGTAGGTGCATTAGAGCAACACTACTCAAAACAACGAACCCTACAGACACTAAGGAGACTCGGAGTGCATTGGCCAACTATGGAAGCTGATGTCCAAAAGTTGTGCAAGGAATGCCCAATCTATCGCACTAAACCACCTGTGGAACATGCCACTCTTTATCAAGTGTCCATAGTGCCAGATTGGAGTGAACCACTAGTATCCTTCCTGAGGACGAAAACATCCCCTCCAAACATGACTCTGGCTAGGAAAAGGAGTTTAGAACAAGAAGCCCAGGATTACTCACTTATTGGTGATAATCTATACAAACGTGGTAAAGACGGTTACCTGAGACTATGTGTCCATGAGAGTGAATATCTCAAGATCTTGGACACTGCTCACCAAGGTGTAGCAAGAGGACACTTTGGACCAGATCGGGTGATCAAGGCAATACTATTTGCGGGCTTCTGGTGGCCGACCCTTCACATGGATGCACATACCTATGTGAAACGCTGTGATGTCTGTCAGAGAACTCAATATCCTATACGTAAAGATGAGATGCCACTGAAACCTATGATGGGTGGACGTGCATTCTCTAAGTGGGGAATAGACTTCGTAGGTCCTATTAATCCCCCAGCTAAGGGTTCCCATGCAGAATATATCATTGTTGCGACAGACTATCTAACAAAGTGGGTAGAGGTAAAAGCCACAACGAAGAACGATGCTCAAACAACAGCTAAGTTTTTATTTGAGAATGTGTTCACTAGATACGGGCTACCTATAGAGCTAGTTAGTGATAGAGGCACTCACTTCTTGAATGAAGTTATTGAAAATCTGCTCCAAGAATTCTTGGTAGTGCATAAGAAGTTTGCCCCCTATCACCCACAAGCAAATGGCCAGGCTGAGAGCACCAACAAGATCTTATGCAATGTACTGACGAAATTAGTGAACAATAAACGCTCTGATTGGGATAAACAGCTACACCATGCTGTTTGGGCATACCGAGTCGCCTACAAAACGGTACTCCAAGCCACCCCCTTTCAGATGGTGTTTGGCCAAAACGCAGTGCTACCATTGGACTTCCTAATACCTACACTGAAAGTAGCACAAGAACACGAATGGACGGGTCATGAACTATCCTCTAGACTTTTTGACCTTGAACGATTAGGAGAAACAAGACTGAGGGCAGCTGCAGGGATATATGCAGCTAAGAAATGACAGAAGGCATATTTTGATGCCCATGTTAAGGATAAAGGTTTGAAGGCTGGCGACCTAGTACTAGTATACACGTTGAAACAACATGCGAGGAAACTAGAGAAGAGAGGCTACGGACCCATGATCATTAATAGAATCTCAACAAGTGGAGCAGTACAACTAGCCACATTAGAAGGTGACGTTGTCGTCGGGTTCGTATCAAGGAGGGTATTTGCGCACTTAGGGGTGCACACAGGGTGCCAAGAAAATAGTCTTATTCAACTAAATAAGCTATACACATGAAAGAACTTCATCAAGAAACCTTTCACATACCTTCCAAACGTTTTATCTTTTCTTACATCTCAGTAAAAGTTTTATTTTATTCAACGAACAACAATCATCAAAATGTCATGTAGATGACTTTATATAAGTATAACGTAGTAAAGGAATGCGAATCCCAGTGATTATGAACTTTGTGCAGAGTTTTTAAACTCTAAGTGATAGTATTTATTTATTCCAAACCGAACATGCTTTTCTCATACGATTCAGTCACTTCCGTTATTGGAATATCCAGTATATATACTATAAGTTAGCTGTGTCTTCACGTATACTGCCATGAACAGAAGTGACAGTGGCACAAGGAAGTCAAGAAACCTCACAACAAAAGGCGTGGTCATTATACTAACCAAAGCCATCGACATAATATGATACTGTTTATAAATCAGAAAAGTATCGAATACTTTTTGACCACATATAGATAACAGCCTTCAGCGCACTGAGTATATTAAGGAAGTTTAGACCATTAATGAAGTCAAACGCATCTGTAGATTGGAAACGATTGTTGATATATATATATATATATATATATATATATATATTTATATATATATATATATATATATATATATATATATATATATATATATATATATATATATATATATATATATATATATATATATATATGTAAACAAAGTAATGGTTTAAACGTGTAATGCGCAAAGCTTACATTAGGGAAAAAGTCTTCATTTAATTGTTGTTAAGAACTCAACAACATACGTCAGAACAACATACTGTAAATAAATCGAACTCAGCATCATGTGTCGGAACAAAAAGACACCATTGCAATAGATTTCATAGCAGCAGGATTCGTAGAACAGAGGTCAAACAATCACTGATAGGTTAAACTATAATTCTGCATTTCTGACGCTCACAGTTTTCATATAAATAAAGCAAACACTTCAACCTCCCAGCATGATCATCAAAAATTCCATCACCTATTATGAACTCAACTACGCAAATAACTATCAAACACTGAATATATACAAATCACAACATTTCGCCTCATCTCTGATTAATGATGCACTCGTTATTTTGTAGTTATACGCATGAATTACTACAGCCAAGTATGCACGTATTAAATTCTGTAAATATAAACTTACAAATGTAGGAGAAATATCTCAGAGATAATTAACCGTTTGCCGAAAACAATGGGTAAAACCTCTTTAGTTAAATTCTAATGTGCAGATTTCAATTCAGCAGCTAAAAACACCTATTCTAGTTCTGGACAGCTGTATCTCCAACGTTTCCAGTAATGATAAATATTTCAAAGAACATGAAACTAAGAAACGCTGCGCATACAAACAAGTTTAATTGTACATGATAAATAAAGAGCAACGAAGAGAACCATGACCTTCCTCTCTCGACACTGTGCGGGTGTAACCATCAGGAGGAGCGATAAAACAAAATCAATCTTTTTCCCTTGCAGCAGTAGAGTCCTTCCCTTGTTGACCGATGAGCACAACACTTGTCACGGATGAACAAAGCTAGACACGACGCCAGCTGCTCCTTCCTTTCAACCCTCGACAGTTCTCCTCCTTACACCATAATATTTTTAAATCTGTCGCTCCAGGAATTTCCCTTTCACAGTGAAGATAGAGTTCGGGCCTGGGCTGGAGCTAGTACAATAGACGAATACTTGTCCATCAATACCAAGTCCAAGAGCGCCTTTCTTCCTGTACAGAAACGAAACAGAACCTCTCCTCTAAGACATTCTTTCTCAACACTTGATGATAGTCGATGCCAAGAGAGCGCAAAAAAGGAAAAAAGAAAAAAAACGGGGGGCCTGCCCTCCTGTCCTCTATGAATATCTATAGGCTTCCTCATTTTTATGACTAAAAATGGCAACATTTTGATCGTCTGCCATCCCTCCTCTTTTCTCAGATTTCCAGGGATCCTTTCTTGAATGAACCAGCTAGCCCATAGCTCCACGTTGCA
Organism: Ceratopteris richardii; assembly: GCA_020310875.1. Taxonomy (NCBI): domain Eukaryota; kingdom Viridiplantae; phylum Streptophyta; class Polypodiopsida; order Polypodiales; family Pteridaceae; genus Ceratopteris; species Ceratopteris richardii. The sequence goes on from CM035424.1 coordinate 37,482,765, forward strand.
TCATTGAAGTCGTCATTCATTCGCAGCGGTTCCAAGATAGAGAACACAACCGCAAGTGTTTTCCCGTTTTGAATTGAGCTTAGTTCCAAATGGAACCGATATTCTGAAGCTGCTAATAGTGTAGGATTTAATCACCTCATTTGCCTCCTTATTTCCTCCCACAAACTTGAGAGCGAGAAGGTGGAGATGAAATCTCCACGACAACGTTCTCCCGAGCTACATAAGCGGATGCAGGGTCAAGTTATATCAGGAACCTCTCATAGAGGAAATGCTAAGCCGACTCAATACTGCTAAGAAACGCAAAGAAGAAGAAAAGTGAATTCGAGAAGAGGCCCAAGCAGAAGCTTTAGAACGCATCCGGAGACTGAAATTAAGAAGAAGAGGTAGAGAGCAACCTAGGCCAAATGCCGACGCAGACCAAGGATATCACATGGCTATGTGTGAAGTTTCACGTATCAGCTCTCATAGGATAATTGATCAACGTCCTTTTATAACCTTAGATATAGGACAAGGAAAAAGCGCAAGAACTGTAAGAGCCTTGATTGACTCAGGTGCAGCCACTAGTGCTGTTCAATTGTCTTACTGTCAAGAGTTGAAATTAACTGTCAATCCTATAGAAGCATATCTCATAGGATTGGGAGGTGTGGAAACCCCTTGCCTGGGCGAGGTGGATCTTCCCATCTCCATTCAAGACGAAGTGATGACAGTCAAAGTACTAGTGTGTCAAGATGAGGACCTCACTGAGCCTCTTGTCTTGGGTCAGGACTGGATGTATGATCATGCGGTCAACCTAAACCTAAGAAGTGGACTTCTTCAGGTATGGGTAAATCATAGTCAAATTACAGTTGAGTTGGAAAATGAGGCACTCAAGGACCTAGGTAAGGCACGAACTCCTGGTCCTTCCAGGGGTGCACATGAAGTTGACAATGTCATTTTTGTCCAAAAATGTATGATGCAGAAAGAGGATTGTCTAAACAACGGAGTCAAGGATAAGAAGGCACTCCCTTCTGTTCCAAAGGCCAGAGGGGTGCAACAACCAAAGGCAGATCAAATACAGAAGAAGCAGAACACTACCTATACTGGAGGCCAAAAAAAGGAGCAAAGCAGATTGTTTCAGCCAATGAAACAAGTATGGAGGCGAAAAGGCGAGCACCCTGTGGCGACCAAACCAACACCACGGCCAAAACCTCTTATTAGTAATCAACAACACGACACTAATAAGAAGTCCTTCATAAGTTCTTCTGCAAAAGTGAAGTCTATTTGGGTACCCAAGAAGTCAATGAAGGCCAACCCACAATCACGACAAATTTGGGTGCCTAAGGCTTGCTTGCGGGCTCAAATAGCTACACCAAGGCCAAACCCTGTACAACATGGTTGACTGACTCGCACAACCGATACCCACTTGTATTCATCACGTGTGAACGCACATTGGCACATGAGCACGAGCAGAATCACTTGTAAATGGGTCCCTAAAAAGCCCCATTTTTCAAGTAAATACCCTATCACACTCTCCAGAGTCTCCACCAAATCAAGACCAACAGCCAATCATTTTGTTTGGCAGCCCAAAGCATGTACCAAAGCCCCGACCCCATTTGTAAATTCATTACCACTGACCAACTGCATCACCCTCACACTGCACCCGACCCCCATCAGCTCTTAGGTATTCAGCATCAGCTAACCACACTTCACACTCACATCCACGCGAGCACTAACTAACCAACTAACTACATCACAATTCATCAAGTTGATGTTGTAACGGGAACACAGTATCATTTTTGTGTCCATTGCAATGTTAACATTTATTCATATATTCTCACAGAACCAGTTGCGAAGTTTTCAACATGGCTGAGGCGGCAGGAACTAGCTCTCAAACAGAAACAAGCTAGCAAGTGGTGGACTTAGAGAGTTTACCCGTTTTGCCTGAGACAAATGAAAGACCAGAAGAATTGCGGGCCATCAAAATCATACCTATAGCGGACCCTCCCAGTGGTCATACCATGCCCGTAGGAAAAACTTCCCACTGGTTTAGTGAAATGGCAAGACCCTTGGGTGAGGGAACGTACCTATGGGAATCAGAGTTGGACTTCAATGGGAAGCAAGGCAAATACCATTTCTTTACAAGAGAATTCGAGAAGTTACAAAATGCAAAAAGTCTACGTTCGATATGGGAGAAGGCAGGATTGGATGCATATTTCAGTGCACGGCTTCCAAAGCCTGACTTCATGCGATGCTACTATCTCATCAACACCTTGACTCTAAACCAGAACCCAAAAGGTGCAAGCTCATTTGTGATTCCATCTCTGACAAAGGGGAATGAGCTCAAGAGGTTCAAGCTATCAAACAACTTGGTGAGAGAGGCTCTAGATATGCGCGGAATGCATATTCCTACAGAGAAGGAAACCCTAGTACCGGATTACATGAAGAATCAAAGTCTCACCAAACTCAAGGACATGGTGTCCATGACGCCTAATATTGCAATACACCTTCGCATGTGCATGCAACACTTTGCTTTTCTTGCACAAGATAGATTCACCATGCCGCCCAAAAAGATTTGGTTTAGTTTGTATCTCGCAGAGACACAGAGCCTCACCATCAACTTACCCCACTGGATAATTGATCAGATACACCTAGCTCACAAACGATGGCCGCGGAAACAGGTTTTATATGGTTGCTGTGCTCTGACGAGAATCATTTATAGGTGTTTGGCTTATGACATCCCTATTCAACGGGCCCTAATGTGGAATCGTGTAGAGCAGTTTAGAGGCAGGACATCCACTGGACCCCCTTCTAAGAAGATGAGAGGCACTGTCCAAGTCCCATGTGCTCAACCACGTGGAGCCACCCTAACACCAGACGTCACCCCTCCACCCCGAAGAGTCCGACCATTCACACTTTGACTTCCAAGACGCAGCACCGATGGTTCTACCTTGATATTCCCTCCCATCCCAACCGATCTTGAATTTCCCAGTGGTGCACCTTTGGAAGAACTCACGAATGAAGATTTCGAACAATTATTACAAGATGTAGAGCTAGAGGCAGAAGAGGCACAACAAGTGGAGAATGTGCAAACACAGGCAACAACCTCCCAAGCACCTGTCACCACAGTTGAAGTGGATGAAGAGGATGATGAAGATGAAGAACAGGAGGAAGATGAGGAGGATTATGATCAAGAGCATCAAGATGAGCAACAAGAAGTGCCAGAACTTGTGGGTGCACCAGCATATACAGCTCAACTACAAAGGTTATACGACACAATCAAAGCAGTACAAGAAAGGCATCAACTCTCTCTTGTGTCAGGTCAAGCTTTGATGCAAGAAATGCTATCAGATGATGGGGTGGATCAACATTTCATTGACACCCTCAAATTAGTGTCAGAATCTTTAGGAGTTCCAGAGGCTGTCCACACAGCAGTCTGCCAGTCCGTGAGGTATGACAAACGCAGAGTTGACACTTTACCACGTGCAGGTAAGACTATCAGAATACCCGTCACAGAACAAGAAGTACCCATTGAAACCACAGCTACCCCCACCACCACCATTGACCTCTCTGCTGAAACCTTCGTTCAGACATCACCCATCTCACCCCAGCATCCCCCATCACCACCTTCTCCAACCCCACCACCACCTCCCACCATGGAAGAAATGACCGTCATCACCTCTACCTTCACTTATAACCCATCCTCATTCACATCATTCTCATTTCGAGAACCCACCTCACAAGACACCCTCTTCTCTTTTGTCACCAATCCCTTGTACACTTCAACCCTTCTATCCTCCGAACCCATAACTGGCCATCCCATAATTCCAAGTGTGGTTGGAAACCCGGCATCCACGGAAGGCACCCTCTGTTTCCCAGCCTATTCCCCAATACGGGTACCTCCATTCCATGACCCTCACTTCTCATCTGGCCCCTACACCTCTTTCAACCTGACCTCACCACCCCAATACCCGTCCTTTGTGGAGCAGTTCATCCGCTCTCCAATGTTTCAGAGGCACATTTCCCCGCTGTTCGCAACGACATCAATTTACACGAACACCACACTCACTTCACCTACCATACCCACTTACATGGTAGCCCCTGTACACACCACTCTGTCTGACCCAATGGACATTTCACCCACCACAGCACCTCTCCCCACGATTCCACCATCTTCCCCTCCCTTACCCCCCACCTCACCACTCACCACATCATTGGCACACACAGCATTCACTACCTCCCTCCCCAATCCCACCTCCCCTGCATTCCAAACTTTTCCCCTTGCATCTCATGAAGTAAATAGCACGTTCAATACATTACTTCAGTGTGCACATCAACTACAACAAGAATACCATCAATTGGAAGAAAGCACTACTGCCCTCCAGGCAGAATCTCTACGTCTGCAAGCTAGAGTCACCCCTCTTGAAGCTGATTACCAAACGCTCCTAACCGAGCATACCACCTTACAGCAGGCTCACTCCGAATTGGAATCAAAGACATCAACAGTAGATGATCAAGCAGTCAAGGAACTAGAAACAGTGCTCCAAGCGCAAATGATATCTAATGCTACACTCAGACGCAACCTTGGGCTATTAAGGAAGCATATGGAAGCAGCACTAGAAGAGAACAAGAGACTTCAACAACAAAACCAAGACAACTTTGAAGCGGCTATGGAAGGAACTGCAGGAGCAACCATTAGCCCTACCAAGTATAGAGCAGTCCCATCGGAAGACATTCGCATCTTACTTGAGGAGCATTCAAATTTCTTGGAGTCATATGAAAAGTTAGAGACTGAATGTGCAGACCTAAAGAAACAGATAGCGAGTGCCCCCACAGCTCAACAGGAGCCGGTAATCTTGCAACACTCTACAGAAGAAGTAGAGACCCTCCGGAAACAGGTGGCAGAACTCCAAGCACCCCTCTTACCATATGAAAGGCCACCCTCGCCCACCGAAGAACCAGAACCTGACACAGTAGTGGAAATCCCCGTCGATGACAGCTATGAAGAGCCGTACGAGCCAATGCCAACACCCGGTGGTCGGACTACAGAGGAAGGACAGGACACTTTAGAAATTCAAGTTCCAGATTGGGTCAAAAGGGTCGAGAAAGTGGGTAAGACACATGATGATCGCGTTGCTGTGCAAATGCAATCTCTCACAAATCTGGAAGAAACTGTCCTTTGGTCTTCTTACTTTCAAAACCTATCCCACCAACGGTTAATCACAACATCAGAGTCGCAATACATGCCTTATTTTGTATTGCTACATGATTATAATGCAGAAGTTAAAAGACATACAGGGAAGGAGCCCACATTTGCCACTCAATTTGAGCCAGAGGACTTACCGATAGATGCGCGTGCGGGCTCGATTTTCCAGCCTAATTGGCGTGCACGTCTACTAACCGATTACCCTGAGATGATGAGCACCTTGGCAACCATGCCACTGTACATCAAGTATAATCCATGCTATTGCCCAATGGTACGTCGCAGATCTTGGCAAGCATTTGCAATCAAGGTACGCAACAATAAAGAATGCTCGGCTTGGGTTAACTATCCATATTTTGCTCCACCTCGAGGGACCCCAACCGTAGCCTACTTGATATCAACAATTCGGCACTGGTCTACACGTCTAAATAATGTACCCGACATAGCAGCGAAAATGTGTATGAAGATATTCGAGCTCATGACCATTGTCTTCAAAGCCTTTCGGAATGTACAAGCTCCATACATATCTGCCCCTGGATTCTCTCAAGGTAACAAGGATTTAGTCTACGACATGAGCCAGACTCCCTCGGTTACTATAATCTTTGCCTGGCACGCACGAATAAAGTACTTACCCGCATGCTTCAAGCAGACATTTGAGGAAATGTTCTCTACGGGATTCTGGGAATATCATTCAGAAATTTTCATTCCCAGACCCACACATTTGCTACATCTATTCGCAGTAGAACAAGCGATCCATGCAGATCAGTTACGTCTTCCACATCCGGACATTCCAGGAACAATTGATTGGGATCATATGATGACAGACTTGGCCAGAGGACTACGCATACAAGAACATCAGCTCGCCACTCAGGTTGTGGAATATTACATCCAACACTCCCAGCAACAAGGGTCTGTCAGGGACGACAGACGCGAGAGAGGGGGGGGGTGTTGAGAGTAGTATGGGCACCCAAGGACTGACTAGACAAGGAAGCCAGCGGAGAGAGTCAGAGCGAGGTGAAGGATTAAGTAGACAAAGCAGTCGATGCAAATCTGGCAGATAGGCCCTTCAAATTTTTCCAAATCAACATCTTTACAACAGTGATTCTTATCACTAACAATCATTGTAAATACCATTTCATATTTTTGTAGCTCCATTTTGTGCAAGCCAAGGAGTCCTTGAGCTTGAGGAGCCTTAGAAGTGCCTACATATCAATTTTCGTATTTTTTAGACTCCGTTTAAGCCCTCAAATTGGCCATGGAACCTAATTTTTAACTAGGCCGGACATTAGGTCTGGACAGGGCCAAAACCTAGTCAAAAACTATAAATAGAGCTAGAGAGCTCATTTTTGAGGTTAGCTTGTAATTGATATGAACTTGTAAGAGCTTTTTGAAAGTAATCTAAGAACTCCATTTCTTCTCACTCTTTGTCTTGTTGTGTGTGTGCGTGTGTGTGTATGTGAGTGCATGTTAGTGTGCTTCTCACTCACGCACTTGTGCCTTCACTTGATCGAGGTCATCATACCATCCTCAAGTCTTCCCGGATTGACATTAAAGGAGGTGCTACTCATCACTGAGCTACACATACATACCGTGCATTGTCATGACGATGCGCCATAAGTGTCCGCATCTCTTTTAAACACCATTTAAGAGACCACCCTGTCCCAAACTCCATCTCAAGTGAATTGAGCACGTACTTTTTATCCCTCTCATCATGCTCACTACAAAAATAAAAAACATAATATAAATAAAACATAAGATATATATTTCAATTTATATGTAAAACTTTTACTTACTTCCACGGTAAGTGGATAAAGCGCAGGTAAGAGTCGCATAGTGCACGCATTCTCCTCTTGAACTCCAATCCATTTCCTATGTATACAATATTCCCCTCTGGCTCTATGTCGCACTCTAGTCCTAACATGCCTATGCATGTCCTCATAGGCAACGTCTCTGCTCTGCTATCACGTGCTGGAGGTGGTATAGGTGTCCTGAAAATAGATAGATAGAAATAAATAAAAATATGTGCTATAATATCATTAAAAAAGTTTATGAAAAAAAACATACCTATGAGCAGATAGCTCTCTTCCTGCATGTGGATCCGCAGAAGAGCCCTCGTCTGATCGCGTAAGCATCTGGATCGTATAATCCAGCTCCTCATCGGACATCTCTGCGTAGTCCCGCATTATGGCCCCTAGAGTATCTGACGGAACTCTTGCTCTCATAAGACTTTTTATGAGAGTGAGTTTCACCTTTCTCTCTCTACTGGGATCCATAATACCTAACATATAAAACAAAATGGTTAGAAATCAATATACATACGTGTATGTGTGTGTATGCATGTGTATGTGTGTGTATGCATGTGTATGTGTGTGTATGCATCATTATGTGTGTATGTGTGTAGGTATATGTGTGTGTTGTCTATGTGTATGTGTGTGTGTCTATGAGTGTGTATGTGTTTATGTATATGTATGTATCTATGTGTGTGTATGTATCTATGTGTGTATGTGTATGCATGTATGTATGCATATGTGTGTGTATGCATATGTATGTGTGTGTATGCATCATTATGTGTGTCTATGTATGCATGTGTATGTGTGTATGCATCATTACATGTGCATGTGTCTATGTGTGTATGTGTGTGTATATGTGTGTGTGTCTATGTGTATGTGTGTGTGTTTATGAGTGTGTATGTGTTTATGTGTATGTATGTATCTATGTGTGTGTATGTGTCTATGTGTGTATGTGTATGCATGTATGTATGCATATGTATGTTTATGCATATGTATGTGTGTGTATGCATTATTATGTGTGTCTATGTATGCATGTGTATGTGTGTATGCATCATTACGTGTGTATGTGTCTATGTGTCTATGTGTGTATGTGTGTGTGTATATGTGTTTGTATGTGTGTATGCATGTGTGTGTGTATGCATGTGTATGTGTATATGTGTGTGTATATATGTGTGTGTATATGTGTGTATGCATGTGTGTGTGTATATGTGTGTATATGTTTGTATGCATGTCTGTGTGTATGCATATGTATGTGTGTGTATGCATTATTATGTGTGTCTATGTATGCATGTGTATGTATGTATGCATCATTACGTGTGCATGTGTCTATGTGTGTATGTGTGTGTATATGTGTGTGTCTATGTGTATGTGTGTGTGTCTATGAGTGTGTATGTATTTATGTGTATGTATGTATCTATGTGTGTATGTGTATGCATGTATGTATGCATATGTGTGTGTATGCATATGTATGTGTGTGTATGCATAATTATGTGTGTATGTGTCTATGTGTGTATGTGGGTGTGTATACATTATGACAGTGTATGTAAGCATGTGCATTATGTATGCATATAAGTATGTATGTATGCATATGCATATGCATATGCATTATGTATGCATATGCATATGCATTATGTATGCATATGCATATGCATTATGTATGCATATGCATATGCATTATGTATGCATATGCATTATGTATGCATATGCATATGCATGTGTATGCATATGCATGTAAGTATGTATGTATGCATATGTGTGTGTGTATACATATGCATGTAAGTATGTATGTATGCATATGCATATGCAATATGTATGCATGTATGTATATGTGTGTGAATGTGTGTGTGAATGTGTGTGTACATGTGTCTGTATGTGTGTATGCATGTGTATGTGTGTGTATGCATCATTATGTGTGTATGTGTGTGTATGTGTGTGTGTGTGTATCTATGAGTATGTATGTGTTCATGTGTGTATGTGTCTATGTGTGTATGTATCTCTGTGTGTGTGTATGTATCTATGCATGTGCATTATGTATGCATGCAAGTATGTATGTACATTATATGCATATGCATATGCATTATGTATGCAAATGTATGCATGTATGTGTTTATGTGTGTATGTCTCTCTATGTGTGTGTATGCATATATGTGTGTGTATGTGTGTATGTGTGTGTATATGTGTCTGTATGTGTGTATGCATGTGTATGTGTGTGTATGCATGTGTATGTGTGTATGCATGTGTATGTGTGTATGTGTCTAGGTGTGCATGTGTGTGTATATACTATATGTGTGTGTGTCTATGTGTATGTGTGTGTACCTATGAGTGTGTATGTGTTTATGTGTGTATGTGTCTATGTGTGTGTATGTGTTTATGTGTATGTGTATGCATGTATGTGTATGTGTGTGTATGTCTCTCTATGTGCGTGTGTGTATGCATATGTGTGTGTGTATATGTGTGTCTATGTGTGTATGCATGTGTATGTGTGTGTATGCATCATTATGTGTGTATGTGTCTGTGTGTGTATATGTGTGTGTATGTGTGTGTGCGTCTATGTGTGTGTATGTGTGTGCGCGTCTATGTGTATGTGTGTGTGTCTATGAGTGTGTATGTTTGGATGTGTGTGTGTATGAATGTGTGTCTATGAGTGTGTATGTTTGGATGTGTAAGTGTATATGTGTGTCTATGTGTGTATGCATGTGTATGTGTGTGAATGCATCATTATGTGTGTGCATGTATATGTGTGTGCATGTGTATATGTGTGTGCATGTGTATGCATTATGTGTGCATGTGTGTATGTGTATGCATTATGCATTGTGTATGTGTGTCTATGTGTGTGTATTTGTGTGTATGTGTGTGTGTGTCTATGCGTATGTGTGTGTGTGTCTATGCGTGTATATGTGTGTGTACATATGTATGTGTGTGCATGTGTATGTGTGTGTGCATGTATATGTGTGTGCATGTGTATATGTGTGTGCATGTGTATGCATTATGTGTGCATGTGTGTATGTGTATGCATTATGCATGTGTATGTGTGTGTGCATGTATATGTGTGTGCATGTGTATGCATTATGTGTGTGTGTGTCTATGCGTATGTGTGTGTGTGTGTGTGTCTATGCGTGTATATGTGTGTGTACATATGTATGTGTGTGTGCATGTATATGTGTGTGCATGTGTATATGTGTGTGCATGTGTATGCATTATGTGTGCATGTGTGTATGTGTATGCATTATGCATTGTGTATGTGTATGCATTATGCATTGTGTATGTGTATGCATTATGCATTGTGTATGTGTGTCTATGTGTGTGTATTTGTGTGTATGTGTGTGTGTCTATGCGTATGTGTGTGTGTGTCTATGCGTGTATATGTGTGTGTACATATGTATGTGTGTGTGCATGTGTATGTGTGTGTGCATGTATATGTGTGTGCATGTGTATATGTGTGTGCATGTGTATGCATTATGTGTGCATGTGTGTATGTGTATGCATTATGCATGTGTATGTGTGTGTGCATGTATATGTGTGTGCATGTGTATATGTGTGTGCATGTGTATGCATTATGTGAGTGTGTGTCTATGCGTATGTGTGTGTGTGTCTATGCGTGTATGTGTGTGTACATATGTATGTGTGTGTACATATGTATGTGTGTGTGCATGTATATGTGTGTGCATGTGTATATGTGTGTGCATGTGTATGCATTATGTGTGCATGTGTGTATGTGTATGCATTATGCATTGTGTATGTGTGTCTATGTGTGTGTATTTGTGTGTATGTGTGTGTGTGTGTCTATGCGTATGTGTGTGTGTGTCTATGCGTGTATATGTGTGTGTACATATGTGTGTGTGTAAGTGTGTGTGTGCGCATACCTGTCAATAGTCTCGCTTCTCTCTCTCCCTCTCGCGCGCGCTCTTTCTCTCTCTCTCTCTCGGTCTTTGTGTTCTTCCTCGCATTCAAGGCCCGGCACAAATGTGCCGCGAGAATTGAAATATTTTTTTTTACATTCCAAAGCATCGCATATGCGACGCTCTGCAGTTTGCCAACGTCGTTAAGTGCGTCGCTAACCAGCGATGCTACTAGCGACGCTTCTGGTGTAGCGTCACTTATGCGATGCTATCGTCGCTTATGCGACGAGGCTCGGCCAAAAAAAAAATCCAAAATTTTTACTGTCGCTTATGCGACGATTTCATCGCATAAGCGACGGTTTTTGTTTTTTTCCCGATTCGGGGGCGTCGCTACGCCCCCCTTTTTCTTGTAGTGAACCTATGTGGATTCGATAGAGAAGTTTGAAAATTGTGCAAGAATCAAAATTGAAGGAAATACGATTCTCTATAGAGAATCACCATTCTCTATAGAGAGGAGTCAACTCATAGGTGAGAGTACAAACACATGAACGTAGAGAAAGGGATAACAATAGAAAGGAACAACATCAATTCCTAGGCATTTAGAATATTTTTTCTAAGAAAAACTAGGAAATCCTAATTGTTTTGGAAATAATCTATAAAAACAAAATTTGGAGAACATTTTTATTCATTGAGTGATTGGTGAGAGGTGTTGATATATTTTAGTAGTGATGTGTGTGAACACACTTAGGACCACCAGGGCCCCTTTTTTGTCTCTTCAGGAGGTTTCTTCCCCTCGACTTTTATATATGCCTATAACCCTAGTTGGGAACGTATCTTTGTACATTCTCTTGGTAATAAATTATATATTTTTTTGTTCTCCAAACTTCTTCTTCTTCCTTGTGTTGTTTGTGTGCTTCCATAGACATCGAAATCCAACAATTTGTATTAGAGAAAGTTGCCAATTCATATAGGGCATCCTTAACACCCCTTTCGTCACAATCTCAAAATCTCACAAAAATTGGTGAGCATACCAAGGGCCATTAGGAGTTTGAAACAAATTCACCTTGTGGCATCACATGTTTTATATGAGATCTTTTGGGCCTTCAAACCCACTACTGTAGGGACTATGTAGGCAATTTCATCCTTTTGAGCCAAACATATATACAGGTTTTAGTTCGACAATACAAGCACCTCAAAGTGAGCTTGGCAGGGTGCTTTTGTTCAACATTTTGAGATAAATCATTCTTTTGCATCAAGGTATTTATTCATTAGCCATGGTTGAAAGCAATGATGTATTCTGTATATTGGCTATTGAGGATAAGTTGAGTGGTGCTCATTACCCATTGCAAGCATATATGATGCATCATGTATTGGTAGAAAAATGGGTGTGGAATATAATGTAGGGTGTGGAAAAACATCCTACTACACTTGCAAATACAAGTATCAAAGGTAATTTAGATGGCATAGAAGATGACTATTGGTAGCAGTTCACGACATAGGCAAAGAGCGAGTATGTAAGAAGCATAACAGGGAGACCAAGGGGGGCCCACCAATGAAATTTCAATTCAATATTGATTTATAGTGGTCAAATCTTGTTAGAAACATCAACAATGATTCTAATCACTAACCAATGTGATATATAATCAACCAATTTTTCCAATGAAGGGCTCCATTTTGTGCAAGCTGAGGAGTCATCAAGCTTGAGAGCTTAGATAGAACATGCCTACCAATTTTCATATTTTTTGGACCTCATTTGATATCCCAAAAGTAGGTTAGAACATAAATTTAATTAGACCACTCATTAGATATGGAAACAATCATTTCACCTCAAAAACTATAAATAGAGCTAGAGACCTCATTTTTGGGGTTAGTTAGTTGACGACTAACCCTTATATGAGAGCATTCATACTTTGAGTAATGAGAAGAAGTGATTTTCCTTACATTACCTCTCCTAGTGTCTCTTCGTTGTGTGTGTGTCTATGTATGTGTGCACAAGAGTGCTTCTCACCTTCACCTTTGAGAACATCACTCATTCACGATTTGCATATCATCCTTGCATCTGTGTGGATTGAAAAGTAAAGGGGTGGAGCTCCACAACGTGACAATCACCTTTTTCTAGAGCAACACCAAATTTGGCACCATTGTCAAGGATGTTCTCACAGATGAACATGTGATGGTAAGGATGTAAAGAGATAGGCATTGGAAGGTACGTGGTTAGAGTTTTTGTACGATTTTGAAGTTGTTTTTGGGTTGTTTTTTGCTTCACTTCACTTGCTCTACCTGTACCATTCATAGCTACACATTCCCATCATCACCAAAAATTTTCAATTTTCTCCATATCCACCTCCATTCATCCCATTCCACTCATTTGCATGTGAGTGTGTGTGTGTGTGTGAGAGAGAGAGAGAGAGAGAGAGAGAGAGAGAGAGAGAGAGAGAGAGAACATGAGTGCCGATTTTCTTTGTGTGAGAGCTTATTTGCAGGATTCCCATCTCCTACTTTTCACATCAACTACTACAGGTAAGACATCTGTGTATTTCTCCATCTCCTTGTCAGTGAGATCAGACCATCATGATAGGCCTCCACTTCATGATTTTTTAGAGCACATCAACAATAGTGGGAAGGGTTTTTGGGTTCTTCAACACATCACTACTCACTTACACAACAAAACACTCTCACAAACAATCTCAAAATTCTCAAGAAAACAATAAATCAAACATTGTACACTATTGTTGCGTCAAAATCATACTCATGCGGAAACACTCAAATAGAATAAAACTTACATGGTGCTACTCAGAATAAGCTAAATTCTTCAACAAAATTACCAAAATATTAGGACATACACATATAAAGTACTTGAGTACAGCACGAAGATGATGAAATCAATTTCTTGTTTAGTTCAACATTTCTCTCTCTACTTCTTTTCTCTCTCATACTCTCCCCTATAAAAAAAGAAACTTCCACATAACGTGAACACAACCATTACATCATGCATCAAAGTCATTAAAACTATATTATAACTAACTATCAAAAATCAAATTTAGTAAAGATTCGATTCAACAAAAATCCGACTAGATCATTCAAATCTAGCATACAATAAATATCTGATTGAGCTACTTTTGCAAAAACTTCTACTCTTAACATCTGGCACTGCTCGGTGGATGATTTGCACAAATCTGACCTGAACTCACAAACCCTTGATCGATGACAACTACACTCAGTTCCCTATTCTGATGCTCTTCTTTTGCCATTTCGGAGACTACTATATTTTCTTCCACTTCCTCAGCTTCCGCTTTAGTACCCATTTATTCTATAGTTTCTCTTTGAACCATTTCCTCCTGAACCAAATTTTTCTGAGTTTGATTCCACACATCATTTTTCAGATCTTGCTATACCAATTTCTCCTTTAGCTCTGCTACTCTCTGCAATAACTCCTCCTTCTTAGTCCGCTTCTTATCAATAACTTCCAATAATTATCTTTCATAGGAAGAAACAAAACCAGCCTTTATAACTTCATAAGGGTATTTGATTAAGGCTTCCATTCTTTCTTTGATTCCCTTCCACAATTCTTGCATCTATTTTTGTATTTGCTGCTTCATCAAACCCATATCCATCTCAGACATTAGTACCGCATCCATCTCTATTTCTTCATTCTTTAGTATTCGCTTTTCCAACACTTTCAATGGCTTAATTCTTAAATTTAACACCTCGTACTCAAGTTGTAATGCCACATTTGCTCCTGCTAGACCTTGCATTTCCTTGCTCAGTGCCTCCTGCATTTTTGTTGTACATTCTTCAAATACCTACAAAGATTTTTTAACCTTTACTACTTCCACTACTTGTTGTTTCTTCAACTCTGACATCCTCTTTAACTGCAACTCCCTTTGCAACTCTTGTACTTGTGTTTGTTGATTTAGGTACTCATGTGAATTTAATATCTCATTCAACAACTTCTATTCTTTTAGTAAATCTTGTTATCGCACCATAAACTGCTGCATTTGTTGCAATTTTCTATGTGCATCCTAAACATCCTTGATAACTTTAGAGGATGACTAACTGTTGACAGGATGCGGGAAGAAGCAAGTATGGACACACATGAAGATCTAGCACTGAGGCAACCCTCATTTTTTTCAAAACCCCCACATCATTCTAAAGTGATTCTCATCACTACGAACCCTTGTAAATATCATTTCACCTTTTTGTAGCTCCATTTTGTACAAGCCGAGGAGTCCTCGAGCTTGGGGAGCCTTAGATGTAGTTGCCTGTCAATTTTCATAATTTTTAGATCTCGTTTGGGCCCTCAAATAAACCCCGGAACCTAATTTTTAACTAGGCCGGACACTAGGTCTGAACAGGGCCAAAGCTAGTCAAGAACTATAAATAGAGCTAGAGAGCTCATTTTGGGGGTTAGCTTCTTGTAGTTTGAGCTTGTATGAGAACTTTCTTGCAATAGAAGTGATTCCATTGTCTTACTCTCTTTGTTCTTACTGTGTGTGCGCGTGTGTGTGTATGTGTGTGCATGCTTGTGTGCTTCTCACTCACGCACTTGTGCTTCCACTTGCTCATGGTCTTCATACCATCCTCATGTCTTCCCGGATTGACATTAAAGGAGGTGCTACTCATCACTGAGCTACACCAAATTTTGGCGCCGTTGCCGGGGATCGAGCTTTGAGGACGAGCGTGTGATGGTAAGACGTAGAGAGGACGCGTTGGAATGGTAAGTAGTAGGTAAATTTCTGATTTTTCTCCATCTCCATCTTCATCTTCACCTCCTTCTCCATCTCCACCTCCACCTCCTTCCCCACTACATATCCCCTCTTCCTTTTCTTTCCCTCATTTGTTGTGTGCGAGTTTGAGAGAGAGCGATCGTGAGTGCTGGTATTTGTGCGTTTTTTGCATGTTTCTTGCAGGTGGCAGCTCCATCATCATCTCCAGCAAGCTCAGCAGGTACAGAAATTGTCTGCACAGTTCCCGAGGCGTTGAGCTCGAGCTATCGCGACACTCCGAAAATCTCGACTTCTCACGATTCTGAGTGCACCACGGCATTGCGCAGGCCTAGAGCTCCTAGGAACCCTAGATAGAACAGGAAAATTCACCATATCCTGAGCTATCGCGACACCCCAAGGTATCGCGACACCCCGTGAGCTATCGCGACACCCCAAGGTATCGCGACACTTCGAGCTATCGCGACACCCCAAGGTATCGCGACACTCCGAGCTATCGCGACACCCCAAGGTATCGCGACACTCCGAGCTATCGCGACACCCCAAGGTATCGCGACACTCCGAGCTATCGCGACACCCCAAGGTATCGCGACACTCCGAGCTATCGCGACACTCCAAGGTATCGCGACACTCCGAGCTATCGCGACACCCCAAGGTATCGCGACACTCCGAGCTATCGCGACACCCCAAGGTATCGCGACACTCCGAGCTATCGCGACACCCCAAGGTATCGCGACACTCCGAGGTATCGTGACACTCCCACCTATCGCGACACTCCCACCTATCGCGACACCCCAAGGTATCGCGACACTCCGAGCTATCGCGACACCCCAAGGTATCGCGACACTCCGAGCTATCGCGACACCCCAAGGTATCGCGACACTCCGAGCTATCGCGACACCCCAAGGTATCGCGACACTCCCACCTATCGCGACACTTCGAGGTATCGCGACACTCCCAGCTATCGCGACACCCCGACCCGACCTATCGCGATACCCGGCCATTAACGCATGAAAAATGAGAGTTAATTTTTGAGTGAATGAAAGGGTAGTTGAGCTTGAATTTTGACATATTGGTATAACTTAGAACCTTGGTGGGGGGCAAAAGGCATAGAAACCAGAGATAGGTGGGACTAAGTGATTCTCAGAGACAGGGGGTACAGTGAGCTACCCAAGGGGGTTAAAATTATTGAAGCGGGTCTTTCAAATACTTGTGGCAATAAAGCTATACTAACTGGTGAGTTTTTGCAGGAACTTTGTGGGCACTCAAGGCAATCAAAGCAAGCTAGCAAGGGTGAGTACCGGGCCTGGGAGAAGGCTTCCTGGGCTTGCATAGCTGTCGGGTCAACCAGCTGATTGAGGTTGGAAGATCTCATAACCCTCCTTTGTCAATTCCTAGCCTAGGCTAAGTACGACTTAGGTGTGGTAATTAACTAGGGCAACGTTAGGCACGAATTAAGTCCAAGAGAATTAATCAACCAAGTGCAAGAAAATAAATAGGTCTTAAGTGCGGAAATTCATTTAAGTACTCCTGACGACGCAATTTCAGACAAGACCATAAACATACTATTCAACTAAAAAGAACAAAGTGATTGGTGCAAAATCAGCCTGCAACGAGAGTGTGCTTGGGTTCCAGGGGGCGAATAAATCAGGCTTATGAACCTTAGATCAGGCAGACACTTAGGCCGAGACAGACAAAGCCTCAGATCTTCTGAAGCTAGTGTCAATCACACTGCCAGGTCTTGGGCCCAGCAGTTGAGTGATTACCCATACACTGCCAGATCAGAAACAAGTGATTCTGAGATGTCCTATCACATGGAGAGATCAGTAGGTAGTTCAGGGTTGGCTTACCTAGAGAAGCCAGAAGGGCCTTATAAGACGCAATTGGAATATATCAGGACGAATCGTCTAGGTGCTCGCATCTACGAAGACGGACTGAGAAGATCGGTGGTCCAGATTAAGAACCCCGATCAAACCCATGGATTAGACCACCCGGTAGTCAAGTTTGAGAATGGAGCATACCTAGATAAAGAGGGGACTATGTATGTAGTCACCACTCTTCCTGATAGAACTGATGAGTTTGGAAATGTGATTGCAGAGACCGACATGGGTGACATAGAGCAAGGGAACTTAGAGAGAGAGCCAAGAACCCCCCGTGGTAAGTCTGTCTTGACCAGAATCATGACTCCTGAGTGGATTCCACAAGATAACAAAAGCATAGATCTGCTTTTAAATCGGGAAACCGATGAGGCTTTTTGGAGATATAGAACTTCTCAACCTCAGGAGGGGAATACCCTCACGATCTACGAGTTTAAAGACCCTGATAGTCCAGGCCAAGTCACCTACCTAGACACTGCATCAGAGAGAATCTTCGTGGTCACTGAGCAGGGCAGACATGCCTACACTTGGAAGGGTGAATTTGTTTTTCCCCGACCAAGGTCTAATGTGTCCTTTGGTCATCAAGGAGCTGGGACCTCCCAAGCTCATGGCACTCAAAGAGATAGAGGTAGAGACAAACCTGAGGTAAGTTTTGTCAACTCCCTGGGAAGAGAAAGAACGGGAACAGAAAGGAATAGAGTAGAACCTGAGAGACATAGAACCCCATGGAATCACCGGGACATTGATGATTTTCCTTTGCCAAGGCCGAGAGAACACACTAGGACCCTACGACCAACCCAACTTGTGAAGTCCATGAAGAATTATTTCGATGGCACGGGAGACCCTTATGACCATGTGGCAGAATTTCGACAAGTGTTGAAAGCTGAACAAGTGGAGGACCTATTCACACAATATAATGCTTTCGGTCTGACCCTCAGGAACACTGCCCTTACGTGGTTCCAACCACTGAATGAGGGGCATTTCAGAAACATAGACCAACTCTTGGAGGCATTTATTGTGGAGTTTTCTAAGAGTGGAATCAGGCATAACACCTCCTCACTAATTCATAGCTTCAAACAAACACCTCAAGAGACGGTCAGACTAGCTGGAAGAAGATTTAGACAGTACCTGGAGAGATGTCCTATGCCGGAGTTACCCACACCAGCCAAACAAGTGGCCTTGTTCCTAGACGGATTATTGAGCACTAAGCTCAGGTCATATGTGTACCTGAAGGACCCTAGAACGATAGAGGAGTGCGTGCGCATGTGCATAGACATTGAGGACAATCTAGGTGAGGAGTTAGAACTATCAAAAATCTATAAGGATTTTGACAGCTCTAGTAAACCGACATCTGGTCAATCCACATCCATCGAGGAACTTGCAGAGAAGGTAGCCCAAAAACTAGGTGTCTCTAGCAAGCAAATTCCAAGATTTGCCCCAGTTAAGCGGTGTTACAATTGTGGCGGTGAACATATGGCAAGTGTATGCCCCATTATGGCCCAACCTCAGGTGAATCCTAGTAGCCAGTACTGCACCATAGAGCGCAGGTACACCAATCACACGGCACAAGACTGCCCATATAACAAACAAACTGTTAGGCAAAATTATCCTCAGCCATATCCACAACATGGTAGGTACCAGAATCAGTACCCATCACCACAATACAACAGACCACAACAAACTTATCAGCCACCTTATCAAGGGCAGCAGAGACCTCAACCAGTCCTAGTGCAGCAACCCCCTGCTCCAACCAATGTGATCCCAGTGAAATATGCATCTATTGAAGAAAATCCGAATAGAGCCATAGTTCCAGTCACCCCATTGCTATCAGACAGTGATCCAAGTGACCATAGTTTTGACTCCACACATATTGATAGCCCACAGGCTTACTACATGCAGTCACCCGAGCATAACGAGTCATACTACTATGAGGACCCAAGTGAAAATAGTGGGGACCCGGAGTATTCTAATGTCATGTACACAAACCCCAACTCTAGACCTCAACCTAGGCAGATACGACCTCCATTTCCTAGAGGACCATGCTTCAGATGTCAGGGAGATCACCTTATACGTGATTGTCCACTGCCTGCCCCCACACAGCCTCAACCAATAACCATTCAGGGCTTCTGTCAAGACTGCGGGAAAGAACATCTCCTACGAGATTGCCCAAAGAACCCTAATAACATGCCTAAAATCACTCCTATCAATGTTGTTGGGTTAGTTGTGGACTCCACAGGGAGTGTGACTTCCACTGCACCTGTGCAGGTGATCACAAGAGCCCAGGCACTTCAACGACACCAAGATGTTGTTCAGGAAAAGAGCCCCGAGGTGAGTGCAACAGAGAGCATACCCAAAAAGAGGACTAGCGCCTGGAGGGATAGTCGTGAAAGAATGAAGAGACAATGGGCAAAAAAGATAAATGAACTTGAAGAAAGCGTGAGGGAAACCAAGGCAAAAATTACAGAAATCACAGCTCAACCGCACTCCCACACACTTCCACCACTACCATCCCCATCACCCTCCATTTCTCCACCCTCTAACACACCCCTCGTAACCCACCCACCACCCCGAGTAGGATCAGTATTAGCTGACCCCACTCCTGAAGGCTTGGACATGATGTTTAAAGCCTACCAGGCTCGACTTCAAGAAGGGCCAACAGCTGTAAACCTAGACAGAAGTTACCCTAGAGCCGACTTAGAGATTGAACGGATGAAGATGTGCATGAAACTGGTAGAACAAGCTCAAGCTATACTTGAGACTAGCCAAAAGTTCAATCAGACGAACTCTGTCAAGCCGGATTTGCATTTCCAAGGCTTACTAGAAAGATTAGAGCAGTTGGTAAACAAATCACAAGTTTCTTTACCTCCTCAGGCTCAACCAGTTATTGAAAGAGGAAGCTCACCACACATGGTAGCTTATGTTCCTAATTCTACGGATGCTGGAATACCTCCTTCAATACAACAGTATTCTCTAGAGTTCTTGCGGGAAATACAAGAAGAGAAATGGGCCAAAGAGAAGGGTGATTCCCCTCCCATTTCGGAGATTGATGATCTTCGTGATCAATTTCCCCAAGACATTCCCTCTATCTATGGGGATCAAGCAGAGCAACAAGAGGATGAGAGATTAGATTTTGAACCTAACTCTTTACGAGAGTTGCCTCAGTTCACAGGCCCCTGGGAATCTGAATCTCTCCAGATCAGAGCTCCCACGATATTGGTAAGAAATGAAGACTCAGTGATTCCCAGGAACACTGATGTTGTGAAGAACACTAAGGTTCAATGTCACCTCACTGTAGAGGAACTCCTCAAGGCAAGACCGGAGCTCTGGAATCATGTGAAGGATCAGGTCCCAGAACTTGATTCCAATGCACCAAAATTAAGCGCTAAACAAAAGGTACCCGAGGTACCTCTCGACAAGATAGGAGACATGAGTGAAGGTGAAGAAGGTAACACTTATCTCCCGATCACCTATCAAGGTTACACAACCAAAGCAATTGTGGATTCGGGGGCGGGTGTTGCTATTGCGACTACCTCCCTGTGGAAGCGATGGGGCAAACCCACCTTAAGACCAACGAGAATGAAACTTCAAATGGCAGATGGTCATTTTGAAAGACCTCTCGGATTGCTTGAAGGGATAACTCTAACTACTTGTGGTGTAGAGTTTGAACATACGTTTGCCATATGTGACTTTGAGAAGAATAATGTTTACGAGATGATCCTAGGAAGACCCTTCCTACGACAATTACAAATAGTACAAGATTGGGGAACCAACTCCTTGTACTTACAGCACTTAGGGGTCACCACCAAGGTCAATCTGAAGGATCACACCTTCAGAGATGTACCACCCCTACAGTGGAATCCTATCCACAAAGCGAAAGAAGACTCTATCTCCGTGCATTCTGGAAGCTCACCTGAACCATCCTGGTTGCATGAAGATACTCACTTGTGGATGTGCAAGGTCGCGGAGGAAGAGGAAAAGCGCCGAAAAGCGAGAGAAGAAGGAGCTCCCCCAGGAGATAGACCAATAAAAGACCCAGCCTATACTCCGATGATATTTCCTGATGAGGAATTTGAGCCTCATGGTTGGGCAGAAATCTTAGCTACCATGGACATTGCAGTCAATGAGGAACAATGGACACCCCATTGCAATGAGGAGGGTTACGATATTCAGTGTTCATGTGTCAGCCCTTGTTGGAAGAGTGTGATCCTAGTGAGTTCATAGGAGAAGAAGAGAATGACGATGATCTAGAATCCATTGTGATGGATACATACTTTGACTCAGAGGAACATTACTTAGAAGACCTAGGGGTGTTAACCCAAAAGGAAGAAGAACCCCTTGCGAGTATTAAAACGATAAGTGCAAAGAAAGGAAGTGAAGGAGGTCAAAAGAAAAAGAAAAGGAAAGTAGTGAGACAAGAAGAGGAAGAATCATTGTTTGAAGTACCAGAAAATTTCAAGAAATATGAAGTGGAAGACCGAAAAATTTTGGTACGAATGCCTAAGAGAGAGGCCATGATAGGAGAAGCATATGACAATAAAGAGAAGACTAAAAAAATTGTAGTGACCATTGAAGGGAACGAAGAGCGATGTACGTACATAGGAGACGACCTAAGTGCAGATGAAGAAGTAGAGCTTGTAACTCTATTAAGGGAATATAGGGATGTGTTCGCATGGCATTATAGAGACTTGAAAGGAGTAGATCCAGAGATTTGCTCTCACACGATTCCGATGACTGCTGATGCTAAGCCCACCAAACAAAAACCCTACACATATAATGACAACTATGCGGCCAAAATAAAAGAGGAAATTGACAGGCTGATTGAAGCCGGATTCATCTATGAGATTGAGCACACTGAATGGGTGTCCCCTATTGTAGTGGTGCCCAAGAAGAATGGGAAATTGCGAGTGTGCATTAACCTTAAAAAAGTTAATGCCGCTACGATTAGAGATAGTTATCCACTTCCCATCACCGAACATCTTTTGGAGCGTGTTGCAGGCAAGGAAGTTTACAGCTTCCTTGATGGATTTTCAGGTTACAACCAAGTAGCCATTGCCCCCGAAGATCAACACAAAACGGCCTTTGCCACAGAATGGGGAATCTTTGCATTCCGTGTGATGCCATTTGGGCTCACCAATGCACCTGCAACATTCCAAAGACTCATGTGTCATGTCTTCAAAGAGTTCTTGCGAAAGAGCTTAGAAGTATATGTGGATGATTTGTGCGCTCATTCCCAAGAGAGAAGTTACCACATCCCTGAACTCAGGCAAATCTTCAACAAGTGTAGAGATTATCGAGTGTGTCTGAATCCAGAAAAGTGTGTGTTTATGGTACGCCAAGGTAAGATCTTAGGTCACATTGTTTCGAAGAATGGAATATCAACAGACGAAGACAAGGTAAGAGCAATATCAGAGTTGGCCAGACCAAGAAATGTGAAAGAGGTACAAGCCTTTATGGGCCATTGTGGATATTACCGTAGATTTATCCACATGTATGCCATCATAGCTAAACCTCTTTATGGGCTGTTGACGAATTTTGAATGGAACGAGGAATGCGAGACTTCCTTCAATGAGCTGAAGAGACGTTTGTGCACAGCACCAATATTGACTACTCCGGATTGGAGCAAACCCTTTCATGTCCATGTAGATGCCTCCAATCATGCAATAGGATGTGTGCTAGCACAACCCACAGGTGAAGGAAATCTAGATTTGCCGATAGCATATGCTAGTAGGCAATTAAATGCAGCTGAACGAAATTACACCACAACGGAGAGAGAAGGCTTGGGCATGATATATGCTGTGAAGAAGTTTAGACACTATCTATTGGCCAATAAGTTCAAGTTTTTCACTGATCATCAAGCGCTACTATATTTGGTCAATAAACCTTGCAATACAGGTCGCTTAGTAAGATGGTTTCTCTTACTAATGGAATACGACTTTGAAGTTGTTGTCAGGAAAGGTAGAACCCATCTTAGGGCAGACCATCTTTCTCGCATCACTTCAGGAGAGCCACCGCAAGGAGTGTCTGACGAATTGCCCGATGCTTATCTGTTCAATTTAGAAGTTGTTCCTAAATGGGCAAACAAGCTGGTACCAATCCTAACCTTCGGGCCTGCAAATAAGAATGTGAAAACCAGCAAAGAGGAAGTTGTAAAATCATTAAAGTATCAAATCTTGGCTGGAAGTATGTACAAGCAAGATACAGAAGGAGTGTTAGCCTGTTGTGTCGAGGAGGATGAACATGCTAGTTGGCTGCAACAAGCCCATGAAGGACTGCTAGGGAATCACTACTCTAAACAGCGAACGTTGCAGAATCTAAAGCGCTTAGGAGTGTATTGGCCGAGCATGGACAAAGAAATACAAGAGTGGATCCACAATTGTCCAGTATGCCAGAAGAGACCCCCAGTGGAGCATGCCACTCTTTATCACGTGTCATCAATCCCCGATTGGAGTGCTCCATTGGTCGAGTTCATGAGATCGGGAACATTACCCAATCAGGCTAGTCTTGCAAGAAAACGGAGCATGGAGCAAGAGGCTCAAGACTATGCCTTAGTAGGGGATAACCTATATAGAAGAGGCAAGGATGGTTACCTAAGACTGTGCGTACATGAATCAGACTACCTGAAAGTCTTAGAAACGGCACACAGCGGTGTTGCAGGTGGACACTTTGGGCCTGACAGAGTAATTAAGACCATTCTATTCTCAGGACTGTGGTGGCCCACTCTTCATATGGATGCACATACTTATGTGAAGAGTTGCGACACATGCCAACGTGCCCAATATCCGACAAGAAAAGATGAAATGCCCTTGAGGCCAATGATGGGAGGTCGTGCATTTTCAAAGTGGGGTATAGACTTTGTAGGTCCCATCAACCCCCCAGCTAGGAACTCCCATGCAGAATACATTATTGTAGCCACTGATTACCTTACAAAGTGGGTGGAAGTAAAAGCCACGACAAAGAATGATGCTCAAACGACGGCTAAGTTCTTATTCGAAAATATATTCACTAGATATGGGTTACCCATAGAGTTGGTTAGTGATAGAGGTACGCACTTCTTGAATGAGGTCATTGAAAATCTCCTTCAAGAATTCATGGTGGTACATAAGAAGTCTGCACCCTATCACCCACAAGCTAACGGACAAGCCGAGAGCACGAATAAGATCCTGTGTAACGTATTGACGAAACTGGTCAATAATAAACGCTCTGATTGGGACAAACAACTTCACCATGCTGTTTGGGCATACCGAGTTGCCTACAAAACGGTACTCAATGCCACCCCATTTCAGATGGTCTTCGGACAGAATGCAGTGTTACCATTAGATTTCCTAATCCCAGCGTTAAGAATAGCACAAGAGCATGAGTGGAATGGACATGAGTTGTCCTCTAGGATCTTGGATCTAGAGCGTTTAGGTGAAACAAGGCTACGAGCAGCAGCAGGTATCTACGCTGCAAAGAAACGGCAAAAGGCATACTTTGATGCCCATGTGAAGGATAAGGGCTTGAGAGCAGGAGATCTAGTGTTAGTCTACACATTGAAACAACACGCAAGGAAGCTAGAAAAGAGAGGCTACGGACCTATGATCATTAATAGGATCTCCACGAGCGGAGCTGTACAACTAGCCACTTTGGAGGGGGACGTCCTCCCAAACTATATTAGCGGGTGCAGAGTCAAGCTGTATCAAGAACCCCTCACGGAGGAGATGCTAAGCCGACTCAATACTGCTAAACAACGTAAAGAGGAGGAGAAACGAATTCGAGAAGAAGCACAGGCAGAGGCCTTAGAGCGTATCCGACGAATGAAGCTGAGGAGACAAGGAAGGGACCAGACTATGACGGACACTCAAGAGTCTCCAGGCTATCACATGGCCATGTGTGAGGCTTCAGGTGAACGTATCCATAAGATAGTGGACCGACGACCTTTTGTGACCCTAGAAATAGGACAAAGAGACAGCACAACAAGTGTGAGGACTTTAATTGATTCAGGAGCAGCCACAAGCGCAGTTCGGCTTTCTTATTGCCAGCAGCTGCAATTGGAGGTAAAACCCATAGAAGCCTATCTGATAGGATTAGGAGGTGTTGAAACCCCCTGCATGGGAGAGGTGGATCTTCCCCTCTACATACAAGAGGTCCTCATGCCAGTAAAAGTGCTAGTGTGTGAAGACGAGGATCTGACCGAACCGCTTATCTTGGGCCAAGACTGGATCTATGATCACGCAGTCAACCTGAACCTAAGAAGTGGACTTCTTCAGGCTTGGGTAGGCCAGAATCATCTCACGATTGAATTAGAAAATCAAGCACTCAAACCAATAGAACAGGCAACAACTCCTGGTCCCTCCAGGAATCCACACGAAGATAACCACGTTGTGCTTGTCCAAACTTCTATGGTGCAGAGGAATGTCAATCTTACTGAAGGTTCAGGAGCCAAGAAGGAGTTCCTAATTGATCCAAAGAAGATTCTAAACGAACGGACCGAACATCACTCTATACGAAGGAGACCGCTGATCAAGAGGAAGGAGCGCCAACCCGCGCAACATGGAGCATCTCGTGGCGTGAAGCAGATCTGGATACGCAAGGATGGGAGACCCACAGCTCCAATCGCAGATTCTCAAGGAGACAAGAAACGAGCCTCACAATCAAGGAACAAAGCTAAGAAGCCCCCTAGGATAACCCCTAGGCACACCATCTCTATTTGGGTTCCTAAGCGGTCAATGAAGGCCATCCCTAATGCTAGACAGATATGGGTGCCCAAGGCTAGCTTACAAGCCCAAATTACTTCAACTACGGGCACAAGGATGAAGCAGCTCTCACAAGCACTCTTGGCCAACAACTCAGGAAGTGACAAGATACCTACACCTCTCACTGTCCACACTCCCATCAACCCCAGGAATGTCTGGAAATGGGTACCCACAAGGTCCCAACCACATCACACACTCAGACCAAAATCTTCACCTGTCCTTAGCTCTAAGAGCTACGATTCCTGTATCAAAGTGTGGAGAATTAAACTGTGTACTAAACCCCCTGACCTTATTCTGTAAATCCGTCCACACTAACACAGAAGCATTTCGAGTCCATTGCATAACCAAAGTATGCATCTAGGATGACACTGACCTTTAATCACCACTCACACATATCATAAACACCTCACCACTAACCACTGACCTCCGGGATTGTCATGTTAGTATTGTGAAGGGAACACCATTACATCTTGTTTCCTATGCAACACTAATGTGCCTTTTGTCTTCCAGCAGATAAGCGACCTACTCTCATGGCAACCGCGGCAGGCACAAGCTCTCAGGCAGGATCTGGTGCCCCTATCAATTGGGATGCCATGCCAGTGGAAGCTCCTCCAACAGCTAGGCCTGAAGAATTCTTGAATGTGCGAAGGATTCCTATTCCAGATCCACCCAGTGGACTAACCGAAAGAGTAAAAGGGCACTCCCATTGGTTCAATGAAATGCCAGGGGATTTGGGAGACGTGGACCACATCTGGGAGTCCAAGATGGAGTGTGGAGGGGTTTGGTGGACCTTCCAATTCTTTTCAAGAGAATTTGAGACCTTACAAAATGCAGCTCCCCTTCAAGAGATCTGGCGAAAGGCAGGACTGCAAACTTACTTCAGTGCAGCTCTACCAAAACCTGACTTCCTCAGGTGTTACTACTTGATTGCTACGATGAAACCTACCGGGGATAAAGATCATTCAGGCACATTCTGGGTGCCCTCCTTATCTAATCTGGAGGAGATGAGGAAGTTTGAACTAAATGTAACATTAATCAGGGAAGCCCTTCAAATGTATGGCACTCATGTGCCTTCAGATCGCGACCCCCTGATACCAGAATCAATGAAAAGCAATAGAGTCAAGAAGCTCAAAGACATGTGCGCCCTCACCCCCAACATCGCCATACCCCTGCGGATGTGCCTCCAGCACTTCGCATTTCCAGCTCAGGACCGTTTCACTCAACCTCACAAGAAGATATGGTACGGACTGTATTTAGCAGAGACCGGAAGCTTGCCCATTAAGATGCCAGTATGGATCTTAGATCAGGTATATGAGGCAGGCAAGCGGGGGGTGAGGAAGCCCACTCTACATGGTTGCTGTGCGTTGACTAGAATCATCTACAGATGTCTGGCGTATGATGTGCCAGTTGCTCGGGCCCTAAAGTATGCACATCTGGAGTTGTTTAAAGGGCGAAAGTCAGGGAGTCAGCCTGCAAAAAGAATGCGTGGATCCCTTTCACAAGCCCTGATCCCTCCAGCAACCACTACCGAAGTCTCCACTAGAGAGGAAGCCCCGGTGGCACCAATCACAATCCATCTCCAGGAGTCTCAACCAAGAGAGGTGGTACAGCCCACTCCCTCTGCCCCTCCGCTACCTACCGAGGCAGAATTTGCAGCGATGGCCACTTTCACCGAGGACCCAAATTTTGATTTTGAAACATTTCTGCAGACGGCTCATCTATCAGACAGTGAAGATTGCCCTGACAATGTCGATCCGGGGACATCAACCCAAAGAGAACATGCACGAGGCGAGACAAGCAGCGTACAGGAGCTAGGAGTGATGCAACCTCCTCAAAGACTAAACACACAAGCTCAGGAGCAGGCACCAAGGAATAACCCAGAAGAGAGTGAAGACGAAGCCCCTGCATATACGGCACAGCTCAAACGATTATACCAGACAATCAAGCAGGTACAAAGACGCCATAAAATGTCAGAAGAAGCAAATAGGGCCCTAGTAAACCAGATGTTACAGTCAGAGCATATCGACCCCCAGTTTGTAGAATCACTAAATCTGTTGGCGGACACTTGTGGCATCAGTGAAGCAATGAGAACCATGGTCTATCAAGAGAACCCTGCTTATGATCAAAGAAGAATTGATACACGGCCGCGACAAGGAAAGATGATTCAGATGGAAGTATCTACCGCGTTAGCTACGTCCACATCAGAAGATGTGCACATGATTAGCCCTAGGCACAATGATGAACTGGAGGAAATTACGCATGCCCCATCTCCCCCATCATCTCCTATCCCACCCTCAGAGCCTCTCTCCACGTGTCTTTCTACACAACCATTCTCCTCCTATAGTGAGACCCTTGTACACACCCCCATTTCCACTCTCCTTCCTTCACCCTCATCCATCTCTGTCACTCAAGTTTTTGAACCTCAATTAGGTCACCCTTCCTTCCCCCATGCCGTTGGACAACCATCTGTCACTAGTCAGACTCTTCCCATCTCTTTGCCCTCCATCCCTCCATTTCCTCCCCCCCAAACTCTACCTACCCTGTCCCTTGTAACTGCCTCAAGCACCACACTAACCACCCAACCCTCCTTCTGGACCTACCTTGTAAACATTCTTCAACAGGTTGAGGAACATAAGAATAAGTCCCATCCCCAAATTCACTCCCCCACATTCACGGCCACCACTGTCACACCACCCACCGTCCCGGTGTTCACATTTCACGAATCACACTCACTCATGTCCGATCCCATGGACATCTCACCATCCGCTGGATCACCCACCACCACTGTTCTCACAACACCGTCACAGATTATTACACTCACATCACCACTTCCACACACGGTAGGCACAACATCCACTTTTCCCATTCCCATCTCCCAACCCCCTGCATCTTCCACCTCATTTAGTCTTGCACTCGACACGATGCTCGAAGCTGCCACTCAACTTAAGCACGAATATACATTATTGGAAGAAAATAACAAAGGGCTTTGCACCCTCACAGCAACACTCCAAGAGCGTGTCAATGCTTTGGAGTTCATTCATACGGAGTCACAAAGCAAGATATCCGCCCTCGAACAGGCAAATGCGCAACTCAAAGCGGAGCATATGGAAGAGAGCAAAGCCATGGAGGAACAGCTGCGCGATCAAATGGGCCGCAATGCGCGGCTTCAACGAAACATGGCTTTGCTACGACGACATCTGGCAGCAGCGCAAGAAGAGAATAGACGGCTTCAACAACAAAACCAAGAGAACCTCGAGGCTGCCATGGAAAACACCTCGGGAGCACCCATAGACCCGGTCAAATTTCAAGCGGTCCCATCAGAAAGCATACAACAAATATTGGAAACGTATGCCAATCTGTTAGAAGCACATGATCAGCTTGCCGACCAGCTAAAGGACTTACAGAGACCCCAAGAGTCTACACCACACCGACAGGAACATAAAGAAATGACAGACGCTGCTACTTCAACCGACCCTGAACATTCAACGCCCAACGACGTGCTGGAGTTACGGCAGCAGATCGCAGAATTAAAACTGAAGTTGATGCAGTACGAACGACCCCCTTCCCCACCAGAGCAACCGTCAGAAGAAGAAGCAGTTACCATCCCAGTGGAGGAAGCATTCGACGACGCCTACGAGCCTCAACCACTCCCAGGAGGACGCGTAACAGAAGAAGGTCAAGATACCTATGAGGAACCCCCATCAGCATGGATGAAACAAGTAGAGGAGATGGGGCAAACTCATCAGGAGCGGATATCCACTCAGATGCTGGCAATGAAGGCCATTGAGGACACCCTCCTTCACTCAGAATACTTCAGGCACATCGCCCCTAGACGCCTTATCACTAGTTCAGAACTGCAATACAAGCCCTATTTTGTATTGTTGGCCGACTACAATGCAGAAATCAAAAGGGTCACCAACAAGTGCCCAACATTTGCCACACAGTTCGAACCAGAAGACATACCAGAAGCGGCGCGAAAAGGAGCCATATTCCAACCAACGTGGAGGCAAAAGTTACTCGAAACCTACCCAGAAATGCTTCGAACATGGGATCATGCCCCCATGCATTTGAAGTACAATCCGTGTTTTGGGCCAGTGCAAAGACGCAGATCATGGAAAGCTTTTGCCATCAAGGTTCAGAATAACGCAAACTGTAAAGAATGGCTCAATTACCCCGCTATCGCCCCCCCAACCGGTACTCCTACAGTGTCATACATGATTGCAACCATCAGACATTGGATACCACGCCTCCACCCTATGCCAGATGTCGCTGCCCAGATGATGCTCAAGATCCTCGACATGATGCAGGTCGTACTCAAAACTTTTCGCAATGTATGCCGTATTCAACCTCCTATTCCCGGGTTTATCAATGGTAACTACGACCTGCTGTATGATATGAGCACAACCCCGAGCATACGAGTGGCTTACGCATGGCATGCACGCATAAGATATCTCCCTGCCTGCTACAAGCAAACATTTGACGACATGTTCACCACGGGGTTTTGGGAAGCACATTCAGAGGTATTTGCGCCGCGGCCTACGCATCTACTCCATCTCTTTGCATGCGAGCAAACGATGCATTCCGAGCTTTACACGATACCACAACCTGACATGCCTGGTACAGTGGATTGGGAGGCCTTGCAACGAGATCTAATCAGAGGTTTAAAAATCAAAGAACAAGAATTGGCAACCGATCTCCTGCAAAAATACATTGATCAAACGGCGGAAAAGAGGTCTGTCAGAGGCGACAGACCCTAGGGGGGGGAGAGTGTTGACAGGATGCGGGAAGAAGCAAGTATGGACACACATGAAGATCTAGCACTGAGGCAACCCTCATTTTTTTCAAAACCCCCACATCATTCTAAAGTGATTCTCATCACTACGAACCCTTGTAAATATCATTTCACCTTTTTGTAGCTCCATTTTGTACAAGCCGAGGAGTCCTCGAGCTTGGGGAGCCTTAGATGTAGTTGCCTGTCAATTTTCATAATTTTTAGATCTCGTTTGGGCCCTCAAATAAACCCCGGAACCTAATTTTTAACTAGGCCGGACACTAGGTCTGAACAGGGCCAAAGCTAGTCAAGAACTATAAATAGAGCTAGAGAGCTCATTTTGGGGGTTAGCTTCTTGTAGTTTGAGCTTGTATGAGAACTTTCTTGCAATAGAAGTGATTCCATTGTCTTACTCTCTTTGTTCTTACTGTGTGTGCGCGTGTGTGTGTATGTGTGTGCATGCTTGTGTGCTTCTCACTCACGCACTTGTGCTTCCACTTGCTCATGGTCTTCATACCATCCTCATGTCTTCCCGGATTGACATTAAAGGAGGTGCTACTCATCACTGAGCTACACTAACCCAACTCCTCAAAAGATAACCGATCTACTATTGTCTTTAATGTTGACTCCAATCTTCTTTTCTTGGATAACCTAAAACTTTTCCCCATCACCATAGGCAATCCTAACTCCTCGATTATCTGAATAGGCTCTTCATTTAAACCGACAATCTTAGGAGTCTTTGTTCTAAGCTTCTTTACCATTGATATTCCCTCTGTAGCTTCATAACCAGCCTTTAGTAGCATTTTATATGTATCCTCCTGTTGTTCTTCCAAAATAGAACATTCTTCATCCTTCTTCTTCTTTACCATTGATAGTACCTCTCCAGCTTCATAACCAGCCTTCACTAGCGTTTTATATGTATCCCCCGTTGTTTTTCCAAAATAGCACATTCTTCATCCTTGTTCTTGAACACAGGTGACATAGGCTGCTGCAACACTAAACTCAGTCACACAATCTCACCTTTCTCTACCTTCTACACAAATTGAAATGATGTTGCAAAGTATGCAGACAATCGAGTGTTCGACTACATTTTCCTTCTATCACATAGGAAATTTTCTCCATACATACGATCATACAACTAGTGTGCCCAACTAATCTTCTCCCCCTTTTCTACCCAACAAAGCGGCACATAATTCTCCTTTGCATAAAACATAGCATCTCTAAGTACCACTTCAATTGTTCCCTTCTGACATATGAGACATTCTTAAGCATATAATAATGTCGGTCTCCCTCTCTAGGCCCAAATTCCTTGCATAGGGCATCCTCTGGACACTTCGGTACTAAGGGCTCCTTTAAAATAGGCAATTGAAACA
The DNA here is from genome assembly GCA_020310875.1 of Ceratopteris richardii. Lineage (NCBI taxonomy): Eukaryota > Viridiplantae > Streptophyta > Polypodiopsida > Polypodiales > Pteridaceae > Ceratopteris > Ceratopteris richardii. The sequence goes on from CM035424.1 coordinate 37,515,050, forward strand.
CTTCTTAAATCAACTCAGGAGATAGTCATACCTATGGTGATATCTATCCTTTGGTTTGTCACACAATATCAATCTCACTCTTTGCATAATAATTTGATTTCCAGCTATCCCATGGTAATGTCGCAAAAGAGAACAATGATACCTTCTGTAACCATGCAGCATTGACTGGAGCACTCGTATCAACCTCCAACTTAAAATATGTAAAAGGATCCATCAGCGATTGAGCTAACTTACTTGCAGATGATGGCATCTAAACTCCTTCCTCATCTTCTTGCACAAGGCTATCACTTTCTTCTGTCATCGTTTCATCCTTCCGCACCATGCTTTCTCTCTTTCTCAGACTACCTCTCATTTCTATAGTAGAGGTAGGATGAAGGACTGCTGCTAAACTTGTTGTTTTGCTTTTAGGCATAGCAAGCCACACTTGAACTATATGAGTAAAAAAAATGCACTTGCATGACAAAGCTCATCCGTACGACAAGACTATTTACATACCTCACACGAAATAGCCATAATTTAAATAGTTTCAAATGAAATCCGCATAGTAATTGCATTTTTACCCGCACTTCAATGTCATTTTTTAAAATGCTATTTGGTTGATCTTTGTTAACTGGCCAAACTCTCATTCCATTAATTCCAATTAAACAAAAACCAACAAACCAATATCCGATGAATTCTCCTAAGGTAATAAAAAATCCAATTGTATAAGGTCCAACTGAAGTAACCATACGCCTCGAAACTACACATGAAATCCATTGAAATATTGATAAACTCTTTTGTGTAACCTTCAAACAACAACAATCAAGAAAACATATAAATAAGAAATCCTTATTGCTTCGGGGACCATTAATGATGTTGATTTGACTATCTGAATCACCCACTATTTGTATTGAATTGGATGTTAACCAATCCATATGTGGAGGTTTAGCCTGAAATATTTTAAGGCAAAATCCATTGATAGGTTTTTCCATTTTTGTACCAAAGACATCTGCTACCAAAAAAGTCCCTTGTCCCAAATCCTACACAATCTAATATGGATCCTTATATCCCCAAGTGAGGTTTCTTGGATGTGATCCTAATTTAGAGTTATATACCATAACCCAATCTCTGACTTAAAATGCTTTAACTTTACATTCATGTTCACCCAAGCTTGTCTCCTTCTTTGTATAATTTTTGTAATATAAGCACTTACTAAACAATCTTCCTTGAATTGTAGAAGGTATGTACTTCTATGCTTGATAGATAATTTTGGAGACTACTGTTACACATAAACTTGGAACCATGAATTCTGTTGGGACCACAACTTCTAAGCCATACACTAATCTAAATGGTGTCATTCTAGTTGTTACTTTAAAAGCTGTTGTGAATTATCATAATGCTAAATCTAACAAGAAATCCCAATTCCTCTCATTATCATGAACTAATTTTTAAAGAATCCTTAATAAGGTCCTATTAGAGCTCTTTGCCTGACCATTCACCTATGGGTGGTAAGTTGTAGATTTTAAGAAAATGAGCTCCTCTGTCACTCACCAATTCTACTCGACATCCAAATCTAGTCATAATGTTATGGTAGAGAAACTTAGCTACACTAGCCGCCTTATTATCTTGAATCGCCACTACCTCAACCCACTTTGTACAATGATCTATTGCCACTAAAATATACCGATTGCCATGATGAGTAATTGGCTTAATTGGGCCAACAAAATCCATCCCCCATTTTTGAAATGGTCTAATGGTAAAACTAGGTGATCATTCATTCTATCTGCATTATTTGATTGACCTGTTTTTTTGGAAAATGACACACCTTTTTGCAAACTCATGAGAATCTTTAGCATTGTAGGCCACCATAACCCAACCTGTACAATCTTTTTACGTGTAATGTCTCTTGATAAATTTCCTCGTACTACTTCTGAATGAGCTTCCTATAACACAACTACTTGCTCAAAAATCTGGGACACATCTTCTGATTACCTGATCAATCCCCTTCTTATATAATGCACTTGCTATCACCAAATATACTGCTTTTTAAAGCAAATTTCTTTCTCTGATCTAGTGTAAATTTTCGAGGCAACACTCCATCCGTTAGAAATACCAACAATTGATCATACCAAGAATCGGAATCAGCAACCTGAACATCAAACAATCCTACATCTGGTAACTCATCATTCACTCCAACTGGTGCTTTAATTGATTCTAATTTACTGAAATAATTTGCCATTGCATGCTCTTTTTTGGGAGTGTGGACAATTAGAAAATCAAATTCCTAAAGTAAGAGCCTCCATCTTGCCAATCTCCTTGTTAAAAGAGGCTTCTTAATAAGATATACTGGATCTTGATGATCCACATGAAAAATGACTTTATTTCCCAACAAATAATGCATGAATTTATTCAAAGCATATACCATTGCCAACACCTCTCATTCAGTTACTACATAATTTTGTTCTACTGAACACAAAACTCTACTAGCATAATAAAATGGTCTATACCATCCCTTCTCTTTTTGTTGCACCAACATTGCTCCAACTGCTACATCCGATGCATCTACAAATATATGAAAAGGTAAAGACCAATCCAAAGGATGCAAAATCGGTGTTACTAAAACCATCTTTTTTAGTAAGTGAAAAGTTTTCTCTTGAATGTGAGCCCATACAAAAGGAAAATCCTTCTTAGTTAAGTGTGTCAAGGGTAATGAGATATTGGCCAAGCATCTCAAATATCTAACATGCCATTTAATCTGACCTACGAGCCTCATTACCCCCTTTACGTTAGTCGGCGTTTTTGCTATCTTGATAGTCTCAATTTTCTTAATATCAATAGCCATTCCCTTACTTGAAATAACATGATCCAACAAAATACCAATATTTATTGCAATAACAATTTTTAAATGGATTCAAACCATTCTTAGTTTTTTGCATCTATCAAAACAAGACTTCAGATGCAGCAAGTGTTGCGACCTCTTTTTGAATAGTGAAAAATCATCGGCAAATACTTGCATAAAGTCTTGCAAATAGGGCTTAAAAACTTTATGTGCCACATAATAAATGAAGGTGGTCTACTCTTAAGCTCAAAACCCATAACAGTGAACACATACACCCCAAATTCTGTAATAAATGTTGTTTTATGTTGCTCCTCTTTAGCCACATGAATTTGATTATAGCCAGAAAAACCATCTAGGAAGCTATACATTTCATGCCCTACTACTGCATCTAATATTGCATCACAAAATGGCATTGGAAAAGGATCCATAATCATAATTGCATTCAATTTTCTATAATCCACACAAATTCAGAATTTCCCATTCTTTTTTGGAACAATAATAATGGGAGATAACCACATTCCTTGCTTTACTCGTTTAATGAATCCGACTACCAAAAGCTTATCAATTTTCTCTTTGACCTGTTTTGAAAATCTTTGTTGCACCACCGAAACAACATATTTCTTCAAATTAATCTGATGTTGATGTAAATCTGGGTCTATCCCTTTTACTTGAGAATAATCCCAAGCAAAAACATCAATATACTCCTTCAATAAACCAATCAAATCATCTAAAAACTGACCCTCCAATTCTTTGCTTGCCTGCACTATTTTGGGTTCACCATCAATAACTAAATTAACTTCCTAAAGTTCATCTTCCTTCACCCTACCATACCATGCATACTTTTGTTCATATATTTTCTCTGCCAAATTTATTACCTCCTTTTATTTCTGATCCAATTTATGCGGAGTTGGAATTTCCAGATTCTGCTCAAATAATTGTCTCAACTTTACCTTCAATTTTGTCACCTACAACTGGCTCCCTCCTATTTTCCAGCAATTGCTCCTCTTTGCATAGTACTCCTTCTACATTCACTTCCAACACTGGAACCACAGATCGATTTGCCTTCAAAAATTCCTCTTCTTCATCATCCCCTATTTTCTCAGCTAGACTAATGGTCTGGACCATTCAAGGCTTTTATTCTACTGACATATTCCTTTTTCCTTGCATTGGTATTATAACTTTCTTTTTTCCCTTCATGATAACCGCCATATTTAAACCCCAGTCTTGCTTTACCTTGGCTAACTTGAACCATGGTCTACCTAACAACTCATATGGATAAGTAGATTTTGACATTCGAATTACCACAAAATTGACCATAAATGTCATGCCTACAATTACTATTAGCTATTGCTTTAGAATTCCTAAAGGTTGAACTCTGGTCTGATCTGCCATCTTGACCTGAAAAGGTGCTGGAGCTAAAGCCCCATTCCCCATCTCTTTGAAAATATGTTCTGGTAAGATGTTGTTGCTCTAAAAAGTGTTGCTCTAAGGGTTGCCCATAATTTTTCCTCATGCTATGGCATCCTTGAGCCCTCAAGTAAATACCATCTTTTTGTAAATTAGGAGAGGTCCATATGAACACTCTCCTAAAACCACTTTTTGATAAATCCCTAAGCCTATGGTATTGAAGCCTTTCCTTTTTGAACAACTCCTTTTTTGGAACAAACTAAAATGCCCACGTAGAAATCTCACGCGCTCTCTCTCTCTCTCTAGGTAGTTAGCTTTTTGAAATTCCCATATCACAAAAGATTCTCTTTTTGATTTAGCACATGTGGTCTTTTGACCACATGTTTTTATTCACATATGCTTTCCTTCTCTATATAAAGAAGAGCCTCATTTGTAAAAGGGGGGTCCCTTGGCCATGGCCTTGGCCTCCATTTTGGTAATGGAAGAAGGTGTCATTTGGCTTCCACATTTCTCCTTGTGTGCTAGGCGATGATCCATGTGTGTGGGTTTGGCATTTGGGGTTGGCTTGTGTGTGAGCATTGCCCTCCCTTGTTCCTTTTGACGTTGGCCATGATGCCATTGTTCTTGGACGTGGGTGTGTGTGCGTTGCTTGCACTTCTTGCAACTCCTCTTGGAAGAGCCCCTCACTTCCATGTGAGGCGGTTTGGGTTGGTTACTCCCCATACTTCAACAACAAATTTGGCGCCGTTGCCGGGGATGATCGACCTTCAACCGTTGGGTTTTTTCAAGCTTGCCGTGCCTACACTTGGTGGATGCACCTCATGCTTGGATTGAGTTGTGGATCCGTGTGGCCTTCGGTTGGCCTTGGGTACCTCTTCCCTTTTAATTTTTGGAGTAACTTATATCTTTATTTCTGTTTGTTTCACAAAAACACCCCCTTACCCCCTTCTCCCTTCCTCTTTCTAACACACACACTCACTGAGTGGCAGCACTCTACATCTCTATCATTTCTTGTTTTGAGTGTCTGTCCTGAAAAGGGGGTGGGATCTATCTCTCTATTCCCTCCCTCTCTTCGTCATTTTCGAAAATATATATATATATATATATATATATATATATATATATATATATATTGATCTTTACATTAGGAAGAATTCCTCACCGCGTGCTTGTACTTGGTGGATGTGTTGGTTGGTATTAACTCAATGATCTGTACACTCTTACATATGTACGTTAAACAATTCAAGTGGCGGGGGTCTTCACCCTCTCACCACATCTCTCTCCATATGCATGTGACGGATTGGTGTGCATTAACTTCCACTCTTTAAGTCACTGGCAGCCTTACATTTTGCATGTGCAATGAATCTACTTAATGTTTGGAGTGGGATCTATGCCTATCTACCACGTAAAGCCTCTGACAACGAATACATGGCCTACACTATTCCCACTCCTCCTCCCCTTCATTCATTCACAAGGAGACGTCGCAGATTTTCTTGTCGCTCCCCTTAGTGCCTCTGCACTACAGAGTTGGGAAGGAGCCGTCGTGTGCTCCCCCATTCCCTCGCCCATGTTGCTGTTGGGGGTGAGCTTCTAGTCTCCCCTCGGATGCTGTGGCGGGGTCTCGTGCAGAACACCTGGGCTCATCGGCCTGCACCTGGGGCGAGCTCGTGCTGAGCTTCATCTCCTCCTTCGCGCGCCTCTGTTGTATGGCTAAGCTCAGCTCCTATGGGCACTGCTGCGGATGGCTTCCCTTATCCTACCATTGAACCCTCCGGCAGCACTTTCCTGCAAGTTGGGGAAACATAATGCCACCCTTCGACAGAAAATTTTTGCCCTGCTCTTCGCCGAGGCATCGGGCCTCATGCTCCTGCGCTGGTTCCTCCTGCTTAGGGTGGAGCTTCTCCTGCTCTGTGCCCTAGTCCATGACAGACCTGCTCCCCTTTCGTGCCTACTTCATCAGGTTGAGACCTTGTGCCCTGGAATCACACTTGCCATTGTGGTTGAGGGATGGCTGAGCCATGAATCTCTCTGCGGGCAACGTAAGTTGGGGTTGAGCATCATCCGCTTCCCCTTATGCCTTAGCGTTCTCCTTCTTTCAGGGGCTCTGTGGAGTCGAGCTCTGTTGGGTTGAGTTCCTTCGAGCTCCCCAGCTACTTTTGCTGTCGAAGTCATGCTTGTCAAACTCCGCATCATCACGAGCCGTCCGGATTGAACTTGGCTTCCCCACATGTCCTCATCGAAGATGGCGATGCCTGCAGTATGAGGCTTACTTGTCAAGTTTTAATCTCTCCATCACTTGTTTTCATGGTTGCGCACTTTTGTGAAGCTCCCCCTCTGTATTGTCTGTGGTTTTTGACTTTATTTACTCTCTGTGTGACAATTGCCCTATGGGTGGAGTGGCTCCCCTTATTGGTGCTTGCTCCTGTAAAGGGCTGAGCTTTGATACCTCAGTGCTTAGCTATGCAGGTCCGATTTTAGACATATGTATAGTTGCTTCATGAAGGCTTGGGGGGGGAGTCTCGTGCTCCTCCATGTCCAACGGTGAACTCGGCGCCCTGGTCTTCGCTTGGCATGATGGCCTAGGACATCTGCCCCCCTTACTTCTTTCGGTGTACAAATCTGAGCCATTGGCCCCCGCGGTGCGCGACCATACCCAACTTTGGTTGCCACTATCAATCCCCTATTTTGGTATCAAGCGATGTCGAACCTTCTCTATCACACATCAACAATCTTGGCATCTGCACAAGTTGCACCTGGTCCTACCTTTGCATGCCAAAGTTTTGCAAACATTCTCTACTCTGAGGTGTGTGGGAAGTTATGTTGGAACGAGCTTTGTCCTTCACGACTGCCTATGGTATATAGAACACACAATGGTGGGGCAAGCCTTGATGCACGACTTTCCTCATCAAGGTCTATCATCACTTACAGTGCTAAGCTTTGCCTTACCTCCCAGAAGAATTCCGTCCCCCTCTATCTCCTGCGAACATACTTAAAATTGACACCACGAATTTTTCCTCCTGTTGCTTGAAGATCTTGTTATGGTGCAGATGGTCGACTGTGTAGGTATTATCCTAAATCTACCCACCTTCTCCTCCTAAATCCCCCGTTGGTCGGCACACAACTATGATGTTACTTTTTCATGTGTAAGATCATTCCCTTTCATGTATCAGCAATGGCACTCGGTTTCTTTATCACCATGTAAAGTTGCTCGTAGTCATTTGTGAGTTATGCTTCAAGTGTCTGGATCATGCGTATTTCATGCACAATGGTCAATACTTGGGGTAGTGGGCATTGATCACGGGTATTTATTTTTCTTCGTTATGAGTTACTGCAAGGTCTATCTTTTTTACCATAACACCTAGAGATATGGGTAAATAGCATGAACGTCAACTTGATACATTATCGGACATGAGAAGTGATTGGTCAATCTTCCATTTGGCACTCATTTCTACATTGTTGAGAATGTGTATTACTGCTTGTTTTAGAGTCTTACATAAAAGATTTGGGTCAGAAACGATGCTTTGATTTCAACTGCTAGTTATAAGTACATGCTTGGATATGGCCCTATCTTGCTAAGAAGATGCCCTCTTCAAATACAATTGCTTCATGACTAAGAAGAACCCTTGACTTTTAGGATTGACTTGGTTAAATGAGATCAATGCTAATCATATGATATTGTGTGTTCTTTCAAACATAGCTACACGTTTTGTGGGTGCGCAGATCCTTTGACCTTCTTCGACTATTTTGGGTTGGATTACTAACACTATTTTTCTTGATGTGAGTATACTGATGGGTGTATTCCTATACCCATTAGGCAAAAGTACATCTATACCCAAGATGATGACTCTCCTTAAGGATGTTTGATAATTTGTTTTCTGTAGAATCTGTAGTGGGAGCACTTCTTGAAATGAGTTGAAGAATTCAGGCATTTTGCCACTATGTTGGGATTCCGTATGATGTGTGGGGGGGGTGCTATCCTATAAGAAGGGCAACTAAGATTTGAGAATACAAGTGTTTGCTGATAAATTATCATGGGGATCTATTGGGTTACTTAAATACCTTCGCTCATATTTTCTGAATTTTTTTTCAGATACACGAAACTACTAAGGCATGTCTTGTGGACTGATAGTATGTCCATGCTGCATCCATGAGGTTGGGCTTGCGTTACCTGTATAGCACTCGGGCATGTTTATTGTTTCTGAATTTGGGGACTGCTTAACTACAAAATGAAATGTGTACACAGGACTGTTCCCTCTTTCTTGTTGCTTAGAGGCCCTTCAGGTTTGGCCAGTGGAGCAGGTGTTATATTGAAAAGATTAGGTGAATAGAAGTGATCTTGGAGTTTCTATGTCGACACCCGCTTTCCTCTCATAAACCGTTGCATAATCACTCCCTTACTCTCACTACCCATACATGATAAGGGTATTGCTCAGATCCTTCTTAACAGTGAGATTCGGAGTAAAAATTTAACATCTAAAGTTGTACTTTTTAGAGCTTTCAGTTCTGTGATTAAAGGTTTTGTTGAACTGGGTTGTTAAGGGTACAATCGCTTAGGGGAAGCCCTACATGTCTGAAGGTCCGCTGGTAGGTTGATTGGCGAAGCTGATATGTGCCCTTGGCTTAAGAAACCCCTACCATATACTATGCATTTGATGGCATACTGTGAATTGAGGCATGTAATGATTTTACTGCAGTCATGAGAAATCAAGCTTCGTGTATAAGTTATCATTGACTGTAGTTGTTGATGTAAACTCCTTATGCTATTACGGAATCATTGCCACTGACTTTTCATCATCCATTTTAAGGAATATCTTTACTCATATACAAGTGGCTAAAACTCATTACCATAGTTATTACATAACACGGTTGCCAAATGAACTACACTGATAAATTGGCTCTGCTAATAATGATCTTGTTTCAGGAAAAGGCAACAAGATGGTTGATATCTTTATGACATAGATATTCACGAGTTTGTTTCTTCAAAGCCATTCATGTGTATGTTTCTTGTCCATGGTTGGTAACTCTTCTCCTTGGGGAAACTTTCCATTATGGTAACCAAAATGTCTTAAAGAAACTTTTGGGGGTTGCTAAGTCCTTCTTGTCTAAATCTTTCGAAGTGAATTTTATCTTCAATTGCTAAATATGAACTCAATATCCTTTGACTCATAGTATTGCAGGTTTGAAAGACTGAGGTTGGTGCTTCCTGGTCTTGTGGAGTTTCTACTGCATGCTTTTATCATACTTTTGGACATGATTAAATTGCTTAAATGTTTGTATAGTACAAAGGTCACGATGGTATGAATATTGCTTGATGTTTTGTATCCATTGACCCAAAATCGGATCTAAGACTGCACAAACTCTTGCTACCTGTTAATGCATCTCTCTTGAGTCTACTCTTTATTAATGCAAGTAGCAAAATTATCTAATCATTTTTGAGGCACATAATGTCATGTTAAATTGCAAGCTTGTTGAATGGGAGCATAGTATGAATGATGGCAGGAACATAAGTTAAACTTGCAACTACATATTCATCTCGTGCTATACAATGAAATATGTCACTCTCACTTGGAGATAACAGATTATGGCATCATTTTTTTTGGAGTGCAAAGAGGAGGTTTTCAGGAGCCCTTCTCTTTAGAAGAGCAAATCCTTAGTGAAAGATGTTCCCTGAAGTGGAAACTAAACATGAAATTGCATTTTATGGCTGCTTCTTTTCAAATTCAGTCTACTTGTTGTGTATGTTTAAATTTCAGATATTGGAGCTTGGAGAGAAGGCACATTGGATGGAGGCTGGGCTGACTGCCCCCCAAGGGGATTGTGTCGCTCAGCATTGCAGGCCTGAAAGAATTGAAGACTTACAAATTTGGATACATGCTGGGCTGACTGCCCCCCCAGGGGATTGTGTCGCTCAGCATTGCTGGATTAGAGATTTCAAGGCAGCCGGCTTGCTGATTCAAAAGATTTGCAGCCTTGCAAAATTCAGATTGGAACTACTGCATATTTGAAGAGTTGAAGACTCCAAACTTGGACCAGTTCGGCATTATATACTTCTCTCTTAGCTTTGTCGAGGACGACAAAGTCTAGGAGGGGGGGAAGTGTTGCTCTAAAAAGTGTTGCTCTAAGGGTTGCCCATAATTTTTCCTCATGCTATGGCATCCTTGAGCCCTCAAGTAAATACCATCTTTTTGTAAATTAGGAGAGGTCCATATGAACACTCTCCTAAAACCACTTTTTGATAAATCCCTAAGCCTATGGTATTGAAGCCTTTCCTTTTTGAACAACTCCTTTTTTGGAACAAACTAAAATGCCCACGTAGAAATCTCACGCGCTCTCTCTCTCTCTCTCTAGGTAGTTAGCTTTTTGAAATTCCCATATCACAAAAGATTCTCTTTTTGATTTAGCACATGTGGTCTTTTGACCACATGTTTTTATTCACATATGCTTTCCTTCTCTATATAAAGAAGAGCCTCATTTGTAAAAGGGGGGTCCCTTGGCCATGGCCTTGGCCTCCATTTTGGTAATGGAAGAAGGTGTCATTTGGCTTCCACATTTCTCCTTGTGTGCTAGGCGATGATCCATGTGTGTGGGTTTGGCATTTGGGGTTGGCTTGTGTGTGAGCATTGCCCTCCCTTGTTCCTTTTGACGTTGGCCATGATGCCATTGTTCTTGGACGTGGGTGTGTGTGCGTTGCTTGCACTTCTTGCAACTCCTCTTGGAAGAGCCCCTCACTTCCATGTGAGGCGGTTTGGGTTGGTTACTCCCCATACTTCAACAACAGATGTCCACACGTGAACCACCATCCAACAAAACTTCATCAAACACTTTTTGCTTATACTGTGCTTGAACGATTGGTACTACAAAATCTACATCTGCTGGATCAATATTATCGAATGATATTGAAATTGTAGACATATTTCACAGCTCTAATTGTTGTCCAACTAGCTTCTTCAACAACGTTTCCTTAAAAGCTAGCACTAAAGATAATAATTGATCCAAAGATGATTGTAAAGGAGAATTAATAATTACCTCAAACCAATCATTGAATCTCTCTTGCTTACTGTCCACCCTATCATTCTTCTTTTAAGCATGAGTGGGCATTACATTATTATCAACTTTTGATACAATCTGAATTCTATCCTGCTTCCCTTGATCTTGCTAGATCCGTTTTTGTACCTGATCCCTCATCTGCCTTTGTTCTTGCCAATCAGTCGGACTCTTATTTTTTTATCTTATTACTGACAAAAGTTTCACTTCCTTCATCATAATACATTGTCTACAATTACAGCTCCATTGATCCTCATGATCCTTGTTTCCTATTTCTAATGTACTTGAACTTGGATCACTCTAGAGCTTTTCATCTGATAGATCGATTGCAAAGACATTTGCCTGAGCAGCTTGCTAGGCCTGTTGTGGTTGCAACCCTTTCTAGTTATTTTGGTTATATCGAATAACTGGTATACCTCTTTCTTTTATATGCTTAACCCATAATGGGCAATTGGGACCAATCCAATGATCTGGAGCAGAGCAATACCCACATGGCATTACTCTAGTTGGTCATCCTTGTTGATTTCCTTATTGATTTTCTTGATGATTTCCTTGCTGATTTCCTTGATCTCTCCATGAAGGTCTCCCTTGTTACCGCCTCTGAAAACCACCTCGTCCCTGAATTAGAATGGATTGATTTGTTGCAACATCATTGTTACTTCTATTATCTTGCCTTGACTATTGATCTCTATGCTTTGGATTATACCAACATTGGCTTATGGTATGACCTTCTTTCTCACATATCTCACAAAACCTTTTTTCCTTAAGTGCAATTACTGAATACCCATGCTTCTTTAAATGACTAATTAGAGCTTCCTCCTTTTCCTGTTTCCCTTTTGATTTATGATGCCTTCATACAAGAACTTCTTCTTCTTCAGTTTTCAAATTCGAATCTATCTATCTTTTCCAAAATCCGATCCTGAATGGGATTCTTCCTCAAAATTGGAATTTCTATATTTCTTCTTTGTTTTGCCAAACCGCTTTTCTACCCTGGCAGCTGCGACTACCAACACATTGAATCTGCCCACTATATCAATACTGGTTGTTTCATGTCTAATACTGCTTATTAGTCCTTTTAGGAAATAACCTACTAAAACTTCGTCACTAGGGCTCTCATTACCTTGCAATCTTTCCATTAAAATTATGAACTTTTGGGCATAATCTTCTACCAACATATTCTTCTACCTGATTGTTCTAAGTTTCCTCAAAACATCAAAGGGAGTCTTTTCTCTTCTAAATCTTTGCAAAAATGTTGTTCTTAATGCATTATACGTAGCAAAATGAGTAGTACCATATTCACTTAACCAACTCATGGCCTTTCATTGTAGTGTGGCTGTAAATTGCTGCAATTTGGTTGCATCATCATATAGTGCTAGATAACTATTTATTGTCCATTTGATTTCAAATTGAGCAACATGGCAATATGCATCTTCCTTTGATCCTCCTCTAAAATGTGTTGCTTTGACTTTGGGATTAGGAGGTGGTTGCATCATAGGGAATGGCTAAGGTGTACCCCTAGGTCTTTGCTTGGTAGTCCTTACAAGCGGGTTGAATTGGAGTTACCTTCTTACTCCTGCAGCTGCTTATATCAGGATCAATGCTCTTAGAATTCCACCCACTAGCATTGCTTATGTTGCACGTGATCCATCTCCCTCCTCATTAAAATCTTAATTTGAATCTTCTTGTGCCTCGTACCAATCATATGAATCATGAAATGGATCCACGTTACCACCTTGAGTTTGCGTTTGTGTATAATATATTTTACCAACTGTTTGCCTTCTTTTTTACATTCATTTCTTACTTCTTTGAGCAAGCACAGTAGGATTGCCAAATGTCTTGGGGTTCTTCAACACATCACTACTCACTTACATAGGAAAACACTCTCACAAACAATCTCAAAATTCTCAAGAAGACAATAAACCAAACATCATACACTATTGCTGCATCAAAATCATACTCATGTTGAAACACTCAAATAGAATAAGAGTTACACGGTGCTACTTAGAATAAGCTAATTTCTTCAATAAGATTACTAAAATATCATAACATACACATATAAAGTACTCGAACAGAGCACGAGGATGAAGATGAAATCAGTTTCTTGTTTAGTTCAGCATTTCTCTCTCTGCTTCTTTTCTCTCTCATATCTCCCCAATTAAAAATAAAGAAACATCCGCATAACGTGAACACAACCGTTACATCATGCATCAAAGTCGTTAAAACTATATTATAACTAATTGTCAAAAGTCAGATTCAATAAAGATCAGATTCAACAAAAATCTGAGTGAAATCATTCCGATCTAGCAAACAAAAAATGCCTAACTGAGCTTCTTTTGCAAAAACTTCTACTCTTAAGAAATGGTGTTCTTGCACATCCCAATAACTAGAGAAAATGTGTAGAAATTCATCATCTTCACACCATCATGATTGGCCAAGAAAATCGTGATAGGCGAACACCATCCCGATTGGCCAAGACCATTGCATTAGGTAGACACCATCGCGATTGGCCAAGACCAGCATGATAGACAAAAACCATCATGATTGGCCATAACCATCATGATAGGCTGAGCTCATCATGATAGGATTCACCATTGCGACACCCTAGCCCCATTGTTGTTGGAACATCAAGCTTACACTATGCTTGAGGTGGATTTGATTTACATAAAAAAACATCGCTTAGATTACACCTAAAGAATATCCGTTGGAGAGTTCTTTTACCTATGCTCATTTATTTTATTTGTTTGAGAGATTTTTGATGGTTCATTTACCATTGTAAAAGCCATGAGGTTTAAACATGTAAAATTAGAAAAAGAGAGCACAAATCCCATGAATTTGTGGTGGTTGAGTTGTAATCAATCAAGCAATCAATCACCTAAAAGTAGATCAAACTAGATCTTCACTTTTCCTAGATTGTAGGAAAGTGAATTGATTCACTCCTATGACCATTCCCACCTTCATTTGAATTCAAAATCCACTTGCTGAAGTCTTGAAGCACATCTAGAGTCTATATAAAGACTTTAAATCACTTGTACAATACATGAAAGCAATATACATACACTTGTGACCATCATTGTCTTGCTCCTTCAATTTCTGCATCACCTTCTTTGCCAATAGTAATCTTGCAGAGGCGTCTGCTCTCTCTACAGAGCTTCAAATTGAGTGCAAGATAGCTCATTGGAAATTTATTAGTGTCTAGTTTATGTCTGTAAATTTTCATAGAATTTGGTTTAGTAGATTGGGATAAATCTTAGTTTTTCTGACTCAGGGTCAATCTCTACGTATTCCTGAAAAATAGGAGGTACCACCGTTGAGTGTCTGATTCATTCCTATAGCATATTTTGCTTATTCCTTATAATTTTGTGCAATATATACAATCAACCCTATGTGTATCACTCTCATAAAAGTATTTTTTCTAATTGTAATCACATTGGTCGCTATGGGCATTTGAAGTTCATTGTCTCTTCCATAGATAGTAAGTTTTGAGCTAGTGGATGCGCGAACCTATCTGTTTTGTATCGGCTTCTTCTCCTTGATGCTCCAAAATACATAGTGCATTTCTTTGCACTTATCACATGCCTATAAGGTCTATTTGAGTCTCCATAAGCTCAAGGGCTGGTCTTGTGCCGGTTGGCTAGACCAAACTTTGTTGCTTCGAAACGCACTTTTCTACCTCCTACAAGCTTATCCAAGTTCTTTCAATTGCGACCCTAGTAGACCATCACGACACCTCATCCCCATCGCAACACCCCACACCATCGTGACACTTCATCGCCATCATGATTGCTACACACCATCATGACTACTCACACCATCCTGACTACCCCATACCATTGTGGTGGTCACAAGCCATCCCAATGATCCAAAGCATCGTGACTGGATCATACCATCATGATAGCCCGCCTGTTCAACAGAAATTAGGGTTGGTAAATTTTGATCATAGTTTCCAAATTTTGGAGGTATTTTAGGTGCGTGTAGGGTCTTTGGTGCAAGAGGTGGCAGATATCACAAAGCATCTAGACAAGGAATTGTTCTTGGAAGACTCCCCAAGTGTATTGGAAGCATATCCCCCTATTGTCAACTCAAAATTTTTGGCTACAATGTAGCCCTAGTAATCAGAACTAGGCAATGATAGGAACGTAAGCCCAAGAGCTTTAAGGGATTCAAGTACAAGACTAGGATATCTTGTTGACATGATAACTATATGGGAAAGAACATAAGTTAACACAATGAGAACCAATCAGAGAAACAAAAAGTGATTCCCGATGAGCATCCTTGTGACAAGACAAACATCAAAAGGTATTAAAAGGGACAAGTAATTGATACCTAAACGAACATTGCAATCTGGGTGTACATTAGGTTAGTAAGGGAAACCAAATTCATGAACCTTAGGACACAAAAGTATATAGGCAAAATAGATCGACAGAGTGTTAGATCATCGAAGGCAAGTGTTAATCACACTACACGATCATGGGCACAACAATCGAGTGACTACCCCTACGTGCTAAGCTCAAACACTAGTGAGTCCGAGATGTCATTTAGCATGGAGAAACCCATAGATGAATTGAGAATTTCTCATTTGCAAATGCTAGAATGTCCCTATAAAACCCAACTAGAGTACATCAGGACCAACCAACTAGGTTCTCACATATATGAGGATGGTCTACATCAGTCTATAGTTCAACTTAGGAAACCGGAACAACCCTTCATAATTGAGCACCCTATGGTCAAATTAAAAAATGGGGCATATATATATATATATATATATATATATATATATATATATATATAAGCAGGGAACCATGTTGTGGTAACTGGCTTACTTGACAAAATGGATGAATTTGGATCCATTGTACCTGAATCAGACATTGGGAATATAGATCATGAGAACAAGGAACAAGAACCTAGAACACCTCCAAGCAAATCGGTCCTATCAAGGATCATCACTCCTAACTAGAAAAATACTAGCATAGAGCACTTCGTAAGCTGAGAGGCTAATGAGGCCTTTTGGAGGTTGAGACTTGATAATCATAGTGATGATTTTAGAATCATTATCTACAAATTCAAAGGTTTATAGATCCCAAGAAAGATCATATACCTTGACAACACTTCAGAGAGGATGTTTGTAGTTATCGAACATGGTAGACATGCATATGCATGGAAGGGTGAACCAATCGTTCCTTCACCAAATTCTACTAACCCTCATAAACAAATTGGGGTAGGATATTTGCATGTACTAAGAAACCAAAAGGAGAAATCCAAATAACGATTGGAAGTGATTTTTCTCCACACTATAGGGAGAGAAAGACAATGAATGGATGCGGAGAGAATAGAGCGAGAAAGACCTAGAGGACATAGGCCTGAAAGAGGCATGGATGACTTTTCCCTACCTAGACCAAGAGAGAACCCAAGAATTTTGAGGCCTACCCAACTAGTGAAATCTATGAAGAACTACTTCAATGGTACCTATGACCCCTATGATCATGTTGCAAAGTTCAAACAATTATTAAGGGTGGAACAAGTGGAGAAAATGTTCACTCAGTACAGTGCTTTTGGATTAACCATGAAGAATACCTCCTTAACTTGGTTCCAACCTCTACATCTAGGACAATTTAGGGACATCCATCAATTGCTAGAAGCCTTCATTATGGAGTTTTCTAAGAGCGGAATCAGACATAATACCTCATCTTTGATCCACATATTCAAGCAAGCACCGCAAGAAACTATGAGGCTAGCAAGATGTAGGTTCATGCAATATATTGAGAGATGCCAAATTCTAGAGTTATTAACCCAAGAAAAACAAGTTTCCCTATTTCTCAATGGTTTTTTAGTGTGAAGCTATGGTCATATGTCTACCTTAAGGAACCCCAGACTATAGAGCAATGTGTGAGAATCTGTATAGACATAGAGGATAATTTCAGAGAGGAGTTGGAGTTTTCTAAAATCTATAAAAATTTTGATTGCTCAACTAATATCTCATCCGAACCCTCTACCTTGATAGAAGAGCTAGGAGAATGAGTGGCTCAAAGGTTAGGCATGTCAAGTGAGCAAACCCCTAGAATGGTTTCCACCAAACATTGTTATACTTGTGGAGGTGATCACATGGCAAATGTGTGTCCATTGGTGATTCCAAACCCAACGAACTTGGTTTCCCACTATTGCTCAATAGAGAGGAAGTACACAATTCATAGAGCTGAAGATTTTCCATATAAAAAGCAGGCGGTTGGCCAAATCTACCAGCAACCTTACCCACAACCATGTAGGTATCAAGGAGAGTACCAACAACAGTCTTATTATATAACCCCTCAAAACTATCAACCACCATACCAGGCACAACCTAGACCCCTACCAATGTTTGGACAACAACTAGTGCCTCTTGCCAATGTGATTTTTGTGAAGTACACATCAGCCAAGGATAACCTCAATAGGTCATTAGTGCCAACATCCCCACTAATCCCCAAACACGATCGCAATGCTCAAAGTTTTGATTCTACTCAAGGTGAAAATCCACCAGAATACTAGACAAAGACTCCAAAATACACTCAAGCATATCTATATGAGAGGCCCTTGGTAGAACATAGCTGGGAACTTGAATATGCTAATGTGATGTATATCAACCCTAACCCTAGAAACCAAATGAGAAAGATGAGACCTCATGCCCCTAGAGGACCCTATTTTAGATGTCAAGGAGATCACTTCATAAGAGAATGCTTCCATCCTCCACCTGTAGGACAACCACACTATTTCACTATTCAAGGTTATTGTCGTGCATGTGGTAAAGAGCATGTCATACGAGTGTCACAAAATCCCTTGCAATGCCTCCAAGATAACTCCCATTAATGTTATATGTATTCTGCATACATCAAATGGGTTTATGCCAACCTTTGTACCCATTCTGACAGTAACTAGAGCCCAAGCTTTACAAGAAAAAGATCAAGAAAAACCCTCAGATTATGGTGAAGCTAGAGATTCTAGTGGAAAGAAGAAAAAATCGTGGAAGAAATCACAAGAGAGACTTAAGAGAAAATGGAATAGGAAAATAATGGAACTCAAAGGGAGTTTAAAAGAAACCAAGGCATGCACACCTAGATCGGTTGTATAGAATGCCTCATTTCTTGATGGGCAAGTCATGCAAGTGTTGGAACTCCCTTCTTTTCCAAAGCACAATGTCCAACTAACCTCTCACCCCTCACCATGGAAGAGTTAGCTGCACCGTGGGCACCAAAGTCAAAGATCAACCCCCAGCATGCCTTGGAAGCGATATGAATATTTATTCACTCCAAGTAGGAAGCAAATATGGGTCCCCAAGGGAAAGCAATCAAGGATGCATCCATCACCTCAACCACCAGTGCAAAAACAATGAAGGAATACCACACTTCAGCCTAGAGGCCAGTATGAGATCGACAACCAAAAGTTGGACAGATTTGGGTCATTAAGCATTCTATGATGGCTTATCCCAACACAACAAGCATATGGGTGTCTAAGGCCTACTTAGCAACACAAAACCATATTCTTGCACTCTCAATTCCCCCAAAGCCCCACTACTCCACTCATCCTCAACATAAACAAAAGTCCAATGTATATAACCACCCTTGTAAACTAGTCTCACGAGAATCTTGGAAATGGGTGTGTAGCTCAGTGATGAGTAGCACCTCCTTTAATGTCTATCTGGGAAGACGTGAGGATGGTATGAAGACCTCGAGCAAGTGGCGGCACAAGTGCGTGAGTGAGAAGCACACAAGCATGCACACACATACACACACACGCGCACACACGGCAAGACAAAGAGAGAGAATCAATGGAGTTCTTTAGATTACTTTCAAATGCTCTTGCAAGTTCGTTTCAATTACAATCTAACCTCAAAAATGAGCTCTCTA
Source organism: Ceratopteris richardii (assembly GCA_020310875.1). Lineage (NCBI taxonomy): Eukaryota > Viridiplantae > Streptophyta > Polypodiopsida > Polypodiales > Pteridaceae > Ceratopteris > Ceratopteris richardii. The sequence continues at coordinate 37,534,193 of CM035424.1, forward strand.
GCTCCTTTTATAGTTTTTGACTAGCTTTGGCCCTGTCCAGACCTAGTGTCCGGCCTAGTTAAAAATTAGGTTCCAGGGCTTATTTGGGGGCTCAAACGAGATCTAAAAAATACGAAAATTGGTACGCAACTACTTCTAAGGCTCCTCAAGCTCAAGGACTCCTTGGCTTGCACAAAATGGAGCTACAAAAATGTGAAATGATATTTACAATGATTGTTAGTGATAAAAATCACTGTTGTTGTAGGGGTTTCTTCTAGTGATCTGCCATACATATCTTCAAGCTCCCTACTTGCTCTTCCTCCCTGCATGTCCATCTCTTTGATCTGCATTAGTGTCTTGAAAAAATATTGGCCTACTTGCCAGATCTTCTTTGACTGCCCTGTTTGCTTGTGCTGTCCCTTCGCTCTGACTCCCTTCTTTGACTTTCACGTCTTGTAAGTCCTGGTGTACCAAGACTACTGCCAACACCCCCCCCACTCTCGCGTCTGTCGCCCCTGACAGACCCTTGTCTAGCTGCTTTTTGGACGTAATATTGGACAACATCGGCGGCGAGGCGGTGTTCTTCTAACCTGAGTCCCCTTGCTAGATCTGTCAGCAATGCATCCCAATTGACTGGCCCTGGGACATCTGGATGTGGCACCCGTAATTGTTCTGAGTGAATGGTTCGCTCCACAACAAATAAATGGAGGAGATGTGAGGGTCTGGGTACAAATATTTCTGAGTGGTATTCCCAGAACCCTGTTATGAACATCTCCTCGAATGTTTGTTTAAAGCAGGCTGGGAGGTATTTTATTCTGGCGTGCCAAGCATATACCACCTCTATGGAAGGAGTGGTACTCATGTCATAAACTAAATCCTGGTTTCCTGTAAGGAATCCGACACCTGAGAAGTGTGGGTCCTTGATATTCTTGAATGTCCTGAATGTAATAAGCATTAATTCAAAAATTTTCATGCACATCTGGGCCATCACATCAGGTGTATTCCTTAATAGGATGCTCCAGTGCCGTATGGTGGAAATCATGTAATTGACGGTGGGAGGTCCTTGAGGGGGTGCTAGATAGACGTAGTTTAACCATTTGGCGCAGCCTTTGATATTCTTGACTGCAAGGGTAAACTCTGGCCATGTGCGTCTGCGGAAGACAGGAACGTAACAAGGGTTATATTTAATAAAAAGAGGCATATTCATCCAGGTGCGAACCATCTCCGGGTAGGTTTCAAGGAGTCGGATCCTCCAGGTGGGTTGATGAATGGATCCTTTTTGAGCGCTCTCTGGGATGTCATCTGGCCCGAACTGTGTAGCAAACGTTGGAGGTTTGCCACATCTTTGTTGGATATCTGCATTGTAGTCCGCCAGGAGTATACAATATGGCACGTATTGATCATCATTGGTTCCGATCCATCTATGGTGGGACATGCTGCGGAAGTATTCTGATTTAATAATAGTGTCCTCTATCTTTGCCATAGATTGGATTTGAACTGCCACTCGATCTTCATGAGTTGATGCTGTTTTCTCTAGTGTCTGGAGCCACTCAGGTACTTCAATTTCTAACGTATCCATTCCTTCTGCGGTTTGCTCACCACCTGGCATTGGCATAGGAACGTATGGTTCCTCATACGTCTCATCTACCTCGATGGGTACCAAATCCTCGCGTTCTGGTTCGACAACTGGAGAGGGCTGCCTTTCGTGTGTGAGTAATCTTTCCTGTAATTCGGCCACCTGCTCTTTCAATGTCTTGACTTCCTCTGAAGTCGTGGTCGTTTCTGTGACTCTGGGTGCTGTCTGTTGCTCTTGGAGCTGATTGCGCAGCTCATCACGTTCCCTTTCCAAGTCATCATGAGCATCTAATAGATCTGCATAGCTTTCCAAGATGGTCTTCATTGTCTCTGAGGGTACGGCTTTAAACTGCTCTGGATCAATTTCGTGGGGAGAGCCTTCCATTGCTGCTTCTAGATTTGCTTCATTTTGCTGCTGCAGTCTCTTGTTCTCTTCAAGGGCGGCCGCCATGTGTTTTCTGAGGAGTGCCAGGTTACGTCTGACTCGCAGGTTATCGGTCTGGTATACTTCGAGCAAAGCTTCTAGTTGTTTGACACCTGATTCTGTCGATGGTTGGGGTGCCTCCAATAATGTTTGGTGAGCCTGCTCAAGCGTTGTGTAGCGTTGATTCAGTTCTGCATTTTCTGTTTGTAGAATGTGAAATTGTCTTTGTAAGTTCTGATGGTGCGTTGTCAGTTGTTGATACCGGTCGTCCAGAGCTCTGTACTCATTCTGGAGCTGGTATACACATTGATTTAATGCTAAAAATATGTTATTTACATTAAATAATGCTGGGAGGGGTGAAGATGCAGGGGGAATGGGGGCGGGAATGGGAGATGTGAATGATGTGGATGCAAGCGGTGATGTGGGTGGAGGGGGCATGGGAGATGAAGGTGGCATGGGGGGAGGGAGCGGTGCTGTGGCAGGTGATGTTTCCATCGTGTCAATTGTTTGAGTGACAGTGTAGATGGGGATCGTGGGTGGAGTGGATGTGACGTCAGTGAACAGAGTGGTGAAAGTGGGCATGGTGACTCCCCCGAATTGGATTCCCGGAGAGAGTGGGATGCCCATGACAATGGTAGTGGTAGTGGACGTGGTAGTGCTAGTGTCATGTGGTGGAGTGAATTGTGTAGTGCGAGGTGGGGATGGTGGTGACAGTGGTGCTTCCTGATGTTCTTCTTCTTGCGTTGTCTCTCCTGGTGCCGATACATTGATGTGAATTTGTTTCCCGGACCTCCTGGGACGAACGGGAACCCTTTTCTCAAATCTGTGAATGTAGGCCATTGCCTCATGTATGGCCTCATCCAATCCTACTGCGTCGGCATGAAGGTTTATGGACTCAATGAACAACTCGTCCACACCTTCCTCAGCTAGCAAGTCGTTCATGAGTCTCTTGCCTGCTTCAAGTGACATTTTATGCTGTTCTTGAACTAGTTTCATGGTTCGATACAGTCTTTTTATTTGTGCCGAATACGCTGGGGCACTTGCTAACTCGGAGAGTTCGTCATATTCTTGATGTTGTTCTTCGTCGGCTTCTTCTTCGTCTCCTCCTGCCTCTTGTTCATCTACATCGACTTCTACAACTTGTGGTTGGGTGGGGGCCGATGTTGTTATTTGGGGTTGTGATTCCTGAGCTCGCTCTGCTTCAGTTTCGAGATTAGAGTCATAGATCAACCTGGCAATTTCTTCATCCGTGAGGTCCTCAAGAGTAAATCCCTGTGGAAATTCCAAATCTGATGGAATGGGTGGAAACACCAGATTGGGTCCCTCTGTACTTGGTCTTGGTAGCCGGATAGTGAATGGCCTAACGCGTCGTGTCTAGGGAGGGGTAATTTCTGGTGTAGTGGTGGCTCCCCTTGGTTGAGCGCAGGGTAGTTGGACTCCCCCCCTCATCTTCTTTGATGGGGGACCTGCTGCTGATAGTCTTCTCTGGAATTCTTGGGCCCGGGACCATACAAGTGCCCGCTGAACAGGCACGTCATAAGCCAAGCATCTATAGATTATTCTGGTCAGAGCACAACACCCGTGGAGCACATTTTTCTGCTTCTTGTTCCACCTTTGATGGGCTAGATGGATCTGATCTATGATCCAGTGTGGCACATTGATGGGAAGGCTTTCTGTCTCTGCTAGATACAAGCTGAACCATATTTTCTTCGGGGGCATTGTGAATCGTTCCTGGGCGGGGAAAGCAAAATGTTGCATGAGGGTCCGCAGGTGAAGCGCAATGGTAGGTGTCATCGCTACCATATCCTTCAACTTATTAAGATCTTTGTGTTTCATTCGGCCTGGAACCATGGTTTCCTTTTCTGTTGGGATGTGCATGCCATACATACCCAATGCTTCTCTTACCAGATTGAGGGTCAACTTGAATCTTTTAAGCTCATGACCCGGCAGCAGTGATGGCAACACAAAGGTGCTGTCGCCTCCCTTGGCCCTGCTTGGCGTGATGGTACTGATCAGATATGAACATCGTAAAAAATCCGGCTTTGGTAAGTGGGCCCTGAAATAACTGTCCACACCTGCTTTGATCCAAACTGATCTCATGACTTTGGCGTTTTGATAGCTTTCAAACTCGCGCGTGAAAAAGTGGTATCGACCCCATTTGCCATTAAATTCCAATTCTGCTTCCTAGAAATAGGTTCCATCGCCCAGTGGTCCAGCAACATCACTGAACCAATGCGCATGCTTACCTACTTGAGAAGTGTGCCCTTGAGGAGGATCCTGAATGGGGAGCACATGCACGGCTTGAAGTTCTTGTGGCCTTGCGGTGAGATGTGGCTCGAGGAGAAGTGTTTCTATGTCCACAATCTGGGCACCCGATCCGGCTTGAGAACTGGCACCTGCTTCTGCCATGGCCCTGTTTGCTGGTTGGTTCTGTGAGAATATAGAACCAAGTGTTAACATCGTAATGGACAGAATAAATCCGTTGTTGTCCCCGTTACAACATTAACATGAGGTAGATGGTGAGTTAGTGGTTAGTAAGTGCACGAAGACAGTGTGTGTAGTTAGTGCTTGGGTTGTCCTAGGAGACTAATGCAGTTAGTGAGTAGGTATGAGTTTACAAATTGGGGTCGGGGGGTTTATTACACGTCCTAGGCTGCCAAATGCAGTGGATGGGCTTTGTTTTCGGTTTCGGAGAGACTCTAGAGAGCTTTCTTGGTGTTGCGGTTTGGAAATGAGGCCTTTTAGGGACCCATTTACAATTGATTACATGCACGCTCTTGGGTCTTGGTGTGTTCTTGAGCGTTGAGAACGAGTGAATACTGGCAGTATGCGTAGCTGCGTTATGCTGTTTAGGTTGTGGCCTCGGCGTAGCTACTTGTGCCCTCAAGCAAGCCTTAGGCACCCAAATTTGTCTTGATTGTGGGCTAGCCTTCATCAACTTCTTGGGCACCCAAATAGATTTCACATTAGCAGGAGAATTTCTGCAATACTTCTTATTAATGTCATGTTGTCGGTTATTAATAAGAAACTTCGTCCGTGTAGTTGACGGTGGTGCAACCGGTTGTTCGCCTTTCCGCACCCACACATGGTTTATTTTCTGAGACATTCTGCTGAGCAGGTACTTTTGATCTCGAACATAGGTAGTACTCTGCTTCTTCTGCCTTTGATCCACCTTGGGTTGCTGCCTCCTTCTGGCCTTTGGAAAAGAAAGGAGTTCCGTCGCATTCCTGACTCCTTTTTTGCGAATATCATTCCTCTGCAACACATAGTTTTGGACAAGAACAGCATGGTCATCTTCATGTGTACCCCTAGAAGGACCAGGAGTCTGTGCCTTTCCTAGTTCCTTGAGTGCTCCATTGTCTAATTCTACTGTAACTCGACTATGATTGATCCAAACCTGGAGAAGTCCACTTCTTAGGTTTAAATTGACTGCTTGGTCATAGATCCAATCTTGACCCAAGACTAGAGGTTCAGTGAGATCCTCATCTTGGCACACCAGTACTTTAACTGTCATTCTCTCATCATGAATGTAGAGGGGAAGTTCCACCTCGCCCATGCAAGGGGTTTCCACGCCTCCCAATCCTATGAGATATGCTTCCACAGGATTGATATGTAACTTTAACTCTTGACAATAAGACAACTTAACAGCACTAATGGCTGCACCTGAGTCAATCAAGGCTCTTACGGTCCTTGCACTCTTTCCTTGTCCTATATCTAGGGTTATGGAAGGACGTCTATCAATTATTCTATGCGAGCTTGTACCTGCAACTTCACACATGGCCATGGGATATCCTTGACCTGCATAGTCATTCGCTCTAGGCTGATCTCTACCTTGCCTTCGTAACTTCATCCTTCTGATGCGTTCTAAAGCTTCTGCTTGAGCTTCTTCTCTAATTCGCTTTTCTTCCTCTTTGCGTTTCTTAGCAGTGTTGAGTCGGCTGAGCATTTCCTCCGTGAGGGGTTCCTGATACAACTTAACTCTGCAACCGCTAATATAATTTGGGAGAACATCACCCTCTAATGTGGCCAATTGTACTGCTCCACTCGTGGAAATCCTATTGATGATCATAGGTCTGTAGCCTCTCTTTTCTAGCTTCCTCGCGTGTTGTTTTAGTGTATAGACTAAGACTAGATCTCCTGCTTTCAAGCCTTTGTCCTTCACGTGGGCATCAAAGTATGCCTTCTGTCTCTTCTTGGCTGCATATATCCCTGCAGCGGCTCTCAGTCTTGTTTCCCCTAATCGTTCAAGGTCAAAGATCCTAGAGGAGAGCTCATGACCTGTCCATTCGTGCTCTTGTGCTACTTTTAACGTAGGAATCAGGAAATCCAAGGGTAGCACAGCGTTTTGGCCGAATACCATCTGAAAGGGGGTGGCTTGGAGTACCGTTTTGTAGGCCACTCGATATGCCCAAACAGCATGGTGTAGCTGTTTGTCCCAATCAGAGCGTTTAGTGTTCACTAATTTCGTCAGTACATTGCATAAGATCTTATTAGTGCTCTCAGCTTGCCCATTAGCTTGAGGGTGATAAGGGGCAGACTTCTTGTGTATTACCAAGAATTCTTGGAGTAGATTTTCAATCACTTCGTTCAAGAAATGAGTGCCTCTATCACTTACAAGCTCTATAGGTAGTCCATATCTCGTGAATACATTCTCAAACAAGAATTTGGCAGTTTCCAAGATCTTCAGATATTCACTTTCGTGGACACATAGTCTCAGGTAACCATCTTTACCACGCTTATATAGATTATCACCAATGAGTGAGTAATCCAGGGCTTCTTGTTCTAAACTCCTTTTCCTAGCCAGAGTCATGTCTGGAGGGAATGTGTTTGTCCTCAAGAATAATACTAGGGGTTCACTCCAATCTGGCACAATGGATACTTGATAAAGAGTGGCATGTTCCACTGGTGGTTTAGTGCAACAGATTGGGCATTCCTTGCACAACTTTTGGACATCCGCTTCCATAGTTGGCCAATGCACTCCGAATCTCTTTAGAGTCTGTAAAGTTCGTTGCTTTGAATGGTGTTGCTCTAACGCACCTATATGTGCTAATTGCAACCATTTAGCGTACTCATCCTCTTCTACGCAACAAGCCAAGATCCCTTGATCTGTGTGCTTGTACATGCTTCCTGCCATGATGTGGTACTTTTGGGCTTTTACAACCTCTCTATTCCGTGTGTTTACCACTGGATGGTTAGGTCCGTATGTCAATACTGGTACCAATGGCTTGGCCCAATGTGGTACAACTTCCAAATTAAACAAGTAAGCATCAGGAAGGTCATCTGACACTCCTTGTGGGGCTTCTCCCGATGTGAGCCTAGAGAGGTGATCTGCTCTCAAATGAGTCCTCCCTTTTCTTACCACAACCTCAAAGTCATATTCCATGAGCAAGAGAAACCATCTCACTAACCTTCCTGTATTGCATGGCTTGTTTACGAGATATAGCAAAGCCTTTACTTATATAATTCTTAATTATATAATTCATTCATATGTGTGTACCTAAGTGTATATGTATGTGTGTGTATATGTATGTATGTGCATGTGTATGTGTGTGTATATGTATGTATGTGCATGTGCATGTATAAGTGTATATGTGTGTATGAGTATGTGCATGTGCATGTGTATGTGTGTGTATATGTATATGCATGTATATGTATAACTCTATGTGTATGTGTGTGTATGTGCATGTATATGTGTATATGTGCATGTGTATGTGTGCGTATATGTATGTATATGCATGTGCATGTATAAGTGTATATGTATGTATCAATATGTGCATGTTCTTGTGTATGTGTGTGTATATGTATAACTCTATGTGTATGTGTGTGTATGTGCATGTATATGTGTATATGTAGGTATATGCATGTGTGTGTTCATCTTCATCATGTATAAGTGTATGAGTGCATATCAATAAGTGTGAGTATGGTATGTAATGAAAATAACACAATTCAAATGATCTACAAATAATAGAAATTGTACTTACAATTGTGATCCATAGTTTTTGCTTGGTTAGCTTCTTGAATAACCTGCAATAAAGAGAGAGAAAAGAGAGAGAGAGAGAGAGAGAGAGAGAGAGAGATCTAGAGAGAGAGATCTAGAGAGAGAGAGCGAGATCTAGAGAGAGAGAGATCTAGAGAGAGAGAGATCTAGAGAGAGAGAGAGAATTCAAAGAGAGAAAGATGTAGAAAGAGAGAAACAAAGACAGAGGGAGACAATAACAGAGAGCTTAAGCAAAACAACAATTCTGCATATACTTGCTTCAGCTCGTAAGCGCAGTGCAATTGTGAACGTTGGAGAGCTCTTCGATCGGATGCGTGAAAATGCCGATTGCAGAGCCTCCAACGTTTTAATTTTTGTCCGTCAACAGATCGTCATGTAAGCGATGCTATGCGTTGTCGTATAAGCGACATTTCCTTAGCGTCACTTATACGACGGTGTCCACCGTCGCTTATGCGACGCAAAAAAGCATCGCTTAAGCGACGCAAAAAAGCATCCCTTAAGCGACGCCTATAACAAGCGTCATTTAAGCGACGTTGTATGGGAGTGTCGCAATACAGGTCGCAAATACCGTCGTTTTTTGCCTCGTATAATCGACGGTCCGCGCTCGACGGTAATTCCGACGCAAGTTGCAATTTTATAGCGACGAAATTCTGTTGCGTTAACCATCGCTACATGCCCGTATTCCTTGTAGTGGTTCTATCTTTTCTTCAATGTTGTCCTACAAATATCATCAAAGTTCAACAATTTTTTCTTGAATTTTCAAAGATAGTAATTTGATAATTAAGAATTTCACATTGACATCCTAGTTCTCATGTATTCCAAAGATTTCACATGCTCTATTTCCATTGTTAATTACATCACAACATCGATTCAATGACTCATAACACTATATCAACATTTATGAATTTTTATCAAAATTCAAAGGGGGTTGTTCTACGGTTTCTTAAGGTACTTTGAGCCAACAAATAATTTTTTAATCGTTTAGCTTTCTAAGTATCCCATGTAGCGAGTTTTACATCTCATTAATGCATCTCTTTCATGTTGGAAAACAATGTCAGAACGTCCCAAAGTTCCAATATTCTAGCAATTCTTCCTTGAGGACTTGGTTGGAATTTGGTAAAAATGAGCAAAACTTTTATTACATAACTTGAAAATGCTCTTCAAGAGCTTTCCAAAGATATATAACACTACACCATTTTGTTCTAGATCGGCCCTCTTGTTTTCTTCACCCTCTTCATCACCATCATCATCATCACCATCTCCCACATCCATCTCCATCATCGCGACATTTTCAATTGTTTGGTCATATCACTCTTCCCATACCATTTCCCCTCATTTCACTTGTGAGAGAGAGTAAGAGAGTGTTTGCGTGCCTGTGCATTTGTGATTTTCTGCAAGAATCAGCATCCCCAGCAGCTACACCAGCTTCAGCAGGTACAAATTTTTGACTGTGCAGGTCTCAAGGCGTTGACCCCTGTCAATCAGGACCGACAAAAAAATTTATCTACTTACTAAACTAAGTGCATACATGTGATGTGTAGGCCTAAAGCATCTTAAATATGTGTTTAAAATTTTGATATGCCTCAGTTTTCTGTCAATCCCAATTGACACGTCAATCACGACTGACAAACGACGATGGTCACTTGCCAATGGACTTGTCAATCGTGATAGACACATCGATCGTGACTGACAAAGTCAACGATTAACTGACCACAATCGACACAATCTACGCATGCCATGTGTCAATCATGATCGACCCATCAATCGCGATTGACCTATCAATCGTGACTGACAAGACCTATGGACCTGTCAATCACGACTGACAAAGTCAATGATTGTTTGACCACGATTGACTGAAATTTCGGGCCACATGTCAATCGCGATTGACCCATCAATCGCGACTGACAGCCACGAAGGACCTGTCAATCATGACCGACACGTCGATCACGACTGACACATCAATCGCGATTGACAGACCACTCGATCGTGATTGATGGGCAAATTCGGCATTTTTTTAGGGCAAAAGATATTTGGTCTATTTTTGGCCAAAATTTGGGAAACATTAAGGGTCATTAGAACATAACCAAACCTTGAAACACTGTGAGTTATTCCTGTTTTCCTGTTAGCCTATTGTGATCCTGATTTAGCCCTAGAGCCCTAAATAGACATAAGTATTGGAGATAGATGTCTACGGAAGCACACGAACAACACAAGGAAGAAGAAGAAGAAGCTTGGAGCACAAACACACAATACTAAATGTATTACGAGAGAATGTACAAAGATAAGTAGCCCATTAGGGCAATAGGCGTATATACAAGCCGAGGGAAAAAAACCTCCTAAAGAGGGAAAAAAGTGCCCCGGCGGTCCTAGAGTGTTCACACACATCACTACCTAAATATATCAACAAATCCCCCCTGGGAGTGATGCGGTGAACAAGTAGCTGGCACTCATGTATAAGGAAGTGCCAAGCTATGTGGAAGTCACTCCACAAAAGGAAGTAAGCCCAAAGCTTTGCGGAAAGCTTCAAACTTCTCCCTAGGTAGAGCCTTCGTGAAAAGGTCTGCAATGTTCTCCTGCGTGGGCACATATGCCAAGCTGATCTCCCTAGCAGAGAACCTCTCCCTGACATAGTGATAATGCACCTCAATGTGCTTAGTGCTAGCATGGAACAGAGGGTTCCTTGCAACTGCCAATGCGCTCTGACTGTCAGTGAAGATGGTGGTGGTAGAAGACTGACCAACACCCAAATGAGCCATAAGGCGTCTGAGCCACGCACACTCATCAATAGTTGTGAAAGCTGCCCTATACTCAGCCTCACAACTGGAAGTGGCCACAGTAGGCTGCTTCTTGCTCAACCAAGATATACATGAGCTACCAAGCATGAAGCGAAAACCACTGGTGGACACATGAGTGTCATAGCAACTAGCCCAATCTGAGTCAGAAAAAGCATGCAAATCTAGCGGTAGTGATCCCCCCTTGGGATAAAACAACCCAAGTAGCCGAGTACCACTCAAGTAGCGAAAGATGTGCTTAACTGCCTTCCAATGCGTGACTCCTAGGCAATGCATAAACCTGCTTATCTGTGAGACAGCAAACTGAATATCTGGCCGAGTAATGCATAGGTAAATCAAGCATCCAACAGCTTGCTGATAGAGAACAACATCAAATGCATCTCCAGCATCATGAAGACTCAATCGTAAACCTGTCTCCATAGGAGTGGCAATAGGCTTACAGTCTTCAAGGCCAAAACGCTGCAATAATGTGTCAATATATTTCGTTTGACACAAATCCATTCCACCATCAACTTGCATAAACTGAATGCCCAAATAGTGATGCAAATGCCCCAAATCAGACATCTCAAGTGAGGCATGCAAATCAGCCTTGAAACGAGCAATATGTTTCTCAATAGGACCAGTGAGCAGCATGTCGTCAACATAGACAACAATGATCAGAAGCACATCATTAACACGCTTAACATATAAGGTGCTTTCAGTTGGACTGTTCTCAAAACCATGTGCAACCAGATAGGCATGTATCTTCTCATACCAAGCACGTGGTGCTTGTTTTAAACCATATAATGCCTTCTTTAACCTGCACACCTGGTTTTCATGCCCTTTCTGCACAAAGCCACGGGGCTGAAAAACATACACTTCTTCATGCAAGTCACCATTCAGAAATGCTGTTTTAATGTCCAACTGATGTACATTCCAACCATGATGGGCTGCAAGTGCACAAATGCTCTGAACAGTAGTCATACGACATGTAGGTGCAAAGGTCTCATCAAAATCAATGCCTCTTTCTTGTGCATAACCCTTTGCAACAAGCCTAGCCTTATACCTGTCAATTGTACCATCAGGTTTACGCTTCAGCTTGTATACCCACTTAGTTCTAATGGCCTTCTTGCCAGGAGGCAAGTCACATAAAGACCATGTACCATTCTTCATTATAGCAGCATATTCAAATTGCATAGCAGCCATCCAATTTTCTGAATTATGTGCTTCATCAAAAGAAACAGGCTCATTCTCATCACAGAGACTAGATGCAGCCATAGCATAGCAATCTGATGCAAAGGAGGCACTATGAGGCCTGAATGAGTACGATATGACAAAGGTGCATCTAATTTGTTGTCACGCAAAGTCTGCACCAGCCATTTTGGCATAGTTTTTGCCTGCTCAATATCGGCTCTCTCATCAACAAGTGCATCATGTAAATCTGTACCAGAAATGGAATGATCTGCATTATCATATGAACCCTACAAAGGCTGAGAAGTTGCCTCATTAGGACCAGCACTAGACTGTCCACTTGTAAAAAGAGGCATCAAAGTATCATACATGTCTTTGGAGCTAACACATGTCTCCTTAGTACATGAAAGAAATGGCTGAATAGCATCTTCCAAAAAGAAAACATCACGGCTAACCAGAATGCATTTAGTATGTGGATGATACAGACGATAGCCTTTACTTTCAGAACTGTACCCAACAAAAATACATTTTATTGCCTTATCATCCAATTTTCTGTGATGTTGTTCAGGCACTAGTGCATATGCCAAACAACCAAAAACACGCAGATGAGCAACAGATGGCTTGCAGTCATGCCAAGCCTCATATGGCATGATAGACTGCAATGCTTTAGTGGGACACCTATTTAGTACATATGCTACACACATGACAGCCTCAAGCTAGAAACTATGAGGTAAAGCCTGACTCTTGACCATACACCTCGCCATCTCCATGAGAGACTTGTTCTTCCGTTCAGCAACTCCATTCTGTTGAGGTGTATATGGCACTGTACACTGGTGTTTTATCCCACGTTCAGCCAGAAATGCATTAAAATCTGAAGACATATATTCCCCCCCTCGATCAGAACGGAGGGTGCCCATTTTACATGCTGACAGATTTTCAGCCAAAACCAAAAACTATTTAAAGCACATGAACACTTCGGACTTTGCTTTGAGTGGATATACCCATGCATGCCTGGAAAAATCATCTATGAAAGTCATGAAGTAAAGGTAATTTCCAAAAGAGGGTGTTTCCATAGGACCACAAACATCACTATGTACAAGTTGTAATTTCTGAGTAGCCCGAACTGAACCATCTTTTGGAAAGGATGAATGCTGCATTTTGCCCAAAATACAGCCTTTACAAACATGTTTTCCAGGTGCCTCAAGTTTGGGAAAAGAGGACACCATTTCAAATTTCTGTAGGCGTAGCAAACTAGCAAAATTCATATGACCAAAGTGTGCATGCCAAAGCTTTGCATCTAACATAGCCTGAGAATCATTTACTGCACATGCCAAGTCACTTACAGATCTTTCATAGTCTATGAGCTTACACAGCCCACGACATAAAATGCCAGAAGCAATAATCACATCGCCATTTGAGAGATCATGAACTGTACACCTGTCATCAACAAATTTCACAACCAAGCCAATCTTGGCTAATGCAGAAACTGATAACAGGTTCTTTTTGATCCTTGGCACAAATAAAACATCTGAAAAAGTGAAAGAACTACCATCAACAGTAGTCAAAATGATCTTAACAACTCCCATAACAGGATAAGAGGAGTTGTTGGTGCATGTAACAGTATTCCCTGTAGGGGCAGGCTCGAGTGAAGAGAAGAAACTGCGTTGCAAGGTAATATGTTTGGTCCAGGGTAAAAAATAAGACCACCCCTCTCTCTCAGAAGTATATAAATATGGGCAAATTTCTCTAAGTATCGCATATTATAAGTATAAATATTTTGGCAAATTTTGATAGTAATTTCCATTTGAGAAATAAAAAAGTTGGCGAATTTTAGTGATAACTTATATTTGAAATATAAAATTTTAGGCAAATTTTTATAAGAACCTCCCTTAAAAATATAGAAATAACCTCCCAAATTTTTATAATAACCTCCCTATTTTCTAAATAGGCTGGAATGAATCATGTACAATGTGGTCATGAATGTACTCTTTTGGAACTTGCACTACTTCAAGATCCTCGTATTGAATATAGCTCAACAGACAAAAACATCATTGGAACAAGGTGACTGTTTACTAGTTCAGTCTCAATCAACAACGATAATCTTGATTCCATCTAAATAGGCTGGAATGAATCATTGTTAGAACATGAACCTGTATTGATGCAAAAACCATCAGGTTTTTCCAGTTGCAATGAGTGATAAAATCTCTAGATCACGCTTGAATTCCTCATCAAAGAAGAAAAATACAGTGTACTCAAGTTCTAAACCCTTGTCCACAATGTAGTCCTAAAGTTATGTACTCTTTTGGAACTTGCAGTACATCAAGATCCTTGTACTGAAAACAATTCGGCTGACTCCATTTGTTCATGCCATCTTCTCAATATGAAGACACCACCTATGTAGTTATCAATAGAAAATCAAGGTGTCTATTACAATTTGATAATTTACAAAAGTATCTCCTTAGCAATAGTTTCATGATGCATGTTTTGAGGCCCACGAAATGAGTTTATTAATTTCAAAGGGTGGTCACTACACTCTTTCGAGGAATCAACACCTTTGCCAAGCAATAACATGTTAAAATTTTATTTCATTGAAAAGAGTTCACTCCAGAGTTACGCAAAACCTTTCCCAGTAGTGTTGCCTGCATGTTACAATTTTAGTTCACTGAAAAGAGTTGATTGTAGAAATAGGCAAAACCTTTCCCAGCAATGTTACTTGCCAGGCAGAATAACACTTCAAGAGATCCATACTCTCAAGTTCTCAAGAATTTGTCTCAAATACAAACCTCCTAGTAGGTACATATGCACATCTCCTAGGAGTACTTGAGGTATTTTAGTCCTTTCTCCATAAGAATGGTATAGGAATATCTACAAATTGAGTAGATATAAAAGGATCCGGAAAACCAGAAACCAGACAATGGAATGTGAGCAAAAACATGCATGCTTCATAATTAAAAAGAAAGCTATTTTCTTCAAATCCATTAGATAGCAAAAAATTCTGAAAACTAGACCCCTGAAAATGAAGGGTGGTCAAAGATATTTATAGTAACAGGCTATATTAACCCTCCAATAAAAGAAAATGATTGGCCTTCACATATGAGAAATTTCTCAAGAAATTTTCAATAATCAGGTATGTATTATCAGTTTAGACACAATACTATTAGAACGGCTCACCAAGCTAACTCTAACCACAGAAAACGGACTGCAAATGTCAAATCAAAGATGAGCATGACATCAGCATCTTGTAGAGAACTGATGTCTAGTCATCAACCAATCAAGGGTAACAGTCAGATGTAAAATAAAAAACATCCATATGTACATGCACCTGTACATTATTTGTTGGCTTTATGCTCAAAAAATTGGACTTATGTATTAAATACAAGAAAATTCAAACAAAGATTAGAAGCTTGGGAAAAACTTCATAATGTAAAATCTTGCTGGCTTTATTTCCTTTCCTCCTTGTTTTATGTATAAGAAACCATGTTCTTGTAGGTGAACATCCACTTGGGCAATAAATACCTCATAGAATCAGCAAATCTATCTAGAAAAAAATACTCATTTTAATATGTACATAAAGAGGTATCTACACAGGGTTCACTACATACTTTTCAAAAGCTTCCACTCAAACATCATGGCATTACTTATGCTAACACACTTCTCAGATTGGTCTTGGCTCATGATATTCTCGATGTGCAAACTGATGCTTCAAGCTCAAATGCTTTTCGGTTGTTCATCTCGAGAAACCCTCCTAGTCGCTCTTCTCAGTATCACAAAATATTTAGCAGCACATGGATGTATCCCCACCTGCAACTATGGAACAGTTTATGAATAGTTTGAGACTGAAGAAAAATTGATAAGAATCACTCAAACACTGTATCAGACCAATGATATACAGAAATCTTACAGTAGCATCTAGTTGAGCTCTTGTTGCATTGCACTTCAAACAGACTACTATGCCCTGCGAGAAATTGCTCTCTTCAATACCTGCAAAATTATATCATGGAGAAATATATATGTATAGCAACCAATAAATTATCCACCTCCTGTCTGTCATGTAGATGGCATGGTAGCACTTGCACACACCTCCTATGAGGCATTAAGGTGATAACATACATACATAGAAACATATGTATATATGTACATACATATGTGCATACATATACACAATGCGCATACGCATGCACACATACATATACATAGACACACATACAAACAAACACACAGACACATTCAAATAGATTCACATACTGATTCATGCACATGCATGCATCAACATTGTAGCACATTCCAATTTCCATCACAATGGGACATGCACAAAATGCATGCATCAACATTGTAGCACATTCCAATTTCCATCACAATGGGACATGCACAATGGGACACCTCCAACTCATTCAATATATCTGCACACATATACACAAGGCACACACATTCCAACAGCCTTGAACACAACAACCATATATGCATGTGTACATGCACATATACACACGTAGAAACACATACACACATACATAAGCACACACATCATACATGTGCACATACATGCATACATATACAAACAACATCTTGCACACAATAGTCGCACACATGCTCATGCATACATATAAACATGTGAAGTGCACATGCATGCATATGCATACAAAAATGCATATATAGCTGCACACATATACACAATGTACATACATTCATGCAGCCATGAACACAACAACCACATGTACATACACACACACATACATGCTCACACATACACACACATGTATAAATATGCACACTCATACACATGCACATAGACAGACTTGCACATTCGAATAGTCTTGCAAACAAAAGTGAAATTTGCTCATGCACACATGCATACATTCTGTCAGTAATCCCTGCTTCTGCATTTCATCAAAAAGACTGAGAGCACATGAGTTACATACCTGGTTGGCAAGGTCATCAAATGTCAGGTCTACCAGCATGTCCAATGCCTTGTGGACTGACTGATGATGGTCTTCTTTCCTCTGTAGTTATTACCAAGCTTCTCTAAACCCACTTGATTAATAACACTAATCATTGTGGTTACCTTCAAGTTATGGTAGCAAATTGAATTTCTACACCTGTATGTCCATCACTGTTCTGATCTGTTTTTTCAATTAAGTTTTCAATTATTCTGATTATGATGATTAATCAGCTGATTGATTTAAATTTCTGTTGCTGCATTACTAAAAGCCAAACTGGTTGCCAATGGAGATGCTCAATGGAAATAGTCTATAAAATCTTTTCAAGGGTTACAAAACATTCAATCCAAATATCTGCCAAATACCTTGGATGAATATGAAGATGGAGAATAAGTTTGACTATCTGTCTTATGTTGGTCAATAATATTAGATTAGAATTCGGACACCAGAACATCAGCCAGGATCTACAAGCTTGAAAGTGGAAGCAATTACCTCATTTGAACCCTCTGGGGGTGGTGCTCCCATTGAAAAGCATTACAAAATATGCATCTTGAGATTCACTCAGTTGGCAGGGACTAAGAGGCTTTTGTTGGCTTGTTTCATTAACATGAGTTACCTAGAAACACACACACATAGAAACACACACACATAGAAACACACACACATATATACATAAGCTCAGTACTGTTGTCCTGTCTGTCAGTAATCCCTGCTTCTGCATTTCATCAAAAAGACTGAGAGCAAATGAGTTACATACCTGGTTAGCATAATGTTTATCAATGCTCCAAAAGACACTGCATTTGGACTATCGCGATTTATTTTGACATATGCATACCTAGCACACACACTTGCACATACACACACGTGCATACATACTTCTACACACATCTATTCTGATCAGAGATAGGTCCCAAATTCCAAGAAGTTCAGTGTGCAAGCCTTCAAATCCTCTAAAAGGATTGTTCAGTGTACACACATACATATACACATATAAGCATGAATAAAAACATATATATACATGCAAGCATCACACGTACTCTTGAATTTCAAACATACATATATACATGCACGAATACAAGAATACAAACATGCACACATGTAAGCATCTCACATGCAAGAATCACCCATGCACACATATACATAACACATACATATTACATGCATCACACATGCATCCATATGTACATACACACATACATATTACATGCATCACACATGCATCCATATGTACATACACACATACATACATGCACGAATACAAGAATACAAACATACATACATGCAAGAATACATGAATACAAACATACACACATACATACATGCACGAATACAAGAATACAAACATACATACATGCAAGAATACATGAATACAAACATACACACATGCAAGCATGGCAAATGCATGAGTCATACATACATAGATACATAAATAGGCATGAACATTGAACAATAGGAACCTTTGAATCTCATCATTTCAGATATTAAAAAAAAATAAAAAAACAAAAATTGGCAAATATTGAAATCCTCGATATATTCAAAACCTGTCAAAAAAATAAGAAACATTAGTATAAATTATACTTCACCATAATATTCAAAAAGAAATCAAATAAAAAAGTTACCTTTTTATAATTAGTATCAGTCGATTTGAAAAATATTAGAAGGTTCAACATCTTCCATGTGTTTCCTCTGGCCTGATACTACACATTCACTTCTTCGTTGACATTGACTTTTCCATATGGCATAAGCTTCTTCAAAAGGGAAAGTTTCAAGGTCACTCTTAGAAACAAACAATCTAAGACATGTATCCAAGTTTTTATTCAATCTATTTCTCGTTGCATTTCTTATGAAAGTTAAGCTACTCCATAGACGTTCATCTTCAACGGATCCAAGGATCATTGTTAGACACAAATTTGCTACTTTAAAATACTCCGACATAGATTCCTTCAAGAATGGAGATATATCGAGCTTTTTCCATAGCTTTGTCATTGCACCAGAATTTGAAGGATCTTTGACGAAGTCAAATTGCTCCCACATCGTTTGTCCAAATATCCCAGATTGTTTTTTTAAAAGATTTGGATTTATAATTCCTTCTAGAATCCTATCTCCCAAATATGCATTCTTTCCAAAATGATCGGATAATACTTGGACCTTGCTTTTAAAGTCATTTGTTAGTAAGCTCCTGTCTTTTGCATGATTCCAATATAAAGGATGAACTATGGCCATTGCTTCTAAGAGCTCATCTCGAGGAAATCTCTCTCTGATCTCAGAAGTCAATTTATTACATATGGATCTTAACCCTGTTTTACACTATCCACTAGGATAGCAAAGAATGTTTGATTAACATTTTTCCTGATGCATACTCCTTGACTTTTTCGTGATACATAAAGAGGAATTTATTTATCTTTCACAAATATGCACAACCAACCTTTCTTATTGTATTGCAAAAAACTATCTTCTACACCAACTTGTAGCAACGATTCCCACTCGATAAATTCTTGTGAATCAAAACCCGATGTCTCAGAATACAAAGTTTCTAAGCGCATACAAGTCATTTTTCTTGCTACTGCGTATTCCATTACATAAATATCTCTTGATTCAGAAACTTTTATCAAATTATTCATTTCTCTTAACAATGGTAACATTCCTCCAAGATAGAGAAGAGTTTCCACATCACTTAGCATTTGCAACAAAGTGTGAGCTTTTCCCTTTTGTATTCCTTTACTTAAAGACATAATATTGACCACACCGATGACTGATTTATATTCTTCAAAAAGACGTTCTACAGGTCCAATAAGTGAAATCCATCTGGTGTCAATATTTTTTTTCAATTTTCTTCCTTTACTTATCCCATCAGAGAAGCATTTAAACTCTTTAATACGCTTAGGACTTTTTGAAAAGAAAGCATATGCCTGGTGTACAAGATCTTCAACTTTTTGTACGAAAACAAATTCTGACACAATTTTAAATGCCAGATTTGTACGATGAGACATACAATGTATACCTAAAGCATATGGTGTATAGTTTTGTTGCAATTGAACACACAATCCATTTCTAAGCCCATGCATAACTGAGCATCCATCAACACCAATGCATACTATCTTTTGATTAATATCACTAATTGACATCCCTCCAATATTTGAAATGGAATCTAAAACAAGTTGCACCAACAAATTAGAAGTTGCACTTCCCTTTAGTTGAAAAGCACCAATAAATTTGGCTTTTCTTGCATAATTCTCCACAATATATGCATGGATACATACCCAAGAAGTGCAATCCCTTGCTGTCACTTCGTCAAGGGAAATAGAAATAAAAGTAGCATTCGATAAACTTATTTTCAAGTTAGATTTGATTACCTCTCCCATTGCTTTTGCAAATTCCCATCCTGAAGATTCTGTCCAATATTGTGTCGGAAAACTTTGAATTCGTAATCCAATGAAATTCAATGGAACTCTCCACTTAGGATAATCAGACATTGGTTTTCCAATGGACAAGATATGTAGCACAATTGAAAATTGCATTAATATGGCTTCATTATCTGATTTGAGCTTTCTCTCAAAAATATGCATAAAGGATCTTTTATTCTCATTACTTTGCTCCAAAAGCAATAAATGAGAATTATAGGCATCTACATTCTATAGATGCCTACATTCATCTTTTGTTTTCCATCTAAAAATGTTTTCCATTTTCCCTTCTACTTCTACTTTCTCATACATTTTACCCACATGTTTTTCAATGGTATCTAATTTCAATTGTAACTTGACTTGATTACCTAATCTCCAACTACATGGTATACAAGTGGCAAATTTTGGTTCTTCTTCACCCTCAATTATCAAATGCTCAATAAAAGGAAACTTTGTTATCCAATCTATTTTAAAAGTCCTTCCTATATCCCATTGACCCTTCCCTCTCTTCATACGTTTAGACAAAGAAGTGTCATTTGAGGTTTTCGACACTGACACAGAGATGTTAGAGCATGCAATCGGGGGTAAAGTAGTAGGCTCAAGGGATGAGCTTGCTACACATGAAGAGCGCATGACATTCGAGCCTCTAATCCCTCCTTTAAGTCAATAAAAATCAGAAATGGATTTTCTCTTAGGTCTCGAATCCATTACAACCTTTCCTTTTTCCTTTGATTGCATCTTAGCAGTTCCTGGATATATAGAAGACACACACATGAACACACCCATGAGAGAAGCATTTGAAATCTTCCAACACTAATCCTATGTCTTTCTATAGATCCATTTTTATATATACATACAAACCCTAACTCTACTACACATGCCCTAGACCTACCACATATATATAATTATTAAACCTATACACATGCCC
Organism: Ceratopteris richardii; assembly: GCA_020310875.1. NCBI lineage: Eukaryota > Viridiplantae > Streptophyta > Polypodiopsida > Polypodiales > Pteridaceae > Ceratopteris > Ceratopteris richardii. The sequence goes on from CM035424.1 coordinate 37,555,394, forward strand.
TACACCTACCACATATATATAGTATATACAAATGATATATATATTATATATTTAGAGAGAGAGAGACTATTTGAAGGGAGTTGAGTACATACTTGATGGATGATTATTCCCATCAAAAACACTGATGACATATTGAGAGGACGGCGAACTCCCAGCCATTTGAAGCAAGATGATATCGATTGCCACAACAACTGCAAGCTACACTCAAAAAGATAAAACTCACTTGATCGAGTATTGTGGGGAAAAAAGCTTGCGCACACATTCATGCACTAGAGTCTAGTGCGCCCACTTCATAAGGATGTCATTACAAGTGATGATAATTCGTTTGACAATATTATTGATAATGAATCTCTGCACCTTTATGCTTCAAAATACCTTCAGACCAATTCATCAACTAGAAATAGCAGAGAGACTTGAAACTCAACACATGAAATAGACAAAAATTGAGTACTATGCGACACGTTGTGCTCAAAGAGTAGCTTCACAAAATAAGCATCAACATTTGAAAACTGCATACCAAATGCTCTCTCTCTCTCTCTGTGTGACTCCATGTGTGTGTGTCTCTCCCCGTGTGTGTGTGTGTGCGCGTGTGTCTATCTGCCTGCCTTCTTTTCTATCTGTCTGATTAAGAAAAAAATAGAAACAATAAACTACAACTTACAAGTACATGAAATAGTTCGATTCTACCAACAACCTGAAAGTAATCACACATGTCTTCAATTAAACACTCATCCCAATAAAGCTAAATCAACTCCCTCTCAATGTCAGGTATTTCTTTATGCAACCAGTTTGTACCTTATGAAAACATAAAGAAAAATTCAAAATTCTTGGATTCTACACCAATTGTCTAAAACTGAACTAATCTATTGCCCACAAAATATAAAAATGCATTGTATTCAACATATCCACTATAATCTAACTGTTAACATGATTAAAAATGAATGTAAGTGTTAACATGACAATGATGCAATTTGCAATGCATACAACAGTCAACATGCATCCCTAAGCCATCACCAGTGGCCACCCTTTAGTTTGTACTATACTCTATTTTAATGTAGAGATAGGCTGACAGAGCTCATGACTTACCCTACAGTAACAAGAGTACTATAACCTAAAGACAGTGTATTGCAACTTAAATACAAAACTCATCTTAATAAATATGAGATATTGGTATGGGGAGCCCCATCACACTTCACCACAAATGCCAGTGACCAATATGTTTCCATGTTCATGACCAAGGTAAAGACTGAGAGTAGTCTCACTTTCACCTCTCCTTTATCTAGTATGACAGTGCAACTGTCAACACACTCCTGAAATCCCCTGGAAAAGGACTCAAGGCCTATGTCATAATTTATAAATATGGCACATAACACATAAATACACAAATATCATCCAGCAAGAGTCTATTCAAAGTTCAAACACTAGGCCCCAGACATGTACATGTAAGATGTATTGTGACCAGCATGCTGCATGAGGAAACCTTTCTTAGATGGGAATCAGAACAGATTGATTTTGCTTATTATTGATGCAAACAATACATCAGGCAAGAAGATGACATGGCAGATAATACATCAAGTAAGAAGACAACAACTACAAAAGATACATCAGTTAGTACATCAACCTAGAGAACAACAGTGACAGAGGAGGTATGGATCTACACTAACCAGGGCCAGTCTGAGACTCTGAGCCAAGACTTCAGGACCAAAGTGAGTAGATAAGCATGCTTATATTGTGACAACATAGCAGAAAGAGATGATCATACCAAAAAGAGAACAAGATGCCTCCACCAAGATTGCTTTAGGCAAGAGGATAGATTATGTGGCGTTATTTGAACATGCGATTCCTCTTGTTACTTGCAAAGAGGAAATGAATTCAAATTCAACTTATTGTACTGGCATGTCCTATCATTCGAAGAGTAAGAGCAATGCATTAATCATATTCAATATGTTTGTGGCATATCCTCTCACATAATATCCCAGTTTGTTTCTCTAGTGCAAAGCTATGCTTTGAGTATTGATCATTTTCTTGCAATTTACGACTTTATGAGCTCGTCAAAAATTGAAGATCTTCATGTGATCATCAAAAGAGGCAAAAAGAAAATCCTACGTCATAAATATGATTTCTTATGCAAAGTGTACATATTTGTAATGTAAGTATCATAGAGCTTCTAGTAATCTCATAGAGCTTCCAGTAGTTATGCATCAAAACAAAGATTTTATAGCTTCAAACAACTTCGAGCTCATTACTAGTTTTCTCACTCATGATCCATTCAACAGTTCAAACCAAAATCCTTTTATTTTACCATACACTTATTTCTCTCAGTGATCTCCTCTATGGCAACACGAAACCTGTGACTTCTCCAAATTAGGAATCATAGCATAGTCTATCCACTATACCCCTCTCCATGAGAGCCTTTCTTCCTCAAAATGCCTCATCCCAAGAAAGAATCTCAAAACTTGTCTCAGACCTCCCCCCTGATGTCACCATCGAAAACAAAGCTTTTAATGTGTATATCAAAACAAAGCATGCAAGATTTGAATCAAACTGATGCACAATAGTGCATTATGTCTGCTATAAATTGTTCTTAAAAGCATTTTTGAAGGTAACCTTCATATGCACGGAAGGATCGCTATTGTGGGGGGGGGGGGGGGGGGGGGCAGGGATCAAGACAGAGGGGTGGGAGAGAAATCCAGAATCATTTCCATTGGTACTAATCAAAGTGCACGTATATTGTACAGTGGTTTAAATTGAGACACTTTCTTTTATGGCGTATGCACATACTGAGTTCTTTCTTTCTTCGTGTGAGGTTTGTTTTGATAAGCACAATGTAAAACAAATGTTTTGATAAACATCAATTTAAAGGAAGAAAAGATGAATATCAACTGCGCTATTGTTTGATGATTGCTACGAGGGTAACTATGAAGAAAGAGGGGAGAAACAAAGCTACATAAGAAATGACTATTGTACTTCTACGAAAACACATAGTTTTGTTTCTTAGAAATAATCATTTCTAAGAAGGGAGCCACTGTCTATGAGGATGCGCAGCTGTAGCAATGGACATGGTTCAGAGAGGAGAAACAACTCTTCATTGGAGTGAACCAGGGCAGTGATGAAGTCCGTATATCTCATATGCTGAAGGAATACTCAAAGAATCAAAGCACCTCAATATGTGCATTGAAGCTAAAGGCTCCTGCAATGCAAATATGGACCACATCCTACAAAAGAAATGATTATTATACTTCTTATAGCTATAAGAATATTCTTATAGCTGTTAGAATGACCGTAGGAACTTTGCTGATATGATTAAGGACAGATGTATACAGATATGGGCATGCAAAAGGGAAATCAAAACCCTTCAAGGAAGAAGGTGCATGAGATGGCAGACAGATAGGCGGGATAATGTCTTTCAAATGTACAACATGCAAGATTCCTATCAAATATCTGTCTAAAATGAATATTTCACATTATAAAAGTTCCTCAAGCAACACATTATAAAATATCTGTCAAATGTACAGTGAACGAGATTTGAATCAAATACCTCTATATTTCTATTTCTGTAACAAGCAACACATTATAAAATACCTGTCAAATGTACAGTGAACGAGATTTGAATCAAATACCTCTCTATTTCTATTTTTGTAATATCATAAAGAAAAATGTACAGTACAAAAGTTCCTCAAACAAAACGTCTGTCAAACGTACAGTGCGCAAGATTTGAATTAGAGACCTCTATAAAATGAAGCATTAAAACACTTTCCCTTGCCTTGAAGTTCAAAAACTGAATCACTACTTAAGGAGGCAACATGAAAACATTTCTTGTTGCATTTCAACACAAGAAGCCAAATTACTGTTCTAAATCTACTTGTATGGATTGACAAATACAGAAAATCAAAATTGGATCTATCGCCTCTGCCAAACATGCCGCCGCTTTAAATTTGATTGAATGATCATTTCTCTACATTTGAACTACTAAGGTATCTTTGACATTGTGGTTTATGACATGCGCTTCATATCAAAAGCCTCCGTTCAGATTTTCGATTGCAGTCTTACACAACAGTTCATGAAAGAAATATAAAGTCAATCAATCACGCACCTTTCTTTTCTGATAGAGTAACCTCACGTGATCTCTGCAGTCCAATAGATATGTTATGGGGCGAACGTATATGACTACTCAGAGCTGCGCAGGATTCGACAACGGTGAACATGCATAGCTCCCGAAAGTATGCACGTACGAATTAGGGCGAACTTTCTTAAACGCATTTGCTTATAAAAATAATATGATGGGCTATTATTTTGTTTTCAAGATAATAGAAAATTAATTTTTTAGCATCTTTTTTCCTCTAAATTCGCCATTGGGCGAAAATTCGCCCATATACTTTTCCCTGGTTTGGTCGCCCCACTGTCAAAATACCAAACATCTAAGTCTACTGCAGACATGCACTGCTCATGAGAAGATGGGTCAAAACTGCAGACAGTAGTAAACGCCCATTCTTCTTCTTGCACAAGATTTGCAGACTCTTCTTTTGGTGTAGAGGCCTCTACAACAACCATTCCAGCCTCTTTCTTCTTTGCCTCTTTAGCAGCCAGTTTTGGACAGTTCTTTATGTTATGATCATTCCTTTTACAGTACTTACAAAACAATTTCTGCTTTTCTGATTTCTTCTCATCTTTATCTTCCTTCTTCGAATATGCAGAATTAGCAGATTTCTGCCTACTAGTTGAAGAGCTCCATTTTCCTTTCCCCTTCTGACTAGCCAGGTATAACCGCATCAGCATAAATCAACTGTTCCTTCAAGTCTTTGATCTTTGTTAGGAAACTATCCATAGAGTCAACTTCATTCATGTGCTCACTCTCCAATTGTTTTCGGAGGTAAGCAACACGAGCCTCATTCCTAGCTTGGTACAATGTGGTAAGTGTATCCCAAGCATCCTTAGTTGTTCTGCAAGAGCGAATGTGAGGAATAATGGCACGTTTGACAGACAAAGCTATCAATGCATGTGCCTGGGCATCTCTGCCATCCCAGCAAATCTGCTCTGTAGCAGGTGCAGTAGAAACAGTAGCACGAACAGGAATTTGCGAAATATCATCTTCGACACCATCTTCATCAGCTCCAGCACCTGTATATGCAGTACATGTCATTACAGGTGTAACGGGA